>JANAVB010035820.1:17243621-17851121 GCA_029216955.1 Iris pallida | reverse complement strand
AGGTCAAAGTCAACTCTAAGTCAAACCTGATCAACTGTCTAGGTCAAACTAGGTCCAAGTCAAACTTGGTCAACTCTGGGTCAACCCAAGTCAACATCTAGTCAAACTAGGTCAACAACAAGGCTTTCTTGGTCAACTGGTCAAACTTGGGCTAGCAAGGTCAGTTGGTCAACTTCGGTCAAGTTCTAGTCAAAACTATGCTACGGTTGACTTTTGGTTGACTTTTGATCAAAAAAGTCAACTGTGGCAACCGAGGTCAAAACTAGTCTAATTCCACTATTCCTAACCATTACCAACCATAAAATCCTAACTATAACTATATCTTAAGGCATTTAACTCATATGTTGAGAAATAGACATTATCTTAATTTATCTCGTTTACCCTTTCCAAGGTAAACCCTCACCTTAGCCTCTAACTTACCTTAACCCACTACATGAGACTCTAGTACCTTGCTTGGGTACTCTAACCACTTACCCTCGTATCTCGATACTGTAACTTGGTATCTTGATACCTCTCCTAGGTAATAAGGTAAATTGTCTATTTACCTTGAAGGTAAAGGTAAATACAATATTTCCTTATCATGATAACTTGGTATCATGAGATACCAAGAATCAAACTTCTAACTAAACCTATCTATACAATATCTAACTAACAACTCAATACTCTAACTAGTACCTTACACTAACATATTAACATTTAACCTCAATGCCTCACTCTAACATAAAACCTTATCCTCAACATATCCAATACCTTACTAACATGGACTCAAACATGCACACTAACATGTCACTAACATAGACTAACATGTCTCTAATCTATCACTCAACTCTAACTCTAATAAGCTAGATATCAAAACTCTAACCTAGATTAACCTCTAACAGATTCGTGTCCTAACATAAACCTATTTCCTCTTGAACCTCACTCTAAGACACCCACACATATAGAGAGGATAACTCATAATATGTATACCTATATATGTGCATACAAGTAATACATACATCCAAGTGTCGATCAAAACTGGCTGAACTGAACATTTATAGGTAGATAATATCCAAAACTCTAGAAAAAAATTGAGCTCTTAACCATACCTATCTACCCTGTACACTATAACAGACCTCCCATATTCCTAATACCTGACATTACATCTCTCACTCCTGAACTCTCTGGTATACCAGCCTGACACCCATAACCCATATCAGTGTCAATGTGCATGATGTGAGTGAGTGAACTAAGTGTCAAGTGAAGGGTGTGTACATTGTATCAGAGCATTTCAGTGTGGCAATGTGTGACAAGGTTGAATCAGTAAAATGGAATGAACTTAGTGTATCTAAACTCAATTCAAAACTGTCAAAAAAACTGGAAAAGGAAATCAGTTGAAACAGTGTGATTCAAACATAAATTTGAATCCAATCCCATAGCATACTCAAAAATGAAATCAACATATCAAATCGAACCAATCCTTTTTCAAATCTTCAAAAATCCATTCAATCCCAATTCAAATATTTCTAACTGTCAATCCTGAACTGAGATTTGTTCATAAACATTTACTCGGCTCAACCCAAATTAAGGAATTAAACTCAAAAATTAAAAGGAATATATATGCACAGACCTAGGGACGTATCATGCATATTCCTGAGGCCCAATGTGTCCAAAAATTGGGACACGAAGTGTCCAAAAACACAAATTCGAACAGCCCCAAAAAAATAGGAAATCTATTCCTCGTGCAGCCATGTCAAGCCTTCGTGGGCTCGACACAGTGCTCGAGGCCCCACGTGCTCTTGCACTCGTGTCTAGGGAACATAGGGCTAGGGAATGAATACCCTGCCCCGTGTCCAAGTGTCGTCGACGTGTCGATACGAGGCCGTATCAGTGGCTCGAATTTCGTGTGTGTGTGTGTGTCAGGAATTTCGATGCGAGCTCGAGAACTTCCTCGACTCGCAACCAAGTGTC
Organism: Iris pallida; assembly: GCA_029216955.1. NCBI lineage: Eukaryota > Viridiplantae > Streptophyta > Magnoliopsida > Asparagales > Iridaceae > Iris > Iris pallida. Next base: position 17,849,171 of record JANAVB010035820.1, on the reverse strand, counting down.
ACGAAACTTGGTGAGGGTCTTGTCAGATATGGGACCCATCACCTCGTCAAATTCGTGTCCTAGTGAAGTGTCGTATCCTGTGTCAGCCCCGAAATACAGGGGACGCGCACAGCGTGCACGAGCAGTGCAAGATCGGTGCGCAGTTGATTTCTCCGTGCACACTGATCGAAAACCCGTAAAATTTTGTGGAGGTGACGTCAGTTGGTGCCCGCACGTCCCCACAAATTTTTGTGGTGTCTCGTGTCGTGTCGTGTCCGCTAGGACACTCGAACAGCAGGGGGCTGCACGAGGCCTGTGCTGTGACCTGTGCGTGCGGTGCGTATCCGATTTGGACACAAAATATGCATCGAATCGTGCTCAGTCCTTAAAATAATTAATCTACACATCAAGAGCTTCAAAATTATGTAATTAGTTTTTGAAATTAACAATATTTATTTCATTCAAGCATTTCATCAAACACCTAGCAATACACATAGACACGTGTCCGATACGGACACCAAAGGACACGAAATCCACCCAAATTTAGGGGACAGCTAGGGGACTCCTAGATCTAGCCCTAAATACAAAGAAAACAGAAATTTAAATCAATTTGGAGAGTTTTACCTATAGGTGCAAATAGCTTAGAAAAGCTTCAAATGGGAGATTCTTCCTCTTGATGGCAAAAGCTCCAAATTGATCCAAAGCTGGGATTAAACCCCACAATCAGGAAATAGGAGAGTATTAAGTTCTAATGCAAGAATATAGAATTAAAAAGGAATAAAAATGGATTTATGGGGATTTTTGGAAGGGAAAAAAAATACCTTTTCTTTCTCCAAGTGTTGGAATAAAATAAAGAGAGGCAAGCCCTAATGAATAAGTGTTTATATAGGATGGGAATCCCTATGTAGCTGGTCATAAGCTTAATAATTAGGGTTAGGGTTTACTAAATGGCCCATGGACTTAAGTCATGATCAATCAAATCATTAAGCCATAAGTCATTTCATGAAACCACAAGCCATGACTTAAATTAACTTAAACTAATCTTCCTAATCCAAAATTAGTTTCTAATGACTAAAAGTAGGTTAACCTAAGTTAGACTAGGGTCACCATGGCTAGGGTTAGCTTCTAGGCTAGTCTACTAGGTCTCAACAAGTCAAAGTCAAACTAGAATTCACCAATTCAATAAATCATCAAATAATTCAAATAAGTCAAAATGACCAAATTACCCCTAGGCTAAAAATGATAATTAAATCATCTTAAGGGCATGGTTAGGCTCTAGGTCATGCAGTCTCTAGGATTTCACTAGCAGCACGTCAAAATCACAAGTCATGACTTAAACCAGTTTTTAAATAGTTTAAAAATTATTAAAAAAATCACCAAAAATCATAATGTGAAACAAATATCAATAATTAATAATTATAATTACAAAATTTCAAAATTACCCTCATCTGGAAAATTGGGTGTTACATCCCCTCTCTATTTCACTATATATTAAGTTCATAATTTTATAAATATATAGAGTATACACATGCATGCATACAACTAGTTAATTTACTTGTTTCAATGTGTGCATAGATATATGTTTTGTGTTAGCATGCTTGATATGTAATTAACTTATAGATAGTATAGCCTATGCCTTCCATTTCACCTCCATTTTCACACACATAGCCTTTCATGCTAGTTCTCTCTCTAACTTTCTCTTATTGTATAATGTCGTAAATATATGAAATCCTATATACATATAGCTATATATAAATTCCATGATAAATAGCTAAGTGTGAATGTGCCTTGATGTGTGGCTTGAGTTGGCTTGTATATCCTTGTGATTGGTGTGTGATTGCTAGATTAGGCTTGGTTAGGCCTAGTGAGACTTGTTAGACTTGTTTGGGCTAGAACTTGACCTAGTTGACCTAGTTCGACTAGTGTGGTTGACTAGAGTTGACCAAGTGTTGACTTTAGTCTCGTTTGACCTAGACAACATACAGACGCATCGTAGATTACATTTATCATCCCCTGTATACATCTTGACTTGTGTTGCTCTAACTAGGAGTCAGGTACCTCATCTCGGACAATACATTTACTTCAGACATTCAGATACCAGGTGTAACTCCCCAGAACCAGAATACTGGGGAGCGGGGGCATACATAGCCAGCTATGTATAATGAAATGGAATCCACCTCACTATACGGTCACGGCTGTCTAGATATATGAGGGTTTAACTACAATCCATCAGTCTCCTATGGTCAAGAACAAGCCTATTGTCTCAATCACAAGCAAGTAAGTAAATGTTACAAGATGTAAGACCACCAAATATATAATAGTAAGGCATCCCCAACATTACATATTGGATGATCATGAAGCTAGTCGAACAAAATGTCAAGACTAGCAAGAGTTCAGTCATACATGATCAACCCTAGGATCTGTCAATCATGTTACAGCCCGTAGGCAGACAGTAAGTAAAGGTGCAATCGAGCTAACACATGCTCGTCGGCTAAACGCCTCAAAAGAATAATTTTAAAATAAAGTGGGTGGACAAAAAGAAACCCACTCATTGCCAGGGTTACGCCTGGTGGTCACCATCTGGCTGGAAGTTAGGTGGATCCTCTGGAGCTGCTCCGATATCTGGCCATACAAAACCAGCTGGGTCAAACCCCAGAAAGAGCAAGAGGCACAAAGGAGGCTTCACTTAGGAACTAAAACCAGCATATCAATAATAGAATAATAAAGATAGTAAATAAAGAATTGCTAATAATAGAGATAACCACAGTAAACTGAGTACGAGAAAACCATTCAAGTCAAACAAGGACCGGAGTTGTAACCCTTCACCTGAATAGAAACCTGTCTCAAATACTATTGGTACAGTGAAGACAATAAACGAAATAGGGACACAGAACTGTTCCGGGAGCCAGGTTACAACCCTTAAACCAAACAAGGACCGGGGTTGTAACCCTTCGCCTGAACAGAACTGGATCCCTAATCTTTATTGTTAAGGCCAGTATAAATAATTAATCATGCTGTTGAAGTAAGGTAAAACATGACGAGCATGGCATGGGGTGCAATAAGACAATAAACGAAGAGAGGACACAGAACTGCTCCGGAAGCCAGGTTACAACCCTTAAACCAAACAAGGACCAGGGTTGTAACCCTTCGCCTGAACAGAACTGGACCCCCGATCGTTATTGTTAAGGCAAGCATCAATAATCATGTCGTGTCACAATCTTGTACAGGATCGGGACAAGATTAAGCTGGAATAAACTCCATCCAATCAATCACGGCCAATAAAGAGTACGGCTTGATACTTTTAACTAACTAGGGTTATCACAGGCCTAGTTACTAGTAAGATGCAATGAGATTATCCCAACAGCCACAAGCCCTACAGACCATCCGGTTATCCAGGTCGAATGTCTGTTTATGGAGAATGCAACACGCGACTGTGTGCTGGAAATGTGCCCTACTCGTCGGTAGGCTACAAGTCCACTTAATGCGCCCAAGTAACCGGATTGCCTGTAGCTGGAAATCTCTTCATGTCTACTGAGTTATTCTAGTTTATTAGCCTTAGTCAATTACTGTAGGTATCCCTGACCGTGGTACTCAGGGATCCCTGTCCAAGACATGATGTAAACATTACCGATTCATTTTGTACAAACACAATCACCCACGGTGTCCAGGCCATTCAATTCTGTCATGACATGCTAGCCGTCGCAACAGCATTCGAGATATATATATCGTGTCAAATTCACTGTCAAAAGTACGCCACGACGGGACACCATTATGTCATGGAACATATTTAAAATTAACATTTAACCTGGTATAAGCATATATGCAATAACTAAATATAAACAGGGTACAAGAGTTGTGAAAAAATCAGGTGGCTCAGGGGAGACGGGGCATAACTTTCACATACGAATTCAAACTGAGGTGGAAAGGCAAGACAGAGATCTAAAACTTTCATGTTTTAAGTTTTTCAAAATTCTGGCTAGAAAATAGCTTAACTTGGCAAAAATAGTCATTCTGTGCACTTTTTATGCCAAAAAAATCAATTCTGCGTAAAGTATGTAAAAGGGGAGGGTTCCAGCGTAAAATTTCACATTCTGGGTACCATCCAGCATAAAATACGCAATTTCAAGTTCAGAGGGTAAAATTTCACATTCTGGATACAATCCAGCGTAAAATACGCAATATCAGGGTTTCCAGCGTAAAATTTTATATTCTGGATACAATCCAGCGTAAAATACGCAATATCAGGGTTCCCAGCGTAAAATTTCACATTCTGGATACAATCCAGCGTAAAATACGCAATATCAGGGTTTCCCGCGTAAAATTTCATTTTTACGCAAGCTTTTCTGCGTAAAATTCGAATTTGCGCTAGCTTCCCTGCGTAAAATTTCATTTTACGCCAGCACCATATTCTTCAGCCGACATGAAAATTCAGAAAACTTGTTTTGGCCATAAAAATTTCATTTTAACTCGAAATGAGGTGAATCAAAAACTAAATTTACACGAAATTTCGTGCTCTTGCTCATGGAACTATTAGTTTTCAAAAAGAACAAGTTTTAGTAGATCAAAACCAAGAAAACTCCATGAACTAAAAGTTAAAATGTAGATCTAGAAGAATCTATCCATCAAAATTAAAAACTCCAAGTTCTAAAGAGGCTTATAATCATGTAAAGAAGAGAATAGAACAATAAAAATTAAGATCCCTCAAGAAGCAAGTTGCACTTGCCTAAACCTCTTGGTAGGTGGAGAGCAACGGTAAGGAAGAAGAAGAGTGAATGATGAGAGAGAAAGAGGGTGGGGTTAATAAATGATGATGGGGGTGGTAGGTAGGGGTTTACCTTGGTTCATGATAAACCAAGTAAACCAAGCCAAGCCGAACCAACCCAATCCTTCTCCTATCCAAATAAAACCAAGCTCCACTAATCAGAATTAATCCATGAACGATAAATAACAATTAAACCACAATGCTAAATATGAAAATAAACCACAACTAACTAATCAAAGAAAATGAGAAATACGGGTCAGAAATACAAACACGTATAAAATACGTATCACGAATTTCGGGGAACTACATCATACCCACCTTAAAAGAATTCCGTCCTCGAAATTTAATCAAGAGGCTAGAGATATCGGGACAGCTATACTATCGCAAGCAATCTACGCTACCAATCAATCATACAATCATACATGCAAGCAAGGAATCAAAGTGCAAGGCATAAAAAAGATATTACACCTCACGAGCCAAACCGATTGGGATAACGTGATCGAATATCATCCTCACACTCCCACGTTTGACTCTCCCAAGGAGCGATGAACTCAAGCAACACGAACTAAACTGATAGTCTTGCGCTCGAGGTCTCTCTCTTTGGTCAAACAGGGACACGGACCTCTCCTTATACGAAAAGGTTGGTACCAATAACCGTTTTTGAATGATCTAGGACATGGCTCGGGCCCGGGATATACCGTTGTAATTGGGATACATGAAATATGACATGTGTCCCGTATAACGACGGCGAAAAGCAAGACAATAGGACACAGATACCTCTCTGCCAATTCTGGATCTGGGCCTGGGCCCGAGCGAACTGCTGAGGCCTCTGTTGCTGGAAGGCCTGGGCCTGAGACGGCAATGGACCCAGGAACGGGAGCTGCTGTGGTTGGTGAACTGGAGCTGGTTCTGGTGCTGGTGCTGGTGCTTGTCCCATAACCGAGGGACTAGTTACTGTCGACGATGATCTGTTTCTAAACAGACAAGATCCCATCATGTGGTCTGGCGAACCACAAACCAAGCATAATCTCTGTGCTCTGCGGCACTCAGTAACAACATACCCGGGTTTCCCACAATGAGAACAACCGGTTGCGAAAGGCCGCTTCTGCTTCTGCTGATGGGGATAGGTCGGGGCAGAATGCTGTAAGGAAGTAACCGAACCTGCCCTCGTAGCTCCAATGGTCAGGGCCAGTACTTTGTAAATATATATATATATATATATATATATATATATATATATATATATATATATATATATATATATATATATATATATATGTATGTATGTATATATATGTATTTATGTACATATATGTATATATGTATATATTTTCTTGTGTGTATATTTTCATGGTTAGTAAATATTATATATATATTTATATTTATATTTATATACATATATGTATATATATATATTTTCATGTGTATATATATATTATTTATTATGTATACACTTTATAATTAAATATTTCCTTATATATATATACATATTTGTATATATATATATACTTCATAAATTAAATATTTTCCTTATAAATATATATATATATGTACTTTTAAACACATGTATGTATATTTTTTCTATGCATAATTTTACCATATTAAAATAATAATATTTATTTTGCACTATTGCCAAATTGTATTTTAGTGTATTTAAATTACTGCAACCATTTGGTGTCCAAGCCTAGCATGGGTATTTGGGCCCAAATGTGTTTTTACACATTCAAGACCTGTACAAGTCATATTGGACTTGATTCATGGCCTTGGGTCCTGTATTTGAACTTTGGTTCAATATACATGGACAAAAATACGCAGATAATTAATTATTGTGTGCAATGCTGTTTTTAATTTTGTAAAAATACTTAAAGTATTGTTAAAATTCTGGAAAAATAGTATTTAGATACTATGTTAAGTTAGCTAATTTAGTATAATTTTGTAGTATTTAATTTACTGTTTTGCCACAAGTTTGGCATATGAAACCAAAACTCATTTTCTGTATACGTAGGAAAACTGATTTTTATAAAATATTTGTACTGGTTAATAAATTCCAGAAAAATTATAATAAATTTCTATGATTAACAAGGATCACTTTGATACTTTACTTTGAGTAAAACTAGGCTTTTTGTCTATCTCTAAAATTGTTAGAACACAATGGTCTTTTGATTTAATTATTGATTAATTATGACTTGTAGCTTTTTGTGTTATTTTGAGTTTAAGCCGTGTTGAACCTCACCCCTCACTGGTGTAAAGACCCTAGAAAGTTAGTTAAAGTAGTGTGTCACCCCATATTGGTCTCCTACGCCAAAGTCATCATTTTGGCTAGATGCCCAGTCACAAGTCGTGTTTTACCAATTAGTGTCCTAGTGTTTTAACTTAGTGTAAAAGCTAAGTTATTGTATTTACTTCTACAGTGACGAGTTACCGGACATCCATAGTACTGTTATCACAGCTTGTTTCGTTTTGCTTTGCTAGAGGCAAGTACTTTCTACGAACTTTACATACTGCTAGAACAATAAACTGCGACTTACCAACCATGTTAAATGCTGATCCTTGGGGTAGCAAGTTAGAACTTTACATGTTGTATTACTTTCAGTCTCTACCATATTTAGGACAGTATCTCATATCTCTCACATGCTTTATATCGTTCTCGTATCTCCCACATATTATTACTGTTTTCATATCTCTCACATGTTTAAAATAACGGGTTAAGGGGAAACTGCTAGTAGTGTACGTGATCATGACCCCCTTCTCCGTATGTATTTACCGCGCTCGGAGACATTCTATATGTAACCTTGTCGTAGGTTCTGATCTCGTATTTGTGTATGGATATACACCGATGCCGTTCGTGCACGTATGTGCATGCCAGAAAAACTTGATATGTGCCGCTGTACATCCTATTCACCTATTGACCGATTTACGTACATGCTACAGTTTTAAACTTTTAAACTATATGTTGTCATTCCTAAAAAGAACCAATTAAACCATGATATGCCATGATTCCAGTTTATTACATTCCTGTTCATGCTTTGTATATTTAGTTTGCTAGAAAATAGTACTTGCTCCCGTCCTGACAGGATAACGTTGTAGGTATACTTACTGAGGAGGAGTTGCTCTGTGATTCGTATTATGGAGTCACTGCCGAGGACCCGGTTTTGCCATACGAGGATGTTCCTGCGGGAAGACTCGTCTAGTTTGCTTAGCTGTTTGGGATATCTAGTGTAGTCATGTATTAGGCTACATATTTTATAACTGGACATGTATCCAGTTTTACATTTCAGTTTACTTGTACTTAAATATTTTACTATATGAGATGACTTTTGTGTTTGGAGCATTTATGATTCTTCTTCACTTATAGAACTGTTAGCACATTTAGTCTTATCTTGTTATCTCTAGAACAGCTTACTGCGCTTTATCTTAAGCGTAGGCTGGACATGGCTCGGCCCGGCCCAACAATTTGGGTAACGGTTCGTGACATGTTTTTAGTGGTGCCCCCATGCAGGTCCTGACTAAATTGTTTGGTTACGTTATTGTACCAAGCATGCCTGCAATTAGGAACTTAAGGTAATTAGACAACATTAGGAATGACGCTTAGAACACCTAGAGGAATGCTAGGATTGCAACATAGGAAAACATCACATGTTTGCTATTATAATTAGATTTTTTTGTCTACGATTGCTTACTTTAAATAAATCCTTATAAGTCTTTTTATGTGTAATTTAGATGGTGCTTACTCGTTCATCCCAGTATATTACCCCCGAGAATGGGGCCCTCCATATCCAGTCAGCTGACCAGTTGACTGATACGCCTCCATCTACCACATTTCCCCACTCCACAGATCCACAAACCCAGATACCACAACCACCTTCCACATCACAGGCCCAGCAGGACCCAATACTTCCACCACCCCCTATCACTATACCCACCCAGGCTTCCGTCACACTCGACGGGAACCAGCTGCTCACACTGATTCAGGGGTTCCTAACAACCCATCAGGAGCAGACTACCCTACTCCGCCAGAACATGGAGCGTTCTGAGGGACGTCCCGTGGTCCTACCACATGTAGAGCCACGGCAGAGAGAGGGGACGATCAAGGACTTCATGGGTCTGAATCCCAAGGAGTTCTCAGGGACTGAGGGCATAGTAGTAGCTGATGACTGGCTAGATTCAGTAGAGAGGAAGCTTCTGGGAGTTAGGATGCCGGATGACCTCCAGGTCGAGGCAGCGGGATTTCTGCTGATAGACTTAGCAGGAGTCTGGTTCCGGAATGAGCCGTTGTTTGCGAGAGGTAGAGCCACTTGGGACCAGTTCAAGACCCAGTTCAAGAAGAAATTCTTCTCGACCACTGCTAGAGTAGCCATGGGGCTACGATTCCAGAACATCCAGCAGGGGAACCGTTCTGTTGATGACTATGCGGCAGAGTTTAGTCGCCTGAGCCGTTTTGCTCCTAGTCTGGTTGCAGATCCAGAGGAGATGACCTGTAGGTTTTGCCATGGTCTAGTTCCAGACATTGGCATTCTTATAGTGGCGAACGGTACGACTGACTACTACCAGAGCCTAGAGTTGGCCCGGAGCATTGAGGAGCGTCTTCTGTCTAGCAAGAGGCCGGCTTCTGTACATCATGAGGGACCATCCAAGCGTCAGGCTTTCCAGCAGAGAGCACCGACGCCACCCCAGCAGACTTACCGTCCCCCTACATCACATCACCCGACCCAGCCAGTTAGAGCCTCGGGACCTCAGCAGCAGCAGAAGGGGACTACGTGTTCATTCTGTAGAAGGGTAGGCCATGACGCTTTCGTTTGTAGAAAGAGGTTGGGGCAGTGTTTAGCTTGTGGGTCTGCCATCCATCAGATTCGGGACTGCCCAGTAGCCAAGGGACCCCAGGGGAAGACTTATAGCCTAGTCCTTGAGCCGGAGCCGGAACAGGTTTCGGGAGGTTAGTTTTGATCGTAGCCTTAGTCATTTTGTTGCACTGCTTGCTATGTTAGAATATTGTCGGGTCTCCAATCCTTGTGAATTTCGAGGACGAAATTTTTCAAGGAGGGAAGACTTGTAAGCCCCTATTTTTCAAATTTTAGTTAAATTAGTGCTAATTAAATTTTTATGTCATTTATAGCCTTAAATAATTATTAGGAATTTTTAGGAATTTTTTAGAAATTTTAAATGATTTTAAATGATTTTTAAATGAATTTTTAATACAAAAAATATTGATCTGTAATTTTCTAAAAAGTTTTAATATCATTTTGCAATTTTTTGAAATATTTTTATATCAGTTTGTAATTAGTAAATTGTTTGAAATTGAGGAATGCAAATATTATTTTGCATTTAACCACTGTTAAAGCCTTTATGCAATAACCTAATTTCTAAGGGCCCTAGTGCTAAACTACCCAAACCCCCCCGACCAGACTCTCTCTCTCCTCACCCACTCTCGTTGACCCCCGACCGACGACTGCCCGACCGCCACGCCGCCCTGACCCTGCCAATTTTGGCTGCCCCGACCGACCTAGCGCCGCCCACAACCCCTATAAAACTCCCCACTCTCCCTTCCGACTGAACCCTAACCCTAAATCCTCTCCGCCACCCCCCACGACCACCTTTCTCCCCCTTCTTCCCAAAACCCTAGCCCTAACCCTAACTCCGGCCATCTATCCAGCGTCGCCCCCACGCCGAACACCACCGCCCGTAACCACCCTCACTCGCTTCGCCGTGCTGAGCCGCGCCCAGCACCACTGGAGCGCCGCGACGCCAACGCCTCCGCCGCCCGCCAGCTCCTTCGAAAACCCCCTGATCGACCGGACACGTGAGTAACAAAGCCCACTTCGTGTCGTCCGTGTCTGTCACGCCCCAGAACCAGAATACTGGAGAGCGGGGGAATGACTCAGCCAGCTACGTATTACGGGTAGATGAATACCGTATAATACGATCAATGTTGTCTAACCAGACGAGGGGGTGCATACTACATAAAAGTCTTTCTATGGTCACTTCACATCTTTTGTCTCAATCATTCGAACAAGAAAACAGAAATAGAGAACATGTAAAATAAAACAGTAAGGCATCCCAAACGCTCAGTCAAAATGTTCTTGAGATCTGGCTTTACAAAACATAGCCAGATGATATAGCAAAGTGTACACAATCGTTATCAGCTACAGTATGACTTAATTACAATTATGTAAAGGTAAGTACAAGACAATCCGACTAACATGTCGGTGCCAAACGGCTAAGTATAAAGTAAATAGCAAAACGAACGGTGAAGTAAGGGACCCACTCGAGTCCTCCTGCGATCATTCCTCTAGTATTGACCATCTTGGAGGTAGAAGTAGGCTGGATCCTCGGGGACCGGCTCTAAATCTGGCCATGCAAAACCAGAGAGGTTAGACCTCTAATAGCAAGTACCACAAGGAAGGACGATATGAAGGATTAAACCAGTAAGTAAAAGAATATAATGATAATAGATCTCTGCTTTCCACTAGGATTCACATCACATCACGACACTTCGAACCAACCTCCCAACCAAACAAGGACAGAAGTTGGCCCGTCATGTCCTGACATTCTGATCATCCCAGTTAGGTAACAGAGTAGTGCTGTACACAAACAAATCATCTTGAACGGCCAATCAACTACTACGGCTTGCTAATGTAAGTTCCAAGTTATCCTGGAATTATGCAATAGGAATTCCTCAGTTCTTACTATGTGCGAGCAAGGCTAGTCTATCCAGTCAATAAATTGTGCCATGCATGAATTAGACGAGTCCCAGCAGGACGTCCGTCAATATACAATATACAATAATAATAAAAGCAGATACTGTTCCCTGCCCGTGTGGCAGATTTACAGTATCTGTGGGAACCAGCCGGCCCGTCGGGTACTACTCGTCCTAAGGGGGCTGCCATGTAAGAACTCGGAAATCCATTCTCTCCATGCCATCATTATTTTATTTAACTTAACAGTCTCTACGTTAAGCGAAATCCCATGCCGTGGATCATGGTCATTCAAATGAGTACTTTGTACGGGGTACGATATGCGCAACTCTACAACGATACCCGTACGGCTATGTTGTAGGTCTTACATAGCGTAATGCAACAATCTAATCTAACCACGATAATCATGCCTTGACCATAAAGTACATATGCTGTTTTTGTAAGAGAAATAAATAACTAAATAAATAAATAAATAATTTGAAACCTGCATGTGCCTGTATGCCAATATTCGGGATCGGCTAATCGAGTACAATAGTTCATTACATGAACGTGTCTCATTCATTCATTTCAATAAGACGACTAGCCAGTCTCTTAGTTCCAACTAGGAACGCATGATCAATTTAGTCAAGATACCATCGTCATCAATGGTGACAAGGTATGAAAATCAATTAGTATTACATGGGGTCGAGCCTATAACTCCTCAGAGTTAAGTTCTAGTCATACTGGGTATCCATGGATCAATCAAGACACATGACACATTTTACATAACAATCTGTATTAACAATATTAACATATCATGATTTTATCAAGTTCATGCCAAAAGGCGTAAGGATATAATAGAAGAATTATCATGCCACCATTAAATGAATAAGTTATTGTTTGCCATTAAAATTGTTTTGATTGAAATCTTAATACAAACAGAACAGTAATACAATATAGGACTTAGATGTAGTCCTAGGAGTACACTTTTGTTTAAGCTGGGTCCTTAGTGCCAATGGAGCGAGTGGTAATGCGTTGACTCCATTGACCGGCTGACGACGGTTATCGGTTCTCTGAAGGTGTTGATTGCTCTGGGTGCTGGAGCTTGCTGAGAGGAGAAAGACGTTGAGTGTCTAGAACTGCCTCTCGGTGATTCTCTGTTGTAGATTCTTGTGTGTTCTGAGTCTCCGTGTGTGTGTGAAGGAGATGATCCTTCTATTTATAGTTTTGCAGGCTGGCTGCTCATGTGCGCATGCAGGATGCGCCGGTGTGGGGATGCCACGTGGAGGTTGCTGATGGAGGTGCACGGATGCTGCACCCTGATCGAGGGGGAGAACTCTTCATACTGCTGTTGTGAGCCGGCACGTAGCAGAGAGAAGATCTTTCCGTTGCTGAAATCTTGGATGAGTTGAGTCAAAAGACACGTGTCGTCGACTCATGGTTCGAAGATCTCGGATTTGGTGGAGAGAAGTGATCTGGTGAGCTGCGCCTTGGATTGGGCGCAGGAGGAGGCTGCGGCTCATAACCTTTAGGAGTTACAAACCATTTGGGGCGCATGGCTTTTGAGGCGCATGCAGGCGACTTTCCTTCTGTCTTTCGGGATCAGAGAGCAGTCTGAGGCACATGGCTTTTGAGGCGCATACTGATTTGGACGCATGGCCGTAGAGGCGCATGCTGATGGTGGAGTGGCCACGTGGCAGTAGCCGTCAAAATAAAGTCATGATGATGCTGACGTTGCCGACGCTTCGTTTTCTGAATAAAGCTGTCAACTGTTCAGACTTTGGGAGGCGTGCTACCAACTCTGTCAGTTCAGCATTTAATGTTGGTGACGTTCGATGGACAGCTGAGTGGGCGCGTCGGTTGGCGTTCCACTCGGTATGGAGATGTGTGAGGGCGCACCCTCTGTAATGCGCCGAGTACTGCAGGGCGCGTCTGTGTGATGCGCCTGATGCCGAAGGCCGCGTCCGTGTGATGCGCTGTCTGGCTGGCGCATCAGACATGTCTTTTAATGATGCGGCTGTCTCGCTCTTCGAGTGCCATAAATAGCCGTTTGGCTGAATTCGAGGCGTCCGGTTCATCCATTTAATGTAAATTTATTGCACGAAATTCGGAGGGCCATCCACTTGGCACGTGGGTTTGATCTGCCCAGCCTATAAATAGTGGCATGGAGAGAAGATTTGCTTCTTATTCCCTCACGTTCTTCCAACATGAACTTGAACATGCGGGTGCATTCTGTTGACGAAGTGCTCCTGAGGGTGAAGATGAGACGCTGTGTTATCTTCGATGCTCTTGAAGGTGACTGTTACATCCAAAAGACGGAGTCGAGGGCTTCTGAGACAGGCGGAAGGTGCCTGTTGCATCCAAAGATGGGGATGCTCGAGCCTTGTCTCCGTTATTCCGGAAGAGCCGTAGATCGGAATGGCGGTACTAGGCTCTCTCTTCCTTCAAAGTGGGTGTCGCCCACTTTGATTGTGTTGAAAGCTGCTCCTTTAGCCGCGGTTTCGATCACGGTCTTCCTTCGGCTTTGGAGGCTCTTTCGAAGCCTCCCCTGGCCACAGCATTTGCGGTGCTCTTCTCTTCCTTGGTTCCAGCTAGAGGGTTAAATGCTTTGTGTCGAAGCATTTATCAGGCGAGCCTGGTTGGAAGAGCGGCACATAACTGGGCTCTGCTCGGCCAGGTGAGCCTGGCTGGAAGAATTTGGCTGAAGGGATGCACATAGCTGGGCTGTTGAAGGCACAACTGAGCTGGATGTACATGACTGAGCTGCTGAAGATATGGTGGGATGCGCCTGTTGGAGGCGCATGATGTCTGCTGCGCCTGACTGACAGCGCATGGTGACTGGCAGCGCATGATGACTGCTGCGCCTAACTGGAGGCGCATGGTGGCCGCTGCGCTTATCTGGAGGCGCGTGGTAGCCGCTGGCTGTAGACTTAGGATCTTTCTTTTGTAGAAATTCTCCTTTGTACAACCTTTTCTAGACATGTAATAGACTTTTATATAAATGAAAAGTTCTTCTTCAAATGTCCATGGTTATTGACTTTGCTGTGAAGTGTTCTGTGCGAGTCCTGGCGCATGTAGTGTCTGGCGCATGGTCTTTCTGGTTGTGAAATTCCATGCTTCTACAAGACCCCCTTCAAAGTTTTCAAAACTTTTGAATAAGTTTTGGAATACTTTGAATAAGAAGCATGGAGTTCAGGGAGCATGATTTCTGGGCGCATGCCTGTTCGGCGCATGCTCTTCTCAGTTAATGATGATGGTGCCTCGGTAACCGAAAAGATTAATGATGATCTTTTGGTTTTATTTGCTGCTATCCCTGCACAGAACCCGAGGCGACGGCTGAGATCATACGTCATCTGTTCACGCGTGCGACCAAGCCCTATAAATAGGTAAGAGTTGGAGAGAGAAAGGGTTCTTCTTCTCTGTGCCTCTGCTTTAGAGTTTCTTCTTCAAAACCCTAACTTCTCCTTCCTCGAGAGAATGGCTTCCAAGACTCCTCGCGGTGCTGCCGGCAAGGGAAAGGAGAAAGCGAAGGAGTCCGCGGAAGTTGCGGCGGCTGTCGTTCCCCGTCGGCCTGTCGAAGTTCGGCCGGAGGTGGTTGGTAAGTCTCATTGTCCGTACGCCAACGCACATAGACCTTGAGTCTTTAATGATGTGCCGCGGTCTTTGCCCGCCGACGCGCATGGGTTTAAACCCTGGTGATGCGCCGAGGCTATACTGCTGACGCGCATGGGTTCAAACCCTGAAGATGCGCCGAGGCTATACTGCTGACGCGCATGGGTTCAAATCCTGATGATGCGCCGCAGTTTTCTCCTTTAGACACATTGTGTGTTCTCTTCTGACTTTTTTTGATCTTTAACTAGTGTCGATGGCGATCCCGCTTTTGAGTAAAGTTTTCTTGGAGGCTACCTTCAACCAAATGGGAGTAGAGCATAACGAGGAAGTGATAAACCCTGCTCAAGATGCTCTTATGCTGGATCAGCCTCCTGAGAGAATGACCCTAATCCGTGAACAGCAGTATTGGTTCCTCAAACGGATGATGGAGCGTGGAGTCATTAAACCTTCCACATCTGATAAAGTGACCTTCCTGAAGCCTAAGTTCCTGTTTGGAGACCGTCTCACTTCTACTGACTCGTCAGTACTGAAGGTCAAGGAGGACTGGTTCTTTACTGCGAATGGAGTGCATATGACTGTTAAGCAACTTGAACGTCAGTGGCCTTTGACGTCCTTCTGTCGCCTTGTTTCCCAGAGGAGGATGTCTTGGGAGCTTACCCCTTCTCAGGGGGGAGCGGTAACTGGTGTCATCCAAATTGATTCTACTTCCGACCAAAGGGATGCTTTGACCGTTGTACGGTCTGGGTCTTCTTACACTTGGCGGACTTTACGTCCTGGGAGCCTCTACAGTGATGTACCCATTGATACGTTTGCTTATAGTGCTTCGACTTTTACACATCGTATGTTTTTGATGGAACGTTCCTACCCGACAGGAGAGTTTCAGGTGGAGGGTTGGTGCCATTACGTCTCCAAATGGGATAAACTGACGCTCTGGATCTTGTCGCGGTTTCGGACTGAGCTCCGAGAGATCGGGTTGACTGCCGCGATCCGTGCTACCCAGGCGGGTGTTGACCTTAATAGGCACATGTTCCTCGCACTCCTGGAGATGTTTGATATCCATACCGGGACCTTCTTTACTCCGGTAGGGGAATTAGGGTTCGCACTTCATGAGATGTATGAGGTGTCTAAACTCCCTTGGGGGTCGGAGCCCTATGAAGAGTACTTTCCAACCAATGAGGAACTTCAGGTCCTGGGGGACAGAGCTGATGAGATGACGACCGTCTTCAAGGAAGTGGCGAGTCATCATTACTATGTGCAGAGAAGGGATAAAAGCGGGTCGCAGCCCCATGTGACCGCTTGGAGAGATTATGTCTTTAGACAAGACAAAGAGGATTCTTCGAAGTTTTCTACTCCGCCGGCGCTCTCTCGTAGCGAGGTGCTGTCCGAAATGAGCACGTTAGGGGAGAAGAATCCCCGAGGAAATGAAGACCAGCAGTCAGATGTACGCTCCTACAGCTGCTTCTGGCACCTTGCTTATCCAATGTCATCCAAGGCGGTTTTGGTCGCCTATCTGATGATATGGCTCCGGGATTGCGTGTTCGCAGGTGGATCCGGTGCCGTCGAGAGGGTTACTCGAAACTTAATCCTGCCAGCCATAAAATTGGTCTTCGGCCGGCGCTTGGCTCTCCTCCCCGCAATGGTATGTAACCTGCAGCGAGGTTTGCGAGAGTTTGCTGGAAATGTGATTCATGATAGAGGCAGAAAAAATAACTTTCCGCGCGCCGAATTACCGTTTCACTATTTGATGGGATGGCTGATTCTGTATCATCCCAGTGTGATGAGCCCAGGCTCGGAAGGAGATTATAAGGCTGGAGATGCATTCCTTCGTCGTTTCCATCGGAGGAGCTGGTCGTATACTGGTGTCCCGGTTTGTAGAAAGGTTTTATCCCGTCTTCAGGGTTGGGAGATCACTAAAGTTGGTCCCATCTATTTGGGTTTTGAGGCCAACGAGGATTTAAGGGACCTGGGCAAAGGTACCACCACTCTGCCTCAATGGGGATTCTGCTGGTTGCAAAGTATCCGGCCGTCCCATCTGGTGTACCGGAACAGGAATCAGTGCTACCTGGAACCATACTTGCCGAGCCGCTTTGCGCGGCAATTTGGTTATGCTCAGATGATGTTGGATAACCCCAGTAATACCCTGGGGTATGTTGGAAGTTTGTTGGATGGTGCACGAGCTTGGCATTACTATAATGCCGGATGTACCGGAGCTCGTTTTACGTTGCCCGTCCCCGATCCGCGGCCGCCCATTCTTTACTCGGCCGCCAAATTTTACTGTGTTATGGCTGCCCCGCCCTCCGGGTATGACAGGGAGACCAGCCTTATCGCAGGCACCCAGTTAGCAGCGACTGGGGATACACCAGTGAAGGCCCGGCCGCATCGTCCGTCAGGGGTGGGTCAACGGAGTGCCCCCTCCGCATCACAAGCAGAACCCTCGGACGATCGATCGAAACGATGTACAGATACAGGGGCTGAATCTCTTGTGTCGAAGAAGCAGAAGAAGGCATCGTTACCGACGGTATCATCGGATTCGGCGTCCGAAGAGGTAAGGACATCCTACTAAACCTGATTTTGGTTCCGCCACTTATGAGGCCCCATCTTCTTTTGTAGGAGCCGCTAAAAAGAAAATCTCGTATCCCAAAGTCGGGTGGGAGTAGGCGAGAAAAGATGGCGAGCTCGCCTGGAGTGCGTATCCCGCCGACAATGATGTCTCTCATGGAGGAAGATCCGGAGGATACTGTCATCGTGGAGGTTCCGGTATCCCCGGGTTATGTCAGGAGGGAACCTGAGGGTGCAGCAGCTTCCGAGGTGACGAAGGCCACAGCAGAGGCTTCACATATCGAAGGTTTAGCAAGTGCGCAGCTTCCTGGTGATGAAGAGGAATGGAGTTCATCATCTTCCGATGACATCGCTCCGGAGCTGCAGGAGTCTGTTGCGGGGGCAGCAGAAGTAGTGAGGATAGAGGAGAGGGTTGATTCCCCTCCTGGTCATGATGAAGGAAGGTCGGCTGAATCATTGCCAAATCCTTCCTTGGCTTCAACCCTGGACATAGAGATGGCTACCGATCAGGTGGTAGCGACAGATTTTGTCCCTGTAGAGGGACTTGAGAAGAATGAGACCCTTCTGCCGGTCTTGTCTCCTGGGGCTGGCCAGGAGATAAATGTTGATCTTCCCGTTTTGCCGGGGGAGGTAGCTGATGCTGATAGAACGTCGGGGGTAGAAGAGGTGGCCGTTGACGTCGGTGATTTCTCCGGGCTTGAGAAGGGTAAGGGTGTGGAACCCTCTGTTGCTTCTTCCACTTGGGGTACTATCACGACGCATGTGCCGGCTCCTTCTGTTCCTTCGGCTCCTCGGGCTAGTAGTCTGGGCCCTGTTGATGAAGAGCCTATTGCTGCCGAGGTTGAAACCTCTCAGATCGAGGTTGGCGGATCTTCTTCCGGTCCACAAATTGTAGTAGCTCCCCCAACTCCTGCTATAACGCCGCAGGTGCTGGCGGATGCCGACGAGTATGTGAAGTTCCTCGTCGAGGGAGTGTACAAAATGCTGGAGAAAGGTGTATCTGCAGTGATGGATGCCAAGGGGAGCTTTGCGACAGCAAAAGCTTTGGCAATGCCTTGTATCGAGCTGATCCGCGTTCACCAAGGCCATGACCATATGGCCGAAATTCTGGAGGTTTCGGCGATTGAGCTGGACGAGCGGCTCGCGGAACTGCAGCGCATCCAACGAAATGACCTCTCTGTCTTGATAGATGCAGAGATAGGGAAGTTGATGGCTGAAATCGAGGCTTCCCATCGAACCGATGTGAGCAGTTGGGAGCGTGAAGTGGCTGGGACTGAGGCTACGGCGGAGCAGTTGTCTCAATCTATGGAGAAGACGACGGAGAAGCGGGCTGCGGTGGACGCTAACATCGCAGAGGTTGATGCTCAGATGCGCCGTCTTGAAGACCAGCGGGCCCAACTTCAACTAGAAGCTGATCGTGTCCTGGCTGAACACGTGGCATTCAAGCAGGAGGAAGCGACTCTTACTCAGCGGACCCTTGCTTTGGCTCAGCAGCGACGACAGCTTGATGAGAAGTGTGAGAGTAAAACTTCTGCTGAGGCTGTCGGATTAATGCGTCAAGAAGCCGAGCTGCGAGTCCAGGCGACTGTGAAAACTCGCACTGCCGACCTGAGACGTCGAGTCAGAGAGCTCTCATCCCACCCCGGAGAGGATCGGGGACTGTAGCTTCTCTTCTTTTTATGTGTTTTTGCAACTCTTGCTGGGGAAATAGCGTATTTCTGTACTCCCTTCTTTGAAAAATAAAGAAATACACTATCTTTTTTTTGTGTGATGTGTTCATTTTTTGATCTCATGAACTTGATGATTTATGTGGACCTATTATCTTTTGCGCACCTTGGTTTTTAGGTACAGATAATAAGTTTGAAGGAACCAACATGTTTGCTCAGAGGTAATGTGGACATGGCAATCATTAGGTTCAAATGATAGAATCTTCCTACTCAGAGGTATTTATGGACGTGGCAGGAATGATCCTGGGGGATACGCTGAACAACTCAGAGGTAATGTGGACGTGGAAGTTCTGCGATCAATGTACGACAACACAGGAGTTGTTTGTACGGGATGTTTACTCAGAGGTAATGTGGACGTGGTAAACATGAAGGATAGCATAAGCTCACGAAAATGTAAGGTTCCGCTTTGTAGGATGTAGAGAGACAACTCAGAGGTAATGTGGATGTGGTTATCTTTCTACGGAAGGACGCCACGGAACAGCTGGGTTCCAGAAGCGTTTGCTTTTGTGAAAAGAGGTTGTTTGGGGAAATACATGTCTTGGAGGATGTCAAGAATAGTACTTCTTTAGGAACTTGCCGTTGATGGGCATCATGAATAAGTCCCCATTGGGTTTGGCGAGGCGGTAAGCACCGTTTGAGTATACCGTCTCAATGATGAAGGGTCCTTCCTATTTGGGCTCGAACTTCCCTGGTGTCTTGTGAGTTAACACCATTGGCCTTCTGACTGCTAAAACCAGGTCGCCAACTTGGAAAGTTCTTTGCTTGACCTTCTTGTTGAAAGCCTGTGATATACGGGCTTGGTAAAGTTCGATGCGTTGTTGAGCTAGGAGACGCTTTTCGTCAAGTGCCTCCAGTTTCCGCAGACGACGACGTTGATTGTCTTCTTCTGTGAGATCGTTTGTGATTGCCACGCGGAGCGAGGGTATCTGTATCTCGAGAGGCAGTACTGCTTCGCTCCCGTAGACCAGGGAGAATGGAGTGTTGCCTGTTGGGGTCCGTACCGTTGTGCGGTAGGCCCAAAGGCATTCGCCAAGCTTTTCGTCCCAGTCGCGTTTGTTGGATGACACGACCTTTTTGAGTAGCCTGATGATAGTTTTGTTGAACGCCTCGGCCAATCCGTTTGCTGCCGGATTGTAGACGGTTGAGGCCACATTTTGAATGCGATTCTTGTCACAGAACCTGCTGAAAATGTGGCTGATAAACTGGGGACCATTGTCATGAATGATTCGCCTGGGTACTCCAAAACGGTAAATGACATGGTGTTTGATAAAGCTGACCACCCTGGAGCTTTTTACTTCCGCTAGTGGGACTGCTTCCGCCCATTTGGAGAAGTAATCGGTGATGGCCAGGATGAAACGATGTCCTCTTGATGAAGGAGGGGTGATTGGTCCTACAATGTCCATGCCCCAGGCTTCGAATGGCCAGGAGGCGACTGTAGGATGTAGAGGTTCAGATGGTGTATGTATGAAGTCTGCATGAAGTTGGCATGCATGGCACTTCTTAGCATATTCTACTGCGTCGGCGACCATGGTTGGCCAGTAGTAGCCCATACATCGCAGTCGATCTTGCAACTTAGGACCTGGTTGGTGAGCTCCGCAAGTTCCGTCATGAGCTTCTCGAAGAGCTTCGGCCGCTTCTTCGTTAGACAGGCATCGAAGGAGAAGCCCGTCGAAGGAGCGTCGGTACAGCATTTTAGTGGCTGTATCGTAGTAGAATCGAAGAGAGCGTCTTCTGACTGAGACGGCTTCCTTCGGATCTTCCGGAAGGATTCCGTAGACGGCGAAGTCGATGAACGGGAATCTCCAGTCTCGGACATTAACATCGGTGTTTGTTGGCACGGCGTGAGCCATTTGCAAACATAGGTTGTTTCTGGGACAAATCAAGTCTCGGCCAGTTACCGTGACATAGTGTTGAGTCCCAAGGGGCGCGGCCAATGAGGCTGCGAGGCCAGCCAGAGCGTCAGCCTCCAAGTTTTGTAGACGGGGTACATGTTCGATGAAGAACCCAGTGAAGGTTGAGATGATGTTCAACGCGACTTCATGGTAAGGGATCAAATCTTTATGGCGAACTTCGTATTGCCTCCGAATTTGGTTTACGACGAGTTTCGAGTCGCCGTAGGCTTCCAGATGATCCACCCCCAGCTGTTGTGCTAGCTGGAGTCCCATGACGAGTGCGTTGTACTCAGCAACATTGTTGGAGCACGGCTTCGAAAGAGAGTATGCGCGCTGG
Source organism: Iris pallida (assembly GCA_029216955.1). Taxonomy (NCBI): domain Eukaryota; kingdom Viridiplantae; phylum Streptophyta; class Magnoliopsida; order Asparagales; family Iridaceae; genus Iris; species Iris pallida. The sequence goes on along the minus strand of JANAVB010035820.1, from coordinate 17,827,632 downwards.
ATGACCAGCTGATCGGGGGAGATCAAGACTACCCCCACTCCTGCGATGATTTGGCCGTTGGGGCCCGTTCTTAAAGCGCCATCGAAGAACATCTGCCAAACGGGACTTCCTTCAGTGACGTTTGATTCTTGGACTTCATCCGGGATGTCTTCATAGAGTTTTGAAGATTCTGGGATGGGGTGTACAGCTAAAAAGTCAGCCAGAGCCTGACCCTTGATCGCCTTCTGTGGGACAAACACCATGTTGTATGGCGTTAGTAGGATCGCCCATGTAGCCAGCCGGGAGTTTAATGACCCTGGCTTCGTCATGAGAACTCTGAGTGGATTAACTCGGGAGATAACGTGAATTGTCTGGCCCGAGACGTAATGACGAGTCTTCTGAATGGCAAACACCAAAGCCAAGCACTCCTTTTCAACGGGGTTGTACCGGTGTTCGGTCCCGATGAGTGTTCGACTGAGGTAGTAGATTGCTTGCTCGTAGCCTGTATCGCTATTTTGAGCCAGTAAAGCGCCGAGGGAATGATCCATGGCACGGACGTAGAGGAGGAATGGTTTGCCAGCGACAGGTGCCACTAGGACTGGCGGGCTTGTCAAGTAAGCCTTGATGTCGTCGAAAGCCTTTTAGCACTCCTCTGTCCAGACGTAAGAGACTCCCTTCTTCATGAGCTGAGTAAAGGGTTGACATTTACCGGAGAGGTTTGCTATGAACCTCCGGATATATGCCAGACGTCCCTGTAAGCCCCGAAGTTCTCGAAGGTTCTTCGGAGGGTCCATGTTGAGGATGGCTTTAGTCTTCTCGGGATCGACATGAATGCCTTTTGCCGTGATGACAAAGCCCAAGAATTTGCCGCTAGAAACCCCCAGGAAGGATTTAGCGGGGTTCATTTTGAGTTGATGTGCCCGCATGAGATCAAAGACCGTCCTCAGGTCCTGTAGGTGATCTCTTTTGAGGTGGCTCTTGACTGCGATGTCATCAACATAGCACTCAACTGTCTTGCGAAGATGTTGACGGAAGATAGTACTCATCGCTCGTTGGTATGTTGTGCCGGCATTCTTCAAGCCGAAGGGCATTACTGTGTAGCAGAAAACACCTTTCGGAGTCCTGAATGACGTGTGTTTTACGTCATCGGGGAACATCTTGATTTGATTGTAGCCTGAATACCCGTCCATGAAGGACATGCGTTCAAAGCCACATGTGTTGTCGATCATTACATCGGTGATTGGGAGCGGGAATTCATCCTTCGGACAAGCAGAGTTGAGATCCCTGAAGTCGATACAGACTCGTATCTTCCTGTTCTTCTTGGTGACAGGGACGACGTTGGCTACCCAGTCCGGGTATTGTTCCTCACGGATGAAGCCACTGGTCAAGAGCTTGTCCACCTTCTGATCGATGGCATTCATGATGTCCGGGCGGAAGCGTCGCTGTTGTTGTTTGATAGGTTTGGCATCTGGTAAGATGTTCAACCTATGCATCGCGATCTGTGGATCGAGACCCGGCATGTCTTCGTAGCTCCAGGCGAAGACGTCAATATACTCTTTAGCCAGTTGGACTAAAGATTCTCGGTCTTCTCCTTCCAAGCTTTTGCTGATGAAGATGGATTTAGAAGAAGACCCATCCCCGAGGTCGATCTGCTCGACTTCGTCTTCGGTGGGAGGCTCTCGTAACTCAAAACGAGACTCCCATTGTTCTCCTAGGCGCTGAGCACAGGGTTCCTCTTCGAAGGGTTCCGGCGGTTGGTTTTCGCCTTCATCTTTCTGAGGTTGCGCCGATGTCATGTTAGCTGACAGCACTTTCCTGAAGACTGATCCGATACTGGTATCGGAATCCCACGTCGATGCTTCAGACGAGTGGGAATGTTCTATGTCGTCTGCGTCTGAACTCTCTGGAGTTGATGGCGGCGTGACATAGCCTAACCCCCGTCGAGTCCGATTATAGTAATCCGGTGGCTTTCTATTGGGCATCGAAAGCCGGACAGGGAGATGCCGACCCTTGCCGTAGTTTAAGCCTTTGTTGCTTTTCAGGTCGTAGCCCATCTTTTGGATGATGTGCTTAGCCGCATCTGTGTACCGATAGACTTGTACTCTGCCGGTATCAGGTTCGGGCTCGATTGACGGGAGGTCCCGACGACGCTCGATTTTGCCCGAGATGATGGTGCCTTGGCCTCGGCTCCGTGGAGGGACTATGAAGACTCCTTGAGACGGGACTATTTGATTATGGTAGACGGTCGTTACTTGTGTTTGCAACGACGGTAGAGCGTTGTCTAATGTATACATGGCATTCCAGTGTGGAAGATAAGAATAATTGAAAGACACTCTATTATTGATAAAGTACGAGATTTTATCCCGTGGGAATACATTGTCGAAGGAGGGTGCGTCTACATCAGCGGAGATATATTCGCCAAGCTCCTCATCTGTAAGCACTGGGGCCGGATCAGGAGAGTCCTCCACCGCTCTGACTTTAGGGTCTGAGAGGGTTATGTGAGCCCTCTCCGGCATCTTGGATGACTGCGACGGCTTGCCTTTAAGACGCACCTTGAGAGGTGCCTCGGTTGCGCCTCCGATGAGTGGCACCTTTCCTTGTAATTTTACCACCAGGGGAGCCGCTGTTTGAGGTGGCTTTCCCTTGAGGCGTATCTTCAGGGGAGCTTCGCGAGCCGACGCTTTTCCTGATAGCTTGATGCTCATTGGAGGCGCCTTCTGGGGTGGTTTCCCCTTCAGACGGATTTTCAAGGGGGCGTCGGGAGTCGTCTCAGGCTCCATGTCCGGCTCTTTTGCCGTCTCTGCCTCATCATCAGCGTCATTGGCTTCCTCCTCGTCAATGGGCTTGTACAAGTCGGAATCGGTGAAGTGGGCCTCAATCCCTTTGAAGGGATCGATATCTGCAAACTTCGTCCGGATGACGCCGTTGGTGGATACATATTTCATGCATTGGTGGAGCGTGGAGGGCACCACCATGTACTCATGTAACCATGGTCGTTCGAGTAAGATGTTGTAGTTGACCTCGGCATCCACCACATAACAAGTCACCTCAGTTTTGAGGCTGTCGATGTGACATTTCAGCCGGATCTTGCCCAGTGGCTCGCTCTTGCTAGCGTTGAAGCCACTGATGGTCGTATTGGAGGGCGCCAGCCGGTACATTGGGATCCCCAGCTTTGATAGCAGCACCTTGGATCGATCTGAATCCTGCTCACCTTTACCGAACCGATGTACCCTGTGTAATACAACGGTCGGTTATGTCGGTGATGCTTGAGCAGCATGTCTTGTTGGGTGAAAGTTATGTTTGGGATAACTTCATCCGCACAATGACAATGTGGACAAGTAGTTGGGAGGTCCTCAGGCTGCTTGACTTGACTGAGAAAGGATTCGGCATCCTTCAGAGCTTCGCAGAGAGCTTCTCGGGAGTCCTTAGAGAGACGCAGGAGCTCGAACAAAGACAAGCGTGCAGGAGTACTGGCCAGTTGCGCCAGAATGTCAAAATTGTGGGGCTTGGCTAGCCCCGAAGCATTTTCTTTCCGCAGAGGTCTGTCGAAACGGGCCTCCACTTGCTTTTGTTTATTGGCTGCTGAGGGCTTGGATGGACCCTCCTCAGGGATGGTGCCAGGAGGCACCACTTCGGCGGCAGCTTCACCGGACTGGGAGTTCTGTTGTGCACGCGTCTGCACAGGAAGCGCCTCTTCCGTTGAAGAAGAGACCGTGCGGCAAGAGTTGATCTTCCTGCCTTTTGCTTTGGAGGTAGGGCGTACCTCCGGTTGAGTTACCTCGGAGACGAGGTCGGGGTGAACCCAGAGGACCTCTCCTCGAGATGTGGTGAGTGGGACAAGTCCACTCACATTGTCACGGGTGGGTGGCAAGTTCACCACCTCCATTGTCGCCTTAGGGATGGGGACGACGCCATCTTGTGTGGTAGTCGGCGGCAAGGTGCCGAACTGAAGTGACACCACATTAGCTGACACCGTCTTCTCTTCATAATCGACGGAGATTACATCCGCATTGATCATGCGCTGGATGTAATTTTTGAGGATGTAGCAGTCCTTAGTCGGGTGTCCGACAAACCGATGGTAGTGACAGTACCTCGGGTTGTCCACTTTCCCGACTTCATCGGGCCACTTCGGGTCCGGAAGCTTGATCTTGTCACCCTGCTTCAGTATCTCAAAGAGTTGCAGGGTGTCATCATCATTGAATGAATAAACCTCCTTGGGTCTCGGTGCCAGTGGAGACTTTTGATTAGGCGCAGATGCGCCCTTCGAGGCATTAACAGTCAATGCCTGTTTCCCCTTTGTTTCTCGTCCGGAGTTGTTGATTGCGGACTTTTTCCTCTTATCGTCAAAGGTGGGGAAGCTAACACCCAGAAGACGTGCATTGGCCGCCTTCTTCTCTGCAGCTTCAGCTTCGATGATTAGGGAGCTCCAGTCGGGAGGGGGAGTAGAGTTAAGCCAGAGCTTTACTGCAGGCAGCATGTTCATACTGCAAGCGGAGAGAAGCGCATGCTCTGGCATGCCTGGAGGTAGCCTGAAGCAGGCCTGACGGAAGCGTTCGATGAATGCCCGAACCGTTTTCTTGTCCTTCTGGCGTATCTCAATGAGAGATGCCATCGTCATGTCCTTCCCACCGTCGTAGAAGCGGTCGAGGAAGAGGCGTGTCAGGTCGTCGAAGGATGATATGGAATTATCGGGGAGGCTGCAGTACCAGTCATACGCCACCCCTTTCAGGGCCCCAACAAAGATGCTGGTGAGGAGCGCATCCTCCTTCGGAAGATGCCCTGTCTGCGACTGGAAGTACGTCAGGTACCGTCGTGGAGAGTCTTTCCCGTCATACGGCGTGAGTGTTTGTGGTTTATACTTTGGGGGATAAACCACCTTGTTCCACTCAAGGGGATAAGACTGGGGAATGCCCATCTTCTGGCGCTCCTCCTGCCTGTTCTTGGACTCGAAGCGCTCCTGCAGATCTTTGATCATTTCGACCACGTCCTCCGTGGAGCTAGGAGTCGGGGAAGGAGGTACCACCTGGAGTGGAGCGTTTGAGGGCTCCGACGTCCGGGGTGCTTCTGTGTCTGAGGGTGTCCGTTGGAGGGGCACACTCGACTCTCCATTGGCTCCTGGGTCGGGACCATTTGAAGGTGTCCTGATCAAGGCCGACCGCATCTCAAACACTGCTTGAGTCAGCGCTTGCATTGAGGCAGAGAGGGTTTTGAGTCCTCCCTCTAGCGAGTCTATGCGCTGGACAATGTCCTGTGGCGGCACATCAGTCTCAAGATCACCCCCGATTATGTATACTGTCATGACACGGCCGGAAGTGGATGGATTAGTTGAGGCTTCGCTCTCAGCCTCGCTCTCATGTGGGGGAGTCACTTCTCCTGGTGTTTGGCCACCCCCAGCCACATTCTGGAGTTCGTCTTCGACAGGCGCATCTGTAAGGGCCTGACTGCCCTCAGCTCTGTCTTGAAGGGCCTCTTCGTTTCCAGCACTACCCCCGGCGGTGTCCTGGAGGACATCGTCATTTTGAGGGGCTTCAGGGAGGCCATCTTCGCCTTGATGAAGATCCGCCGCAGCTGTGCTTTGGACATCTTCGTCTTCGGAAGGAGGCTCGACAAGGGTCTGGCTACCCCCAGCTTCCACCAAGAACTTCTTCCTCGACTGAGTGCCTTCGAACACTCCAGAGGTCGTGACAGCTGCCTTGGTTTTCCTCGGCTGGCTTTTGGATGAAGACGAGGAATTGGCAGTCGTCTTCCGGACAGATGAGGAGTTGGAGATCACGTTGCATGAAGCAACCTTTAGCTCCTCTTCTGCTGACACCTTCGTCCCAAGGCGATGTCGGAGGGGTGTCGATGATTGTAGCCGTTGGAAGACCGACTGCTTTGGCGGTACTGCGGTCTTACAACAGCAGTTGATGGTGACCACTGCACAAGTGTGCCCCGCGAGAGGCGCATCGTGCTTGTTGGTCAACTCTCCTGACCGGCGCTTGTGAGTGATCACGTTGCGCAAGTCGTTGGAGGAGAGTGCTACCCTCACACCCCTCTCAGGCGCATGGCAGGGCCAAGCGCCGGGGTGGTCGGGTGAGTGCTGCGCCCCCTGATCTAATACCAAGCAGGCATCACGATCAGTAGTGGGGGAACCACAGCATTTGAAGTGACTTGAACGGACCTCAAACGCACAACCAGAGGAGGCACGGGAGTTCAAGACCACTGAGTTTGCCTCTCTCGGCTTGGTTGTGCACGCAGTGAATGCGCCCAAGCGAGATGAGGACTTTGAAGATCGACTCGTTGTTGGTGCAGAAGCACTTGAGTCAACCTTGTACAGCTTGCCATCGGCAGCGCGCGTGATTGTAAGCGCGTGCCTCTGGTCGGCTGCTGGCATAGCACGTTTGTGGCGCATGGCCCGTGCCGCCTTGGATTTCTTCGTAGCAGCCCGCTGGGGCGTATAGTACTCAGCATCCAAATTCTCCTCGCCATTACAGCGAGTGAGTCTGTCAAAGACAGAGGCTCTTTGTGGCGCATCAGAAGTGATGCGCGGGGCATTGGCTGCGCCCCTGCTCCGTCGACGTATCTTCCTCGCCTGAGAGGAAGATGGCTGGGGAACGTGGTCGGCCGCACGCTTCCCCGAGAGATGCGCTACATCGGCGGGCGCACCTTAACTGCTGAGGACGTCAGCAGGAAGGGAAGGCTGGACGGGCGCATCCCCTTCAACGGTGGTGCCCAAGGCGTCGACTTTGCGCACCCAGACTGCGCGGGTCTTCTTCGGCTTCGACAGCTGCTTCGAAGGACTCGCACTTCCTTCAGAAATGAACTCCTCGTACGCCTGTTGATTGAGGCGCACTACCAGCGTCTTGTGGGAGGAGCCCACCTTCACGTCGTCGGCCTGTGACACAACCTTCTCGGTAGAGGAGAAAGAAGTCCCCAGCAGAGTCGCCAGCTTGTTTGCCATTAAAATTATTTTGATTGAAATCTTAATACAAACAGAACAGTGATACAATATAGGACTTAGATGTAGTCCTAGGAGTACACTTTTGTTTAAGCTGGATCCTTAGTGCCAATGGAGCGAGTGGTAATGCGTTGACTCCGTTGACCGGCTGACGACGGTTATCGTTTCTCTGAAGGTGTTGATTGCTCTGGGTGCTGGAGCTTGCTGAGAGGAGGAAGACGTTGAGTGTCTAGAACTGCCTCTCGGTGATTCTCTGTTGTGGATTCTTGTGTGTTCTGAGTCTCCGTGTGTGTGTGAAGGAGATGATCCTTCTATTTATAGTTTTGCAGGCTGGCTGCTCATGCGCGCATACAGGATGCGTCGGTGTGGGGATGCCACGTGGAGGTTGCTGATGGAGGTGCACGGATGCTGCGCCCTGATCGAGGGGGAGAACTCTTCATACTGCTGTTGTGAGCCGGCACGTAGCAGAGAGAAGATCTTTCCGTTGCTGAAATCTTGGATGAGTTGAGTCAAAAGACACATGTCGTCGACTCATGGTTCGAAGATCTCGGATTTGGTGGAGAGAAGTGATCTGGTGAGCTGCGCCTTGGATTGGGCGCAGGAGGAGGCTGCGGCTCATAACCTTTAGGAGTTACAAACCATTTGGGGTGCATGGGTTTTGAGGCGCATGCAGGCGACTTTCCTTCTGTCTTTCGGGATCAGAAAGCAGTCTGAGGCGCATGGCTTTTGAGACGCATACTGATTTGGACGCATGGCCGTAGAGGCGCATGCTGATGGTGGAGTGGCCACGTGGCAGTAGCCGTCGAAATAAAGTCATGATGATGCTGACGTTGCCGACGCTTTATTTTCTGAATAAAGCTGTCAACTGTTCAAACTTTGGGAGGCGTGCTGCCAACTCTGTCAGTTCAGCATTTAATGTTGGTGACGTTCGATGGACAGCTGAGTGGGCACGTCGGTTGGCGTTCCACTCGGTATGGAGATGTGTGAGGGCGCACCCTCTGTAATGTGCCGAGTACTGCAGGGCACGTCTGTGTGATGCGCCTGATGCCGAAGGGCGCGTCCGTGTGATGCGCTGTCTGGCTGGCGCATCGAACATGTCTTTTAATGATGCGGCTGTCTCGCTCTTCGAGTGCCATAAATAGCCGTTTGGCTGAATTCGAGGCGTCCAGTTCATCCATTTAATGTAAATTCATTGCACGGAATTCGGAGGGCCATCCACTTGGCACGTGGGTTTGATCTGCCCGACCTATAAATAGTGGCATGGAGAGAAGATTTGCTTCTCATTCCCTCACGTTCTTCCAACATGAACTTGAACATGCGGGTGCATTCTGTTGACGAAGTGCTCCCGAGGGTGAAGATGAGACGCTGTGTTGTCTTCGATGCTCTTGAAGGTGACTGTTACATCCAAAAGACGGAGTCGAGGGCTTCTGAGGCAGGCGGAAGGTGTCTGTTGCATCCAAAGATGGGGATGCTCGAGCCTTGTCTCCGTTATTCCGGAAGAGCCGTAGATCGGAATGGCGGTGCTAGGCTCTCTCTTCCTTCAAAGTGGGTGTTGCCCACTTTGATTGTGTTGAAAGCTGCTCCTTTAGCCGCGGTTTCGATCACGGTCTTCCTTCGGCTTTGGAGGCTCTTTCGAAGCCTCCCCTGGCCACAGCATTTGCGGTGCTCTTTTCTTCCTTGGTTCCAGCTAGAGGGTTAAATGCTTTGTATCGAAGCATTTATCAGGCGAGCCTGGTTGGAAGAGCGGCACATAACTGGGCTCTGCTCGGCCAGGTGAGCCTGGCTGGAAGAATTTGGCTGAAGGGATGCACATAGTTGGGCTGTTGAAGGCACAACTGAGCTGGATGTACATGACTGAGCTGCTAAAGATATGGTGGGATGCGCCTGGTTGGAGGCGCATGATGTCTGCTGCGCCTGACTGACAGCGCATGGTGACTGGCAGCGCATGATGACTGATGCGCCTAACTGGAGGCGCATGGTGGCCGCTGTGCTTATCTGGAGGCGCGTGGTAGCCGCTGGCTGTAGACTTAGGATCTTTCCTTTGTAGAAATTCTCCTTTGTACAACCTTTTCTAGACATATAATAGACTTTTATATAAATGAAAAGTCTTTCTTCAAATGTCCATGGTTATTAACTTTGCTGTGAAGTGTTCTGTGCGAGTCCTGGCGCATGTAGTGTCTGGCGCATGGTCTTTCTGGTTGTGAAATTCCATGCTTCTACAGTTATAGAGCAAATAGTAACACCTAGGTTAGAAAGTTATGCCAAGTCTAGCAGGTTGGAGCGAGCGTGTAACAGCGTGAGCGTGAAAAATGGTTCACGTTGGCACGCACAGTGTAAACGTGAAGGAAAATTCACGCACGCACAAGTGAGCGTGAAAAGGTGACAAGAAATCCACGCACGCACGCAAGGTCGTGAGCGTAACTCAAAATCCACGCACGCTCATGAGAACGTGAGCGTGACTCAGAATCCACGCAGACACGCAAGGATGTGTGCGTAACTAAAAATACACGCACGTAAGGATGTGTGCGTGACTAAAAATACACGCACGCAAGGATGTGTGCGTGACTAAAAATACACGCACGCAAGGATGTGTGCGTGACTAAAAATACACGCACGCAAGGATGTGTGCGTGACTAAAAATACACGCTGACACGTAAGAACGTGAGTGTGACTAAAAATACACGCACGCAATGATGTGTGCGTGACTAAAAATACACGCACGCAAGGATGTGTGCGTGACTAAAAATACACGCACGCAAGGATGTGTGCGTGACTAAAAATACACGCACGCAAGGATGTGTGCGTGACTAAAAATACACGCTGACACGTAAGAACGTGAGCGTTTCTAGGCTGATGTTTTATGCGAGCACGTAAGAACGTGTGCGTACCACATCTCCCGAACTCTAAGTCCTATGGAGCCTTCGTTCCAGTGCCAGAGAAATACACGCAAAGTTGGTGAACCAAGAACCCATGAACAGCCGAATACAAAAACTTAGATCTAGAAGAAACAAGCCAACGAAATCCAAAATACTAAGTAGTAAACTCTCTTAGAATTACAAGAGGAAGCCAAATGAACCATAAAAACATGGTTCTCAAGTAGAAGCAAGTTTGTACTTGCCTCCTGCTGCTGCTGCTGGTAGGTGGAGAAGTTATGAGAGGAAGAAGAAGATGTAATGGTGAAGAGAAGTAATGAGGAGAGAGAATGGAGGGAGTGGCTTTAAATAGGAAGGTGGTGGTAGGTGGAAGTTGTGGGCCGGATTTGTCCACCATGAACCCGAAAACCCTCCATGGCCGAACCCAATAAAACCAAAGCAGAGAATAAATGCAGGAAGAAAATGCAGAAAATAGGATGCAGAAATAAAGTACAGGAAATAATTAACATAAAAATTTAAAGAGCAGAAAATTAATTAACATGAAATTAAAGGAATTTAAATACAGGATAATACATGATAGATACTAAATATACATGAATCGTACATGTATAAAAATACGCATTCCGGGAACGGAAAGTGACAGTGTCCCTAATCCACATATGTGGTTCGTCAGGACACGGGGACACTGGTCCAGTGTGTGGACACGAGTTTTTGTGTTTGTACGTGTCGTGCGTAGCACGGACACGTTGTTACCTGTGTCCTTAACTGTCTGGACACAGGACCGAAACTACATTTTTTTTTATATATAACTAACCTAAATAGAAATAAAACTAAACTAAACCTAACTCTAACATAAGCCACGGGCTGACCCCCTGGCCAGCCCGACCCAACTCAAACCCGACCCCCCGCTGGGCCGAGTTCGAGCCCCCCCTGCTGTTGTTTCTTTTCTTTTCCTTTTCCTTTTTCTTTTTTTTTGTTTTTATATATAATTATATATATATGTATACATATATTTGTATATATGTATATATGTATTATTATACATACTATTTTATGTATATATATATGCTGTTTATATATATATATATATATATATATATATATATATATATATATATATATATATATATATATATATATATACTTTATTTTAGTACTTTGTAAATATATATATATATGTATGTATGTATATATATGTATTTATGTACATATATGTATATATGTATATATTTTCTTGTGTGTATATTTTCATGGTTAGTAAATATTATATATATATTTATATTTATATACATATATGTATATATATATATTTTCATGTGTATATATATATTATTTATTATGTATACACTTTATTTTAGTACTGAGCACGTTTTCGTGCTGTGTCCGTTTCCAAAATGGACACGAACCCACTGCACGAGGCTCGCGTGCGTGCCCTGCTACCCCACCCTTCGTGCTCACTGCACAGGGCACTAGGATACGAGAAAATTGACATGGACACGGGGGCAATGTCTGCGAACATGCCCCCAAAGTTTGGTGTCGCGTCGTGTCGTGTCGAGTGAGAAATCGCACTCGCACTGGACACGCGCTGTCAGCGCACACGCACGCGGGGGCAACTTTGCGCGTATCGTGTCACGCGGACACGACACTTGGGTGTCTCGTGGTGACACGAGCGTGTAGCCCTATATGTGGCGTACACGAGGACACGAGCACGAGATGTGTCGTGTCCTGTGTCACGAGCACGAGACGTGCAACCGCGTGCACGACGCGGTCGAAACGTGAGTATCAGTCGTATTTTTCACGACTGATACGGGTTTCGTATCGTATCCACGAGTGTCATGGACACGTGTCAGTGTGTCCATCGTGTAGCCCTATATGTGGACTACACGTGTGCATGACTACAAGACGTGTCATGTCTCGTGGTGTGTTCACGAGCGTGTGGAACGCGTGCACGACGCTGTGCACGCGTGTGAGTATCAGAGTTTACTCGAGTGGGTTTTTTGAGTGTTTGGACACGTCAAACCATGTCTTGGTGTCGTGTCAGGCACCTAGGACACTAGGGTACATGTGGGGCATCAGTTACCAACCAATGGATTCGAGCCTTAGCTCGGTTTTGAGTGTGTAAATGGGTTTACCTAGTATCGAGTGCACAGTGTCATTATTTCCAGGAATTGGGATATTTGCCAGATTTTAAAAACGAATTTCAAACCTAATTTTAATATGATTTATACGGGTATTAGTGTGTTTTTAGTATATATATACGTAGTATATATGTATGTGTGTGGTGTGATAACTCTATATATATTCAGTTCTTCCTTTCATCTGATTCCATATCATGTTCTATCTTTCCTAGACTTGTGTTTGAGATATAGAGTTGAGATGTTATGTTATACCTCCGTGCGGAGATGACAGTTTTATATATCTTGTTATTAGATGTTAGATGTTATAGATGACCTATACAGCGTTCTACCGCCGACACTGCGGCATAGGCTGGACGTACCCACGTTCTCGTGCCCCTAATCAGGGTGCGGGTCGTGACACGTTTTTGTGGTGGCCCATGCAGGTCTGTGTCGCAATTAGTACGATCTCGTAATGGTGCTCGACTTAGAGTACTAATTATGAGCCTGCAATTAGGACGTAGGACCTAGGGCATGATAGGAGTTTCTCAAATCACACCTAAGAAATTTTCGATCTTTTGATTATCATGATTACTTCCCTTGTATTAAATTAACTGTCCTTCTTTGATAATCTACTCATGTGCCATATTGATCTCTTTGTTTCAATTTGTCTCCAGGATGACGAAGACGCACCCGCAGGCCACTGGATCGAGTAGCTTGCCTGAGAGATCTGATCAGGTAGAGGAGGAGGTTCACGAGACTGCCCCCAGTGATTCTACTATTCTGGAGACCCAGGCAGTTGCACAGGAGGTCTACCACCTCCACCCCAGAGGGTTACGGTCGTTGTTCCGGAGATACTGCCGCCACCACCACCGGTACCGACGGATACGCACCATATGTTCCTTCTCCTTCAGCAGATGATGGAGACACAGCGGGCCCAGGCAGAGGCGTCGCAGCGCCAGTCGGAGGCATCACACCGACAGATCGAGATGCTGAGGCAGAGTATAGAGAACTCGCATCAGCTTGCCCTAGCAGCAGTAGAGAGAGTGGTACCGGGTACGGTGCAGGGCCCTACTGGCCAACAGCCGTACCAGCAGCAGTCCAGGCCGGGGACAGTATTGGACTTCAGGAAGATGAGCTCCAGGGACTTCACAGGCACGGAGGGCATCCTCTATGCAGACGACTGGCTAGAGGATGTACAGCGGAGCATGGAGCTGGCAGAGCTTCCTAGAGCGCTTTGGGTTTCGGTCGCAGCCAGCCGATTCTTCGACATTGCGTTGACATGGTACCGCACGGATCCTCGTGCGTCGGTGAGAGGGCTGACTTGGGAGAACTTCCGGAGGCTCTTCAAGGAGAAGTTCATCCTGGACGTGGCTCTTACAGCATTGGAGGGCCAGTTCGTGGGTCTAGTGCAGGGGAACTCGTCGGTGGACGAGTATGCAGCTGAGTTCTTCCGCCTTAGCAGGTTCGCTCCCGATATGATCCAGGATGAGGGGCAGAAGGCTCGTCAGTTCCGTAGAGGACTTATTCATGCAGTGCGCACCCGTACCTCGGGACGCCGTGACGCGACGTTCGATCAGATATTGATGGACGCACAGATTATAGAGGAGGACTTCGGCCTCAAGCCGAAGAGGGGCAGTGATACCTTAGGGGCTAGTTCTAGTACAGGGCCAGCCAAGCGCCCTCACATACAGCAGAGGCCAGTTCAGCAGCCGTTTCAGGGCCAGGAACATATACTTCACCAGCAGGTACCCAGGCAGCAACAGCACCCTATGTGTAACTTCTGCAAGAAGCAAGGTCACGGATGGAACGACTGCAGGAAGAGGCAGGGCCTGTGTTTGCTTTGTGGTTCAGCAGAGCATCAGTTGAAGGAGTGTCCCAAGAGCTTGGCACGATTGGCTCAGGCAGCAGCAGGAGCTCGGGCTCCGACAGGGCAGCAGACGGGACCACCGTTGCAGACTCAGCAGCATAGGTTTGTCTAGCATCAGTAGCAGGCCAAGGGAGGCCAGTCGGGGCGAGCTTTCGCCATGGCAGTCGATGATGCCCAGACAGAGGGAGAGCTGATTGCAGGTTCCAACCTTTTCGATTCTATTTTCGCATTTGCCTCCTTATAACTGTCTTAGAAATTCGATTCTATCTGTTCCTTGTAGTTGATAAATTTTGTTCGGATATTTCATTGTGAATTATTTTCTTCTGAGATAAGTCGTATGGGCTAGGTCGTCTCGATCATGGGATCTAGAGTCTTCTATAGTCATGTTAGCTGGCATAGTGAGGACATATAGTCAGATTTTGGACGTATTTCTCAGATGTGGGAATTTAAGGTTTTCGCAGCCAGGCATGCGGTAATGCAAAAATTTTAAATACCATGATTCTAGAGGTATGTACCTTAGTCGAGGACTCTGTGAATATCGTAGCCTTGCTCACTAGCATGACGAAGATTCTGAATATCATGATTTTGGACAGACGCATATGATTATCGGACTGTGTGTTTGAGACTGTGATTGTTGGGGTGTTTGACCTAGAAGGAGTATGACCATTCTAATTTCGTGGAAGAAATTTTCTAAGGAGGGTAGACTTGTAGCACCCAGTTTTATGAAATTGGGGTATTTTTGAAAATTTATTATTTTTATTATTTATTAGTGGTATTTTAGTCATAATATGATTTTTGGGTGATTTTAGTTAAGTTAAACCATTTTCTAAGTCATGACTTATGACTTTGTGATTTACTAGTATAATCCGAGTGTCAACCCTAGAGATTTCATAACCTAGAGACTAACCATGATCATGTGAGCCTAGCCATAGGCTTAGAACACCAAATTAGTGATTTTTAGCCTAAAAGGTATTTTGGTAATTTTCTAGGATTTATTTAGAATTATTTGTATTTATGTGTTTTTATTTTTGTTTAATTATTGATTAGTGTCATGTTAGTCCCTAACCTAGTTTAGCACTAATCTAGAGGTTAGCTACTAACCTAGAATGCTAAGGGGATAGATATTTGCATTGGTTAAAGTAGGATAAATATCTAGATATTATACATGTGATATTTTGCTTGAAACATTCAAAATATCAACCCTTGGCAAGGAAGTCTTTGCCTTAACCTAGAAGAAAGCCAAAGACACCCCCCCCCCCCTTGCCATGGCCGGCCAAGACACCCCCCCTAGCAGCCACACATCCTATATTAACCCCTCACATTAATTCATGATCATTTTACAAGAATTTTAACCTAGAAAAATCACATTCCTTCAAACCTCCACAACTTGGCCATTTTTGATCCAAATCACCTCTAGTTTCTTGCATTAGACTCTCCTACACTAGAAGGTACTAGTTAGGGCCTGCTATCGAGGATTTGAGGGGCTTTGGGCATCACCAAGAGAAGAGGACACCCCCCTACTTGGTGTTTCTTGAGTTTTCACACAAATAGGTAAATACCCTCAAACCATGTTAATATTGTGTTTTCTCTTCATATTTGCATGCATTTAGGTACCAGGGAACTGTAGGTCAAGTTTGGTGAAAATTAGAGTTGGTTTGGTGTCCGTATCGGACACGTATCCTAAGCTAGAAACCTTTGTTTGATGAAATGCCACAAAGGAATTATTTTTGTTAAAATATAAAACAAATTATATTTTTGTGTAGCCCTAGACTAGTAGGTCACAACCCAAGTAGACTGAGCACGTTTTTGTGCTGTGTCCATTTCCAAAATGGACACGAACCCACTGCACGAGGCTCGCGTGCGTGCCCTGCTACCCCACCCTTCGTGCTCACTGCACAGGGCACTAGGACACGAGAAAATTGACATGGACACGGGGGCAATGTCTGCGAACATGCCCCCAAAGTTTGGTGTCGCGTCGTGTCGTGTCGAGTGAGAAATCTCACTCGCACTGGACACGCGCTGTCAGCCACATGCGCACGGGGGCAACTTTGTGCGTATCGTGTCGCACGGACACGACACTTGGGTGTCTCGTGGTGACACGAGCGTGTAGCCCTATATGTGGCGTACACGAGGACACGAGCACGAGATGTGTCGTGTCCTGTGTCGCGAGCACGAGACGTGCAACAGCGTGCACGACGCGGTCGAAACGTGAGTATCAGTCGTGTTTTTTATGACTGATACGGGTTTCGTATCGTGTCCACGAGTGTCGTAGACATGTGTCAGTGTGTCCATCGTGTAGCCCTATATGTGGGCTACATGTGTGCATGACCACGAGACGTGTCGTGTCTCGTAGTGTGTTCACGAGCGTGTGGAACGCGTACACGACGCTGTGCACGCGTGTGAGTATCAGAGTTTACCCGAGTAGGTTTTTTGAGTGTTTGGACACGTCAAACCGTGTCTTGGTGTCGTGTCAGACACCTAGGACACTAGGGTACATGTGGGGCATCAGTTACCAACCAATGGATTCGAGCCTTAGCTCGGTTTTGAGTGTGTAAATGGGTTTACCTAGTATCGAGTGCACAGTGTCTTTATTTCCAGGAATTGGGATATTTTCCAGATTTTAAAAACGAATTTCAAACCTAATTTTAATATGATTTATACGGGTATTAGTGTGTTTTTAGTATATATATACGTAGTATATGTGTATGTGTGTGGTGTGATAACTCTATATATATTCAGTTCTTCCTTTCATCTGATCATGTTCTATCTTTCCTAGACTTGTGTTTGAGATATAGAGTTGAGATGTTATGTTATACCTCCGTACGGAGATGACATGTTTATATATCTTGTTATTAGATGTTAGATGTTATAGATGACCTATACAGCGTTCTACCGTCGACACTACGGCGTAGGCTGGACGTACCCACGTTCTCGTGCCCCTAATCAGGGTGCGGGTCGTGACACTAGCAGTGCCAAATCATACTCATCAATCGGTGGACGTAGTAGGCCACGAACTAATCTGCCCCAAGAACAACGTTCAATTCGTGGCGAGTTATTTCGCCTAGACGATCGATGATGCCCCAGATTGGAGACAACCATTCATCGACTTCGTCGTTTACGACATCCTTCCCGAGAACCTAAAGGAGGCCACCTCCATTAGACGACGTTCCCTCAGATTCTTCTACGATACAGAGACGAAAATGCTGTATCGTCGATCCTACGATGGATTATTGCTTCGGTATCTGTCGAACGCGGAAGCCAAAGAAGCCGTACGAGAAGCTCATGACGGTGTCTGTGGGGCCTATCAACCTGGTCCTAAATTACAAGACCGTCTTCGCCGAATGGGCTATTACTGGCCCACGATGGTAGCAGATGCGATAGACTATGCTAGAAGGTGCAAAGCCTGCCAAGTCTACGCAGACTTCATTCACCAACCATCCGAATTTCTACATCCGACCGTGGCACCCTGGCCATTCGAAGTATGGGGGATGGACATCATCGGTCCAATTACTCCACCTTCCTCCCGCGGACATCGCTTCATACTCGTGATCACGGATTATTTCTCCAAATGGGCAGAAGTTGTCCCGCTTACAGAAGTAAAAACTTCGAACGTGATCAGCTTCCTGAAGCATCACGTCATCTATCGCTTTGGACTGCCCCAGAGGATCATCCACGACAATGGTCCGCAGTTTGTAAGCCACGCTTTCTATCGGTTCTGCGACAAACATTGTATCCAGAATATTGCTTCGACACCATACAACCCGGCAGCGAACGGGCTGGCAGAGGCATTCAACAAAACAATCATCAAACTCCTCAAGAAATTTGTCTCTTCCAACAAATGCGACTGGAACGAGAAGCTCGGCGAATGTTTATGGGCGTATCGTACTACAGTCCGAACAGCTACTGGGAACACACCATTCTTCCTGGTATACGGGAGTGAGGCAGTTCTCCCATTAGAGACTCAAATACCCTCGCTCCGCGTCGTCCTCACTTATCAATTGACGACGGATGATAACTACCGACGCCGACTACAAGAGTTAGAGGCCTTAGAAGAAAAGTACCTCCTAGCTCAGCAAAGGATCGAACTATACCAAGCACGCATCTCTGGAGCCTTCAACAAGAAGGTCAAAATCAGGACATTCCAGGTGGGCGATCTCGTTCTGGCAGTCCGGAGATCGATGGTCATGACTCACAAGACCGTCGGTAAGTTCCAGCCAAAATAGAAAGGCCCATTTATCATTGAGGCCGTATTCTCCAACGGAGCTTACCGCCTCGCAAAACAGAATGGGGATTTGCTCATGTTGTCCGTCAACGACAAGTTCCTAAAGAAATACTATGTCTAGACGACAATTTTCCAGATATTCGAGTCACGTACCCGCTGGTACCGCTGAACTCGCCTTCATAATTCTCTAAATTGTCGAGTCACATACCCGCTGGTACCGCTGAACTCGCCCTCATAATTCTCCAGATTTTCAAGTCACGTACCCGCTGGTACCGCTGAACTCGCCTTCATAATTCTCCAGATATTCGAGTCACGTGCCCGCTGGTACCACTGAACTCGCCCTCACAATTTTCTAGATTTCGAGTCACGTATCCGCTGGTACCGCTGAACTCCCCCTCATAATTCTCCAGATTTTTGAGTCATGTACCCGCTGGTGCCCCTGAACTCACACTTTCACAATATCGAGTCATGTACCCGATGGTGCCTCTGAACTCACAGCCCAGTCACTCTTTCAGATAGAAAGTCATGTATGATCAAACCTCTGAACTTTCTTTCTGGAAGAGATCCTCTCTTATGATCCAATACCCGTACTTCCAGTACACAAAAAGGGTAAGCGATCCACAAATTTTCAAAACGGCCATGTCCTTATTACCTCTGAGTCGTTTCACTTTCGCCAAAAATAAATCACCCCCTACATAGAACTTCCATGTCCTCATTACCTCTGAGTCGTTCTATGTACCCCCTCTTCATTGAGCCCACTCCTGCCATATCCTCATTACCTCTGAGTGGGAAGGCTCCGTAGAAGAAACCTTCATACTTGCCATGTCCTCATTACCTCTGAGTAAGTATGTCGGTTTCCTTTCAACCTATTATTTGTACCCACAACCGGAGTACGACAAGGATAATAGGTCCACAAATGTCTTCTGTTGACCACAAATGTCCTCTGTTGACCACAAATGTCCTCTGTTGACCACAAATATCCTCCGTTGAGTCCACTCCTGCCATGTCCTCATTACCTCTGAGTAGGAAGATTCCACGGTAAAACCCTCATACTTGCCATGTCCTCATTATCTCTGAGTAAGTATGTTGGTTCTCTCTCGTCTTATTATCCGTATCCCGAACCCGGATACGCCAAGGATAATAGGTCCACAAATATCCTCCATTGAGTCCACTCCTACCATGTCCTCATTACCTCTGAGTAGGAAAACTCCGCAGTAAAACCCCTATACTTGCCATGTCCTCATTACCTCTGAGTAAGTATGTTGGTTTTCTCTCTCGTCTTATTATCCGTATCCTGAACCAGGGTACGCCAAGGATAATAAGCCCACAAATGTCTCCCGACGGCCACAAATGTCCTCTGTTGACTACAAATGTTCGCAGTTGACCACGAATGCCGTACTAAGTTCTCTAGTACGTGCCACTCTTTTCTCATCATGTCTTGGGAGCCCAGCTGCTTCCTGGCATTCTTTCAAATACCTAGTACATCCACATCTTTTCTCATTATCACATGCTTTTGGAGCCCAGCTGTTCCATAGCATTCTTACACCCAATACATAGAACTTCCACGTTGATAGCACCTCTGAGTTGTTCTGTGTATCCTCATTAGGCCCACTCCTACCACGTCCTCGTTACCTCTGAGTAGGAAGGCTCTACTTTAACCCCATATTTACCATGTTCTCACCATCTCTGAGTAAATATGATGGTTCCCTCTCTCAACTTATTATCCGTACCTAAAACCAAGGAACGCCAAGGATGATAAGTCCACACAAAATCTCCAGCGGAAGTACTCAAACCTATCACGTCCATGCTACCTCTGATAGGATCTCCACACCAAAACAACTCTACTTTCCATGCTTCTTATTCAAAGTATTCCAAATTTTCAATTTGAAAACTTTGAAGGGGGTCTTGTAGAAGTATGGAAAATATTGCTTTTAGTCCCACATCGGAAAGGAAAAAAAGAAAGGGCTCATTCCATTCTATAAATATAGCCCCCTTTCCTCCTTCGAAAAGGGCACCTACTTCTCTTCCTTCCTTCCAACTTGGACTCTTCCTACTATGCACCTTCGGGTGCTAAGTCGAAGAAGTCTAGGGCAGCACGGGCTCGTCGAGCTCAGTCAGCTGTTCCAACCTCTGACCATCAGAGCGTCCCGCTACGCGGGCCTCCAATAAAAAGTTGTACAGAACCGCCCGTGTCCAGCCCCCGGCGGCAAACGGATAGGATGGTTCTCAAGAGTCTCCCAACAAAGATCAAGGACAATTACTTTTACTAGTCCCGCATCAGGAAGCGAACAGGATACTTACGCACTCGTGTGCTCGAGATACCCGGGTCCACAAAATGAGTGCAAAGGTTGCGAGATGTGATCCTTCACAAGCACAAGGAAAGAAGGGGAGTCTCATGCGACTGAAAATCCAGAAAGCTCCATGCGGCCCATGAGGATTTTATGCGGCTCAAAATCGAGAATGCTTCATACGGCTCAGAAAGCTTCATGCGGCCCAAAGGCAGCAGGGGGGGTGCCTTATGCGGTCCAAAATCAACAGAGAGCCCATGCGGCCAGGGAGCCCCATGCGGCTCAGAAAGCTCATGCGGCTCAAGACGTCCTATGCGGCTCAAGATGTCCTATGCGGCTCAGGACGTCCTATGCAGCTCAGAACAGAAGACACGTGGCTTACAAAATAGTTCTCCTTTCCTGCATTAATTACTTTGACGGCTGATAACTCTGAAAAAGTGGCAGTCCTGACACAAAAGAGGTAATTATGACTCTCTCATAATGACAGACCCCTAGAAAAGTGAAGAAGATCTCTGACACAATCCCCCGAGATCCAGAGAATGCCACGTGGCCCTGACACGTGGACGATCATATGTGGCTCGAGCGAAGACTTCCCATGCGGTTCAGAATGAAGCCGTGCCATACGGCTCAGGCCGAGATAGTCTCATGCGGCTCAAACGGAGGCCTTCCCATGCGGCTGGAGCGGACCATTTCTATGCGGCTCAAGCGGATGAATCCTTATGCGGCTCGCAATGATCACATCCATGCGGTTCAAAAGTTCGAAGGAAGGCCACTACCCGAGCAGCCCTGACACGTGGCCCGAACCTTATTCGGCCCAACTCTTATGCGGCTCAATCTTCATGCGGTTCAGATCTCCCCATTGGCTCCTAGGACACGTGTCCTAAGCCAATCAATCTCTCAGATTTATTGCAATCAGAGATTGGGTCAAATCTCAATAATCCGGGACACGTGGCAGGAGAATAAATTAAATTTATTCGCAGACATCAGAAGATCATTATGAGGAAGATTTATTTCAATCAGTATTAATTGCTAATGAGATTTGGTGTAATCTACGCTTGATGGTCCAGATTCATCACAATCAAAACGAATGGTCTAGATTGACCAATCCACAGGCCGTCGCCATCTCCAAGAAGCAGTCATTTGCAACATTAATAATTACACCCCATTCATATAAATAGCAGGGTACTATTCCCTTGTAAGAGAAGAGACAGATACTTACACAGAGAGAGGCGCACACAGGAGCACTTTTTGAGATCAGAGAGAGCACCAGAGTACTTGGAGAGAAGAGCAGAGAGAGCGAGAGCATTTCTTCAACGCTGAGCAAATCTTCTGGAGCCAAGGCTGCACACCGATCGTCCAAGGAGTAAGGCAGGGCTGCCGTCGCCTTCCCGAGCCTCTATCGTCACCCTCCAGAATCTAAAATAAACAATTGTACTTAGTCTGCTGTACCTAGGCTTTCGTCCCTAAGCTTTCTTTGTACAAGCGAGTTTGTATTGTGAGTCTAAGTTCAGTCCTCCCATAAAACTGTTCTGTACTTTTACAATCAATGGCAAACACTACAAGGGGCTTGCACAAGATATACCAAGATAACGAGGAATAACATCTCATGTCGAGATCCATGAATACCAATCCGTATGACCAATGTGTCGAGAACAAGCATATCTACACTAATTACATGAATTATAACAATCATCGTAAATTAGAAAAGTGTCAGAGAATATACACGTCTGTAATATGGTATGATATGTCAACTGGAGCAAATGCAGCATCTCGAGGACCTATAGAGAACAAGACGTATCAATACTATGTTTAGGAAGTAAAGTCAAATCAAAATTAAACCCTATTAAGTCATTCTATGTCAAGACAAGTCTAGTTAGGTCAACCTGGGTCAATGCAAGTCAAACAGAATTAATCTAGGTCGATTTGAGTCAACAGTTGACTTACAGTTGACTTTTGCTCAACCGGTCAACTCTGGTCAACTCTGGGTCAATGGTGACTAATAGTTGACTTTTGGTCAACTACTCGAGTCTAATAGAATTTGGGACTAAATTGGGTAAAGTGTTGACCCATAGTTGACTTTTGGTCTAAAAAGTCAACTGTGGTCAACCGAGGTCAAGACTAGGTCTAGGCGACTATTTCTAACTATTACCAACCTCTACAACCCATATCCATATCCATCTTGGACTTCGAAACTCAAATCTTGGCCGTAGGCCAATTTCCTAATTTACCTTTTCTAAGGTAAATTTCTAGCCTAGGTGGAAACCTAGTTAGCCTACCTACGCTTGGAATTTTGACCCGTGCTCCCTAGGGTAGTAAGGTACTAGCCTATACATATATTACCTACCAAGATACCTAGGTAAAGTGGACGTCTAGTCCATGATACGGTCCATTGCCGATATCTTGAATATTTCAAGATACGCAATGGTACGGCGCGATACCGGCGCCCTACAACTCCAATTTCCACTCGGGAGCCTACCCGCAAAATCTAATTCACGTATTCTAACTCCACGCCAAGTTTCATCTCATTTCGACACTCCGAGCTGTGAGACCCGTCTCACTGTATCAGTATTTTATACGGATACGTGTTTATTTGAGCCGTATTCCGTATTCACCGATTTACGTAATATTTTAAAAATTTTCCTATGTGGGATTTTTATGACTTGGTTTAACTTGGATTTGGTTTTATTTGGTTCGGTTCCACTTTGACTTGGTTTGGTTTAGTTTGGTTTCTTATGAGATGAGGTGTATGGCTTAGATTGAGTGGAGAGGAATGAATGGTGGAGATCACTTGAGCTTGTTATATAAGCCACTTTTCTCTCTCCCTCCTCATTCACCCTCATTCATTTCTTTTCCACCTAACCCTAGCCATTGGAGAGAGGCAAGTACACCTTGCCGAACCTTGAACAAATTTATTTTCGTTTGTTCCATCTTCTTCCTTGCATGATTCTAAGCATCTTTAGAACTTGGAGTTTTCGATTTTACCGAGTGGATTCTGGTAGATCTAAGTTTATATCATTTTCGGTTTTCATAAGTTTTGATCTGTTAAACGTACATATTTTTGTCAACTGATGGTTCCATGTTGTAGAGAATTTCATTTTACCCAAATTTGACCCGTGGAAGTCTGGATTTGGGGTTCCCATTGTTGTTTGGTGGAGCATGAAGGCCATGGTATTTTTCATGGACATGTTCTCTGTGGAAAGCAAAAATTTGTATTTCCTGGCTGCATGGCCATGCAGTTTCATTGCATGCACTTAGTTTCTTTTGCAGGCACTTATTTAATACTTGCCTGAGCCGCATGACAATTGCTCTAATTTACCTGTATGTAAGTAGCCGCATGGCCTTATACTAATTGCATTTAATGCAGGAGCATAGCCTTACAAAGTTGCTTGCATTATTTTATTAGCATTAATAAATGCATTAGCATATGGGGATTTTCTTGCTTGAAAACCATTGTAGCCGCATGGAAATAATTAGTGCATGAAAGTACTTACATTCTTGAGCCGCATATGCTACAAAGTTTCCTGGCCGCATAAGGAAAATTTCCTTGGCCGCATATGCATTCCATCCCCTCCCCATTTTAATTGCATGGCATGCATTGCCTTTAGGCTTGCTTGCATTTTTGCATGCAACGTGGGCCTTTAGTTGCATACTTTAATTCAGTTTGCATGCTTTAATTAGTTACTTTAGTTTGCATGCTAATTACTTTAAGGCATTAGGCTTAGTAGCTTTAATGCTTTGCTAAATCATCTCCTGGAATAAGCTAGCCGCATAAAGCCTCTTAATGCTTTATATTTTTGCATTTAAGACCTTAAAGTTTAATATTTTATGCTTAATGCATTGATTACATACATTATGGAATAAGTCAGCCGCATAAAGCTTCTTAATGCTTTATATTTTGCATTTAAGACCTTAATGTTTACTATTTTATGCTTAAATGTCTTTCCTGGGAGACTCAGCCGCATGAGTCCTTAGAAAATGCATTTAATGCATGTTTATGGCATTCTTAAATGCAAATTTTAGTGCATTTTTCCTAATGCACTTTTGGGAAGGTCAGCCGCATAGGCTTTGGTAGAATGAGCCGCATGTACTTGAATTCATTGTATTTTGGAATCAAAGTTAGCATTTTGCATGCATTTAATGCATTAGCATTTGCCTGAGCCGCATGGCATTATTTGTTGACCAATCAAATGTGTGTTGGCTGCATGGCCTCTTCCCACTTGCTGGCCGTATGGCCATTGTACTTTTGGACTTTGAATTTAATATTGGATCGCATAGCTTTTATTGAGTTGCCTGTACTTGCAGGATATATTTTATTTTATGTCGTCATTGCTTGGCCACGTGAACCAATATTTAAATGGTTCACGTGAACTTTTCTTATTGCATTAATTGTGGGGGGTCCCACATAGCTTTCTTTAGTTGACTTGCTTGCTGAAGTGGGATTTTGCATTTAATGAGGGTCCCACTGTCTTTTGTCTTATTTGATTTTATGGCCTATTTATTGTTTTCTGGCCGCATGGGGTCCCTCCCGCTCTTGGCCGCATGCACAATTGTATGCTAGCCGCATATGGCTTCCTGGCCTTAAATGTTTGACTGATTTCATTTAAATAATTTCGGAGCCGCATGGGTGGCCTCCCACTCTCTTTGACCGCATGTTTGTTCTTCCACTTTTGGACCGCATGGGTCCCACTTTGATTGTTTAAATGTTTTATTGCCTGAATTATGGTCAGAATTTCTTCCCACTCCCAACATGAAAGTGGTAGAGTTTCTCCTTAGCTTCAAGAATATATATATTATATATATATTATTATTTAATTGTGCAAGTTTCTCTCCTCCTTGATAATGGCATGACTTGCTAGTGACCCGCCGTGGTGCACTCCCGACATGATAACTTGACCTGACAAACTTGACATGATAATTCTTGATAGTGGCCCGCCGTGGCGCACTCTTGACATGATAAACCTGGCATGATATTCCTTGAAATGCTGTTGCGACGGCTAACACGACATGACAAGATAGAATGACCTGGACACTGTGGACGATTGTGCTTGTACAAATGAACCCATCTTGTCTTGCATCATGTCTAGGACGGGGACCCCTGAGTACCACGGTCAGGGTTACCCACTGAAATGGACTAAGGCTAATTACTAGAATAATCCAGTAGTTCATGGAGAGACTTTTCCAGTTACCTGTTGCCCCTTTGATCCCGGCCTTATATATATATACATGGGATTTGTTGCTATCCGTCGAGATGAGCGCACTTCCAGCCCGCCGTCGAGTGTGGTACCTTAGGACACATGTATCTTACTACAGTGTGTCTGCTATATCATGTTATCTTTTTCCTTTTCTTTGCTGGGGTCACTCAGGTAGCAGCAGGCGGGTAACTGGACTTGGAAGAATCTCGCTGCATCTTGCTAGTAACTAGGCCTGTGATAACCCTAGTTAGTTAAAGTATCAAGCCGTACTTATTGCTTGGCCGTGAATGTTGGATGGAGTTCGATCAGTCTAGTCTCGTCTTGATCTTGTACATGATTGTTACATGTCCTGATTTCTTATTTTATCCTGCCGATAAATGGTGGGAGAAACCAAGTTCTGTTCAGACGAAGGGTTACAACCCCGGTCCTTGTTTGGTTTACGGGTTGTAACCTGGTTATCTGAATAGTCCCATGGTTATCCCATCGTATATCACCTTTCCAGTTCTATTTATTTAACATGTTCTCCAGTTTACTTTATGTCAATGATGATTTACTTACTGTCTTCCTATGTTCGGGATAAGTGCATTGGTACTGCACGAATCTCGATCCTTCCTTACTTATTGCTTTCTCTCCTTGTTGAATGCTAATGATTGCTGGTTTTAAGTTCATAGTTCGGCCTCCTTTGTGGTACTTGCTATTTGGGGTCTGACCCCACTGGTTTTGCATGGCCAGGTTCTGATAGAAGAGCCCGAAGGATCTACCGCACCATCTACTCGACGGTGACCAGCCGGAGCACCAGAGTGCCTCAGTGGGTTTCTTCTTCATTCTTCCACTGATATGTAAATTCTTCTCTTGTAACGTTTAGCCCCGAGCACGTGTTTAGCTCGTGTTTTGGTATTTTTCTTGATATTGTAGCCTACGGGCATAAACATGATATATGTATTCTAGACTATAGCTAGTCCTTATCATGTACGACTAATACTCTAGCTAGTCCTCAGTTCTGTGGTACTGGCTTCATGATCATTCATATATATATGGTTCGGGACGCCTTACTATTGTATGTATGAAGATCGTACTCTTTGCTCTTGTATAATTGCCTGTGATTGAGATACCTAGGATTGTTAAACCTTAGGATTGACTGATGGCTTGTAGAGTAACCCCCATGTCTTGACAGCTTATACATGATTTCAGAGTATTAACGTACTTTGGGATTACGTAGCTGGCTATGTCTGCCCCCCGCTCTCCGGTATTCTGGTTCTGGGGCGTGACAGAGCTCCGTTTCACCCTCTAACTCGATCCCCTCTATTTTCTATTTCTCACTTTTCTTCCTATTCTTCTTCTTATATTTCCCCCTCTTCAAATCCCCTTCTCTAATTTCTATTCTCCTAATTCATCTTCTTCTAACTCTTCCTCTCATTCCTAATCTCCTTTTCCCTCATTCTTTCCTATTCTAAATTTCCTCCTAACTTCTTCTTACTCTTCCATTTCTTCTTATCATTTCCTTAATCTTCTTCTCCTAGTTCTAACTATCTACCTATATATATATATATATATATATATATATATATATATATATATATATATATATATATATATATATATATATATAGGTAGATAGTTATATATATATATATATATATATATATATATATATATATATATATATATATATATATATATATATATATATATATATAACTATCTACCTATATATATATATATATAGATATATATATATATATATATATCTAACTATCTATATAGGTAGATAGTTATATATATATATATATATATATATATATATATATATATATATATATATATATATATATATATATGGGGGTTAAGGGGGTGTAAAATGGGGCTTAAAAAGGCAAATGGGGGGGGGGGGGGGGGGTAAGCTGCTGCTGCAGTTGCTGCCATGCAACTGCTGCTGCTGCAGCCTGCTATTGCTGCTGCTGCTGCATTGTTCTGCTGCTGCTGCAGCTGCATTCTCTTCTTCTTCTTCTCCTCTTCCTCCCTCTCATCTATCTCTCTATATATATCTATATTATATATATATATATATATATATATATATATATATATATATATATATATATATATATATATATATATATATATATATATATATAATATATATATATCTATATATATATATCTATTCTCTAACACACACACACCTATCTATATATATATAAATACACTCACACACATATATCTACATATATATAAATACACACACACACACATATATCTACATATATATAAATACACACACACACGCATCTCTACATATATATAAATACACACACACACACACACACACACACACACACACACACATATATATATATATATATATATATATATATATATATATATATATATATATATATATATATATATATATATATATATAGACACATACACAAACACTCACACACTCTCAAACACACTCTCACCACCATCTCATGACAACCACCACCACCACTCTCATTCCTCTACACTCACTCACACACACAAATTCAATATAATTATATATATATATATATATATATATATATATATATATATATATATATATATATATATATATATATATATAAAATATATATATATATATATATATTTTATATATATATATATATATATATATATATATATATATATATATATATATATATATATATATATATATATATATATATATATATATATACCACTCTTAATATAAAAACCCCTAAAAATCTCTAACCTAGATTTCTAGGGAATCCTACAAAATTTGTGGGCAAAGTGTAGAGAATCTATCCCTCTATAATTATTGTGAAGACATTAAATGCAAAAGATAATAAATGAAGAATTAATTACATACCTAAAATGGGTTTTTCTTGGAGGAAGAAAGCTTTGGGAGAAAATGAGTTTTTGAAAGAGAGAGAGAGAGTTGCTTAGTGGAGAAGAAAGAGGGGGGCTCTCCTATATGTGGCCGACCAAGTTGGGGGGGGGGGGGGGGGGTATTGGGTTTGGGTGGGATCCAATAGCCCTCCAAACCCATTAGACTTAGGTTGGGTTCGGTTTGTTTCGGTTTGGTTCGGTTTGTTTCTAATGAACTAATTAAGTCTCTAAAATGACTAATTAAGCCATGGAAGTTGGGTTCATGATTTCTAACCTAATTTTGATGGTATGTGGGCAAAGCCCAGCTAGTATGTGGGTCCCACTAGGGTCCAGGCTACCCGGGTCTCCAACTTGAGTCCGAATTGGATAAAATCCAAACCAAACCAAATAAATCCCGAAAAATCACATAAAATAAATAAAAATTCCTAAAAATTATAAAACTTGAAAAATAACAAAAATACTCCTAATTCGAAAACTGGGGGTGACAACTCTAGCGTAATCCGACTCTAGCGCAACCCAACCCCAGCGCCCTTTGACCCAGCGCCTTTGAACTCCAGCGCGGCTCGACTCTAGCGCAACCCAACCCCATTGCCCTTTGACCCAGCGCCTTTGAACCCCAGCGCGGCTCGACCTTAGTGCAACCCGACCTCAATGCAGTTTATTTTCCTAGCGCAATCTGACCCTAGCGCAACCCGACCCCAGGAACCCCAGCGCAATCTACTTGCCCATGGTAGTTTGGTTTATTTTTCTTGGGCTTGGCTTCTCTTTTATGGATTGGAGTTTTGAGATCTTGTTCCACACAACACGACTGTCTTGATCCAACACGACCTGGCACGGTTTTCGGTGTTTTGCTTATGACTAGTACGGTTTTCGTGATTTCTGTGATTACGATCCTAGTACTTTCTGATCTTCTTAGTAGTGATCCGATGGGGTGCGCTCTTAACTTGTAAACTGTGATTCATGATTAATCTTGTAACTGGATAACTTGATAGTGGCCCGTGGCGGCGCACTCCTGACTTGTAACTTGACTTGACTTGATGCTGTTGCGATGGCTAATTTGACCCATATAACCAACTCTGACACCATGGGTGTTCATTCTTGCTGTTTCGTGCAATCCACTTGTCTTGTCTTGCATCATGTCTGTAAAACCCCTAAATTTCTACTATATTTTTTATTTATTAAATTTAGTACCGATTTAAAATTTCGTATTGTACGTCGCATAGTCGTATTGTACGTCGCGCACGAAATTTTTTTTCGTAGTTGCTCGTCGAGTGCGAATATGTGCGAGCGTACATATTTTAGAAAAATATTTCTCTATTTTATTATACACTTTCAAAATATTATATAAATATTCTTGCAAAAAGCCTTTTGTTTCTAAAAGTTATTAATAATAATAATATTTTTGTATACTAGAAAAACCTAATTATGTAAAGATATTTTTGCATACATATATTCGTAATTATTTATTGGTCTATTTTAAATAAAAGTATAATTTCGAGATTTATTAATATTATATTTTATTGTTCAAAAAAATATTAAAATATTTATTATTTTCAAAATTATTATTGGTATTTTGAAAAATATATTTGGAAGTTATTGTGGCAATTTAAATCTTGATTTGAATTTATGCATTTATTTAATAGTTAAATATTTAAATTTGATTTATCCCATTGATTTTAAACCAAGAATTTAATTAGATTTAAATTTGAATTGTATTTAGAATTGGATTTTGATTTTGGATTTGGTTTTATTGAATTAATTTAAATAAATAGATGATTTATCTACTTGGGTTTTAAATATTTCTACTCCTTATCCAAATGGGAATTTCCACATCCTATAAATAGGCATGACTCCTCCATTATTTCTCCACAAGCCAAATTCTTCCAAAAATTTTCTCTAAATCCCGTGCATCGTGTCCGTGTCCCTGCCCAGTCAAATCTTATTCCATTCTTTTTACAAAACAATGTAATCCCTCGTGTCGGACACCCCCGACACAATAAATTCCTAAACTAAATCCTGTCCCCACGGTGTCCTCCTTCCCCATCTTCAGCACCACTGCTGTCGACACCTCCTCACCTCGCCTTTGCCTACCGACGCCCCAACCATCACCCAAACACCCGGACACACCACCACCACGGCCATCATCATAACCACCACTGCCACTAGACCCATTACCACCATCACGACCCCCATCACCACAGTCCCAGCCACCATAATAGCCAACTCCGGCCATATGACCGACCACCACACCGGTAGAACCCCACACCAAAGAGAAAAATTGGGCAAATAAAATCCATACCTAACCGCCGCGTCGAGCACAGATCCGAGCCCCTCCGTGAGCCCCGTCGAGACCCTTCCTCGGCTCTCGTCTCGAGATCGTCTCTACCGACCGCGGTGAGCGTTCTTCACCAGCTCAGCTCCCGATCGCCGCCTGAACCCGTCCATCTCCGCCTATCCCTCCGGCGAGATCCCACCGCTCACCGTCGCCACTTCGCCGCCCCCTTCCAGACCTCCGCCGCACTTTCAAAGCCCCCGCCGCGACGAGCCGTGGTCGACGACCGCTCCACCGCCGCGCGACCACCGGACCAGCCCTAATCACCGCCACCACCGCCATCTCGAACCCTCCGATCTCCCATCAGCCAGGCCGAGCCGCCCCTCGTCGCAAGCACGCGACCGCCTCCCAACCCTCTCCGACCTTTTCTGCCGAGCTCCGCCAACCCTCGCCGGAAAACCCCCCGACTTCCTCTCTCCGACCGTTTCCTTTCCCCCTTTTCGCCGCCGAGACCACCCGTAAGCCGCCGCCCTCTCCGCCGAGCGCTGGCCGCGTGCGCGACCCCACTCCGACCGGCGTGCCCTAGCCGCCGTGTCCTCGCCACCGCGTGTCGCCCCTCCGAACTCGACCGACCGCCGCCCGCTCTCCTCTCGATCCTCGCTCCCGTTCTCCTCTTCCCTCCGCCGCAAGCGCACAGGAGCAGCGCCCTTCTCCCCCATCCGCGAGCACGCCGGCGCCACCCGCGCCCGGCGAAGCCTCCCCCGACTTTTTCCCCTGGCTCTCGCTCTCTCTCTCTCTCCTTGTTTCTTCTTTCTTTTTGTTTTTTTTGGTGTGGTACTGCAAAGTCTTCCTAGGGAAGACAGCAGTCGTTCTAAATTTTTTTTTATGTTAATTAATATATAATTATATGTTATTATTATTAGGATATTATTATTATCATTATTATTATTATTATTATTATTGATTATAATTACTATTTTCATTTGTATTATTATTTAGTATTATTACGATTAATCATTTGGTTATCTTGTGTTGCTGGTTCTGTTGAGTTCTTTAGCTTCTTTACTTATTGATATTATTATTATTATTATTATTATTATTATTATTATTATTATTATTATTATTATTATTATTATTATTATTATTATCATCTTAGTACTTTTGTTTTATTATGTATATATTTTTGTAACAAAAATGTAGAAGTAACTTAACTCTACATATAATTTCAAATTTGATTCTATGCCTAAGATATATGATCATATATTCTTTGGATATGGTGAATGTTTTACCTAAACTATTTTTGACACTATTTTTCTATATATATATATATATATATATATATATATATATATATATATATATATATATATATATATATATCTTGACTAGTAAATAGTGTTTTAAATATTTTATAAATATTCTCGATTAAGTTAATTAAAATATTTTTTTTGACTAAATATAGAATATAGTTTTCCCTACCTAAAATAGTATTTTGACAAACTTAGAGTCATAGTCTAAAAATCATCTTTATGACTTTAAAGTATTTTACTATGAATATCTTTGACTCATGAAACTAGTTTTTAGCTATTACAAATATCTTTCAAAAATTTGTATATATTATTATTTATTTTTCCAACTTTCTTCAATTTTTCTCCAACCCGTGACTAGGCCCATTATTACTATTCCTTCGCCAATTCAAGTCTACATTATGTCCACCCTAACTAAATTGACCGTTCTGGACCCGATACACCGGTCTGTACCACCAACAGAGGTCCCCTTGTGTAGTTGTTACACCAAAGTCGCAGTTCATGCCACCATGATTATCGCAGCACACCAGGCGTACTACCAGGCAAGACACCTTGCCATTTGTTGTTTATTTATTTTAGCTCATATTTTATGCATTATTTATTTTTTTATGCAAAATAAACTGTGATACATGGCATAACCTGTTAGAACTTACTGTTCATTTATATTTTTTGCTATGTATTATTTTCTCACATTAAACCTAGATTTAAGGGACCACCTTGTGTGTTGCATTCATTGGCCTTGACACGTTGTAACACGAAGTTGTGTGTCGCATGTAGGACACAGAAGTGCGTGATTTGCTGGCCACCAGTACATACAAGCCGTGCGATAGGAATAACCGCTAATAGAGATTGCATGCTAGTTTGACTTAGCGGTTATAGTGGTTTGTGTTGTGGATACAACACAGTAGGCATTGGGCGGGGAGAACAATTCCTTAGCGTATGGGCTTCGATACACTTTCCCTTGTGACCCGAATTCTCCGCTGGAGATACGGGATTGTTGACACATGATTACTGACGGCCACTGACGATTCTGCGGAACGTCATGCTCTTATTGATTGGGCCTCTAGTGCCCCACAGGGGGACTATGCCGATCCTATTTAACCAGGGTCCATGCATAGGAAGGATTGTTCTTAACTACATTTCACTTAGAACGGTAGGCTACCTTTATCCGTTAGGTACGAGTACTTTTGGTTTGGGTACTTGTACCTGACCGTAGCTTGGAACAATAACTTGTCGCGAATTAGTTCGTCACATCTTGTCCTTGTTTGGTTGTAGGTGTGACTTACTACTTCGATGAGAAGGTATTGAACCTTGTTGGGATCCGGATACCATATTGGATTCATAGCATGGGAAGATACGTTACCGTGAATTAGTTTACCATCTCCTGTCCTTGTTTGGTTGAGGGGATGGTACGTTCGTTCAGTAGGTACGTATTGGACCATGTTATAATTCGATTTACTTATTTATTTGAGCGATATTTATTCAGTTTATATGGCATGATATTATGTGTCTTGTTACGTCCCTCTGAGGACCTGGTTATCTCTCCAGGTGTGTGCTATTGTCTTTCGCATGTGTTCTAGCTTTAGCCGTGATCATCGCTACTTCTTCGAGGATGATTGCACTTGGATCGTCTTCGCTTCGCCCGCCAAAAATTATTTCATTTTCCATGTATTTTATTTTCTTATTTTGTTGGTAGTGGATTTGTCTTCGCCCAACATATTATATCAAGACAATTCATTATCTTTATATGATATCTTTTATTCATTTATTTTGCGTGGATGAGATTAGTTATGGTTCTACTATATTTTACAGCTTATGTATTTATACGAGGCTTCCATATATTGGAGTATACTTCGTATGAATACAGCTGGCATGTCTATGTTTCTAATCCTACGTATTTTGGGACTAGGGTGTTACAATGTCTAGGACGTGACTCCCTAGTTACCACGGTCAGAGATTCACACTGAATATGGATTTGGCTAATTACTAGATCAAACTATAGTTCATGGAGAATTTCCAGTCACAGGCGATCTCGTTATCTGGGCGCTTTAAATGGACTTGTAGCCTGCCGACGAGTAGGGCATATTTCCAGCACACTGTCATGTGTTGCACCCTCTAAGTCACCTAAGGGTACATTGTCTCCCGGGCAATGTACCCAACCATACTCTCAACCCGCGGAAGGATAACTGGATAGTCCTGCAGGGCTTAGGACTGGGAATTTCTCAATTGTACCTTGTTAGTAATTAGGCATATGATAACCCTAGTTAGTTAAGTAGTAAGTCGTAGTATTTGTTTGGCCGTTTGTGAATGGATGGTGTCCAGCCCTGTCTAAGTCTCGTCTAGTCCCAGTACCTGATTTCTCCTGAGCATGTTTGTTTTACTTATCTTAACAATAAATGGGTAGAGACAAGGTGCTATTCAGGCGAAGGGTACAACCCCGGTCCTTGTTTGGTTAAGGGTTGTAACCTGGCTCCCGGAATGGTTCCACGTCCCTAGTCGTTTATTGTCCTGTTGTACTCTTTATTAATGGTACTTTTCTTCTATTTTCCTTATGATCTGATATGCTGGCTTTCGTTCTTATTTCGTGGCCTCCTTTGTGGCACTTGCTCTTTCTGGGGTTTGATCCAACTGGTTTTGTGTGGCCAGATTTTGTAGCAGCTCCCGAAGATCTACCGAACTTCCAGCCCAATGGTGACAACTAGACGGAACCCGGGCTACGAGTGGGTTTTCTTTTTGATTTGCTTACTACATTGTAAATTATTCTTTTGAGGCGTTTAGCCGATGAGCACCTGTTAGCTCGATGCATATTTACTTACTGTCTGCCTACGGGCTGTAACATGATTAACAAATCCTAGGGTTGATCATGTACGACTGAACTCTTGCTAGTCTTGATATTTTGTACGACTAGCTTCATGATCATCCAATATGTAATGTATGGGACGCCTTGCTATATATTATATATTTGGTGTTCTGACATCTTGTAACTATTATTGCTTGCTTGAGATTGAGACAATAGGCTGTTCATGACCATAGGAGACTGTTGGCTTGTAGTTAAACCCTCATATATCTAGACAGCCGTGACCGTATAGCGAGGTGGATTCTATTTCAATATACGTAGCTGGCTATGTACGCCCCCGCTCTCCAGTATTCTGGTTCTGGGGCATCACAGTTTTGGATTATGATTCGAGTTTGGACAAATTTTTTTATCCTAATCAGAGATGTTTACTAGACTTTAAAATATTTAAACTGTGTTTGGGGCTTGTATTGGTATAAGAGCATCTCCAACGCTATTGTGACTTTAGAAAAAAGTTGTTGCCACATAGGAATGACAAACTTTTATTCAAAAGTTCTTCTCCAATGCAATTGTCAAGTCAATTGTGAAGCTTATGTGGCAAAAATGAAAGAAGACATTGTGAAGTTGATTGTCTTGTTCTAGACAATGCACTTGACAATGTCTTCTCTTCCATGTCATCAATTATGAATAAAAAATATTAGAAAAAAGAAAGAAGATGAGTAGTTGTCTTAAAAGTTGCCTTGGAAGTTGGAAAAAATACTTTTTATTGTCTCCTCAATACTTTTGCATTGGAGAGAATTTTTCTATCTCATTGTCTTTTGAGATATAATTTTGCCACATAAACAAGACATTGTCTTGTGAAAGTGAAATGAGTAAATTTTTAAGTTTCATCATATTTTTGTCTGCTATAATTACTTACAATATTTTGATATATAATATTTTGTAACTTGAAAATGGATAAATCATAGTTTTCGTATTTGGATGTAATTAATATGAAGGAGGTGGTTAAGTAAAAAAAAAAAAATCTAACAATAACAAATACCAAAATTTTTATCATGTAGTGATGACATATTAAATAATATAGTATTGGACGATATTGGTTACGTACTTTAATTATTAATTTCTTTTAACATTAACTAGCATTAGAAAGTATTCCATATTTATGTTGTATGAACGTGGGTATGGCACGACATAATAAAGACATGACGACACAAATACGATATATATTTTGACATGTCCGATATATTTACAGTATGTATTCGACGATGCAGTCCAAAAAAATTTAGTGCTTGTGCTTCTTAACTAATTATTTTCTTTCTTACCAATTAATATTTAGGCAAATTAATAATTATGTGCTATTATGAATTAATATTTTTCTTAATAACCTTTAGTTACAAATAATAACTGTAAATTAAAAAATATGAAAAAAAATTCAACCCACATCGTAAAAAAAGTTATACAATGGACTGAACTGCTTTTGCCCTTCTCCTGCACCCGACATGAATTAGTAATTATTTATTATTCATAGTTCATGTTTCCCTATCAAGTTGAGACAACAGTGGATCTCGAAATCCTGCCCTCCACCTCCAAACTTCTTGTAACGTCCTATCAACAGAACCAAACAGCCCCTTAGTTCTTCAACAAAAAATAAATAGTCATAGAATGATCCACATATGTTTTAAAAAAATTATTTTCACACCAACTCTCCACTTGATGTCATGCACGAAAGTTAATTGTTAGTGAGATATATGACAGCTATTTACGACTACTGGTACAATAAATGGACGCATGCAACATAGTATTTGAAATACAAAATTGTTATCTATTTGATCGATCCTTAAAACTTTCGTAAACAAGAGGTTGCAAAATTTCACATTGACAAATCAATTAGAACATTTATTGGCTATTATGATTTTTTTTTTCCTCTATGAATTAATGGAATAAAGTTTCAAATTATTGTTTGTAGAGAATAATGTTCTCTCAAATTGCAACACTTTTTTTTTTTTGCTGAAATCTGAAGTAAGTCTACTCTTTTCTCCATCACAATTATTCTTTGGGGTGGGGTGGGGGTATTTTCGTAAAATGTAGTAGTGTGAAGCCATGGGAGGGTGGAAGAGGTCCAATGATTGCAGTGAGTGTGGCCTGTAGGGAGACGAGGGGACAGCATGACACGCAAAACCAGGACATTATGGACCCTCTCGCACGTGCATACCTGGCCCACTTCACACGTGCCGAGGCATAGAAATTAGAAAGGCCTATGCTTTGTCCTCGCTTTGACCCCCCTCTCTCTCCTTGTTTCCCTCTCTCCGCCCGGCCCCACCCACGTGAATTTCCCACCACTCACGTCATAAAAAAGTTGGCTCGGCTCGGCTTGGCTCGGCTTGGCTCGGCTAAGGTTGGTCGACGGAATACAACTGATAGGAAAGAAAAGAGATTTTTTTTTTTTTTGGTATTTTATTTTCTTTGAAAACTTATAATTTATATCGTTGTTTCTTTTCGATGTTTGAAAATGCTAAAAAATTTAAAAAAGAAAATGAATACTTTAATGTGGAAAAGTGAATCATTATTTAAATGGATGGGATAATTTTTTCCATAACTTTCTTTCCATCGAGAATCACTTTCCGTTTCTCCTCATTTTCTTTGACACCCAAACGTAGAAAAATAATGATTTTCGCGAACCAAACGAGACCTAAGATCCTACCTAAAACATGATCTACAAATTAAGAGATCATGAATGTGAAATAACATTTGAATGTCCCAAAGATTTTTGGTCTTGAGATGAGTTTGAGGGTTATTGGATGAAAGCCTATGTTATGTGTGTGCATGTGAACAAATATTTGCATGATTTTGATTACGGTTGTGATTTTCGTAAATAAGATTTTTAGAGTAAATTATTATTGACACAAATACGGACTGGTCTACATAGACTAAATTGGGGTCTGTCGTTCATACGATATTTTTGATACGCATTTTTTAAAATTACTCTTTTTTGTTTAATGATTTTTTGTCATTGTTAAATTACTAGCTAGCAATATATTCTATTAGTTCCTTAAATTTATTCCCACGGTCCAAAAGGAAAAAGGTGACACACAAGCTTATGTTACATAATTTTTGTCCCCACAAAATAGAATTGCTAGTTTCGTTAAATTCTATATATCTTAAGGATATGATTTTAGTAAATTAGATTTGAATCGTCTTGTCACAAATTTCTTACATTTTTGAATATATCTGACACGTGTATATATATATTTGATATTATGATATCAAGTTGTTGATACATGGCATTCATCTTCATATATATATATATATATATATATATATATATATATATATATAAACAAGGTCTCATATATATAATAGTGGATATTAGAATTTGGGTATCCAAATCACTGTTCATTTGCATATGTGAACAGTGATTTAAAAATCCAAATTTTAACGTCGGTCATTTTCTAAACCAAAATTTTAATTTTAACTATTATACGAGATCCTATTACCAAATAACCCTGAAAGATATACCTACTTGGCCCACGGCAAAAATTGAAGTATAGTATGAAGTTAAACCTAACGAGATATGTATTGTATGTATATATATGATTAGCATGATGATAGGTACGTACGTTGTTGTGATGGTGATAGGTCCATGTTTTAGGGAGACACAAATGCGACACGCCAATGATACCCATCATGAATGAGCAAGCTAGCTAGTATGGCCATTATGGGTTTGTTCATGGCATGGGGGACCTTCTCTCTCTCTCTCTCTCTCTCTCCTCTCTCTCTCTCTCTCTTGTTTCACTGTTCCCCTCCCAACAAGAACAAGAGGAAGAGGAAGAGCAATAATTGAACAGCGCATAGGCAATGATAGGAATGCTTTCCCATTCATTTGCATGCCCATGTAAAGCCAGTGTAGTACTATTTGTAGCACTGTTGACAGTTGATTCATTGATGCATGACTCAAATGAGACTTATTGACTCATTGAGAGAGAGAGAGAGAGAGAGAGAGAGAGAGAGAGTGGTCATCGGCACATAGAGCCACAAAATGTTCCCTACTGCCACTGTGGGGGTGCGTGCGTGTGCGCCCCTCCACTTTGCTTTCGGCAGACTCGTACAAGGGACAGCTAGCGTGTTACGTGGGTCACTCGGATGATCCGGCTCAGATCCGATCTATTTTTGTTCTGGGTCAGTATCGATCTGGGATCCACTTGATCCTGTCATTATCGTATGTTCTAAGCACAAACAGAGAATAAAAGTTTACGAAAACACTACGTTGCCCGCAGGAACAGGGGCGGCCATGGTCGAGGGCAGGCCGGACGACGGTCCAGGACCCCCTAACGAATGTGGACACCAACATAGAACTATCTACAATAGAACTAGTATGTATCATGTGCCATTTTTTAACAAAAAAAATATTGACTTATATTTAGGAGGTTCTTGGTTTAAATCTTGACTACAATTTTTTTTTTTATTTAAACTTTTTTTTACATTATTTATGGGGGCCCATTTTGAAAGTTTCGTCTTGAGTCCTCATTAGCTCAGGGCCGGCCCTGCGCAGGAGGGTGTGTTTGGACCACAACCGATATGTCATCCTTCATTCGTCAATACTACAAACCCATGTAAACATGGGGTCCACATATATATCTTTTTTTTTTTCTTTCAACTCACGGTAGACTCGTGGCCACGGACCAATTTTGCGGACTAATCTGATGGTTCAAATAGCACTGCTGAAAAGTTAATAGTTATCTTTCGCCATCTTCAATAGGAATCTCTCTCTCATAGTCTCATATATATATATATATACATTGGCGGATCCAGAGGTAGGCTGGGGTGGGCTAGAGCTCACCCCCCAAAAAAAATACTTTTTTTTATATACAATTTTTTGGTTTTATTTTTTTATATGGATTTATCCCTGTATATATATATATATATATATATATATATTGAAGCAATGGATAATTGTGGTGAACTCGCCTCCACCAGGGCTCGAACTCCCGACCAGTTGGATCACATGCATCTCCCTTAACCACTAGGCTAGAGGTCATTTGCATATATATATATATATATATATATATATATATATATATGAGGAGGGTTTCATATCCTTCCATTTTTGCATTTTTCAAACATCTGCATGATAACACATGTTGGATCTTGTCTAAGTAATCTATTCTTAACCATTGAAAAATCAACGATTAATATTAGATGACTTAAACAAGATCCAATGGATGTGAAAGGGGGAATGTTGGGGGATGCAAATATATATACACACACGTTAAGTATTCCTATATTTTATACTTGCTACAATAACTATACGTACTTTGAAACTAATTATACATACCACCTCTATGTTTTATATTTTCTATAGAAAGTTATAGCACTAATTACCCATGTGTCTAATTTTTTCTTTTTTCTACAAAAAAGAGGGACAGTTCGTGTAATTAGTTTGAAAATAGAGGTAGTTCATGTAATACCCATGAAACATATATAGGAGGGTTAGTATGTGTGTAGAAGAAAAGTTGGTTTTACCGTAAAATTTTTCTTTCAAATATGTTCTTCCGTAACTTTACTATTAAAATTGTTCATTAAATTTAACGGCAGCTAGGTAATTATGTATAATTTAAAAAAATATATAATTTACTATTATGATAATTTTTGTTCTTTCCAAATACAAAAAATAATTAAAAGGAGTTCAAATACGCACATATATGCTAGTACATATATAAGCGAGGAATTAACTTGGATCCCATTCTCACGGATCCTGCAATATAGATAATCAAAGTTAGGAGCCTTGTTAGGAATTCGGTAAACAAAAAAATTCGGGGATGGCGAAGGTACGAGTATAAATCGACATAGTGCAAGTAGATACGTTTAAAAAGATTGGTCAAATATTCGTCAAATAGAAATTTTGAGATTAAAAATTTCACACAGTAGGTTGTCAAATTTGGTTAATTAAACATGTTTTATACCACATTTTTTTTATACGAGAAACGCATTTAAAACTTCACATTTTTAATATTTGCATATTAATTTGAATCTTTCAAAATTATATGTTTTTGAATGATATTTTTTCTTTTTTCTTTTTTGCGTATAATACGAGTTTTATTCCGGTGATTGCTAATAAGGGTTACGAGAATGATTGGGTGATGCACTTTTAATTTGGTCTTTAATGGCCGACTCACACCTCACATTTTGGTTAAATGCTTCTATCACCTCACCTGTCTAATTCATGTGCTTATGCTTTGTTACGTTAGTTAGGCCCACTAGCAATATAGCATCGTCTCAACCAAAAGTAATCAACGATCTGGTCGACAAACTATGTAGAGCAAAATATAAATAGAAGAACATGTTGGGTTCTAAGTCACTTTCCGCGTTTCCATCTAACCCTTTTCTTCCCGGTATTTGGAAATGTAAAAAATGAATAAATCATGGAGGAACCATTTTTCACCATATATATATATATTTTTTTTTCCTTTGGGAACCAATTTTATTTTCATGCTCATTTATTTTTTGGCATCCAAACACAGAAGAAGAAAAAATTCCAAGGCTCCGATTTTGCGAACCAAACGTGGCCTAAGTTCAATTGTACGCATTTGTTCCAAGATCGCAAAATTTGATGATATACAAAATTAAGTTGTACAGATAATGGTCAAGAAAGTTGAAAGATGAGATATAAAAATATGGAATTGATGATGAATTTGATGAGAAAGTTTTTTTTTTTTTTTTGTGAATATTATAGGTTAAGTCCAATATCATATGTTATGGATCAAATTAAGTTCATTTTATTCTAGTCTTTAATTAGAAAATATTATGCTTTATGTTCTAGTTTTTTATAATCACTGTTTTCATCGTCTTCGATTAGAGCAAGGCAGAACTAAGTAGCGCCTGGGACGGGCTCCAAACCACCTCAAGTGTTTTTTGTTTTTTATTTATATATGAT
The DNA here is from genome assembly GCA_029216955.1 of Iris pallida. Classification (NCBI taxonomy): domain Eukaryota; kingdom Viridiplantae; phylum Streptophyta; class Magnoliopsida; order Asparagales; family Iridaceae; genus Iris; species Iris pallida. Next base: position 17,785,958 of record JANAVB010035820.1, on the reverse strand, counting down.
TTAGTCCACACCTAGCCCGCTCTAATCCATTTGGATTAAATTTCTAGTTCCATACTTGGACTAAAGAATTAATCCAAAAAAGAAAAAGGAGAGGTAAAGAAAGCATTCGAGTTAGAAATTATGTTGAGATTAAAAAAAATAGTTATAAATTATAGAAAGTTAAACAACTATACAAAATAAAAATACTTTATCCCATCTGTTGAACATCTAATCGAGTAGATACAAGGAAGAAAATATTATAACAAGTTTGATGTCGAATATAGTTTCTAGCAAATTAAACTTGTCGACCAAACATCTATTGCGTTAAGAGTATTCACTTCCATGCATGCTCTATGCAGATCCAGCCCACGAGGTTGGAATTGGATTATCCTATCAAGTGTTAGTTTTAGTTGTCCCTTAATCCTTATTGCGGGTAGATCTTGGAGGGTCATCCGCGATCGGGTTAGGTTGAGTCTAAGGGTCACCCCAAGTAGGAGGATTGTTCAAGCATGAAATCTTGTCTAATTTATCCCTTGGTCTGCCCTGGCTATATGGAGTTGAAACTAGGGGTGAGCATTTGGTTAATTCGGTTCAAACGGAATAGAATAACCGAAAATCGAATAAGCAAAACTGAAACTGAACCGAAATGGCTCATAACCGAATTAAATCGAACTGAATTAAATCGGTTCGATTTTCGGTTTATTTCGATTTTTTGGTTTATTTGCGCTCTTTTTTGTTAATATATAGTAACTAAATATACCTAGATATATTTACTATTTAGTATATACATATAGTGTGTATACATACATACACATATATATATTTTTTCTTATTTGGTTTTGGACCGAAATCCAAAATCGAAACCAAAACTGAATAAAAAAATTAGTATTTTTACAACAAAAATTGAACCAACTTTTTTTTAACGGAACCGAATCTGTTCCGAATCTATTAATAGATTCTGTTCAATTTTCGGACCGAAACTGAATAATGTTCACCCCTAGTTAAAACCTATTACAGATAAAGATAAAAGAGGAAAGAGAAAAGAAAAGGCAGACTTTCCCCCTAAAGAAACCAAAAATATATATATATATCATAGGCCCGCATGGGCAAGTCAATAGCCAGCCAGCAGCTTCTTTCTACTCCTGTTGGCTCGTCTGCTGCACATCAGCGTAAGAAAATATATATAGAGAGAGACACTGTTCGCTCCTCAAATGATGGGCTAAGGTTAAAGCAGCAGCAGCAGCAGCAGCCATCATTGCTATAATTAGGCACTCACTGACACACACACACACAGTCGTTGACCCCTTCCCCTTTATAAACTCGACCACAACCCCCCCTCCCCTTCCTCGCTCACTCGAGTTCTCTAGAGCTACATTTTAGGAAAAAAAAGAAAGAAGAGATGATGGTAGGAAAGGAAGACCTAGCCTTCGGCCTCAGCCTCAGCCTAGGGCCCCTCCACCACCCGGCCCCTCGCCGTTTCCTCAACGTGGCCGACGCCACGAGCGCCGGCCGACGACCGACGGTCGACGTCAACCGCGCCCCCGCGGCAGAGAGGGAGAGCCGCGGGGAAGGCTCGTCTTCCCCCAGCGCCGTGTCGAGCAGCGGCGGGAAGAGGGACAACGAGACGGAGCGGGCCTGCTCCCGGGGGCCGCTGAGCGACGAGGAGGACGCCGACGGGTCCAGGAAGAAGCTCAGGCTGTCCAAGGACCAGTCGGTCGTCTTGGAGGAGAGCTTCAAGGAACATAGTACTCTCAATCCGGTGAGTACTCAAAATATATATATATACTAATCGGATTATTTTGTATAAGGATACTAAGTTTACGATCTAATTAGACTTTGGATATTGGATTTATCAGTCTTAGACTTTGGGTACTCAAAACTTTTACTGACATATTTAGTTACGAACATTCTTCGAGTCCAATTTTTTGTAACTAGAATGTGTTGCTCAAAAAATTCAGAGTACATAAAATCTAAAATAGACAAATTTAGTACTCAAAGTATAATTAGTTCTGCTAATATAATATAGCTTGAAAACTGTTCAAAATTGAGCTAAATAGCTTATAAATCCTCTATTAAGAAAAAAAAAACATTTTAAGAAAGATAATAATACTAAAACTAAATTTCTCTCTTTTTCTTTGGCATAATCCAACCACTCTCTTTTCTTCACATATATGTAACCTGTTATAGTCAAAATTTAAACTAATTTATAAAAAAAAAGTTAATTGAAATATAAATTGTAATTTATTTGCCCCCGATCCGGGTGGGACCTGAGATAGCGGGGGCAATGACCGGCCGACACGTCGGCCGGCGGTCATGCCCGCGGTTACAAACCGCGGACAAAATATCATTTTAGTTTATTTTAAGTGCAACACATGAAACTACTTAGTTATAATTAAATAATGACTGATGAATATTTTTTTTTTTTTTTGTTTTTGCAGAAGCAGAAGTTGGCACTGGCGAAGCAGCTGAAGCTGAGGCCGAGGCAGGTGGAGGTGTGGTTCCAGAACCGGCGGGCGAGGACGAAGCTGAAGCAGACGGAGGTGGACTGCGAGCTCCTCAAGAGGTGCTGCGAGGGCCTCACGGAGGAGAACCGGAGGCTGCACAAGGAGGTGCAGGAGCTCCGCGCGCTCAAGATCCCCTCCCCGCAGCACCTCTACGCGCACCACAACATGACCCCTCCCACCACCCTCACCATGTGCCCCTCCTGCCAGCGGATCACATCGTCTTCCTCGTCGTCCTCGTCGTCCGCTCCCCACCGGCTGATGCCGCAGACGGGCGCCGGTGCTGGCAGGACGACGCCGTGGGCCCCGATCCCTCTGCGGCCTTCTTTCTCTCAGAATTCTTGATAGTCTTGGTCTCGGTCTTCGTAATTAGTTTGTATGATACATTAGTATTGAGTGTGGGTGAGAGAGTTTTAATTCCGTCAGGTTTTGTTTTGTATGAGATTGAACTCTCTTGCCGTTTTCTAGTTTTTTTTTTTTTTTTTAGGGTTTCCTTCCCTGAAGAAAGGAAGCTTAATTAGTCTGAGGTTGTCATTTGTGTGTGAAGCTAATGGAAGAACAAAAAAGGAAAAGAAAAGAAAATATGGTTTTTCCTTTGTATATATGGAGTATAAAAGATTTCATACTCTAAAGGGTACCAATTTTATGATCTAATTCGTTTTGGGTACTCGGTTTGTCCATTTTAGACTATGGTACTCAGAATTTTTTGAGTGACATATTTTAGTGATGAAATTGGACTTTCAGTGACGAATGGGTCTTAACGACGAATGTTCGTCACTAAATGTATCACTAAAAAGTTCGAGTACCCAAAGTCCAAAACGGACAAATCCAGTACCCAAAGTCTAATTAGGTCTAAACATGGTACACTTATACAAAATAATCCAACATAATAAAGTTTCATAATTAAATAACTCCCTATATTGGTGTACATTGGTGCCAAATTTATAGCTAATTAAGTAGCTATAGAACCATGCCGAAAACTTAAATGTCAAGAATTGTGCTGTTACTTTTCTTGCGGATCCCCTTCGCCCCCAGAATATCGCAAAACTCCCCTATTAACAAGGGGATGGTGCCGACAATATCTGTCATCACGATATTTTGGTTACAATAACCTAAATTTGTGAAAATGAAACTTCCATATGAGGAAGGAGATCTGCCATCTCCAAAATGGGTATTCCAATTAAATCACATCTTTTATATTATATTATATATATATATATATATATATATATATATATATATATATATATATATATATATATATATATATGTATATAAGCGGATCAAAAGTCCCCTTTAGAAAACTCCCTAAAAACTTTCCTCGCTATCTGCCGTAATTTAATATTAATATTAATATTAACGTTAATGTTAATATTAATATTACTAAAATTAACATTAAACTTAATATTAAAATTAATATTAACATTAACATTAATATTAACATTAACATTAACATTAACATTAACATTAACATTAACATTAATATAAAAATAAATATTAATATTAATATTAATATTAATATTAATATTAGCATTAATATTAACATTAACATTAATATTAACATTAAATTACGGATGAGAGTGAGGGGGGTTTTTAGGAGGACTTTTGATCCGTTCCCTATATATATATATATATATATATATATATATATATATATATATATATATATATATATATATATATAGAGAGAGAGAGAGAGAGAGAGAGAGAGAGAGAGAGAGTTATTTGTATTTACCCCCCCAATTGCTAATCATATTTCTAATTCCCCCCCCCCCCCCCCCCCCCCCCCCCCCCCCCCCCCCCCCCCCCCCCAATTTATTTTAATTAGTGTAACCCTCCCAATCCTATGGTAAAGTGCAAACAAACCCTCTAGATTTTTGTTTTTGCATTTGAAGACCTTTTGTTTAAAAAAAAAAACCACATTTTAATTTTTGTTCAGTTTGCACCCTTGTCGTTAAAAGCCGTTAAAATACGTCTAAAATAAGATTTTATCCCTCCCCCTCTCTCTCCGGTGGTGGGGGCTTGTCAAGCGGGGCCGACTAGAGGAGAGGGGAGGGTGGCCGGCCAGCGGAGGGAGGAGGGGGCGGGTCGAGCTAGGGGTGAGCATTCGGTTAATTAGGTTCAAACCGAACCGAAAATCGAATAAGCAAAACTGAAACCGAATAGAATTGGCCCATAACCGAATCAAACCGAACCGAATTAAATCGGTTCAATTTTCGGTTTATTTATTTTTTGGTTTATTTGCACATTTTTGTTAATATATATAGTACTTAAATATACCTAAATTTATTTAGTATATTTCTGTAGTATATACATATATATATATATATATATATATATATATATATATATATATATATATATATATATATATATATATATATATATATATTCGGTTTTCGGTTTTGGACCGAAACCGAAAACGAATAATTTTTTTTTTATTATTTTCAAAACCAAAATCGAACCGATTTTTTTTAAAATCGAACCGAATCTCTTATTCGATTCGGTTCGATTTTCGGTCCAAAATCGAATAATGCTCACCCCTAGGTCGAGCATGGCCGGCCAGCGGAAGAAGGAGGAGGATTGGGGGGGGCTGGCCAGCGGAGGGAGGAGGGGGCGGGTCGAGGGGGCCGGCCAGCGGAGGGAGGAGTGGGGGGAGTCGAGGGGGACCGAATAAGAAAAAATCGCACCGAACCGAGCTTCGATTCGGTTTAAAAAAGATTTGGTTCGATTTCGGTTTTGAAAATATTAAATTTTCTTATTCGGTTTCGGTCCAAAATCTAAAACCAAATAAGAAAATTTAGTTTATATATATATATATATATATATATATATATATATATATATATATATATATATATATATATATATATATATATTAGGAGGGATCCGCATCCCCTCATTTTTTGCATCCCCAAGCATCGCCATGTTAACAATCGTTGGATGTTGTTTAAGTCATCTAATATATATATATATATATATATATATATATATATATATATATATATATATATATATATATACTAAATAAATTTAGGTATATTTAAGTACTATATATATTAACCAAAAAAAAATGCAAATAAACCAAAAAATTGAATAAACCGAAAATCGAACCGATTTAATTCGGTTCAGTTTGATTCAGTTATGGACCAATTCGGTTCGGTTTCGGTTTTGCTTATTCGATTTTCGGATCAATTCAGTTTTCGGTTCGATTTGAACAGAATTAACCGAATGCTCACCCCTAGCTCGACCCGCCCCTCCTCCCTCCGCTGGCCGGCTACCCTCCCCTCTCCTCTGGTCGGCTCCGCTTGACAAGCCCCCGCCACCGGAGAGAGAGGGGGGAGAGCGTGGGGGGAGGGGTAAAATCGTATTTTTAGACGTATTTTAACGGCTGTTAACGACATGGGTACAAACTGAACAAAAATAAAAATGTGAAAAAAAAAATTAAACAAGGGGTCTTCAAATGCAAAAACGTAAATCTAAGGAGGGTTTCTGTGCACTTTATTCGAAGATTGGGGGGGTAATAGTAATTAAAATAAATTTGAGGGGAAGTAGAGATATGATTAAGAATTGGGAGGGTAAACACAAATAACTCATATATATATATATATATATATATATATATATATATATATATATATATGACGTCTAGCCTAGTGGTTAAGACAGGTGCATGTGGCCCAAATAGTCGGAGTTCGAGCTCCAGTGGAGGCGAGTTTGCCACAATTACCCATTGCTTCCAAAACAGGAGGAGCTGTGCTCAAGTCCATGCCGGAGTCAAGGTTCCGTCGAAATCGAGGTAGGGAGGCTCCATACTAGAGGATGGGGTTAAGGTTTGCATGTAGGGATCCCCGGGGAAGGTTTTGGGGGGTTTCGAAGTGAGAAGGAAGATTGGGGGATGGAGACGGAGGATTGATTATACTTAGTAGACTTGAGGGAATGATTAAATTATTAATCTATGACAAAACAGTCTAGTAATACTAACTAAAGTTGTTAGCTGATTCGTTTCTTATTTTACGGTGGGTTATTAGCGACAAAACAGTCTAGCATTTTTGTCAGCGACGACAAGTCCATCGTCGCTGATTCATTTTTATTTTACGGTGGGCTATTAGCGACGACATAGGTAGCATCTCGTGTGAATCTGCTTTGCCGTCGCTACATAGCGATGCACATGGTTTCGTTGCCATAAGGCTAGATGATGTACAGTCTTTTAATAGTGTTGAAGTAATAATGAATAATAATAGACATGATTATAGAAGAAGGATACTAAAGCAAGTCTAAAGTATGTTAAAAATACAGAGCATTAGATCTTCCCCATACCTTTGTTTAATGATTATTGCATGCTTGATGTCGAGAGCTGTTACTTTAGACCGCTGTTTGCCTATTTCAATTCAATAGGCTGACGACTACGAGGAGGGGTCTTCAAGAACAGGGGGAGGCAAACATGTGGTGGTGAGTGGTACCAAGTATGAGTGCCATCTCTTTCACAGCTCCATTTCTCAGTGACAGAGGTGGGCCAAGAGTAACTATTTTATTTATAGACCCACCTGTCATAACGACAGGAAAGACGGTTAAAGGAAACAACAAATAAGTTCACATATAGAATATTAAAAAAGAAGAAGAAGTAATCCTATTCCTATATCTAAATTGTTTTTTCAAACTATTCCTCCTGTTTGACAGCTAACGTGAACTATTAAATAATATTATGTGTCGTATGACATGGCAAATTTTAACCCAAAAAATTAATTACCCATTTTTATGCTAATATTAATGTTAATATTAATATTAATTTTAATGTTAGTATTAATATTAATTTTAATTATAAATTTTACCGTGTCAGCTGCCACATCAATATGTCACTCAGGACAGTTTGGAGGGACAATTTGGAGGGACAAATAGCATTATTCTAAAAAAAAAAGAAGTCTAGACCAAAAAGGCATGGGTTCAAAAATGCCACCCGTATAAAAAGTTAATTATCCAAATGGTGCCTGAATAATATAGTAGTTGTCGTTTTGGTAATCAAACTAGATTACGTTTACATTTTTGGATAAAAATTGACAAAATTGGACATGTGATGGTCACGTGCCTTATTTATTTTATCATTTTTTTTATTTTCGTCTAAGAATATTGGTGTTCGAAGAAATTATACATAAACCAATAGCTTTTGTCGCATATAAAATGACGGCTCTACAATCAATTATAGCCTACGTATTGGCTGGTCATGACAAAAATAACCTTAAAAATAAGGCAGACGACAATCACGTCCATTTTTTAACGATTTCTATCCAAAATATCAACGAAATCTAGTTCATGCACTATTTAAACCAAAATGTAAAGTGTAAATACCAAATTAAACCCAAAAAAATGTTCGATCATCAAATGACGACCTTAACATTCCTCTCCTAAGAAAATCCTTTTTTTTACAACTAAACTAGACTTATAAATACAAGAAAACAGTTTGTAGCTGTTGAGGCAGGAGGGGCCTATTAGAATTTTGATGGGTCGAGTCATTCTCAGGCCTTGACAATCAGTTACCAGAAAATTCCTCAAACATCTAGGAATGACTTACTGCATTTTTCTTTTACAGAATTTAAACTAAAAAATGGTGAAAACTATGTGGGATATAAACATCACAAGTCTTTCAAGTAAAACAAAAAAGAAGATTCAGTGACGTACATCCGAAAGTGACCGTCTTTCTTTACTGGGTAACTTCAGATTCGTCGTCATCAGAGACTGCCATTCATTCTAAACCATGTCCCGATTGCTCTAAACACATGGTTCATCCATGGCCACCTGAAAGAACAGATCCAACTAAAATTAGACACATGGTTTATTTATACATGACCCTTAAAATAATAAAGGGCTAATTAGTGTTTAGATCCTAGAATTTTAACCTATTATATAGTACTAATATGAATACTATTTAAGTCTTTCTATATTTTCAGAAACTGCATTAACATAATCCTTTAAATGTCCCCAAAAAAGTCATTCTTAAAACTGGTTAAAAAATGACCAATGTTTTAGTATTTATACATGATCCTTAAACATTAAAAGACTAATTAGTGTTTAGACCATGAATTTTATACCAATTTAGAGTTCAAGTAAAGTTTAGATCCTGGAATTTTATTTCTTGTTTTCTTTTGTCCATTATACCCTCCCTAACCTATATATGAAAATTTTATTTTCAAACATAAAAGGAGAGTATAATAGAAAAAAATAAAAAATAAAAATTCAAGGTCTAAACTCTTCAATTGAACATGTTAAAGCTTAAACTCTAAACTAATATAAAACTTAGGGTTTAAACACTAACTAGCCCAATATTAAAAACGGTCCTGAATGTGGAAAGGCCGCGTCGCTAATCTTGCTCACAAAGTTAGATGCTTGCAGGCTTGAGATTGCAGTGAATAATAGGATCAGTTTAGAGCTGTAAAGGAAAACAAGAGCAGAGGACGCTTTCCAAGTAGGGGTGCAACTCGGGCGGGTCGGGTCGGGTCGGGCTTGAGCTTAACCCGAGTCCAACCGGATGAATAATAAGTCTAACCCGAGCCCAAGCCCAACCCGACCTCGGGTTCAACATATGAAGTCTAAGACCAAACCCGGAGGAAGCTCGGGTTGGGTTGTGTTCATCAGGCTCTAATATGATATTTAAAATAATTTTAACAAGATTTATTAAACACATAATCAAATAGCAATCAAGTACCAATCGTTACAAAATACAAACCGACATGAGGTTTAGAAGGAGTTAAAAGAGTTTGGGTTAAAAATTTAAGGTTTACACTTTTTTATTTAAATATTATGAAACAATGTGTGTGTGTGTACAATTTACCTGATTCCAAAATATATATATATATATATATATATATATATATATATATATATATATATATATATATATATATATATATGGTTAATTGCATCAACTACCCCTATATTTTACACTTATTACACGGACCATCCCTGCTTTGAAACTAATTACACGGGCATCCCCTATAGTTTCTATTTTCTATAGAAACTAATAACACTGACCACCCCTATAGTTAATAAAATTTATAAAGGAGAGGGGTGGTCAGTGTAATTATTTTCGAAATAGGGATAGTTCCTGTAATACTCAGGAAACATAGGGGAGGTTAGTGCAATTAACCCTAAATTAGGCTTAATTGCTACTTGATACCCTCAACTATTATCGTTTTTCAACTTTGTACCCTAAACTTTTTTTTGTAACAACTTGATACCTCAACTATTTTTTTTTCAACTTAATACCTAACATTTTAAAAAACCCCAAAATTCTCTTATCCCTTCCCTCCCTCCCCCCCTGCTAGCTCCGGCCGAACCCTCCCCCCCCTCTCCTCGCTTCCGGCCAACCTCCCCCCCCCCCCCCCCCCCTCCCCCCGCCGCTTCCGGGCCACCCCCTGCCCCGCCTCCCGCCCCGCACCCCCCTTCCCAGCCCCCCTCCTCCCGCTGCCGAGCCCTAGGGGAGAGGCGGGAGCGGGCGGGCGGCCGGAGCGAGAGGGGGGGGGGGGGGGGGGGGGGATGGCCTGAAGCGAGCAGGGGGGGGGGTGTGTGTGTGTGGGGGGGGAGGGGGGGTAGCTAGCATGCAGGTGGGCGGCCGGAGCTAGCAGGGGGGGGGGGGGGAAGCGAGAAGGGAGGAGGGAGGTTAGGGGTAGGGACATTTTTGTCCAAAATAATATCCGGGTATCAAGTTGTTACAAAAAAAAGTTTAGGGTACAAAGTTGAAAAATGGTAATAGTTGAGGGTATCAAGTAGCAATTAAGCCCCTAAATTATATATATGTCAAGTTTCGGGTTCTTTGGGTAACCCAAAATGCGTACCCGAGCCCAACCCGATTGTTGATCGGGTTCAAATATTTTAACCCGAACCCAAGTACCTTCAACCCTAACCTAACCCATTAGCGGGTTTATCCGATCGGACTCGGGTTTAGTCCACCCGAGTTGCACCCCTATTTCCAAGCTATCCTGCAAGATACCATGGAAGTGGAGACGTAACCTATGCTGACTTTGACGTGTCCTAATATATTTTGGAAGTGTCCGTATCATATAAACACATATAATGAACCTACTTCATTCTCTGAATAATTTTAGATATGTAAAGCATTGGAAAAAAATTGCGGTAGGAGTCAATGGTTGGGTTCAGGACTAGCATGACCTGTACCAACCTCCTCCAACATACTGCAACATATGATCCAGTCCAGACTCCTACATATTAACAGTCTCCAAATTAACACTGCATATTTTTAATAAGAAAATTGAAAATTGCTTAATTGGTTGGCCTTCAAATGTAAAAGTAATGACAGATAGAACAAACATTGTTAAGATACGCAAAGTGCCTGCAAAAATCATCGGCTACATGATAAAATTTCTACATTTCCACAGAACTGTATGTTTGTTTTAGTTGGTCATGCATCTAAAGTAAGAATCTAAAGTAGGAGAACCAGAGTAGGTAATTCTCTAACTAAACAAGACCTATACTGCTGTATACATTAGATCTTACAATATTAAAATAAAGTTATAATTTCCTATGTCGATCAAAATAACTCAAATATTACAATGCACAGATACTATATAAATGAAACAATTTTTTGGAGCATGAAACCACTACGAGGGATATTGCGGCAGTAATTGAGTCAATATGTAGTTCTCAACCATCATTCTCGCAGATATCACCTGAAAGAAATATATATAAGGGATTCCCAACAAGTTCATTTTAAAAGTAATAGTGGAGAGAGAGAGAGAGAGAGAGAGAGAGAGAGAGAGAGAGAGAGAGATGACCTGGTGAGTGCTGCCTTCAAAATTGATCAACCTCTGGTCCCCTTCCCCCTTCGTGCCACTTACCTACAAACAGGAATTGTATTTTTAGACAATATATGAACAAATTGTCAAGGGAATGAAAAAGGCAATAAAAAGTGACCATAGGAGTCATCTCTCAATCTTAAGCTCTGGGCGTGCATGTTGTTCTCCTTTTTATCACTTTCACATGTTTGACTTATTTACCAATAATGTCGCTATCATCATTCAACCAGCCTTTGTGATGGTTGTGATGGATGTACACAGTCCTAATAAACCGAATCATGGGAGAGCGTCTAACTTGTTAATCAATTCTGGTAAACTTGGATCAAGACCAGAAATTATAAAAGAATTGAATACCAAACCATACCCAATAAGTAAGCTAGTTTGAGCTCTCATTGGGGGTCAAATTTTAAGGCTATAAATTAGTAATTTATCTGTTAGTTGTGCAAAAAAAAAAGGATTAGGTGAGTATTTAATTATAACAAGTAGTTTCATGAATACCAAACGCCGATTGGTTGCTTATGATTTTTTGCAAAAAAATTGAACCTTACTAATTACAAAGGTCTAAGCATAAAAAAATGGTGTAATTCATACCATACAAGAGTTGTTTCAAAGGTTGGCAAGATAATATAGTTACTGTGAGTTTATTAAATTCTGAATTCCATGAACTCCAATCACACAGTATACCAGGTTCAGCATGTAAATGTGATAGGTGAGCCAGTATAATTTCATGTCTGTATTCACAGAGATGAGGTTATTGCACATCACCTGTGGCACATTTGTCAGTTGCCATATTAAGTCCAAACTGGAAGGCGTGCAGACAAGTGTTTGATAAACTAGCTACATTTTTAATTTGAATCAAGGAGAATAACATCAGCAATTAAAATTTTGGAAAGACAAACACCTTGATAGCTGCTCCTGATTCAATACGGATTTTTGATATATTGTAGCCATTTCTGCCAATCAAACCGCCAACCAGCTTCTCCGCAATCATCATTTCTGAGGTCACATGATCAGCTGCAAGAGCGGGTGTCCTAAAGTTGATATTGCAATAAGAATACTTTAATCAGGTGCAGCACATTCCAGAGGATGCTGCAGTCAATGACAAGGTTAAGTTACCTTGGTGGAAAAGTTCGCCTGAAGATGGTGGCAGATGAGATGATGGATATGGAATAGTCGAGCTATAGTTGTGCCTCGGTCTGACTGGAAAAGGATTTTTTGGAGGATTTTCCCTGCATACATTGTAACAAGGTTGCTTTAGCCAATGAGCAACGTCACTAAAGGAAATGAGAAGAAAAGTGGGCTGCAAAGCCATACCTCAATTTATGACCAATGATTTCCAAGGCCTTCAATACTTCAGGAACATTGCCAGATACCTACCAGTTACCAGAATTTACATGATTAAACCCAAGCCCAAGCACAGATAAAACTGGAAAAGAGAATTCATGAAGAACAAAAGAATTAGGGATATATTTCAATGTGAACACAGTATCACACAAACTTTACATGCTAGAACCTACTCATTTAATATGAACTAGCTACTGGAAGATGGAATAGAATTATATGACCACATGATTCATTACATTTTATACTATTCACAGGACAGGAAACCCTTATGGTATCTTATACTGATGACCATCCAGACATTCTATTCTTTGAACCCTTCACATTTGTTCATTTTCTAAGCCAACTATGCGCCTTATATTGATGACTATCTCATAAGAGGATATATTTGTTTGCCATTGATTGTCGTAGAACAGAACAGTTTTATAGGAGGACTGAACTTTAACTCACAATTACAAACTCGCTTGTACAAAAGAAAGCCTAGGAACAAAACCTAGGAAAAGCAATCTAAGTACAATTGTTTAGTTTTGATTCTGGGGGATGACGGTAGAGGCTCGGAAAAGTGCTATCAACTCTGCCTTACTCCTTGGACGATCGAACGCGACCTCGGCTCCGGTGAAGAAAATGCTCTCTGCCTGGGTGTGTGTATATATCTCTGTGTGTCTCTGTCTGTACAAGGGAATAGCACCTTGCTATTTATAGGAATTCATGAGTAATGGGGGTGTACAGCCACGTGGCTAATTTTGGGCCACATCCTTGTAACTGTGCCTCGAGAAGTGGGCAGCTGGGGATTGGTTAAGATTGATTATGATCTGTTTGTTGTACTAAATCCGAACTGTTAAGACTTGGTCAATTTCTGCCACGTGTCTCAACTGCTACTCTGTGGCGAGCTGCATGAATGATGCATCCTGGCTGAGCCGCATGAAGGACTGTCCCATAGCCGAGCCGCATGAAGAATCTCATGACAGGGCCGCATAAAAGTTGTCTCATGACCGAGCCGCATGAGAGTGGTCTCATAACTGAGCCGCATGAGGGTGGTCTCATGACCGAGCCGCATGAGAGTGGTCTCATGATTGAGCCGCATGAAAGTAGTCTCATGACTGAGCCGCATGAGAGTGGTCTCATGACTGAGCCGCATGAAGGTCGCATAGGCGATCCGCATAAAGAGTTGTCTTTGGAATTTGTGAACTGTGCCAGATATCATGATGATTTTCTCGTCTTTTTAGGAGCATGTCATGTCTTGTCTTTATGTCAGAGCCATCATCTCTGTCAGAGCTGTCGCCTTTATGTCAGAGTAATTATGGCCAGCTGTATAGGCAGATTTTGAACCGCATAAGGCCGCATGAAGCTTCCTCAGCCGCATGAAACTTTCTGAGCCGCATGAAGCTCCCAGGAATTTTGAGCCGCATGAAACTCCCCAGGTTTTGAGCCGCATGAAGTTTCATGTTGATTCTGGGCCGCATAAAAATTCATGTTCTTTTTCATGCTTCTACAAGACCCCCTTCAAAGTTTTCAATTTGTAAAATTGAAATACTTTGAATAAGAAGCATGGGTATGTCCGCATAAGCTCTTCATGCCGCATAGGCTTCTCTGGCCGCATACTGGTCTCGTGCCACGTAGGCGTCTCATTAATTGTTTTTTGGTTTACTTTGATAATTTAAAGCCGTCTTTTGGATAGGATCCCAAGAGTCAGCATTAAATTTTTAGATTTGCTTTGATGATTCGGAGCAGTCTTTTGCATGAAAGGGGATAGAATCCCAAGAGTCGGCTTTATCCTTTTAGGCAGCACGAAATCCGAAGCGGTGTTTATCGGTTCACACGCCTCTGACAGCCTATAAGTACGAGCAGTTTTGAAGAGAGGGGTTCTTTACTTTCTTCCTTCTTCAATCTTTCTATTGTCCTAGTCGCCATCTTCTCTTCTCTCGATCATCCATGGCTCCCAAGGCTTCCTCCAGTGCTGCAGCGAAGGGCAAAGGACTTGCCTCCTCGTCGAACATGACGAGTTTGATTCACCCCGACGTTCATCCCTCTATTGATGGTAAGAGCGTTTGGGAAGAGACCGCATGAATTCAAACCCTAACCACAATGGCTATGTCGCATATTTTATGCGCGGGCCTTTCCCTATCATGCTTCGACATAGTTAATGCTCTTTTCGTCTTCATTGAACTGCTCAAGTTCAGTGTGATGAATCCGCATAAGCTGTGCCGTATGGGCCGCATGAACGCCTCATGACTGAGCCGCATGGGGTATGCTTCATGTCCAAGCCGCATGAGAAATGTCTCATGACTGAGCCGCATGAAAGATGCTTCATGGCCGAGCCGCGTGAGAGTTGCTTCATGACCGAGCCGCATGAGAGTTGTCTTATGACCGAGCCGCATGAGAATTGTCTCATGACCGAGCCGCATGAGAGTTGACTCATAACCGCATAAGCACCTTATGAACTGGACCGCATGAAAACCCACCTAACAGAGCCGCATAAGCTCGGAAGACATTAAGTGGTTTTCTCTGGCTATCTCCTGACTTCTTTCTTTTGTCCTTTTTCAGTGAAATTGCTGGTCAATCCTTCAGGGGAGCTTTTGGTAGGTCAAGCTCAGTCTGCTGTGGGTGTGAGGTTCGACCATGTGGTCGATTATGTGTCGGCCCAAATCACCAAAGATCAACCTGAGGAGAGGCTGAGGGATATCAGAAACCAATCCTTCTTCTTTCTCTCGGACATGATGAACTCGAAAAAATTAGGGGACACACATCTGAAACCCTCGTTCCTCTTTGGGGATGCCCTGACTGTAAAGAACCCCAACGTTCTAGATATCTCTGAAAGTTAGAGTTTTTCTTCCAACGGGATGGCGATCCACGTTCCTCAGATGGAGCGTCACTTCCCGCTGTCTTGGTTCAATATGCTGCCGATGGACAGGAAAATGGCGGACTCCCTAGCTCTGAGCCAGCAGGGGATGTTCGTGGGTGATATTCACTATAATAAAACATCGAGGTGGGTAGTTGCAAGCAAGCTACAGATCAGCCGCTCTGTGATGGGGTTGGCCCCGGACAGCTTCATAAATGTGCAGGGTCCCAACTTCCGGTTCTCCCAAGCTGACACTTTTATGAACCAGCTTGCTCAAAAGGGGTCCTACCCTACTGGTCGGCTGTCGCTGCTGAACTGGATGAACCCCACCCCTTAATGGATCAACTTGACCTCGTGGATCTTGCGGACATACAAGGATCTCCTGCTCGAGATTGGCCTTTATCATGCCATTCGGGGCACTTGTTATGGTCTGCCCATAAACAAGAAGCTGTTCATGGCTCTTCTTGAGATGTACAACCGCCGTACGGGAACCTTTACACCTGGAGGGGAGATGGGACTCGCTCTCCACGAGATGCGTGAAGTCTCCAAGCTGCCCTGGGGAGATTCAGTCTTTGAGGCATATACCCCTACTAATGAAGAATTCGAGGAGTTGGAGCAACGGTTCCCGGGTTTTGTGGCTGTTTACCGGGAACTACTATGTCACCATAGTACGTGCCAGCAGATGTCAAAGTAGAAGAACGATAGCTCGGAAGGGAACCTTCCTCACACCAAGACCTGGCTCAGTTACCTTTTTAAGCTAGGCGCCTCAGGCCGGGTTTCTCCCCGAAGTCCTCGAACCCGGGAGGAGGTGCAGAACCAGGTGTCGACTGCCAAGAGGGTAAAAACCACGGATGACAGATTTGGGAGCCAATCTGACTCCTTTAATTACTTTTATCAGGATACCCAGAAGATGTCTGACAAGGCTCTCCTGGCGGAATTTCTGATGGTGTGGCTGCGGAACTGTGTAGTTTCGGGAGAAGCTGGTTCTATTGAGAGAATCAGCCGTAACCTGATCATCCCTGCGGTGAAGCTAATTTTTGGGGCCAGACTAGCTCTTCTCCCCGTCATGGTATGCAGCGTATACCGTGGCCTCCGCGCCTTCTCATCCAAAGTCATCGCTCGCGATACGACAAAAGGCTTTGAACGAATCGAGCTGTCCTACCATTATCTGATGGGGTGGTTGTTGATGCATTACCAGTCTTTGATGAGGCCTGGCCCAGAGGATGACGTGACTGCTGATGATGCCTTCATCTATCAGTACCGCCACATACCCTGGGAG
Source organism: Iris pallida (assembly GCA_029216955.1). Lineage (NCBI taxonomy): Eukaryota > Viridiplantae > Streptophyta > Magnoliopsida > Asparagales > Iridaceae > Iris > Iris pallida. Next base: position 17,769,212 of record JANAVB010035820.1, on the reverse strand, counting down.
TATACCACCATGCCCGCCTGTCGGATGGTGCTGGCACGAGTGGACAGATACTCATTTTTCGTGTTTGTTCCTCATTTTACTGATGAAAAAGTAAGAGCCGTGCATCTTGATGGTGCTGTCTCCCAAATTATTGCTCGAGAAGATGCTCCTCTGGTTGCAGAACATTCGTCCTGCACATCTGATGTATCGCAACCGTAACTCCATCTTTTTGGAGCCTTACCCAGTCAATTCTCCCGACAATTTGGGTACAGTCAGATGTTCTTGGACAATTCCAGCTCCTGCATGGGTTTTGAGGGTAGCGTCCTTGACGGCATCCGGACTTGACACTACTATAGCGCGGTTCACACCCGTGCCACCTTCTCTGCTCCCGATACTGGAGAGTCGGGACACATTTTGTATATGGCGGCCTTGTACCATGTTATGGTGAATAAGCCTCCAAGAGATTTTGACCTAAGTACCAGCTTCATTGTTGGTACTGTCTTAGAGGAGAAGCCAAGGACCAAGAAGGGGAGGACAGTTGATGTGTCTGACTCGGAGTCTACCAATGTGGACGAAAAGGATGACCCTGATAACTTGCCACTTCCTCCTGCAGATGATTTGGTGGCAGATCAGCCCCCTGTTGCGCCTAGCCCTTCACGAAAACGTAGCAGGCGTGCATCCTCTGTCGGCGGCATGACTTACTCCCGAAAGCGGGCTGCGGTCAAGCCTCGCGGGCCGATCATTAGGGAGAGAAGTGAGGACGTCGACGCCGTTTCGGAGGTGAATCGAGTTACGATCCTCTTTTTTGTTATTCTTTTCTGAAATAATATGATCATTTTCCTTTTCTTTGTAGACGTCGGGAGAAGCGAACTCCTCAGAGCCGGCTACCGCCTCTGAGGTTGACCCGGCTCTAGCCGCCTTAATTAGTGCTATGACTGCCGAGCTTACTTCCACCAGGGTCATCCCGACGACGGCTGAGGTTCCTCCTGCTGCTGACATCTCAACCCGGGGCGATGTGGGCTCTATTGAACCAGTCCCCGAGGTTGCTGAACCTCAGCCGGTTGATGCTGATCCAGTTGTATCCACCTCCGGGACGGCTGGGGCAGAGGAAGCAGCTGCAATCGGCTCAAGTGTCGCCGTTGAAGAGGATACGGTGGCTGTGAGTGAGCCTCAGCTTCAGCAACCCTCCCCTGGTAAGCTAAGTCATGTCTTGACTATTGAGGAGGTTCATTTGCTCTATCTTCATATCCTTCGGGTTAAGTTGATCGATGGTTGCTCCGGACATACAGGTCCTGCTCCTTCACCGCTGACTACGGACATCGTCGAGGGAGAAGTCACCAGAGGGGATCTAGTAGAAGAAAGTATGCCTCCTCCCCCTCCAACTCATATCGAGGGACCTCCTGCCGGATCGAGTTCAGGAGGACAAGTAGCGGAACGGCCGGGGTGGGAAGAAATGGTCCCTGCACCCTCCTTGGTTCATGTGGCTCCAACACCGGAGGTTGACCTTTCTGTCCTGCCAAGTCTCCGGATCCTTCGGGCCACGGAGGAGGAGATGACTGCTATTCAGGCGTCCTATCGCTCGGAACTTGTTTCCCTAGTGATAGGGGCATCAAGCTCTAGTGCATCTTCTTCACGACCGTCTTCAACTCTGCCAGCTACTCTTCCTTTGACACCGTCTTCTTTGGAAGTTCTGAAAGAATCGTCAAAGGACGTGGTCGATAGTTTTTACCGCCATCTGAAACGTGGGGTCGAAGCTGCCCTGGAGAGGGGGACATCTTTCGCATTGGCTCGTCAATGTGCCCGTGGTCAGATTGAACTCCTCAGAACACTCCCCGACGGGGCAGGGATGGTCGAGCTCCTGGAGCCCAAATTAGTAGAAGCTGATCAGCTGGTGGCTCAGTTTCAAGGACTGCGGCAAGTCGATCTGTCTTTAGCAATAGATCAGGAGCGTGCCTTCCTTATAACAGCCATGGAAAAGGTAAGTACGGTACGGGATACGTCCAAGCCTGCTCTAGTGAAGGACCTTCGAGATCTATCTCTGAAGTACGATCAACTAAGCCGCAGAGGAGAGGATTGTATCGCTCTGGAAGAGGCCGCCTCTCGTGGGATAGCCGATATGAATGAGCAGATCCTCCAGCTGCAGAGGAAATTGGCTTCTTTAGAATCTGAGCTCCAGGCTTCCCGCAAAGATAAGGAGCTAATTCTCCGGGAGACCGACCAGGTCACCCGAACCTCTGATGCCTTGGAGTGTGCAATGAAGAAACTTGAAGACGGTTGGCAGGCACATGCGCATCTGGAGGATGCAGAGAGGTTGACTCAGGAGGCTGAGCGCCGGGCCAAGCTGAGGATTGAGCGGTCGACGACCAAGCTGAAGGACCGGCTCAGAGAATTGTGTGTCGCCGAACCATGATCGGCTTTTTCTTTCTTTCATTATTATGTTCCTCCATTTTTTAACAGGGACGTGGTCCCAGAAAATGTAGTACTCTTGATTTTAAATGAATGACTATGTTTACATCATCCTTTATCTGTTGTGCTTGTACCGTATCTTTGGTATTATGGTATTTGCCCCACTGGAAAACTTTCTGTGGACCTATTACCCTTGGTATGTCTTGGTTTTAGGTATGGATAATAAGTTCGATAGAGATACCTAGAACAACTCCGTGGCAAGGCGGACATGGAAGTTCTTGGTATTTGGCGAAAGAATGCCATGGAACAGCTGGGTTCTAGAGGCATGTGATGGTGAGAAAAGAGGCGCATGTACTAGAGGACCGAGTACAGCATTTGTGGTCAGCTGCGAACATTTGTGGTCAACTGTGGACATTTGTGGGCCTATTATCCTTGGCGTACCCTGGTTTTGGGTACGGATAATAAGTCGAGAGAAAACCAACATACTTACTCAGAGGTAATTAGGACGTGGTAAATATGAGGATTTTACAACGGAGTCTTCCTACTCAGAGATATGAGGACGTGGCAGGAGTGGACTCAACGAAGGGTACATAGAACAACTCAGAGATAATATGGACGTGGAAATTCTACGTAAGGGGTGATTTGTTTGTGATGGAAGTGAAACAACTCAGAGGTGACATCGACGTGGTTGTTTCTGGAATTTTGTGGACATGTTACCCTTTTTTATGTGCTGAAAGCGCGGGTAATAGATTATGAGGAAGATGCTCTTCTAGGGAGGAAGTTCAGAGGTATGATCATACAAGACTCACTACCCAGAAGATGCGATATGGATTCATTTGGAATGACCAGAGTGTAAGTTCAGCGGTACTTAAGGGTACATAACTCAACAATCCTGTTGATTTGACTGATGTCGTTTAGACATAATATTTCTTCAGGAACTTGTCGTTGATGGGAATCATGAGCAAGTCTCCGTTTTGCTTTGCGAGACGGTATGCACCATTGGAGAATACAGCCTCGATGATAAATGGGCCTTTCCACTTTGGCTGGAACTTGCCGGCGGTTTTGTGAGTCATAACCATCGGCCTCCGAACTGCCAAGACGAGATCGCCTACTTGGAATGTTCTCAGCTTGACCTTCTTGTTGAAGGCACCAGAGATGCGTGCTTAATAAAGCTCGATTCGTTGTTGAGCTAGCAGGCGCTTCTCATCTAAGGCCTCCAATTCTTGGAGCCGACGATGGTAATTATCGTCCGTCGTTAATCGGTAAGTGAGGGCGACGCGGAGCGAGGGGATTTGAGTCTCCAATGGGAGAACTGCCTCACTTCCGTATACCAGAGAAAATGGTGTGTTCCCAGTGGCTGTCCGGACTGTAGTACGGTACGCCCATAAGCATTCGCCAAACTTTTCATTTCAGTCGCGTTTGTTTGAGGACACGAACTTCTTGAGCAGCTTGATTATGGTTTTGTTGAATGCTTCAGCCAGACCGTTAGCCGCCGGGTTGTACGGTGTTGAAGCAACATTCTGGATTCGATGTTTGTCGCAAAACCGATAGAAGGCATGGCTTGCGAACTGCGGACCATTGTCGTGGATGATCCTTCGAAGCAGTCCAAAGCGATAGATGACGTGATGCTTGACGAAGTTGATCACGTTTGATGTCTTCACTTCTGCAAGTGGAACAGCTTCCGTCCATTTGGAGAAGTAGTCTGTAATTGCGAGTATGAAGCGGTGTCCTCTGGACGAAGGCGGGGTGATTGGACCAATGATATCCATTTCCCATGCCTCGAATAGCCAGGATGCCACCGTCGGATGTAAGAATTCGGATGGTTGGTGTATGAAATCTGCGTGGACCTGACAAGCTTTACATTTTCTTGCATAGTCTCTCGCATCTGCTACCATCGTAGGCCAGTAATAGCCCATCCGGCGAAGGCGGTCTTGTAATTTCGGGCCAGGTTGATGGGCCACACAAACGCCATCGTGAGCTTCGCGTACAGCTTCTTTGGCTTCTGTATTTGACAAACACCGGAGCAGCAACCCATCATAGGATCGCCGATACAGCATTTTTGTCTCTGTATCGTAGAAGAATCTGAGAGAACGTCTTCTGATAGAAGTGGCTTCTTTCGAATTTTCCGGCAAGATGCCGTAGACTACGAAGTCAATAAACGGAACTCTCCATTCCTGTGTTTCGTCGACCGCCAGGGCAAAGTAACTCACAGCAAATTGCACGTTGTTCTTAGGACAAACCAATTCATGGCCTATTACGTCAACCAAATGATGAGCATGATTTGGAACCGCCAGAGAAGCGGCAAGTCCTGCTAGGGCATCGGCTTTAATATTCCGGAGTCTTGGAACATATTCTATGAAGAACCCTCTCAGGGACGTGATGATGGCGATTGCCATCTAATGATAGGGGATCATGTCTTCATGGCGAACTTCATATGAACCCCGGATCTGATTGACGATTAACTGTGAATCGCCATATGCTTCCAGGTACTCTACCCCCAGCTCCTTTGCAAGTCGGAGGCCGATAACCAAGGCGTTGTACTCGGCCACGTTGTTTGAACAAGGTTCCGTGAGTGAGTATGCCCGATTGATCATCAATCCAGAGGGAGAAATTAGTACCACTCCGACCCCAACGACGATGTTGCCCTTGGTCCCGGTTCTTGAAGCACCGTCGAAGAACATTCGCCAGACGGTATCATGGGAAGCCATATTTGAATTGGCGACCTCGTCTGGGATCTTTTCATATATTCTGGTTGACTCCGAACCTGGATGGGCCGCTAAAAAGTCTGTCAGAGCTTGACCTTTAACAGCCTTTTGCGGGACGAAGATCATGTCGTAGGGAGATAATAATATCGCCCAGGTAGCAAGGCGAGAGCTGAGTGCACCTGGTTTGGTCATGAGGACCCTAAGAGGGTTGACTCGTGATATGACATGGATGGTCTGTCCTGTAACATAGTGTCGCGTCTTCTGAATAGCGAACACCAAAGCGAGACATTCCTTTTCCACGGCGGTGTATCTATGCTCAGGCCCTATCATCATTCGGCTGAGATAATAGATAGCTTGTTCATGCCCCGCATCGTTGTTTTGTGCTAGTAGAGCACCGAAGGAATGCTCCATCGCTCGCACATAGAGCAAAAACGGCTTTCCAGCAACCGGGGCCACCAGGACTGGAGGGTTCGACAGATATTCTTTAATGTTGTCAAAGGCACGTTGGCACTCCTCGTCCCATACGAAGAAGACACCTTTCTTTATGAGGTGTGTGAAGGGTTGACATCGCCCGGAGAGGTTAGAGATAAACCTCCTGATATAAGCGAGCCTCCCTTGAAGGCCTCTGAGTTCTCGAAGATTTCTCGGGGGACCCATCTCCATGATTGCCTTTGTCTTCTCAGGGTCTATATGGATTTCCTGGACGGTAATGATAAAACCCAAGAATTTTTCGCTGGATACGTCCAAGAAGGATTTGGTGGGATTCATCTTCTAGTTTTGTGCTCGCATCAGGTCGAATAGTGTCCTCAGATCGTGCAGATGATCTTCCTTAGAGCAGCTTTTGACGGCGATGTCGTCGACATAACATTCCACTGTCTTACGCAGGTGATCTCTGAAGATGACACTCATAGCTCGTTGATATGTGGCGCCGACATTCTTTAAACCAAAGGGCATGACTGTGTAGCAGTACACACCAATTGGCGTTCGGAATGATGTATACTTTTCGTCGTCAGGAAACATCTTGATTTGGTTGTATCCTGAGAAGCCATCCATGAACGACATGCGCTCAAAGCCACATGTGTTGTCAATCATTATGTCCGTAATAGGAAGAGGGAACTCATCTTTAGGACATGCTTCGTTCAGATTCCGGAAGTCGATACAAATTCGGATCTTCCCATTCTTCTTGAGGACCGGTACTATGTTGGCGACCCAGTCGGAATGTTGTTCTTCACGGATGAAGCCGCTGGCTATTAGTTTGTTGACCTCAGCTTCGATAGAATTCATGATATCTGGGCGGAACCGTCGTTGCTGTTGCTTGACCGGCTTTGCGTCCGGATGAATGTTGAGCTTATGGAGTGCAACCTCGGGGTTTAGCACTGGCATGTCTTCATAGCTCCAGGCGAACACGTCAATGTACTCTCTGACGAGTTGCAATAGCGACTCCCGCTCTTCGTCTGTCAGACTTTTGCTGACGAAGATTGGCTTTGAAGAGGATTCATCACCGAGGTCAACTTGCATGACCTCATCTTCAGTAGGAGGATCTCTTTGTTCGAAACGCTTCTCCCATTGCGCATCTAACTGTTGGACCCAAGGCTCTAACTCGAGAAGTTCGGGTATGTCTTCGTCTTCTTCGTATGTGTCAGCAAATGCCATGTTGACAGACCAAGCTTGTCTGAGTACGTCCCCGATGCTGACATCTGAATCAGAAGTGGGTGATCCAGTCGAATGTGAATGTCATTCGCATTCCTCATCCGAGCTCTCGGGAGTTGTTGCAGGTGTAACATAGCCTAGACCACGTCTGGTCTTGCTGTAATAATCCCGTGGTTTTCCAGTCGGAACTGGCAATTGCAAAGGTAATCGCCGACCGGTGCCGTAGTTCAAGCCTAACGTAGCCTCCATATCATACCCTTGTTTTTGCATGAGGTACTTGGAGCGGGAGCTATATAGATAAAGAGGCAGTCTCCCGGTGTCGGGTTCGAGATCGACTTCCTCTTGCCTGAAAGACTGTTGACCATTCTTTCGGCCGAAGATGATTGGATGATCTTCTCCCTCGACTATGAAGCAAGCGCCTTCCACGGGAGTAAGTTGGTTCGTGGTATAGACATTCGTCACTTGTGCATGTAAGTTGGTGCCTATACCGTGTTCCATAGCATACATTATACGGAGCTTGTTAAGCTCGAGGTAGTTCAAAGATAGCCCTTTATTGATAAAATAAGGTATCTTTTCTGGTGGTATTACATCATCAGCAGAAGGAACATCAGTGTGCGCAGCCACATATTTGGCTAGCTCTAGCTCCTCTTCAGCCACCCCCTGTATTAATGAAGACTGGTAGGATGACCTGGGCAGCTTGATCATCAAAGGTTCCACTGGTGGTGCAAGACGTGGGATCGTTGGTGCGCTAGCGGTCCCTGGCTTAGCGCTTGGTGCTGGACGTGGAGTCGTTGGCTCGCTAGCGGTCCCTGGCTTAGCGCTTGGCTGTCGATTTGTCCTGGGAAGACGAATGATCATCGGCTTAACAGAAGGATTGATCTCTTCTGATTGTTGTTGGCCGGCTCTTGGCAGTCTGATTGTCAGCGGCTCCCCAGTGGGTCTCGGCCCTTGGCTAGACCTTGGAAGTCGGATAACAATCTGCTCCTTTTGTGCGGTGAGCACCGGGAGACTAGTTGCTTCTTTACGCAGAGTGGCTACAAGAGGTGCAGTTTTGCCTGGTTTGCGGGGCTGGAGATGGATCTTCAGAGGTTCTTCTGATCTCATTGTAGCCTCCGTCTGCTCTTGAGCATCCTCTTTGATCAAGTGCCTTTTCGATTTCTTGTACAGACAGGAATCCGAATAGTAGGATTCAACCCCTTTGAAGGGATCGATGTCGGCAAATTTCGTCTTTACGAAGCCGTGCTTGTCGACATATTTGAAGCACTAGTGCAATGTGGAAGGCACGATCATATAATCGTGTATCCACGGACGTCCCAGGAGAATGTTGTAGGACGTATCTGCGTCTATGACATAGCAAGTCACTTCCGACTGAAGGTCGCCAATTTGGCATTTCAGGCGAATCTTTCCAATAGGGTAGCTTCTTCCTGAATTGAAACCGCTGATGACGGTGCTGGTAGGTATCAGCCGATGCATAGGGATGCGCAGGAGGTGAAGCAAGCTCTTCGGAATGATGCTTATTTAAGAACCGAAATCAATGTACATCCGATCTACCTTGATGTCGCCGACGTATCCAGTGTAATACAGAGGACGATCATGCAAGTTGGTCTTGATGAACATGTCCTGCGGAGTGAACACAATGTTGGACATTGCACCTGTACAAGCGTTGTCCTGGAAATCCGCTGGCGAGCACTCCCCTGTAAGCTTGACCTGAGCCAAATAATCGTCGGCATTCTGGAGTGCTTCGCTCAGTGCGACGCGAACGTCCTTGAAGAGCCTCGAGAGCTCATATAATGACAATTTGGCTGATGTATTGGCTAATTGTGCCAGAATGTCAAAATTATAAGGCCCTTCCAGCCCATGAGGCGCATCTTTACGGAGTGGCTTGTCGAAGCGGGTCTCCTTCAGCTTAGGCTTGTCGGCCGGCGGAGGCTGAGAGGGTCCTGGGGCATCAGCAGTGGCCAGTTGACGTTATTCAGCCGAGTTACCCGGCATGGGTTGAGATTGTGCACCAGACCGGGTAACAACAGCTGTCGCTTCTTCGACACCGGCTGAGATTGTGTGGCAGGACTTAGTCTTCCCGCCCTTCTTCTTGCCAGTAGGGGATGATGCTGACTGAGTTACTTCAGGCACCAAGTCCGGGTGGACCCATATGACCTCCCCTCTTGACGTAGTGAGGGACACCAGCCCAGTCGTCTGGTCTCGGAGAGGTGGAAGATTGGTGACCTCCATTGTTGCCCGGGGGATGGGTACTACGCCATCTTGAGTCTTTGTTGGAGGAAAGCTGCCGAATTAGACTGACACCATGTTGGCAGCCACGGTTACCTCCTCGAAATCAATGGCCAGAGTCTTGGAATCGATGAGGTTCTGGATGTACCGCTTCAATTGGAAGCAGTCTTGGGTAGCGTGGTGGACGTAACGGTGGAAGTGACAGTACTCCGGACTCTCCATCTCTGCAGGTCGAGGTTCACGTCTCGGCGGAGGGAGTTGAATTCTATCTCCTTGCAAGAGCATGTCAAAGATGGGCTTGACATGGCTATCCTCGAAGGAGTAAGTCACCTGAGGCCACTGCTTCTCTACCTCCTTTGGTTCAAGCTTCTGGGCTGTATCGGCCACCATAGCCTGTTTGCCTTTGGTGTCTCGGTTGTTAGAGGAACTACCGTCGTTGTTGTTGTTGGCATTAGGGCGTTTGCCCTTATCCTCTCCATCCGAGATATGCAATCCTAGTTGACGAGCCTTTTTCAACTTTGCTTCTGCGCTAGTGGCGCTGATGATGAAGGTCTTCCAGTCTTTAAATTGACTTTCGTCCATCCAGAGGCTGATTGTGGGGAGCAGCCTCTTTTGGCAAATCTCAATTAAAGAAGAGTCCGGATTACCGGAGGGCAATTTCATCGCGGTTTGGCGAAACCGCTCAATGTAATTCCTTGTCAGCTTTTTTTCTCCTTGAACAACGTCCATGAGGGTTGACATTGTCACATCTTGTCCCACCTCATAGAACCTCTCCAAGAACATATGTTTGAAGCCGGCGGAGGAATGGATGCAGTTATCCGGCAAGTTGCGGTACCAATCGAACGTGACCCCCTCTAATGCCCCAATGAACAACCTCGTGAGGATGGCGTCGTCATGCGGCAGATGGTCTGTTGTGACCTCGAAGTAGGTCATGTACCGGCTTGCAGAGGTCTCAGTGTTCTAAAAATCGGCCTAGGCGCCCGCCCACCGCACCGAAAACCTCCTAGGCGGTGGGCTAGGCGGGCCCTAGGCGGCAGATTTTTTGAATTTTTTGAATTTTTTTTTATTTTTTTTTTATTTTGTTTATTTTTAGTTGTATTTTGGATATTTGTTTGGATTTTAAGATAGTATTTGGATTTTAGAACATTGAAATTTCAAATTTCAAAATTCAAAAATTCAAAAATTTCAAAAAAAAAGAATTCTAGGCTCAAAATTCAAAATTTCAAAATTTTCAAAAAAAAAATTCTAGGCGCCGCCTAGGCGGGCTAGGCGCTAGGCGGACCTCCGCCACACCGAGTCCGCCTAGCGCTTTTTAGAACATTGAGAGGTCTTCCCGTCATATGGATTGATGTTGAATGGTTTGTATCGTGGAGGGAAGGGGACATCTCTCCATGCAGCGGGATACGGCTGTCGTATCCTGAGGTCTTGAGAGGTTTCTCGGACATGAAACATTGCACGGAGCTCCTGGACCTCTCTTCTTGCCTCCCTAGCCTCTTCAGCAGCAGTGGGAGCCGATACTCCGGGTGGATTGTCGCCCGGGGTTGGTGCGGTCGTGTTTGAGTCCGCATTGGCGGCGGGACCCAAGCTTGTTTGACCAGGTGTCCTTGCTTGTAGAGCCGATAGGGCCGCCTTGATCTCGTCCACCGACTTAACTAAGGTATGAAGTATGGCCTCGAGAGTGTCGAGGCGCTGCCAATCACTGGGACCGTCTTGATCATTCTCAGTCATAAATGTCGTTCTCACATGAGAAGTGGAAGGAACTGTAGAAGACATGCCCTCCGAATCATACCCTCGCATAGAGAAGTCGTCGGGGTAGGTAGAAATATTCTCCTCTGGTTCAGACTCGGAGGAAGTGCCACCCCCTGTATAGGAGGTTGCCTCGTCTTGGCGCTTGTGGACGTTTTCAGGGACGTCGGAATCTGTTGTATCTGCTGGGGGATTGTTTCCCCTGGTTCATCTTCTTGAAATACCGAATTGTTGTGGATGTTCCGAGGAGTGCTACCCCCAGCTTCAACTACCCCCAGGAATGTAGATGACGAATCCCCAAGTGTTGAAGATTTCGTCTTTGAGCGGGTACCTTGATAAACTCCTCCTGTGACGGCTGTGGACAACCGCTTAGATGAGAGTTTCTTGGCCGTGCTGGTTGAAATTGTCGGACTGGAGGTATTTATTTTCTTCCCTCCTTTGCCGATAGGGACCTTCCGGGCAGAGTTACAGGAAGCGACAGGAAGCGCCTCGTCTCCCGAGCTTTGTTGTAGGGCCGGTCCTGGCTGCTGCAGTCGTTGGAAGACGGACTGTCGGTCCTCTTGCACTGCTGTCTTGTTGCAGCAGCAGTTGACAATGACTTGAGTGCAGTGATGTCCATGGAAGGACTCTTTGCACACCAAATTTTCTTCTCTTTCCTCGCGCTTGTGAAGAATCACATCTCGCAAGTCAAGTGCATCTCGATCAACCTTTACACTCGTTTTATGGGCCCGGGAATCCCGAGCGCACGAGTGCGTTGGTATCATGTTTGCCCCCCGATGCGGGACTAGTAAAAGCACTTGCAATGTTGTAAAAAGCGCTAGGCGGACTCGGTGCGGCGGAGGTCCGCCTAGCGCCTAGCCCGCCTAGGCGGCCGCCTAGGAAAAAAAAAATTTTGAAATTTATGAAATTTTGAATTTTGAATTTTGAAATTTGAAATTTCAATGTTCTAAAAATCCAAATACTATCTTAAAACCCAAACAAATATCCAAAATACAACTAAGAATAAACAAAATCAAAAAAAAATCAAAAAAAAAATCAAAAAATTCAAAAAAACCCGCCGCCTAGGGTCGCCTAGGCCCGCCTAGGGCCTGCCTAGGCCCGCCTAGGCCCGCCTAGGGACGTCTAGGGCCCGCCTAGCCGCCTAGCCCACCGCCTAGGGGGTTTTCGGTGCGGTGGGCGGGCGCCTAGCGCCTAGGCGGCGCCTAGACGGGCGCCTAGGCCGATTTTTAGAACACTGAGCACTTGCCCTCGATCATTGTTGGGAGACTCTTGGGAACCACCCTGTCCGTTTGCCGCCGGGGGGCTGGACACGGGCGGTTCTGTACAACTTTCCATCAGAGGCCCGCATAACAGTTAGCGGGACTCTCCGATGGTCAGAGTTTAGGACAGCTAACTGAGCTCGACGAGCCCGCGCTGTCCTAGACTTCTTCGTTCTAGCACCCGAGGGCGCATAGTAGGAAGAGTCCAAACTGTGCCGCATAGACTCTAGCACATTCTCATTGGAGCTTCTGATGTCAGGACCGCATGAGAGGCGGTCAAAGACTGAACCCGAGCCGCATAGAGCAGATGGCTGGCGGCCGGGATTGGATGCCGCATAGGTCATCTCCCTGCGGCTAGGATTGGTGGCCGCATAGGCATTCTGCATGCGGCTGGGATTGGTGGCCGCATGAGCCTTCTGCATGCGGCTGGGATTGGTGGCTGCATGAGCCTTCTGCATGTGGCTGGAATTGGTGGCCGCATGAACCTTCTGCATGCGGCTGGCACCATTATGCGGCTTCTTTCTGGACCGTATAGAGTTCCCATTTGCTCCCGCAAGTCCAGCATCGTAGTATTTTCCTTTGCCGGACTTGGGGACAACAGGGTCCTCTGCGGCCTGAAGTGGGGCCGCATGTTAGTCTTTTTCGCCGTCTTGGGCAACAGAGAACACTTCTTCCAGAGCTTGGGGAGGAGCAACGGTTTTGGGCCTCCACTCACTGCGGGCCTTCTTTGGGCCGGCTCGCTTCTGGATGGGGCTAGCGCTCCCCTCAGAGAACATCTCTTCAAACGCTTGCTGGTCGAAGCGAACAACCAGCATCTGTTGCGTGGAGCCGAGTTTGGCTGCGTCCGATTGCGTCACCAACTTCTCAGCAGTGGAGAAGTTAGTCCCCAGCAGAGTCGTCATCGTGTTTGCCATTGATTGTCGTAGAACATAACAGTTTTATAGGAGGACTGAACTTTAACTCACAATTACAAACTCGCTTGTACAAAAGAGAGCCTAGGAACAAAACCTAGAAAAAGCAATCTAAGTACAATTGTTTAGTTTTGATTCTGGGGGGTGACGGTAGAGGCTCGGGAAAGTGCTATCAACTCTGCCTTACTCCTTGGACGATCGAACGCGACCTCGGCTCCGGTGAAGAAAATGCTCTCTCTGTGCCTGGGTGTGTGTATATATCTCTGTGTCTCTGTCTGTACAAGGGAATAGCACCTTGCTATTTATAGAAATTCATGAGTAATGGGGGTGTACAGCCACGTAGCTAATTTTGGGCCACATCCTTGTAACTGTGCCTCGAGAAGTGGGCAGCTGGAGATTGGTTAAGATTGATTATGATCTATTTGTTGCACTAAATCCGAACTGTTAAGACTTGGTCAATTTCTGCCACGTGTCTCAACTGCTACTCTGTGGCGAGCGGCATGAATGATGCATCCTGGCTGAGCCGCATGAAGGACTGTCCCATAGCCGAGCCGCATGAAGAGTGTCTCATGACCGGGCCGCATGAAAGTTGTCTCATGACCGAGCCGCATGAGAGTGGTCTCGTGACTGAGCCGCATGAGGGTAGTCTCATGACCGAGCCGCATGAGAGTAGTCTCATGACTGAGCCGCATGAGAGTGGTCTCATGACTGAGCCGCATGAAGGTCGTATAGGCGATCCGCATAAAGAATTGTCTTTGGAATTTGTGAACTGTGCCAGATATCATGATAATTTTCTCGTCTTTTTAGGAGCATGTCATGTCTTGTCTTTGTGTCAGAGCCATCATCTCTGTCAGAGCTGTCGCCTTTATGTCAGAGTAATTATGGCTAGCTGTATAGGCAGATTTTGAACCGCATAAGGCCGCATGAAGCTTTCTGAGCCGCATGAAGCTCCCATGAATTTTGAGCCGCATGAGACTCCCCAGGTTTTAAGCCGCATGAAATTTCATGTTGATTCTGGGTCGCATAGAAATTCCTATTCTTTTCCATGCTTCTACACTATTCTCATGGTACTTGCACCTAAAACAACAAAGTAATCTTTGGTGCACCAGTCAGTTCCTTTAGTGTCATTGTGCCAACCACAGCCCCGCCCCTCATGGTTGCCAATGTCCACCCTCAGATCCATTCCCAAGGAAAATGTGGTCTGAAATCTTGAGCATTAAGTTGGGGGGTTGTGACATGCTAGCGAATGCTTTCAGAGATTATTCGTTACCAGCTATATTCCCAATAAGTGGAATTCTGGATCTATATAATTCCACTCTTCATTTGTAATAGTTGTCCGATATGGTAATACTTCAGAATTCAGATACCAACCTGAGAAACTAGATCCGAGACGTGGTAGATCTTGAAAATCTTTGATTTACCACCAAATAGCAAATAATGGAGATTGCAAGAATGTCGACATGCTACTTCGTTTATCTTGGTATGGATTGATTTAGACTTTGATGTCACTGGGTCAATTTTAGTTGGTATCCATGAGATGAATGTAAGATGCTTTTTATTATTAATGTTCCATTTGTTTGACAGCTCAATATGACAACTATGGCATACATTTGTGTGGATGAACCATAATGGAGTGGTCAAAATAGTGCTTAGCCATCTTGTTTCCAGTATCGAAGAAGATAAAGAGTATAAAGAGGACTGTATGGACAATCTCAAGGTGTAGATGGATGGATTTGAGGTACGGTTTCTTCCTCATGGGTCCGTGGTGTTTCTGAGTTTATGTTCTTCTGGACGCTAGTGAACAATGTTGGCGGTTTAGACGGGCTCGGAGACGACAAGTTGCAATGACAAGATTTTGGCAAAACTGAATTCAGTAATAGCTTCTTCCATGGAAATAATATGGCGTCGGAGGAGTTGGTGGATACCAGCTAAATAGCGCCTGCTCAGGAAACAAATTTGGCACGTACAGAGGCACTAAATTATAACTAGAGGGAGATTTTTTTTTTCATTTTAAACCTGTCATTAAAAGCATAGTTTGCAGTATTGGCCGATATCGATCGGATACAACCGATACTCATGTCCCAATCCGATAGTGACCAATATTGACATCAGGGGTCTCTTTCCCAATCAATTCGGTAAAAAAAATTGAACAAAAAAAGTAATCGACAAGGATGTAAAAGCATATTAAGATTGTAAAAGCATGTAAATGAAGAATACTTATTTATCACAGGTAAACAAATCAACAAGAGTGACTATTATTTTATTCAATTTCGAAACTATTATGAAACAACTAAAAAAAATACTTAAAATTATGCCCAAACGTCTAAATTTATATTTGTTTTCCGATACCAAAAAATTCGATACTCCGATCTGAAAATGCCGATACAGTCGATCCGGATACTCATAGGAAGTGTCTGATACCGATACTGCAAACATTTAGGTGTAATACATGAGGTTTAGATCATTACCAAAGAAGGCATACACGTGCTTAAAAATAGTTTTCTTTGGGATTTGAGAGACTTAATTACATAACAAGAATCAACGGACCTATTTCCAGATCTATAAAAACCATCCGTTCTCTAAAATTCATGAGGTAGACAAAAGAAAGGGAGGATAAAATGTTTATTATAATTATTATTGGAACTTAACGGAAATCTAACAAGAGTAACCAAAACAAATCTTCATGCAAGCACCACAATGCATACTAAAATAGTATGAAAAGGAATTGTAGCTATTACTTCCACATAAGTTCAGTAATTGTAAAGGTGAACCCACCTGCACTACACGATCAGATTCATAAACAGATGCACAGATGGGCAATTGATTCTGAGCAAGTATGTTGACTGTTGCGCCTGAAGCATTCCTTATATGAACAATGTTCTGACCAGAAATCCCAATCAGGCACCCAGCTTGGCACCCTGCAATCAAAAGTCGGATCGTGTGGGCAACTGTATGGGCGGCTGCTGCAACAGTATTCAATGTCCCAATACTATCTTCACTTTCCTATTCAACAGAAAGTAGAAAACTTTGGTCACATAAAAAGTAGGGTGTGTGTTTGTGTATATGTGTGTGTGTGTGTGTGTGTGTGTGTGCATGCATACAATGTTCTAAAGAGTGGCTGCCTGAGGCACATAGGCTTCTCTGGACAGAAGCCCATCTAATCTACACGTAGGTTATCTACCCTAGGGCCGGACAACCCATTTTGGATAATGGGTGCTCACCTTGGACTTGTTTAGGCTTGTCTAGACTCCAACTTATGGATAATGATTAGCAACATTAGTTCATTTCTTAACATATATTACCCGTTATTTAAGAATAAGATAAGTGAATGGCTGTGACTTATTGGTTCATCTTTAAAGTGGTATACTTTTCAGAATTTTCAGTTTGTTAGTTTAAATTGCTTGTTGACCCTATGATTGCTTGAATTATAGCCTTTTAATGTTTAGTAAAGAATCTTTTATGCTTATCATGGTTTTATATATATTATATAATATAGGGAAAGTAGTAACAAAGCTCTCACAATTATTTGAGTTTATTCTTGAATTAAAGTAAATTTGGGAAGCCTTTCCCCCCATATTGTGCCACCTCATCTAAGTAATGAAAATCTCTACTTTGAATTTTAAAATATACTTTGAATTATTTTTTCCCACGTATGTATATAAATGCATTTATAACTGATTTCGAGATTCTTTTATATCAAAAAAGAAAGTGAAGCAATATAAAAAATACTGCCTTGTATATCTGAATTATGTTTTTTATTGTTAAATAGGGTGTGAATTGGGGTTGTCTTTTTTTTAAAACGGAAAATAGAGATTCTTCTATGTATTTTTCTTGATATAAGAGATTCTTCTCTCTTTTGGTTATTTACAAGGTGTCGTTTCCTCCGTGTGGACATGCAGCAGAAACAATAACATGGTCCGGATTTATACACAGGTTCTACATGAAAAAAGGCACATCATATAAGAGACACAATAAAGGAAACATTAAATCACAATAATTAATTAGTTTATTTAATATTATGTCAATATAAAAACAAAGATGTACTTAGGTATACCAATTACTAATTAAATCAAAATAATAATTAATTAGTTTATTTAATATTATGTCAATATAAAGATGGACTTAGGTCTACCAATTACTAATCCGTGTTTTATTTAAGTTTTTAGAAGATTCGCATGATAAAGCAAGGTTAACATATTGTTCACTATATTTTATTTTGTTTAATATTTTAGTAATGTTTGATCCTCCTTGGAATTGGTAATGGTTTATAATTTCCATAACTTATAATTTCCATAACTAAGTTTATGTAAAAATTTAAAATGTTTATAATCTATTTTATGTCTAAAACATTAGGAGCCATAGATTTAAATAGTTATACCATTGATCTACCATGTATATAGCAACAGACGTTCGCCTATGTTCAACAAAATTATATTTTGATAGTTACTTTGTTACGGTGCGGTTTTTTGTTGTGTGTGTACACACCACCACATACAGATAAAGGTTTGCAGTACAGATATCGGCAGTTCGAGTTTTGGATCGGAGTTTCAGAGTTATTCAATATATGTAAGCATAAATTCTATTTATTATTTGTTACTTCTTGCTAGCATTGAATGGTATAATAAAGATGGATGAAAGTCATGAACAATTTTGGTTACATTATGTCAATATTGAATCTTATCGACACGTTGCAGTATGTAGGTCTTCGAATCATTGTGATGGCAGTATTTTCCTATATTTCTCATTTTTCCTTATAATTTTTTGATTGTTGAATTTTTTTGGTTGAATGGTAAGACCATATTATCTGAATCACGTACTTCAAGAATTCTATATTATTGACCATGGAGCCCCTAGGCAGAAGTTGTGTTGTGTTTTTACTCTTTTATTAAGATACAGCCGAATAAAGTAACTTTTAGACATTCTACTCATGTTTTTTGAATAGCAAATAATCATGCTGAAGAACGAAAAAGAGAATATCGAGCTATCATGATAAATTTAAATTAGCTACGCCAGCATGAATTTCGCAACCAACATAGTGTTGTTGGAAAGGAAGTGATCAAAGCTAGTTTCAAGATAATAAACCAGCACATACCTTGAGAATAACTTTTGCAATCGAATATAGAGCACTCTCTGCACTGGAAATTTCATTATCATGATATCCAGAACTAATAATGATCACACGTTCTTCATTACGCTGCAAAATTCAGAGACCATAAGAATCTATCCTAGACCAAGCAAAAGGGTCACCTATATGATCTATGCATATCAATCATGGCAGAATTATGGTTTCACAGAACTGTTTCAAGTTAACTGCTGATGTTTTTAAGTTTAAGAGGGGTCAGCCATTTATACAGTTCTAGATAACACTAGAACCATTAAATAAATAAGTTGCAGCATTAAAATGGTACCAATTGACTGACAAAATAGGAAATATGAAACAAAGTTCAGATTGTAGAGTCCTCCAGGCATGCCAAACAGGAATAAATCCTAGATTGATACCCATAGCAATAATATATGTGACACTTCAAGAATACTGTATCCACTAATTCCATTATATTATGTTAGTCACTCCAAGGTAATATTGTGAAAAGCAGGCAATACCTTAACAACATAGACCGCTGATTGACCATGTAGTGCCCGGCTCGGGGGCACTTTGTTAGATTGTGGCGTGAACAGTCAATTGGAAACAAATCATTATAGTAAAAATCTTTCGGAGTCGATCAATCGAAACAAAGTGAACTGAGACTCTCATCTATGATTGGCTTCTATTGGATAATGAAGTGTTTCTTTTATTGATCTAAATGGCGGTTGAGGCGGCCGCCTAGGCGGCATCTCTCCGAACCGCTTTTGCGGTTGGCAGTGGAGTAGACAACCAACGGAGGTTTGGCGGTATAGGCGGAGGTGATAGGGTGAAGGCGGGTGCCTAGGCAGAGCAATACCTGACAAAATATTTTGGAAAAAAAGGTTTGCAAGCATTATGGACCTATGGTTCACTTTTACAATACTAAAATTTCATAAATCTTTGTTCTACAACTTAGTTATGCATAAAATACCCTTAAAATATGTATATTATGCAAAAAATTGATAAAATAGTATTTTTTAAAAAAACATATTGTATCAGGCACCTATGGGGTAGGTGGACTCTCGCTGTTGCATACCCACATACCACCGTTTAGAATCTTGGTTTCATTGTGTATTGTTTATCGGAGAATGAACTTAATATAAGAGTCTTTCCCATCGGTTCCACTGTTTGCTTTTCGTTAAACGCTTTCGCTGTTGGTTTTGATAGATATGTTTTCGTTGGTAGTTTTCGATGGATTCTTTCATTGCTTGCTTTCATTGATTTCTGCATTCATACCGAATTCTGAAAAAAAAAAAAAAAATAGAAGTATGTTGAACCTATGTTGGTGCGTTGCAGGAAAGCATAGCGAAGTCTGATCATTACGTAAATTCCTCTTTCTCTCAGCATTTACTAACCTATGAGTGACTTTGATCATTCTTTTCCTTATCGCCACTCCTTAATAAAAGAAACATTTTATATTTTTGTTATGTCCCTACAATCAATAATGTCTTCACAAGTAAACCAGGGTAAAAAAAAGAGAGTAATTGTATTGTTGTTAGCTTATTATATAGAAATGTGAAATATTATAATGTTGTTACAACTAATTGAATTGAGATTCACTTGTTATGAAAAGTGTGTTTAACAGAAAAGTTATGTTATGAGCATCTATAATGAATTGAAATTATGGCAAGGATTTGGGACCGTTAGGTCGCCAATTGAGGCAAGCCTAAATTGGGAGCATGAAATTTTGAGCTACCATTCTTGGAAAGTGGAATACATAACGAAAATGTGTTGCGTAGATTATTGCTAGTTTCTATTATCATGCATGTTATATTTTATAGCTAAGTTGTATATGCATGCATGATCATGAACAACTTTTGCACATAATTTTATTTTCTCGACCGATATTTGTGACCACGGAACCGATTCGTCCTAAGAAAAACAAGGATAATTGATGGTGATGTACAATGCACTGTGATTGCGGGGCCTTCAGTGAGGCTAACCACCTGCATTGGAAGGGACATCGTATTTCCCAAATGAATAGACCAAGATGGTGTGTTCACCAGTGACCTTCATATAGACAAACTGCATTACTAATGATAGATTTTGTAGGACAGTATTTTAATTCTTGTTTTACAGGAAGTCACTTCATTCAACAATGATTCCCATCCACCATCTCTCTTTCTCCGATCCCATACAGACAAGAGGCTAGCTACATAATTTTATTTTCTCCGATTCCATACTTTATGCAAAATAAAGTCACTTCATTCAACAATGATTCCCCTCCACCATCTCTCTTTTTTTGGAGTGTTTGCTTGATTATTTTTACAATATTCATAGCATCAACAATGTCTTGATCTTTTCTTTGTAATGCTTGTGACAAGTCATTGGTAATTCCCAAGATCATTTTCATTAGGTGTAAACAAAAGGCAAATTGGAAAGTTTAAATTCTCTCACATAGATCATCTGCTTGAGTTCTGTGAGTCGCATCATGTGCATCTTCTCTTATAACCAAGAGTACATCAATTACTGAGAAAAATAAGTTAATCAAACTCACTATTGTGACAAAATGAGAACCCCAGCGTGTATCACCCGGCCGTTTTAATGTTGTTTCTTGATTCAAACATCTCCCAGTCAATATTTCACCATCAACAATTCTTTGAATAACCTTTTCAAATTGTTTCTCTCTCAAAGATCTCTCCATTTGCAGGAGGCTCCAACAACATTTGACAAAAGTATTACAATATCAAAGAATGCACCAATTTTTGTATGATTCTTAGCAACAGCTACAAGTGTCAGTTGCAATTGATGAGCAAAACAACGAATATAATA
The DNA here is from genome assembly GCA_029216955.1 of Iris pallida. Taxonomy (NCBI): domain Eukaryota; kingdom Viridiplantae; phylum Streptophyta; class Magnoliopsida; order Asparagales; family Iridaceae; genus Iris; species Iris pallida. The sequence goes on along the minus strand of JANAVB010035820.1, from coordinate 17,748,436 downwards.
GGCAGATGGATTCTCCATCATAAACAAAGCTTTAAGACCATAAACTCACCTCGCATATTGCTTGCTCCATCATAACTTTGTCCACGTATACTTGATAAACTCAGTCCATGACTAAAAAAGAGGGCCTCGATGGCTTCCTTAAGCGATAATGCAGTAGTATCACTTACATGTACAATGCCAAGAAAGCGCTCAACTATGCATCCTCTATCATCCACAAAACGTAAAGCAACAACCATTTGTTCTTTCACAGATATATCCCGTGTCTCATCAACTAAAATAGCAAACAAATCATCACCAACCTCTCTAATGATTGCATTTATAGTCTCACTTGCAATGGCACTAACAATCTCTTTTTGAATTCTAGACGATGTCAATTTATGATTTTTATGAGCATTCTTCAATACAACATTGTTGATTTCTTCATTATGGTCGGCAAAAAATCGTAGGAGTTCAAGAAAATTGTCTTGATTTACTGAATCTTCAGATTCATCGTGACCACGAAAAGCCAAACCTTGACTCAAAAGAAATCTAATGCAATCAACTCATGCAGTCAATCGAATATGATAATTAGCTTGCATTTGTGCAGATTGATTAAACATGCAAACTTCTATGTGTTGTCGTTGAAGTAGTAGATCACTGCAAGCCCTTGAACATTGATTATGTGTACCATTATGAGCTCCAACATGAATACTGAATCTGCTCTTCTTGTTCCAATTTCTAAACCCCTCTCCAACAAATGCATCACCACCGCCTTGGTGCATGTAGTTATGTTTAAATAGATAACAAACCAAACAATCGACAGCATCTTTCGATATGCTGTACTCCAACCAATCGTACTTCATAAACCAAGCAATAACGAAACTACGATTGACTCCAGAAAATAGTGTTCCCGAAAAATGATGATTTCTAGGTTGACATGGTCATTTTTGTAAATACCACCGTCGAACCTTCTCTCTATCATTAACATCATACTTGTGAATATTTTTTCTTAATCCAAGATCGGCAGGAAGCTCGTTCAAGTTGATCTCTTTATGAGAGACTTGAGGGAGCATAGGAGGAGTGGAGTGATGAACTTCTTGTTGATTTCTAGAAGAAGAATTCACATTTGCAGACTTTGGTGTCGACACCTTAGAAAAAAACCTTTGCATCCTGAAATAATAAATGAAACCTAATTTATCTCCCATTTTAATTACCTAAACTATCTTATTTTCCACATTAGTAACAAGTATACAAATAAAACTTGTTCATAATACAAACAAATCATTGGATGCTAAGGTTATCAAAATTGCTCATGAGATGTGCAGGACTATAAGTTGGATTCATTTTAAATGCAGATGTGTGATTTCCAAAGTTTTCTTTAACCATATATATTCAAATTTCGCATAACTAAAAGATGAAGGTAATTTATATAACCTTAGAACCTTGAGATAGCAAGCCAGGAAGCTAGGAATGTCCCAATGTTGCTGGTCTAATTTCAGTGCCTGTTACTGGATTTCCAACTGTGCCAAGAACATGATCGTCTTGCCAGGAACGCCTCTAAGACTAACATCTTGCTTGGAGTTTGAGTATTGGAGAAATGTGAATCGAGTTACAACTTACAAATTATGCAATGTGCAATGTCTTTATAAATAGAGCCGGACATGTTCTGCACTCCAGAAATGAGGAGTGTTCTTCACTCCAGCGTAAAGTGTGGTGTGGTGTACCGTGTAGGGATGGGACTCACCTCACATCTACTGCACAGTGCAATTACTCTATTGTACAGTGTGGTGTGACCGTGGGGTGTTCTTTACGTCTGCCTGGCTGGAGATGACCTCTCTTCAGCAAAAGTGCAGCTGGTTTGTGAGCAAACCCATCATTTTGTGAGCAAAACCATCTCTCTGCAGCAAATCAATGTGCAACAGTGAGCAGTCACTTCAACTCTTTATACTGTCCTTTGTGAACCCATCACTTTGTGAGCAGTCATTTCAACTCTTTATACTGTCCTTTGTGAACCCATCACTTTTCATTATGACCAAAGAAATTAATGTTACTTCCAAAGACTAGGAAAGAAACTCCCATCACTTTTCATTTATGGGGTCATGGTCAGAAGTCTGCTGGTATGGACCGTATGGTAGTTCTAATGTTAAAAAAAAAAAATCCAAAGCTCAGTGGGGTCAACTGACCCCACATGCCCTACACTGGATCCGCCCCTGACCCCCCCCCCCCCCCTCCTACACCCCCACATCGAGTCCCAAGAATACTAAGTTTGCACATTGCATGCTCTGTGCCTTACTAGTGTCATCCTTACCACCCTCCCCCCCCCCCCCCAAACCAACACACACACATATTAGACACTAGTGAATAGTGAATACGCTATGAGAAATGTCATTGTTTACAAGTTCTGTGTCCAGCCTTCCTAAAAATAACATCAATATTACATACCATTAAATAATTTAAATGTATATCTCATAGACACATATCTTCACAAATCCCATCAGACTGCTCCACACTTCTTTACCCCAGATCAAAAAACCAATAATTAGATAGTATCTTTGTCTCCTACCATTTACCTTAACGAGAAGGCTCTTGGTCGGAAATAAACTCAAATTTAATCTCTGGCTTTGATGTCATCTCCACTTGTAATTGAAATAACCAAAGAGTTTCCACTTTCAAGTTAGCCTCACAACCAACCCTAGTCTCAAGAAAAAGAACCGTCTGGGCTAGATTACGGTGGAAAAGGATTTACATATGAATAATTTGTTTCCTTTGGTGTGGGCTAACTTTTTGTATATAATCTTAGAAAGTTGATTTTGCTAATATTCTGTTCATCTCAGTAAATTTATGAGAAGGAATGACATTCTCAGATATATCCTTCAAGTATTTTTCGTCTTGTTTTTGTATTCAGTATTATTAATGAAGTTAAACCTGTAATGTTGCATTTCTATCCTGTATATGTGGTTTTTTAACACGTTTATATATACCCTTTGTTTCTTACTTCATCCTCCATTTCTTCATTCGCTTGCAATTACAATATTCTTGCTCGTATGGTAATACTAGTGTACAAGCTCCCATAATCACAAACATCTCTATTCCTCCTTGCTTTTCCATCTCTTCCTTTCTGGTATAGGCAAAACCAACTCTCCCAGGACCAGTTTTATCATATATACTTATTCACTCTACCCTCATAGAACCCGCGTTCAGGATCCCCCCGGTGCCGAATGTGCTAGGTTCCTGATCCAAATCACAAAAGTGACATTTGGATCTTCAAATATAAAAGTTATTTCTTTAAGATATCAATCAAACAAAAATAGAGAACACAATAAATAGGAAAGAGAACAAACATCCTACACTTAAACAAACCATGACACCAAATATGACTCTAGAATACTCATAAGCGTAACCCTCTGTCAACCATGTTTCCTGATATACTGGATTTTATAGCATATACTCGTATATATGTATGGTACCACTTTTAGCATGTCTTTTCCTTTGTATTTCATTTCTATAATATTATATGTTTTTGTGGATTTTATTGATGGATATCTCAAGTATTGGACCCGTGTCCGACACGTGTAGGATACGAGGATAAATAATCAGATTAATTGTAACAATACATATTTCCTGATGAATTTGTTTAACTCGAACCCACTATTGGACCACCCAAGACTTGTAGATACCAATGGCAGAGCCCAAGACCCAGTATAATACTCATTTGGTTAGCTTGTTACCAACCAAATCATCCTTGATGACTTGTCCCATGGATTGAAGAATATGTGAGTTGGCGCCATGAGACATAATACTTGGAGGAAAAGAGTGTGGGAGATGTGGATGGAGCATGTGGGGGAGTGTCGGCCATGTGCCGACTCCTATTGGTTGAGGGAGGCCTAGAAGAGGATAACTCTTCTCTCTCTCTCTCTCTCTCTCTCTCTCTCTTCATTTGTTCCACTTTTTCCCAAAAAAATCTCTATTTTCGCATTCATGGCTCCCATGGAGACTTGAAGTAGGAGGACTTGGAGATCTAGGATTCTAGAGTGGTGGTTAGAGTTTTGAAGAGAAGCATTGAAGCCTGCTACTTTCCCTTCTTTTACTCACCTCCCAGACCCAGAGACAAGTATCCCTTTCTCAAATGATGGCCATGTGTCCTAATGCTTTACAAAACTTATTTCTCTAATTTATTGATGTGTTCTTGAGCCATTAGGAACCTATTTCATGTTAGATTTTTTTGGTTTTCATGAATATCTCCATATATGTTCAACATAAAGATAAAATTGGAGTTTTTAGGACATATCGCTATATTTTCTGATCTCTCCAAATTAATATAATCTGTTGCATAGTAATTTATTAATTAGCAAAGGTTATTAATTTGTAGGACATCTACTTAAAAAATTATTTAATGTATATTTGTTAATGCTAATACATACTTCTAGGTAGCTAGAAAATCTTCGTCATACTAATTTAGCCTTATATATTTATTGTAAGTCACCAATAAGCTTGGTATACATCTCCAATAAAAAATTAAATACAAGGAAGATACTCAATTATTGAAGAGAGTCCAACGAAACAAGCAAATAGAACAAGAACTTGCTAGTGGCATTAATCAATTTCCATTTCTTCACCCATTGTCTACTAACACCCTCTTAAATCCATAGGAGGGCAATAAATGATAAAAATACCAGATGGAGATTTCATAGCAATTGCATCGTCCAAAGGTCATCATGAAAAGGAAGTCGAAGAAGATATGAATGATGACCCCCTTTGTCTTATAAAGATAAATTAGGTGTCATTCACTTTGTATTTATCTACTTGACCTTTCAAATCACACCCATGTTGTAGCTCGTAAGGTACTTTACGGTATACAATTCAACATCAAGACAACCGAAAAGAAACAAGCTACTCTAGATAGATGGTTCTTCAAGGAACGTGATTATTCTAGTTATTTTTTATATATATTTTTATATTTTGTATTAATTATTAGATAGCACAAATATTAAAGTACGCCTATAGAACGCGGTGAGTTTCATGAATTTTATTAATGACAGAGGTTATTAATTATTGGGGTATTAATTTAGAGAGGTCAGACTATATCTTAAAGTTTACTTGATGAAATATTGTTCCAGCTGTTCTTGTAGCTTAAAAATATAATATGCCAGCTTTTCTATGTACTAAACTTTTATTTGGTTCAAGAAAGATAAAAAATGAACCACCTCGAGCTCCCAGGTGCATGATTTTGCACATGTTGCCAAAACAGAATAGCGGCAGATTTCGGTCAAGGAAGAACATGCAGAAACTCCACTTTGGTCGTTGTTTTCGCTCGGTGTCTCGTCATCTTCGACCGTGGCTTGACGTATATTTTTATATTTACTATTCATGTACCTGTAGCATGCCCGGTTTGCGGTCGACCAATGTTTTGATTCATGATTACTCGATTATCCTCTTGTAGATAACTTATCCATTACACGAATACATACTCGTTCCATTTCTTGATGTCTCTTGTGTGCGCTTGACTTGTGATTGTTGAGCGAGTGCTATAGGCCTAGGAGCTAGGCTCTAGACTTGTAAAACTGATCGTGGTGTTGGGTAGGCCGAGTCCGGTTTTGACCAGGTTTGGTCCAGGGCGAGCAACCTCGGTTCAGGCCTTGATCCAAATATTAAAATCCAGTCAGGCCCATGGCCCAGGTAGAACCGTTTGGGGTGCGTGTGTGTGTGTATAAGTTGTGTATGGATGCTATGGCAAGCTGGTAAGTAATTGGGTTTGATTTCTAGAGAAATTTAAGCTTTGATCTATAATAGTCTTATTTGCTAAATTTTATATATATATATATATATATATATATATATATATATATATATAGGCGAATGACCCTCTAGCCTAGTGGTAGTGGTGTGGCATGCGGCCCGAGTGGTTAGGAGATCGATTCTAAGTGGAAATTTTCGCCACAATTTTCAAATATATATATATATATATAATTTAGTCAAGTCTTGGCACCTCAAGTGGCTAGAATGGAGACATAAGACATGAGAGGGAGGTGTTAGAATCCCAGTAGGACCGATCATGAGAAAAATTACCTCTTCCAATATATATATATATATTTTTTTTTATATATATATATATAATGGGCCTCTAGTCCTGGGTGGTAAAATCCAACCGGACACGGTTGGGAGACCGGATTGGGCCTGGCCCGGGCTAGGCTAGGCTAGGCTAGGCTAGGCTGTGGAATGGGAACCTAGCCCAACCTATATGGAGGATCATGATGGGCCGGTTCCGGGCTTTGGCCGAGCTCGGGTCTGTCACGTCCCGGTCCCGTAGGACCGATCGTCATCGCTAAGGCGTGATGCCGCGTGAGCCTAGATTGCGCTCACGCAAGGCAGGTTCTATAACGACCGATTACAGGCTAAGCGACGGGGTCGTCGCACAGAAGTCTCAAGCAGAAACATTGAGTAACACCAGCGAAAAGTTGAAACAAACACAAGTCATTCAAATATGCTGTTTATTGATATTGAAACGGAGATTACATAGGTGGACACAAGGCCAAGATTTACAATCACTCAAGCTCACTCTTCTCACAATACAAGTCACTCTGCTCTCTCTCTCAATACAATTGACGAGTCAACGGATGCTTCAGATAGGCGATGTCCATACATTATGTCCCGTATAAGTTCAGTCGCCATGCGGCCGTACGTCTCGAAACGCCAAGGAACTCCGTGCCTCAACGTATCCAAGCGAGCTCCGCGCCAACGAGCTTCTACCTGTGCCTACACATAAACACTGTATGGGTGTCAGTACTCAACTGTACCGGTGGAGTGAGCTCCTCGCCCACCCATACAAAACCAACACGTTCATTTACTTTGTACAACATATCCTTTTACGATTGTCTTTCTATTCTTGCCTTAGGATCAATTTTAGGACATAACCCTGGCCTATTTTGTGTCTCTAGACCATCACCGTGCCTTGCACCAACAACTTACTCATACTATGCCTCTAGACCTTCTCGTGCCAACAACGTCATCTTATCGACTCGTGCTTGCCTTTCGGCCCATATTTGGTACGTAACAACTTGGTCGTACCATAAATCCCTTCTTATAACATAATCGAGGCAGTGCCTCGCCACTTAGTAACTTGCCTATACTTTGTGTCGTAACAACGTGGTCGTGCCATAACATATCGAGGCCGTGCCTCACAATTTAACATGACTTAACCGAACTTGCCCTACAGCCCTTCTTGACTTAACTCGAAAGTACTCAATTCTAACTTATGCAACTCTATGCCAACGACTTAATACTCGACGTCACATCTCGTGCCGAAGCACGTGTCTTTGCTTAGCCAAATCTTAGGCTCCATATTGGGTTGCAACCGTGCATACCTTCTTAACTCAAACGTGTCGTGCTTATACTTTTTTTGAATCGACCGACACCGTGCATGCGGATTGCCGCTCAGCACACCAACTTATCTATATGAAAGTCACTGACAATCCAAGCCATCGTGGACATAGCTCGGGTAGGCTACGGATCTTTCAATACAAGGTAGCTAGCCCCATGGAAAGCCCCCGACTACCCACGCGGTACAATCCAACGCAACTATAAGGTCTTTCCCCTAGGTCGACCGGCCCCGACGTCCCGACGTAATACCAGTCGAGGAAGAAATCCTTGTCGACAAGTTGTCCATGACCACGCACCTACGAGAACACCTAGACTCACGTAAATGCATGACCTATTTTGAGGTACGACTAGAACTATACTTAGCAAAACGTGCTCGGAACCATATCATACAGAACGTGCATTAGAACCATACGATGCAAAACGTGCATCAAACCATACGATGCAAAACGTGCATCCTCGAAGACTCCCAAAACGTGGGACCGCCTCGGCGACAAACGGTCGCATGAACTTTCCTTTCTTTGAACCTAGAAAACGACTATCGTATAGCCTTCCTACTTAACTTGAACAAAACGTGTTCCTTAAGTGCCATAGACCGTGGCTAACTTTTCATAGTGCCGACCGTGACTAACTTTTCATAGTGCCGATCGTGGCTCGTGCCTTAAACCGACTTGTGTTCTATGCGACGCTATCGTCCAAGTCATACTTTATATGACGAGTCTTGAGATCGTGGAACTATGTGACTTAACAATCGCATAAAGTGCGGGACTGTGCTTAGAATAACTTCGACAGCCCAACATAACTTTTGTCTAACTCAATCGTACAACAACTTAATCCGTAGGATGGCCAAAGGCTATGCCAAGCCTTGGACGATGGGACGTGCATGCTTTATCAAGTATTTATACATGCGATGCCTATGACTTAGGCTAAGTTCACAGTTTTGTGGTAACTTAAACCAACTTCCTTCTCCCAAGCCACGGAACGAAGGACCGAGTGTCATTTTTGAAAGCACAACGTGCAACACTTCTAAGCCGACCGTGGGACATTTCCATATTCTTAACTCAATCGACCCGACTTGGAATTATTCTCTTAGCTATGTGAATTCGTCTCTTTTATTATCAAGCCTACTTGTGCATTTGAAAACATTCGTTTTATTAGTGTGAAGGCCAAGCTGAGGAAAGTTCACCGAAGCCACCCACCTGAACGAGGAGTCGCCTCGACCGTACGGGTCTTCGAGCAAGCCGTTGCATGGCTAAGTCCAAACGCCGTTGGTGTTTCGATTCCTCCGATTGACTGAGCGGGACGGGGCACTACAGGGTCGGTCCAGCCTCGGTTTGACCAGGCCAGTCCCGGGTCGGTTTGCGGCCTGCCCGGCCCACCAAACACTTATAAAACCGATTGCATTTGGCATTAGACAAGTAAATGGGTATTTCATGTCAGGGTTAAAACTTCGATTCTGACAAAAAAAGTCACAATCTGGGTTTGTATAATGTATCTCAATTTTCGATCCTTTCTTTTTATTGGTCGAATGATTACCACCATGTTCTATAGATAACATGTTATGGATTGTCTTGTAGTTGCATTGCTTGGCTCGTAACCGAATAGACTATAAACCGAGCGTATTGTGTATCGACATATACGGTTGAATTCTCTTATTTACTTGTATTCGAGAGATTGAAATGAAAAGGTATAGGTTAACCACTAGTTACATAATTGGGTAAGAAGAACCTATAGCCATATGGTGGTTTTGCTCGACCGCTTACCTTGATTGATTTGCTTGAGATAGATCTTTTGAACTCTGTGGCGCTAACCCAAGTTTTTTTTTTGGCTGTGTGCCGGGACTTTCATCCACTTGACTTGTTTTTTGTGTCTTCGGTAGTCGAAACACAGTTAGGGGTGGGGGTTACTTGTGTCGTTGTCCCGATATGCACGGAATAGGCAGCAAGCTTGGTCAGTATTAAATTGTGGTGAAAGGATTCTCGAGTGCATTATTATAGTAATTAGATTGATAACCTAGGTAGCTAATACTAGTAACCCATAAGATTGTCTTTGTCTTGCTTACATTATGCTTGTTATTACTAGTTTCCTTTCCTTTCCTTGTTCTTGCCATCGATTGTATAGCGTCTTGGAATCGTGTTGGCGATCCATATTTATTTTTATCACATTTACTTTTCCGTATTTATCATGTTTATCGATTTTCGTGTTTTCGACTATCTTTGAATATTCTTTTCTGGTACTGTGTTAGACAATTATTGACTAGTCGTGGGTTGAGCTGGAGCAGGAGGATCTTCCAGACTTAAGCATGGATGACGCCGCGCATGAGTTCCATGACCACCCAGCGCTTGAGTGGGTTTGTTCTCTTTTTCCAACTCCTCTCTCTCATAGGCACTTGTAGTTTCTTTTTTGTTCCCAGGGGCGTGTTCCCGTTTATCTTCGGATTCTGTGTATATGTGGGTACAATCTCACTTGGAGGATGTTTGTACCTTTGGATATACTCTTGCTAGCTCTTACCTTTTGGATATACTCTTGCTAGCTCTTACCTTCATTTGTTATATATATATATATATATATATATATATATATATATATATATATAGGGAGCGGATCAAAAGCCCCCCTTAGAAAGCCCCCCAAAAACTCCCCTCACTCTAATTCGTAATATTAATGTTAATATTAATGTTAATGTTAATATTAATGTTAATATTAATTTTTTTTTAAAAAATTTTAATTTTTTTTATATTAATGTTAATGATAATGTTAATATTAATGTTAATATTAATTTTAATGTTAAGTTTAATGTTAATTTTAGTATTTAATGTTAATATTAACATTAATATTAACATTAACAGTAATATTAACATTAAATTACGGATTAGAGTGAGGGGGATTTTTGGGGGGCTTTCTAAGGGGGGCTTTTGATCCGCTTCCATATATATATATATATATATATATATATACATACTGCTTTTCATATATTTGTGATCGTTCTTGTTATACTCTTCACTCTTCATTGTTGGATTGAGATATATGATTGTTAACGGGGCCATGAGATAGGTATTGTATGATAGAACAACCCAAGAAGTAAGATAGTCGTGACCATGATATGGGGTGCTGATGTACTTTGTATCGTGTAGCTAACCTAAGTCCGTCTCCATTTCCCGTATTCTGGTACTGGGACGTGACACCGTCCCCGTCTACTCATTGGCTTGAGCAGACTTTACCAATTAAAATAATAAAATGTTCTAGTATAGACCCCTAAAACAAAAGAAAAAAGAGTTCTAATATATACTGAGAAATTAGTTAGGTCATGTAAGTTATAACCCCTTCAAACTCATCCCTCTGCCCACCTCAAAACATCCTTATCGTGTCCAATGTACTGTTGTCACAGCTGACCGCAATGCTCACCAAAGTGTTATCGTGAGAATATTCGCAGCAACGCGAGGATACTGCAATGCTTCCACGATGCACTACATTGCTCTTGCGACCGCATCTTGTTGGCACAAAGCACAACAAGATGATACCTTGACGCAATTGTTCGACCATTCTGGTGTAAATTTGTGTGCCACCTCTAACAAAAATTTGTGTGTCCAAACCAATTGTGAATTCTTAAGACAAAAATATCACTTTATGGCAAATTTTTTCCTCAATTACCGAATTAGAAATGGGGATTCCAAAGTATCGATGTACTTCATAACTCACGTCAGAGTCTAGAACAAACAAAAAATGTTCTTGAAATTAATCATAAAAATAACTGAGAAAAAAAACAGAGAGAGGAATCGATGAGTAAGGAACGTACATTAGCGGCATCGACGATCTTGATGCCGGCTCCAGTCTCGGCCCTAATTTGCTGGATCCGGGCCCCGCCTTTGCCGATCACCCCGCCGATCCGGTTCGGCGGAACGACGACGCGGAGCACGACGTCCCCCGCGGCGGCGGCGGCGCTCCTCTTCGGCGGAGGAGTATCGTCAGCGACGGATCCGGAGCCGATTTCTTCTCGCCGGCGCTTTCGATCGGGGTCGGGATCGGTAGCAAGAGGGAGAGAAGAAGCCATGGGGTTGAGAAATGAAATTAACGTTTGGGGTTTTTTTTTGGGACGGGTAGGGTTTAAATTCCTTAATTTACTTGGTTTACACAGTTAATTTGTTTGAATAATTTATAGACAACAATGTTTTTTTATTAAAAAAAAATATAATCAAATTTTGTTTAGCAGACGAATTTCGATAGCAAAAATTAGTTTGGACAGTTTTTAAAAAAAATTTGCTATACGGACCAAACTGGAAACAGTGTGCATGAACCGAGGACACATAACGGCTCCATATTGATTCGGATCTGGACCACGGCGTTAGCAGAGGGCGCAGGTAGTGTGGATGAGGACGTGGGACACGTGTCGATTCACGCAAACAGTCCTCTCTTTGGTCTGCAATTAAATTATTTCTAAAAAAAATAAAAGAAGGTGTTGCTACTTCTAATTTGTTTTCTAAAAAACAACCATGCAAGTGTCTAATGTGAGAAATTTTTATTAGTTCATGTTATATAGTATTTTCTTATATATACTATTTAGATTGTTGAAAGGCTACAAAGACGAAGCGGACAACTATCTAGGACCTAAAATTGTAAGGGGGTACTAAAAAAATTTAGTCTATTATATACCTTAAAAAATTAGCCCATTAAAAAGTTTAGTCTCCATCAATTAATAAAAAATTACAAAACTTTATAAATTTATAACTAAATTTTTATATATGTAAGCAAAATCAATAATATCTGGAGAAGAAAATTACATTATTGCATGTCGATTTACTAGTGTACAATAAAGAGTCACATTTTTAGCATCTCAAATAGGGGTGAGCATTACTCGATTTTAGACCGAAAATCGAACCGAATCAAACCGAATAAAAAATTTCGGTTCAATTTCGGTTTCCAAAATACAAAAATTCTTTATTCGGTTTCGGTTTTTAGTTTCGATTTCGGTCCAAAACCGAAAATCGAATAAGAATTATACAATTATGTAAATATCTTAAATTTTAAAATGTGTATATTTTAAAGACAACAATTCTATGTATGTGTTTTTTATTCCAACTTTGATAATTTAACAACTAGTCAAACTTTGTGCGTAACTTTGAAATTCAACAAATGTGTGCATAAAATTATAACTTTTAATATGGTTTAACCGCGATCTCAACTTTGGTCCCAACCCATTAATTCCATCCGAATAAACCGAATTTATTATTCGGTTCGGTTCGATTTCGATTTTGGTTAATTTGGTTCTATTTCGGTTTTGAATTTTTAGAATTTCAGTTTATTCAGTTTTGACTAATTTGATTCGGTTGAAACCGAATGGACCGAACGCTCACCCCTAATCTCGAAAGGGTCTTTCTGCTGCAAATATTAGGAGCCCTCGTCTCATCAAATTATTTTGAACCATTGACCCCTCCAAAAAATTATGGTGCATTTTTACTTAGACCTGTCAAAGGGCCGGACTAGTCGGTATGAAAAAAGGACCCATGTATCGGTCTGATATGATTAATTATGAACTCAAACAGGCTTGGTCCAGCATATCAGGACATGCCGGACCTCATATCTCGGCCCATAAGAGAGGTCCGATCCGATATAGCTACACACCAGATTACATGTCTTTAAATGTGTTGGATAAAGTTGTTTAGACATCTTCTCCTCAAAGTTAGGTATAGAAAGATATTTTGAATTTGATAAGCCAAACAAAGAAAGAAATAAAATATGAATGCATTTTATCTACAGGTCTTTTTTTTTATATATCATTCTTCTTAATTCCATCTCCTATGGCGAATTGGCACTTAGCATCCGCTATTTCCATCTATAGTCATGCAATTTTATTTTATTTTTTAATCTTTCATTGGTCTATTTTTCCTATGTTAGACAGATGATTAGGCTAAATACTATCATTGTATCCCCTTATTGTATCATAGTTTTTGAAAATTGTTGCGTTGTTGCTTAGAAGTATTGTGACGCCATATCCATACAACATATCAAATGAATAATTTGACATTTCATCATGTCGTAGCAAAGTTGTTGTTTTTTAGACTTAGTTTAATGTATCATTTGTCAACTTTGCAAAATATCTCTCATGCTTGGTAGTTATTGATAGGGGTGTGTATATTTGAACCAAACCGACCAAATCGAATCAAACCAAACCGAATCAGTCGGTTTCTAACCGAACTGATGGTCCGGTCGGATTGGTTCGACTTGACCATTTAAAAAACCGACCGATTTGGTTCGATTCACGGTTTGGTCATTCCAAAAACCGCTTAAACCGAACCAAACCGAACCTAGTTAGAAACAACCCAAAGTTAGGTTTATATCCGGTCTAACCTATCCATCTCATTGTTTGTTTATTTTCCATCTTCAATTCATAGATCTATTAGGATTATAGTTTATTTTCGAGAATTATTTTGGATTTGTGCAAGAAATTCATTATGCAAGTGATCTACTTAGAAGATTATTGTCCATTTTGGAATCTCATACAAACATCTTCCAAACAAAAGATGGTTAGAATTTATTTTTGTGTGAATTTACTTTGTGAAACACTTTTATATACTTGAATTTTTTTGTCTGATAACCGATCAGCCGAACCGATCCAAACCGAACCAAGTCGGTCGGTTTCAAAACCGAACCGACCAATTGGTTGGTTTGGTTCGGCTGTGATTATTTTCAAACCGATTAACTTCGGTTCGACTTCGGTTATGACCAAATAGGTCGACCACCGATCGATGCACACCCCTAGTTATTGACATTCATTTTATTTAGTTCAGATTTTAAAAAAAAATTGATGTCGTTTAATAGTAAATTGTAGCTACATATACTTGAACTCGCATATGTACTCGTTGAGAGGCCATCACAATATGCAGGAAGAGTGGAAGCGATATCCCTTATTTCAAGATTTTTTTTCTATATGGAATATACCAAGGTCCGGTTCGGCCCAGTTCGAAACCCACCTTGTCGTGGGCCTGTGCCGGACTTGACTCATATTTTCGCCCTTAGGGTCCGACCCGGTCCGTTATAGTGCATGAGCCTGAGAGGCTCGTCTGCCCACTTGATAGCTCTAATTATTACAGTCTATTAGTTTTTTTTTATTAGAAAATATAGCCTATTAGGGGACATTTAGTATGCAATATTGTATAGCCGATAATTCTATAATTTTGGAAATAAATTTTTATGTAAATAAATTTGCAGAAAAATTATATTTTCAAGTTTGGTGAATATATATTATTTATGAGAAAAGATAAAAAAAATTTAGAAAGATGAAAAAACTGAAGGAAAAAAAAACCGACAAAACACACATAAAAAAAATCATTGGTAAAAGAATGTAAGAAAAGAAAAATCTGAAAAATAGAAAAATACAAAGAGAAAACTTTAAAAATAAATAAAAACAAAAATTTAAAAACGTATAGAGAAAAACAATTATTTAAAATTGGACAAAAAAATCTATATATTCTTAAGGGATAAGGTTCTCAATGGACAAGTTGTTTACCGGATATTCATTTGCATAAATGAATTTTTACAATCTAAACTAAACAAAAATTGAGAATATTCCAAGTTTGTCAAGAGAATTTGGCTTAATTGTACTTTGATACCCTCAACTATTCCGCTTTTTCAAGTTGATATCTCAACTATTTTTTTTCAACTTGATACCCTAAATTTTTTTTGGACAATAATGTCCTTACCAAAAAATTAAAACTACCACTCAACCCCTCCCCCTCCCCTCCTCCAGCCCCCCCTCCCCCCTTCCGGCCACCACCCCCGCCCCCGCCCCTCTCCCCGCCGTCCCGTCCGCACCCTCCGCCCCTCCCCCCCTCCCGCCCCGCCCGCACCCTCCCCCTTCCCCCCCCCCCCCCCCCACTCCCCTCCACCCTCCGGCCACCCGCACCCCCCCCCTCCCGCTCCCTCCCCTCCCCTCCCTCTCCCGCTGCCCTCCTTTTCCGACTCCACCATCGCCGGAGAGGGAGGGGGGGTCGCCGCAGCGGGAGGGGGGGGGGAGGTGGTCGCCGGAGAGGAAGAGAGGGAGGTGGTCGCCGGAGTGGGGGAGGGGGGGGGGAGGAAGAAGGGGAGAGGGAAGGGATAAGGACATTTTGAAATTTTTTAAAAATTTAGGTATCAAGTTGAAAAAAAAAATAGTTGAGATATTAAGTTGTTGAGTAAAAAAGTTTATGGTATCAACTTGAAAAAGCATAATAGTTGAGTGTATCAAAGTGCAATTTAGCCAGAGAATTTGGTGTAACAAATGTGCCTTTAAGGTCTAGTTCGGTACTTGGAATTATGGAGTTGAGAAAGAAAAGTGATTATTTTCTTGAGAAAGTAGAGGAGAATCTATAAAAAAAAGGAATAACTTTTCCATCTCGAAGTATTCATTTTTTTTTTCCAAATTTTTTGCCATTTTTAAATACGGGAAAAAAAAATTCAATAGAAAGTGTAATTTCCCAAAGTAAAAAGAAATGTCAAGGAATTAATTTCCTTTCCATTCTTTTCCGCGAACCAAACGAGGCCTAAGAGTCCGGCGACGAAGAAAACAACAATCCTGTTATTGATGCTCGTCGATGAAAGAAAGGTTTCGAAATTATCCTCGTAACTACAGCACATGCACTTGGCTTTTGGTCGAGGCAAGGATCGATATTTGAGATGAACTCTGATCATATCACCACATTTGTGAACTACACAAAATTACAACATTTCGGGGAAGGAGAAGCTATCAATGTGCTTCACAGGGAAGAAGTAGCTATAGCTACGTACGTACGTACGAGAAAATTAACAAGCTAAGTCAAAGTGTCAGAACACGAGAATCATCGTGTCGAGCCTCGCCAGGCGGCTCGAGATGGGCGGCGCCGCGGGCCGCGAGCGCCCTATGCTCCCGAGCATCCGCTGCAGCTGCCGGACCAGAACCGCCAGCCGCCTCCCCGGCGCCAGGACCAGAGTGAACGGAATCAACCATAAGCCAATTTCCAGTATCAGCATTTTTATACCAAGTCTCTCCCTTCACTTGAGTTCAATCCCTCTCATCCCTTGAATATATAGAGCGTGTGTACTTTGTACTGTTATTCTCTTTCCTTTATAACTGTATCATAAATACCAGCCTTCCCTCAATGTTTTAAAAACTGGACCGATGATTGAACCGATTTTTTTTTGTATAGGTCGGACCGGAGTTCAACCGGGTTCAATCGGAGTTCAACTAGACTTGGTTTGATTTGGTTCAAATAGATAACATATCCACATTTACTTCTTGGGTTGGTTCTTAGCATGTTTGGTTTGGTTTAATTTACAACTATAAGGTCTCTCAAAGTCAAACCAAGAATCAAATGGTCCAAATCTCACACAATATTTTTTTTGAGTTTTTTTTTTGAAAAAAATCAAAATTTTCGGTTCAATTGCGAACCGGTTTGGACGGTTCACTGGTTAAACCCAGTTCTGGAAAAAAAAAACCGATGGTTCTTCAAAAAACTCCAGTTCACATCATACTGGACCGAAATTTTTGTCAAGACCGATCGGACCCGATAAGACTGCCGGTCCGGTCCGGTTCCGACAACACTGCCTTCACTGCACTAAAGTAATTGTGTACAGAAGTCCCCTCATTTTTTTTATTTTCAGACTCCTTCCGGACGAGGGGGGACCAGTGGGGACTGGAGTAGGGGTGAGCATTATTCGGTTTTGAACCGAAAATCGAACCGAACCGAACCGGATAAGAGATTCGGTTCGATTTTAAAAAAAAATCGGTTCGATTTCGGTTTTGAAAATACTAGATTTTTTTATTCGGTTTCAGTTTTAGGTTTCGTTCGGTCCAAAACCGAATAAGAAAATTTAGTTTATATATATATATATATATATATATATATATATATATATAAACTAAAAACAAAAAAACAAAATATATATATATATATATATATATATATATATATATATATATATTAATTATAGGTATATACTAAATATATATAGGTATATACTATAGGTATATATAGTTATTATATATATTAACAAAAAAAAAACCCAAAAAACGAATAAACCGAAAACCGATCCGATTTAATTCGGTTCGGTTCGGTTCGGTTATTGTGAGACTCATCTCACAGTATCGGTATTTATATACGGATACGTATTTTGTAGTGTATTTTGTATTTTCTTGGTTTTCGTAATGCTTTAAAAAAAAATCCTAACTTATAGATTTTTTTCTTGGCCGGCATACCGTCAGTATACCGGAGTATACCGACGGCCTAGACAGATTTTCCACATTTTAGATATTTTCGATTTCAGATATTTTCATGAATAGTGTTTCCGATATTTTGATGAATAGTGTTTTGGATATTTTGATGAATAGTGTTTAGATATTTTTGTGAATAGTGTAGATGCACCCTATTACCCATTGGATATTTGGTTTTGTTTCGGTGGTTAGGATTAACTTAGATCTTTCACATGGATCACGATCCAACGGCTAAGATTAATTTTTCCTTCTATATATACCATTTCACTTTCTCTCTCCTCTCTCTTTTCATTCTCTTCACTCTCTTTTCATTTCTTCTTCCTTTCTCTCCCCCTTGGAGCTTGCCAAGAGCTTGACCTTGAGGTCTAGAGTGTGATTTCGTGCCCCTCTTGGTGGTGGAGTAGAAGATTAGGCTTGGAGCTTAACCTAGACAAGTACATCTTGCCAAATCCATGAACCATATTGTTTTGTTGTCATTTTTATTTTTCTTGGTATTAAATGCTCAGAATTTTTCCAAACTCATTTTGTTAAATATGTTTTCTTTATGATTCTCGTATATATGCACGTTTCCAAATTTTGTTTAAGCAAGGTTTTGATTTTCTGTTAAAATCCAATATGGACTTAGTAGAAAACTTGGTATCAAGAGTGATACTTGTGTTACCATCATGAATCTTGGTCACATATACATATATGAGGCCCTCACCTAGTTTGTATATCATGGATTTTGAGTTTGGTGGCAATCGGAACCCATTTCGGTGCCCCGAAAACCTATTTTTGGAAGTATTTTGAGATATTGGTCTATCAAATCTTTGAATTTTTGAAATCTAATAGTTCCATGTTGTAGGAAATTCAATTCTATGCAATTTTAACTTTTAAAAATCCGAATTTCGATTTAAAACAAAGTTTTTATGGCCGAAACAAGTTTTGGCAAAAATCTGAATTTTGTTGTTGTTTGAAAAAACGGTATACCGTCGGTATGCCGGTGTATACCGCCGGTATGCTGTTTTTTGCACCAGAAACTTTCTGTCTTTAGGCCGGTATACCGCCGGTATGCCGCAATATACCGCTGGTGTGCCGTTTTATGATGTTTTGGTCTGTTTTTGTCCGTTTTGGCCCGTTTTTGTCCGTTTTGATATTTTTTTCGACTGTAATGATTTCTTAACATGATAAGATGATCTTGCTCAGTTAGATAATGATTGTACACCCTATATAGACTTGATACTAGCACATGTTCAACCATTTTATGAAATGTACTTAGCCTTGATTATTCTTCTCCACATGCCATGATATGTCTTTTGATAGATTCTTTCTTACAAGCTATGATAATTGTTGCCATGCCTTCTTGTCTACTTGGTAGTGATCCGTCGTGGTGCACTCTTGATCATGTCTTTTTCTTGCTTACATGATAGTGGTCTGTCATGGCGCACTCTTGATTCCAGTACATGTCTTGCTCCTTGATAGTGGCTCGTCGTAGCGCACTCTTGTCTTGATATTGTCATGTCTTGTTGTGGCTTATTGTAGTGCACAATCTTGCTTGTCTTGTCCAGTCTTGCATGTCTCATGTCTAGGATGGATTCTACGGAATGGCACATCCGGAATCCAACAAGAAAATGTTAAGGACTAAACAACTAGCTTGATTACTTAGATTATTGAGAATTTCTCAGTTACCTGTTGCCCCTTTGGTCTTGGCATTATATATATATATATATCTTTGGGATTTTGAGCTATCTGTCATGATGAGCACTCTTCCAGCATACCGTCGAGTGGGGCATCTCTTTAGGACACATGTATCTTACTGCAGTGTGTCTGTTATACTTATTTTTTTTTTTGGCTTCGACCATTCAGGTAGTAGCAGGCAGGTGCTGGACTTGGAATTCTCAGACTTGTATTTGTTAGTAATTAGGATTATGACAACCCTAGTTAGCTAAAGTATTAAGCCGTAATCATTGCTTGGCCGTAATTGATGGATGGAGTCCATTCTTGTCTAGTCTAGTTTTGCTCCAGTTTATCTTATTGTAGTACTTAGCTTCATGTCATTCCTTACATGCTATTCTTTCTACTACATGCTCGGCTTCACCATATGCTCACATGCTCCAGTTACATAACATGCTCACATGCTCCAGTTACATAACATGCTCACATGTTCCAGTTACTAACATGCTCACATGTTCCAGTTATCTTACATATTCCAGTTGTCACCCCCAATTTTCAAATTAGGGGTATTTTCGTCATTTTCAAGTTTTAAAATATTATAGGAATTTTATTTGATTTTATATAATTTTTAGGAATTTATTTGGGTTAGTTTGGATTTAATCCAATTCGGACTCAATTTGGAGACCCGGGTAGCCTGGACCCTAGTGTGTCACGCCCCAGAACCAGAATACTGGAGAGCGGGGGAATGACTCAGCCAGCTACGTATTACGGGTAGATGAATACCGTATAATACGATCAATGTTGTCTAACCAGACGAGGGGGTGCATACTACATGAAAGTCTTACTATGGTCATTTCACATCTATTGTCTCAATCATTCAAAACAAGAAACATAAATAGAGAACATGTAAGATAAAGCAGTAAGGCGTCCCAAACGCTCAGTCAAAATGTTCTTGAGATCTAGCTTTACAAAACATAGCCAGATGGTATAGTAATATATACACAATTGTTATCAGCTGCAGTCTGACTTTAGTTACAATTATGCAAAAGTAAGTGCAAGACAATCCGACTAACATGTCGGAGCCAAACGGCAGGGTATTAAGTAAATAACAAAACGAGCGGTGAAGTAAGAAAACCCACTCGAGTCCTCCTGCGATCATTCCTCTAGTATTGACCATCTTGGAGGTGGAAGTAAGCTGAGTCCCCGGAAACCGGCTCTAAATCTGGCCATGCAAAACCAGAGAGGTTAGACCTCTAATAGCAAGTACCACAAGGAAGCACGATATGAGAGATTAAAACCAGTAATAAGAGAATATGATAAGTAGATCTCTGCTTGCCACTGGAATTCACATAACATCACGACACTTCGAACCAACCTCCCAACCAAACAAGGACAGAAGTTGGCCCGTCATGTCCTGACATTCTGATCATCTTAGTTAGGCAACAGAGTAGATACAATACACAAACAAATCATCTTTGAACGGCCAATCAATTTCTACGGCTTGCTATTGTGAGTCCCAAGTTATCCTGGAATTATAGGGATTCCTCAGTTCTTACTATGTGCAAGCAAGGCTAGTCTATCCAATCAATCAATTGCGCCAATCATGTAGTTAGACGAGTCCTAGCGGGACGTCCGCCGTTAATATAGCATGTACAATAATATAAGCAGATACTGTTCCCTGCCCGTGTGACAGATTTACAGTATCTGTGGGAACCAGCCGGCCTGTCGGGCACTTAATAGTCCCAAGGGGGCTGCCATGTAAGAACTCGGGAATCCATTCTCTCCATGCCATCATTATTTTATTTAACTTAATAGTCTCTACGTTGAGTGAAGTTCCATGCCGTGGATCATGGTCATTCAATGAGTACTTTCGTACAGGGTACGATATGCGCAACTCTACAACGATACCCGTGCGGCTAGGTTGTAGGTTTTACATAGCGTGATGCAACAATCAAATCTAGCCACGGAGTAATCATGCCTTGACCATAAGGTACACATGCTGTCTTTTTGTAAAATAGATAAATAAATAATTTGAAACCTGCATGTGCCTGTATGCCAATATTCGGGATCGGCTAATCGAGTACAATAGTTCATTACATGAACGTGTCTCATTCATTTCATTCAATAAGACGACTAGCCAGTCTCTTAGTTCCAACTAGGAACGCATGATCAATTAGTCAAGATACCCATTATTATCAATGGTATCAAGGCATGAAGGTCAATTAGTATTAAGCATGGTCCAGTCCATAACTAGTATAAAATAGTTGGTAACATATTCTTGAATCCAAGGAAAAGATCAACAAATTCATGTTGGGAGTTAAAAGAAATTCTAGCCACAATTCAGTTAATTAGGACATATAACAGTCAGAAACAACCAAATTATGCATATGCGGCCTATTCTGCGACATGCATGCAACTGCGACACCATATGCGCCTACTGCGACATGATATGCGCCTCATGTGGCTCAACTGCGACATGATATGTGCCTATCACGACATGCGCCTCATGTGGCTCAACTGCGACATGATATGCGCCTACCGCGACATGCGCCTCATGTGGCTCAACTGCGACATGATATGCGCCTACCACGACCTGCGCCTCATTGCAACATGCGCCTACTGCGACATGCGTCTTAATGCGACTCATGCGCGACATGATATGCGGCTACTGTGACATGCTGTGTGCCTTCCGCGACATGCGCCTCATGCAACATGCGCCTACTGCGACATGCGCCTACTGCGACATGCTGCTTGCCTTTCGCGACATGCGCTTCATTGCAACATGCGCCTACTGCGACATGCGCCTTCTGCGACATGATGTGCGTCTTTCGCGACATGCGCTTCATGCAACATGCGCCTACTGCGACATGCGCCTTCTGCGACATGCTGCTCGCCTTCCGCGACATGCGCTTCATTGCAACATGCGCCTACTGCGACATGCGCCTTCTGCGACATGCTGTGTGCCTTCCGCGACATGCGCTTCATGCAACATGTGCCTACTGCGACATGCGCCTTCTGCGACATGATGTGCGCCTACCGCGACATGCTGTTCGTGCTGCAGATGAATATAGGAACGAACCAAAATACTTTTTGCCATAACTTCCACAAAATAAATCGAAATCTAACTTTTCAAAAGCCAAACTTTAGTAGAATCAAATTCTCTACAACATGGAACCACTTAATTTCGAAAACAACAATGTTTGATAGATCAAAACCCTAAATTTCATATGAAAACCAAAACTATGAAAACCAAAACTTAAAACTTAGATCTACACCCAACCATCCATGGAAAACAAAAACTTCAAGACCTAAACTTGTAGAGGAAGAGAAGATGAATAACATAAACTAAAAATAATTAGGGATGCATAAAATCCCTCATGGTGTGCAAGATGTACTTGCCTCTCCAAATGGGTTAGGGTTTGGTGGAGGAGTAAATGTGAATGAATGAAGAGAGAGAGTGGAAGAAGAACTTTTATATCAAGGTCAAGTGGATCTCCACCATTCATTCTCTCCACCAAATCCAAGCCATCCATTCCTTTCCATGTTGAACCAAACCGAACCAAGTTGGTTTTCCATGAACCGAAATGAACCAAGAGCCAAGAAAAAGCAGAAAATAAAATACAAAAAATTAATAAGCGCAAATTGAAGAATTTAAATACAGAATAAATGCATGATAAATATTGAATAAGTACATTCAAGAAGTACACGTATAAAATACTTTATTCTGGGAACGGGGAGTGACATCTCTACCCTCCTTAGAAAAATTCCGTCTTCGGAATTTCAGATCCAAGCAGGACAGAAATGTTGGAGCTAAACTAATACAAGCAATTCTAGTGAGCAAGCAATCATTTTACCATATCAAAAAGCAAGTACTATATATGTAAATTCATCAATCCACGGTATCAAGTAGTTCTACCCATAAGGTGATAAGCATGAAGAATCAGGACAATCAAGGTATACAGAAAGAGATATACCTTGTGAGTCAAACAGGTGTGGATACCGTGATCGGATATCATCCTCACGTTCCCACGTTGACTCTCCCAATGAGTGATGACCCCAAGCAACACGGACAAGACTAATTGTTCGGTTCTTGAGTATCTTCTCTCTTCGGTCCAAAATGGACACAGGCTGTTCCTCGTAAGACAGGTTGGTACCAACAACCAGCTCAGAGTGATCGAGGACATGGCTTGGGTCCGATACATACCTACGTAACTGAGATACATGAAACACGTCATGCACCTCTCGTAACGAAGGTGGGAGGGATAAACGATAAGCAACGTCGCCTATCCGGTCAAGGATAACAAATGGGCCCACGTACCCCGGACTCAATTTCCCGCGAACGCCAAATCTAATGACCCCATGAGTAGGTGAGATCTGCAAGAATACGTGGTCCCCAACAGAGAACTCTAACGGCCTACGATGCTGGTCCGCCCAATGACAGATGCCGGTCCTGCGCAACTCGAAGCCGCTCTCTAATTCCCTTAACCACTTCAACCGTCTGAACAATCATTTCTGGGCCTAGCATCTTTCTCTCCCCGATATCATCCCATGCTAGTAGCGACCTACACTTCTTACCATATAGTGCTTCAAATGGCGCCATCTGGATACTGGCTTGATAACTGTTGTTGTACGAGAACTCAACTAAGTGCAGGTGGCTTTCCCAAGATCCTCCAAAATCTAGAGTGCAAGCTCGCAACATGTCTTCTAAAGTTTGAATCGTCCTTTCTGATTGCCCATCCGTCTGCGGATGGTAAGCCGTGCTAAATCTTAACTTGGTACCCAGACTGTGATATAAGCTTTTCCAGAAATGTGATGTAAAGTGGGTATCTCGATCAGACACAATACTGACAGGGACTCCATGCTGCCTGACTATCTGCTGCATGTACAACTCCGTAAACTTTTCTGTAGATTGCCCTAATCTGAAAGGAAGAAAGTGTGCCACCTTCGTAAGTCGGTCCACTATCACCCAAATAGCGTCCTTACCACTTGGCGATCTCGGTAAACCGGTCACAAAGTCTATTGTAATATGCTCCCATTTCCATTCCGGGATAGGAAGCGGTTGCAATAATCCAGCTGGCCTCTGCTGTTCTGCCTTCACTTGCTGACATACCAAGTAACGGAAAACAAATCTAGCTATCTCTCTCTTCATCCCGTTTCACCAGAAATGCTGCTTGATATCTTGGTACATCTTGGTTCCTCCAGGGTGAATAGAATACTGAGAACTGTGAGCTTCTGACATGACCTCCTGTCTGATATCTCCACTAGGCACATATAGACGTGATCCAAACCTAAGTGTACCATCTTCATGAATTCTCATCTCCTTCCTGAGTCCTGACTCACATTCTGCCCTAAGCTTCTGAATCCTTGGGTCTTGTGCCTGAGCTGCTTTGATCCTGCCTACCAAGTCGGATTGAACTTGCAGACTTGTTAGAACTCCTACTTCACTAGGAAGTATAACTTCGATGCCCATCTCCTGAAGGTCTTCTAAAATGTGCTTCTGTGTTGTCAACATAAATGCGCCGCCTCTCCGGCTGAGAGCATCTGCTACTACATTAGCCTTGCCTGGGTGATACTGAAGCTCTACGTCATAATCTTTGATCAACTCTAACCATCTTCTTTGTCTCATGTTCAGCTCCTTCTGGGTAAAGATGTACTTCAGACTTTTATGATCTGTGTACATCTCCACTCGGTCACCATATAAGTAATGCCTCCATAGCTTCAGAGCAAATACTACTGCTGCTAACTCCAAATCATGAGTTGGGTAATTCTTCTCGTGATCTCGAAGCTGCCTAGATGCATATGCTATCACCTTCCCATGCTGCATAAGGACGCATCCAAGTCCTTTACCTGACGCATCACAATATACTGTAAAACCTCCGGGTCCAACCGATAATGTAAGAATAGGTGCTGATATCAACTTCTGCTTCAAAGTATCGAATGATGCCTGACATTCTGCCGACCAAACAAATGGTACATCCTTCCGGGTCAAGCGGGTCATGGGTGCTGAAAGCCTTGCAAAGTCTGACACAAACCTTCTGTAATATCCTGCCAATCCCAAGAAACTCCGCACATCAGCTACGGTCTTGGGTACTGGCCAACTCTCTACTGCTTCTACCTTCTTGGGATCTACTGCTACTCCTGCTCCTGATACGATGTGACCCAAAAATGAAATATGATCCAACCAAAACTCACACTTGCTGAGCTTGGCATACAACTGGTTCTCTCTCAGAACCTGTAACACTTTCCTGAGGTGGTCTTCATGCTCCTCTTCACTGGCAGAATATACGAGAATGTCGTCAAGAAATATAACGACAAACTGATCTAAGTATGGCATAAAGATGCGATTCATCAAATCCATGAATATCGCTGGAGCATTGGTCAAACCAAACGACATTACTAAGAATTCATAATGCCCATACTTCGACCTAAATGCTGTCTTGGAAATATCTTCCTTCCGAACCCTCACCTGATGGTACCCTGAACGAAGATCTATCTTGAAAAAAACTCTAGCTTTGCTCAACTGATCAAACAAGTCGTCGATCCTGGGTAGTGGGTACTTGTTCTTCACTGTTGCCGCGTTAAGCTTCCTGTAGTCAATGCACAATCTGGATGACCCATCCTTCTTTCCCACAAGTACTACTGGTGCTGCCCATGGTGACACGCTAGCTTGGATGAACTTCTTCTCCTTCAATTCCTCTATGTGCTGATATACCTTGGTGTGAAACCCATAGTTTATAATTATTTATTAAATAATGCTTTGGTATAATTATTATTAGTATTTCAAAATTATTATTATTATTATTATTATTATTATTAAATATTTTTGAGTGGAAAATGATTTCGAAAATATAACTACAACTTGAATTTTTGGATTCCAGACCCAGACCCAGGCCCGGGCCCATTTTTCCTATCTTTTTCCAAACCTGGATATTTTGACTTGGTTCATACCCTTTTAAAAAAAAAAAAAAATAATAATAAAATCCTATCAACTACCCCTCTCACCCGCTCAGTCTCAGCTCACACCCCACGACCAAGTTTCCCCCCCCCCATTCTCTCCCTACACTTCCTCACCTCCTCTCAATCCCCTTAAACTCCTCCATCTCACTTCTCCTTCTTCTTAAATAACTAACCCCCCTCATCTCTCTCCCTCACAAACCCTCACTCTCCCCGTTCACAGAACCCCACTCCCTCCTCGGCGCGACCCCGACCTCCCGTCGACACCCCACCGGCGCAGCCACGCCCGCGCCCCACTCGGTCGAAGCCCTCCGGCTGCGCTGCCTCCCCCAGCGCCCCTCTCCACTCGCCGCGCCCCGGCCAACCGCGTCCCGCCGGCCGACCGCCCCTGTCGCCGCCCCGCGCCGACTTCGGCGGGCCCCCGTGCGACAGCGCCCCCGCTGTCCCGCTGAACCAGCGCCCCCTCTGCGCTTTCGTGGCCGAGCCCCGGCCTTCCGCCAGCGTGTCCGCCTCTTCCCGCGGCCGTTCGAGCTCCCCGGCGTTTCACCGTCCAGATCCGCCCCGTGCCAGCCTACTCCGGCGACCCGTTCCCCTCTGGCCGCGCTTCCCGACAGCGCTGCCATTCCCAGCGTGCCCTAGCGCTGTCAAGTTCCCTGGTTGGTCTTGCGTACCCTATCTTCTGGAATTTTCGACGTGCTTCGGCGTCGTTGATTTTTAGCTGATTTCGGACGTTGCGGCTGGAATTATTCTTTCTATATTATCATCTGAGAGCTCTAGCCGAGCAACCCAAGGTATAACCTCTGCCCCGCCATTTTTATCTATTTTAGTCGATGATGAAATGGTCCCCGGTTCCCTTTGGGAATCCGGTATTAGCGACGTCGTATTTTCCGGGACTTTCGGAAAGGTCTCGTGGGTTATTTTGCATTCCCGTATTATTTCGGGAATTTATTTGTGGTGTGTTTTAGTTTCTGGAAATTTTCGGGAACGTTCTGGTATTTGTGGAAATAGGAATCGGACTTCCGAAACTATTTCGGGTCGTCCCGATTATTTTGTGGATTGGCTGTGGATGTGTTTGATATATAAAATGTAGGTTTTTCCCTGGTTTTGGGACTTGCAGGAATTATCGGCGACAATTTCCCAGTTTTTGGGTTGACCAAAAACGGAGGAGATGCTGCCCGATTTTTCCGTAAATCCTGAATTGTTTTCAAAATGAATATAAAAGGATTTTCGGATTTAATTTGACATTTTATGTGGGTGACGACCGTACCGGTCAGTGGACCCGGCTAAATGCAAACGATACCGGCCCCGCCCGGACGTTGAGGCAATTAGCCAAATATGAGGATCAGGACCATTATCTGAGACTTGAGTTTTACCAATATTTTGATATTTAAATTCGTTTACATTTATTAATATTTTTCAGTTAGGACTAACGGCAGTTTATTCTTATTTCAATTTATGTAAATAAATTGTAAATGGGCATAAGCCCAGCTGGCTGGTCTGTGACTGTAATAGCTTAGGATTTTTTCTGTCTTTCTGGTTTTATGAGTTTTATTATTTAACGAATACTATGGTTTAAAGTGATTTCGTATAAAAATTAATTATTATTTTGTCACTAATAATTGACAAGTTTATTATATTAAATAAAAATCACGTATTTCTCACTAAACAAGAAAATTAGTTTTGTAATATATTTTATAAAAAATTACCAAGTTTTCGTAATAATCTGGAACGACGAGTTTTCCCAATTCCAAGGTAGAAACGACATTTTCCCTCGTATTAAATCAACGCATATAACTAATCGCGTTTTTCTGTGTTAGTTAATTAAATAACTAAAATCGAGCTAGGACGCAAATAGAGATTGCAACTAGTATAGCTAAGTTGGTTAACCTGACAGTTGGGTCTATCTCTCGAATGTAGGAATTCGAGGACAACCCTAAAATCGTCACATCTCGGAATCTTCTTCCCCTCCAGTCACTTTACATTGAGGCAAGTATAGTTTGTGTTATTTTACAGTTATTTACTTAATCGTTTTACTGCATGTCTAAACCACGTCTCAAACACGAAACTCTCACCGAGAGTACTGTACTGTAACTACTGTAACTATTGGGGACTGGGGAATAGCGTAATGATTATGACCATACTGTAACAAAATCCCCTTATCCATTACTGTAACAAACCCAAGCCGGTCATATGTCATTACCTATTCAAATCACTGTTTTCTACTGTAACAAACATGTTTTAAAACTGTTTAGAACTGCATGATTCTATTTCTTATTTAACTGTTTAATTAGCATGAATTGTACTTTGCTCACTCCTGACTGGAGACAACATTTTAGGTAACACTGAGGATGACGAGCTATACTATAATAGCTACTATGACCCGGTTTTCTACCCTGCGACGGTACCGGAGCCGTCTCTGGAGGACGTTGATCCTGGGATCACTGAACCTGATGCTTAGATAGTTTTCTTTTCCTGCATCTTTCTTTTATTTGGAGTTTGTAGTTTTATTTTCAGCATTTTCCTTCCAGTTGTATTTCTGAATATTTTATCAAATAAAGTTTCAATTCCGAATAGAACAGTTGTGGCAAATGTACTTGTGTTGTTGTGAATACCTGCAATGGAACAGCTTACTGCCGCCGTCTCACCACGGTGCAGGCTGGGCATGGTCCGGTTCGACCCATTAAATTGGGATCGGGTCGTGACATGTTTTCAGTGGTGGCCCATGCAGGTCACAACAAATAACTTAGGAAAACATACCTAGAAACAATTAGAACACTAGAACATTGATTTGCCACGACATAGGTCCGATTTATATATAAATAAATATTTTTGCTTGATTATAGACCGGTAGGCTACCTTGCTTATGTGTGCGTCCTAAACCTTCCAGAGAATGACCGTTGACCAAATCCTGCTGGCAATAAGGTGTTCTCTCCGGATCATACCCCATCTCCTCAACCAAGTCCAGGGTCTTTTCCCTCACGGCTGTTTGACCGTCCTCATTGTGCATCCAGTGAAGTTTTCCATACACTGGAGATTCCTACCTCATCTCAACTGAGTTGTTTTTCCTTGGTGAAGTATCCAATTTTTGTTGCTCCACCAGTACCAGCAAACATCTCCCAAATGGTTGCCCTATTTCGAGAAATCATGGAGTTCCAAAAAGCTCAAGATGAAGCCCAGCAGGAACAGAAGAATATCACGAGAGAAGACATGAAGAACGTCATGTTGTAGCCTTAGTTATCTCCAACCAAGTTAGAGCAGAACTTTTGCCCTAAGAAGGATACCCCTGAATCTAGAAGATATTTGGGTCCCATCAAGTACTCTACTTTCCGGCAGCCTTGTCGTAAGAAGCTATGGGCTTGTAACTATTGCAAGAGGTCTGGTCATCAGGCCGTTAGTTGCCGCAAGAGATTGGGACAATGTTTGGCATGTGGATCTGCTGAACATCGGGTAAAGGACTGCCCCTTATCTCTCTATCAAACCAGAGCTCATAACCCAGCAACACCTGTTAGGCCACAATCTAGGGACTCTCTTCCTATCCAGCAGACCCTGCCCCTTACAATAAGGCATGATGCATACTTGAGGTTCATAGAAAGGGAAGCAGTTGGAGACTGCTCATGCAGAACCATGAAGAATAGTAACTAGAACCGCAGAATAGCATCATCTTTTTGGAAGTTGTAACAGGATGTCCTTAGATCAATCATAAGAGTTTTTGCTATAATTCTCCCCATGAATAGAAATTTTAGTTACACCCTTATGGAAGATGTTTTCCCTGATAGTCTCCCCGGATTATCCCAGATCTAGACATAGGATTCACCCTTGACCTAGTCCCTGGCTCTTTCCCTAATTCTAAAGGATGTTACAGAGTCAACCCGAAGGTGGCCAAGAAGATGAAGGACCAGATCAATGAAGGCTCTAGAATTTATTCAGAGTGGAACTTCACTTTAGGGAGTACCTATCTTGTTTTTGCCCAAGAAGGATGGAATGACGGATGTGCATCGATTACCAGTCACTAAAGAACAAGTACTCTCTGTCCGGATCGAGGATCTGTTTGATCTGGTTGTATGGAGTTAAGGTGTTTTGAAATTTGACTTAAGATTTGACTACCATCAAATCAAAGTCAGGAAAGAGGACATTTCCAAGACGACGTTCAAACACCCAGTATGGATAGTTTCTTTGGTCAGGACGTTAGACTGGCAAATGCTTCTGCTGTGTTCATGAATCTCATGAACAGAGATTTTCATGAGTATTTGAATCAGTTTATCTTCTCCATAGATTAACATTCTGATATATTTGAAGACTGAAGAAGAGCATGAAGAACACTTGAGGAAGTTTTGGAAACTTTGAGGAAAAAGAAGTTTTATAGTAAGTTATCTGAACGTGGATTTTGACAAGGTGGACTTTTGGCCATGTTGTCAAGAGAAGAAATTTCGATGGAAGATAGCTGCTGTTGAAAAGTGGTATACCCCAAGTTCAATTCGGAAGTTTCTTGAACTTGGCTGGCTATTATCAGAAGTTCGTGAAGGATTTCGCCAAGATTGCTGAGCCGATGACGAAGCTCACTTGGAAGAATGAAGAGTTCATCTGAACGAAAAGTTTGCCAGACAGCATTGAGGAGCTGAAGAAGAGATTTACCACTACACCAATCCTTGCGCTACCCGCAGGAACCGGTGGGCTCTCAATTTACAGTAATGCCTCTGGAAAAGGACTGGGTTGCGTTCTTCAACAACATGGGAAAGTAATTGCTTACACATGTAGGCAACTACAGACTCATGAGAAGAATCATCCCACACCTAATTTGAAATTTGCTGCAATTATCTTTACCTGGAAGCTATGAAAGCATGATTTTTATGGAAAGGGAGTGAAAATACGTACGGGCTACCAAAGTCTGAAATATATCTTCACTCAGGAAGGGCTGAATGTTAGACTAAGAAGGTGGTTGAAGCAGATGAAGGATTACGACATCAACCTGCAGTACCATTCAGGTAAGGCCAATGTGGTCGCTGATGCACTTGGCCGATACTGATGGCGAAGTTCTTAACCAAGGACTAGCACCTGCTAGAAGACATCGAGAAGTTGGGACTGGAGGTTATACTACCTAGACGAAGCTGGATGCTGATTCAGTATTGATGAAGTTCGAGACTGAGGGACAAAAATCAAGAGAACGAAGTTTCAAAACGAGGCACTTTGCAGGCTTAGAGATCAAGTGTTGGCAGGAACACTTGAGGGTTTCTAAATTAATCAGCATTGGAACTCTGAAGAATGGTGCGAGACTTTACGTGTCGGCTGACAAACGGAGGAACGAGTTGATGGAAGAAATGCACCAGTCGCAGTGTTCCATAAATTTAGGAGATAATAAGACGTATCGGTACATGCCTCCATTGATTGGTGTTATGGAATAAAGAAGGACAATTCCAGGTATGGGAGTAGATGTGAATTTGTCAACATGAGGAATTTAGCAAGAGGACAACAAGTTTGTTGGAGCCGCTGGACAATTTGGAGTGGAAGTAGAAGCATATAACAATGAACTTTGAGTAAGGATTGTCTTGTTCCCAAGGAGGGAAGGGCACCAATTGGATTGTAATAAACCGACTGACTAAGTCAGCACACTTTATTTTCCTTCAAAGTTGGTTTATCCACTAAGAAGTGGGCAGCATTGTACGGGAAGCACATCTACCGGATTCATGGAGTACCGCGGGACGAGCAATCAGAGAGGTCAATCCAGACGCTTGAAGATGTATTGAGATTTTGCGTCTCGGAATTTGGTAGGTCTTGGGAAGACCAAATTGCATTTGGTGAAGTTTCTCCCACCAGAGGAACAATCAGTTTTGACGGAGCTGGAATTGAGGCCAGGAACATCAGGCCATTTGAAGTTTAAGACGCGTTGGAAGTAGCGTACCAGTTAGCTCTACCAGCTAATCTTGAGAGTGTGCAACGACTCCTACGTCACAGCTCAGACGTTACATTTCGGATCCGAGTCACATTTTGGATAATTCAGAGCTGAAGATTGGAATCAACATTTTCAGTGCCAAAGAAACCAGTTGCAAGCCTAGTCAGAGATGAGAAGAAATCAGAGCCATCACTTAAACTCATATTCCTCATCTTTTCTTTTCCCGTTCTAAACTTGACTAATGCTGCTAAGTCAGCCTAGTTTTGCAAGCTATCTCTTTATCAAGCTTGATCATGACAGTATTTTATTGGGTGCACCCACTAATATATTGTCTAATCAGGACCGGTGCATGATGGTCTGATCAACCTCGTGTACTTTGGTTCGCTTTTGTATTTTTCTACGTGGATAATATCATAAATAAAACTTGTCCCTAAACCATCTCATCCACGACTGCTTTGGAAATTCTTATGGTTGGACCTGAGTTACGGGCGTAGTACCCGTACCTGCTTGATTTGAGTTTATCCTACCCCCTAACCCTGCCTTTAATTTCGAGGACGAAATTTTCTAAGGAGGGAAGATTGTGAAACCCATAGTTTATAATTATTTATTAAATAATGCTTTGGTATAATTATTATTAGTATTTCAAAATTATTATTATTATTATTATTATTATTATTAAATATTTTTGAGTGGAAAATGATTTCGAAAATATAACTACAACTTGAATTTTTGGATTCCAGACCCAGACCCAGGCCCGGGCCCATTTTTCCTATCTTTTTCCAAACCTGGATATTTTGACTTGGTTCATACCCTTTTAAAAAAAAATAAATAAATAATAAAATCCTATCAACTACCCCTCTCACCCGCTCAGTCTCAGCTCACACCCCACGACCAAGTTTCCCCCCCCCCCCATTCTCTCCCTACACTTCCTCACCTCCTCTCAATACCCTTAAACTCCTCCATCTCACTTCTCCTTCTTCTTAAATAACTAACCCCCCTCATCTCTCTCCCTCACAAACCCTCACTCTCCCCGTTCACAGAACCCCACTCCCTCCTCGGCGCGACCCCGACCTCCCGTCGACACCCCACCGGCGCAGCCACGCCCGCGTCCCACTCGGTCGAAGCCCTCCGGCTGCGCTGCCTCCCCCAGCGCCCCTCTCCACTCGCCGCGCCCCGGCCAACCGCGTCCCGCCGGCCGACCGCCCCTGTCGCCGCCCCGCGCCGACTTCGGCGGGCCCCCGTGCGACAGCGCCCCCGCTGTCCCGCTGAACCAGCGCCCCCTCTGCGCTTTCGTGGCCGAGCCCCGGCCTTCCGCCAGCGTGTCCGCCTCTTCCCGCGGCCGTTCGAGCTCCCCGGCGTTTCACCGTCCAGATCCGCCCCGTGCCAGCCTACTCCGGCGACCCGTTCCCCTCTGGCCGCGCTTCCCGACAGCGCTGCCATTCCCAGCGTGCCCTAGCGCTGTCAAGTTCCCTGGTTGGTCTTGCGTACCCTATCTTCTGGAATTTTCGACGTGCTTCGGCGTCGTTGATTTTTAGCTGATTTCGGACGTTGCGGCTGGAATTATTCTTTCTATATTATCATCTGAGAGCTCTAGCCGAGCAACCCAAGGTATAACCTCTGTCCCGCCATTTTTATCTATTTTAGTCGATGATGAAATGGTCCCCGGTTCCCTTTGGGAATCCGGTATTAGCGACGTCGTATTTCCCGGGACTTTCGGAAAGGTCTCGTGGGTTATTTTGCATTCCCGTATTATTTCGGGAATTTATTTGTGGTGTGTTTTAGTTTCTGGAAATTTTCGGGAACGTTCTGGTATTTGTGGAAATAGGAATCGGACTTCCGAAACTATTTCGGGTCGTCCCGATTATTTTGTGGATTGGCTGTGGATGTGTTTGATATATAAAATGTGGGTTTTTCCCTGGTTTGGGACTTGCAGGAATTATCGACGACAATTTCCCAGTTTTTGGGTTGACCAAAAACGGAGGAGATGCTGCCCGATTTTTCCGTAAATCCTGAATTGTTTTCAAAATGAATATAAAAGGATTTTCGGATTTAATTTGACATTTTATGTGGGTGACGACCGTACCGGTCAGTGGACCCGGCTAAATGCAAACGATACCGGCCCCGCCCGGACGTTGAGGCAATTAGCCAAATATGAGGATCAGGACCATTATCTGAGACTTGAGTTTTACCAATATTTTGATATTTAAATTCGTTTACATTTATTAATATTTTTCAGTTAGGACTAACGGCAGTTTATTCTTATTTCAATTTATGTAAATAAATTGTAAATGGGCATAAGCCCAGCTGGCTGGTCTGTGACTGTAATAGCTTAGGATTTTTTCTGTCTTTCTGGTTTTATGAGTTTTATTATTTAACGAATACTATGGTTTAAAGTGATTTCGTATAAAAATTAATTATTATTTTGTCACTAATAATTGACAAGTTTATTATATTAAATAAAAATCACGTATTTCTCACTAAACAAGAAAATTAGTTTTGTAATATATTTTATAAAAAATTACCAAGTTTTCGTAATAATCTGGAACGACGAGTTTTCCCAATTCCAAGGTAGAAACGACATTTTCCCTCGTATTAAATCAACGCATATAACTAATCGCGTTTTTCTGTGTTAGTTAATTAAATAACTAAAATCGAGCTAGGACGCAAATAGAGATTGCAACTAGTATAGCTAAGTTGGTTAACCTGACAGTTGGGTCTATCTCTCGAATGTAGGAATTCGAGGACAACCCTAAAATCGTCACATCTCGGAATCTTCTTCCCCTCCAGTCACTTTACATTGAGGCAAGTATAGTTTGTGTTATTTTACAGTTATTTACTTAATCGTTTTACTGCATGTCTAAACCACGTCTCAAACACGAAACTCTCACCGAGAGTACTGTACTGTAACTACTGTAACTATTGGGGACTGGGGAATAGCGTAATGATTATGACCATACTGTAACAAAATCCCCTTATCCATTACTGTAACAAACCCAAGCCGGTCATATGTCATTACCTATTCAAATCACTGTTTTCTACTGTAACAAACATGTTTTAAAACTGTTTAGAACTGCATGATTCTATTTCTTATTTAACTGTTTAATTAGCATGAATTGTACTTTGCTCACTCCTGACTGGAGACAACATTTTAGGTAACACTGAGGATGACGAGCTATACTATAATAGCTACTATGACCCGGTTTTCTACCCTGCGACGGTACCGGAGCCGTCTCTGGAGGACGCTGATCCTGGGACCACTGAACCTGATGCTTAGATAGTTTTCTTTTCCTGCATCTTTCTTTTATTTGGAGTTTGTAGTTTTATTTTCAGCATTTTCCTTCCAGTTGTATTTCTGAATATTTTATCAAATAAAGTTTCAATTCCGAATAGAACAGTTGTGGCAAATGTACTTGTGTTGTTGTGAATACCTGCAATGGAACAGCTTACTGCCGCCGTCTCACCACGGTGCAGGCTGGGCATGGTCCGGTTCGACCCATTAAATTGGGATCGGGTCGTGACACTTGGCCTGCTCTGAATGCGCCATTCTGTAAACCCGATCTGATATGGGTTTAGTTCCAGGTGCCAATTCTATACTGAACTCAATATCTCTAACTGGTGGTAGCCCTGAAAGTTCTTCGAGAAATACGTCTAGAAACTCTTCAACTACCTTCGGAATCTGAACTTCTTCCATTGCCGCTACTATTCCCTGCTCTTGTTGAGTTGCCTCTGATCTGACTAAGGTGAATCTCTTCATGCCTGGAATATCAAAAGATACACTCCCTCTACGACAATCTATTGTCGCATGACTGTCTTTCAGCCAGTCCATGCCTAAGATAACGTCGAAATTTCCAACAGGAAATTCTATCAACCGGGCAGGTAAGGAATGCCCGCAAACTACGACGCTACACGCTAGAATAACTCTACTAACTCCTACGAGCCCATTGCCAGTGAGTATATTCAACCTCCCTGGCAATGCTTCGAACTCCATTCCTAGCCGTGTTGCAAATTGTGCAGATATAAATTGTCACGACCCGCACCCAGTGTGAGGGCACGAGAAGTAACGAACGTCCAGCCTACGCCGCAGTGTCGGCGGTAGAACGCTGTCTTGAGTCACCATATCTAACACAATCTAACCAAGCTATAAATAGAGTAGAATAATACGTAGCTCAATCACAATGCTAAGATGGAACAGAAGAATAATCTCAAGAAAGTCACTATAAAGTATAGGTGTAAACCACCAAAAATATCTCAAGTACAACTCATAAACGTCTCAAAAGAAGATGTAAAAATAGAGTGCTAAGTCTCAGCTAGACTATGGGCAAGTCCTCAGCGACTGTGGGATCCTCATGTGGGTCCACGTCACCAGTGTCATCTAAGCCAATGCCAGAATAAGTAGGACAGTACTCCTCATCATCACCTGTAAAATTTTCAACATGCCCAATCAGGACGGAACGAGCACATATCTCTCACAACAGTTCATATCAGGAATGGGCATATAAAGCAAGCTATAGAAAACTATACATGAATCGCTGTAGAGAGAAATCAACAGGAAAGAAGATATAACTGAGGTATAAATATGGTAAATAAAGAATATAACCTTCTACGTGAAACAGAACATGAATTGGTTATGTAAACAGCTTGGGTCGCACATGGATACAACTACGAAAATAACATGGATAACAACTACTGGGGATAATGATCACATAACCAACTACACTCTCCCTGCCCCCAACCAATACACAAGGATCGAAGCATGTTATGTTATTGCACATGGATAACAACTACTATATACATGGAGCTCATATGGTCATGAGTGTACATGAATAACATATGAGTGCACATGGATAAAAGTGAATACATGGAGTACATGATGAACATGATAAAGTACATGAAACATGACATACTCGATGTATCCGAGGGGATAACATCGCATGAAAAGATCCATAGGGTACCGATCCGTGTGAACGTCGTGTCAGCATCAAGTACACTAGTCTATAACAAGAGTACATGTCCAAAGAAGCATGAAAAGATCAGAGAATGTACTCGCCTGGCAATCCGAACTGTTGATGATGATAAGTGACTGGACTGGAGTAATAAGATCCTATTTAAAACAACCACATGTCATAACACAGTCTAAAATATTATAAGGAATACCTTTAATGCAAATTCTACATGATTTGGGTCAATCTAAGTCAAAGTCAACCTTGGGTCAACTTTGGTCAACCAAACTAGTCAAACTAGGTCAGTGTTGGTCCTACTAGTCTATAAGTCCACTTTTAGGTCAATACTAGTCCTACCTATCAAATACCAATGCATCCTAATACCAATAATCCTACTAACTATTCAATACACTTCAAAATTAGGATCCATCCTACCTAATACACCCTACATGTACACATCTAAAAAAAAACCCTTTTTAAACTATCAACCCATGTAACTAACTAAACTAAAACTTGGCATCCACTATTTCCTAACTATTTAGTTAACCTAAAATCTAGTAATCCTATAATCAATCCAACACTAACCCATATCATAACAGTTATAGGAAATGCCTACAAAACTGAAAACTGAAACAAGAAGAAAAACTGAACTTCTTGATACCCAAACCAACTCAAATTACAAACTAATAGGTAATACCTAGATATGGTGTAATAGGATTTGTATGTTGATTAAAAACAGAATACATATTGGGAAATCAGATGGAATACATCAATTCAATGACTGAAACAGTAATGGGAACTGAATTGGAAACTAAATTAAATAGGGAAACCTGGAATTTAAGGAACTTGGGTACCCATGCTACCCAATTTCGAATACAGCCTACTCCTGATGCAACCTAGCTTGCATATCATAGGTAGGGTCAATTGTGGTTTGTAAGTTTGGTTCAAACCGGAGATATATACGAAACTGAACCAATCAATCAACAAAAGAAAAATGAAACTGAAACAGGAAGAACTGGACTGTTAAGGAAGACTCTATACTGTGTCAACCCAAAATTCGATCAAGGTCTTAACCCATTGTAAACTAGTAAGTAGACTCTTATATAGGTCAAAAGGGATCTGCTGGTTGAGTCCTTGCAGGATTTAAACATCGAATTTCAACCAAACAATTAACAGAAACTGAGAGTTGTAAACCTGGATCCTGATACTCAACATACAACCTATTCATAACCTCAAAATCGATCACAGCATCCTCCTATTAACAACTAACATGGTGTCTCTTATATAGGTCACACAGAGTTTGTAGGTTGAGTTTTAAACTGGATTTAACATTAAACTAGTGGAAACAATCAATCTCTGAAACAGGAAACTGGAACTTCAAAACTTACCCGATACTTAACATCAAAACTCAAACTCAAACTCTCGATGCTACAAACAAATAGGTAATCTCCTAGATAGGGTTAAATAGGGTCTGAAGGTCGGGTTTAAACATAAATTCACTTTGAATCGAAAGGAAAAATAACTGAAACAGAGAACAGTTTCTCAAAAAACCTGATACTCAAACATTCAATCTACTCACAACCCAAAACATTGAAAAACCTATTAATACTCGAACCTGAAGGTTGGTAAAGTGTCAAGGGCCTAAACAGGAGATGTTGGTGCAATCGTGTCCAACAGAATAGGACACGAAGTGTCCTGGACACAAACGAACCAAGACTGAAACTAGTTCTCGTGCACGCGTGTCACACGATCTAGGGCTCGACACAGAGCGAACTAGGACACATGGTTACTCGTACACGTAGCCCAACTATAGGGCTACACATCCACGTGCCTGCATTGGACTCTCGCCACGCGTCCGTGTCGCACGAAGTGCGTATCGGACGCCGCGTTCTCACGCGCGCGCGACAGGCCGCGATCAGTGCCACGACGATTTCTCCGTCGATACTCCACGAAAGTTCACCAAACTTTACGAGCATGCTGTCAGTCATGGCGCCTAGCCACTCACCAATTTTCTCGAGTCGAAACGCCGTGTCCATCGAGAACGGACACGGCAGCAGCAGGACACGCGCGCGGTCCTCGTGCTGCGCGTGCGTGTCCTGTTTTGGACACAGAAACGCGTCGATTTAATCAAGGACCTAGGGTTTTGGAATCCTGACCTATAGGGCTACAAATTCGTGAAATTAGATTACAAAAATAACACGATCGAAATCTAAGAGGAAAATCATCGAACACCTATAAACCTAATCCGATACGTGTCCGATACACCCATCAAACGGACACGAAACCTAACCAAACTTCATGGGTAGTTCTAGGGTATCTAGATGCATGCTAATATGAAGAAAAATCAGAAGAAACTATGGTGTTTGGGTGTTTACCTATTGAGAGTTGAAGAAATCAAGAAACTGACTTCTCGATCGATGAGACGACCAGTTTCCACCGAGCAAATGCCTCCAACTCCTTGCTAACAATGCTCCAGCAAATTATCCTCCTTCCCACGATCACAACGCACTTCGTTTGAGGTGAAACGGAGGTCGGATGAAAAAGTTAGGGTTTTGGAGGGCTGGAAACTAGGGTTTTGTGAAGGGGTGTCCATACTAATACAATGCTTATATAGGAGGTGGGTGTTTCCTGATTTGGCCGGCCATATGAGTCCTACTAGGGTTAGGGTTGGTTCATGGGCCCCTCTCTACTATCTAAGTTGAGTTTAAGCTCAATTAGCAAAAGGCTAAAAAGGCCAATTAATTAATTAGACTAAAAATAACCAAAAGGCTTCTAAATTAAGCCAAAGCCTAAAAATAAAATCTAATTAGCTAGATACTCATCATAGGTCATGGTTGGTCTCTAATGTGGGTTTTCTAAAGTTAGACCAAAGGCTAAATCAATCACAAGTCAAAATATCTAGAAAAAACACAAAATGACTAAAATGGCTAAAATGACTAAAATACCCTTATTTCAAAAAGTGGGTGTGACAAGTCTACCCTCCTTAAAATAATTTCGTCCTCGAAATTAAAAAGATCCTACTCTTTCTAGGTCAAACCCCCAACAATCATGGTCTCAAGAAAACTTATCTAAATCCTGCAGTTGAAAAGAAATCATACAGGATTATGGCAGGCAATCAGCCTGGAGTCTCATCTAGCTACTAAAGTCATACTAGATCAAAAGTAGTCATAAGGTATCAAGCATACAAATATTATGGTAGGGTACAATAATTATCAAGATAGGATAAGGTATGGGTCAAGAACTCACCTCTACTAGGTCTGGTAGCTGGGACTCTCTCTCCTGGAGGTAGGCCTCGTCTAGGGGCAAATGTAGTAGGACAGTCCCGTATCTTGTGTGCAGCTGACCCACAAAATAGGCACAATCCTAGTCTCTTCCTACAGTCCTTCCATTCGTGCCCAAGCTTCTTACAGAAGGCACAGCTAGGCACTCGCTCAGCTGATCTCTGCTGGACAGGAATCTGAACTGGATAGGCTGGTCTGGGCTGAAAGCCTGGGTACTCCTGAGGCTCTGGGTATAAACTGCTCCTTGCTCTCTTGGGACTAGGCTCCTCCCTCGTATGCATGTAATCCCACAACAGTTGGATTTTGAGACTCTGCTCTCTCATAACCTCAGCCTGAAGTCTCTGTACCTCCCGCAAATCCTGAAGAAATTTGTGAATATGTGCTTCAATAGGACTGGCATAGGGTACCACTCCAGGAGGCAAAGGAAGGCCCTCAGTCTCCGGCTGAACTGCAGTCCCCTCCTGAAGGACTGGAGATGGAGGGAAATTCTCTGGTAAGGCTGCTAACACCTCCTGGGAAATAGAAGGGGAAAGTACAATCTCGATCTCGTCTGGAATTACAGCTGTGCACTGGGGACAAACTCTGGTCATGGGTGCCATTCTGGAAAAGATAAGGATAAATATTAAATCATTGGGCTGTAAGACAGTATATCATCCTATACAAATACTGGTGATTTATAGAAACAATAAAATTAACCATAAAGCATTAATATTCTAAAGATGATCAAAACCGAAGGTTTAAGGTACGACTGTCAATAAAACTGAAATCCAAACACACTATAAACATATATATATATATAGAAATTTTAGTCTCGATATGATCTAAGTTGATCAAATCCAGGATGAATCGAGGTTTGGGCAAAATGGGGAACGAGGTCATTGAAATCTCGGCACGAGTATCCAAGATTTGAAATCCATGTCACAATTGAATTAATTCAATTGAATAAGGTTCCAACATTGGACGATAAGGGAATGACCAAGTCGACTGGTCGCGATCAAGGGTTTAGAATTCAACACTATTGAAATCCTAAAGGATACTGTGAGGATATAGAATTAAGTCACTATCCTCCTTCTGATAAGGAAGCTAAACGTGATACTCTGTGTTGACCTATTAAGTAGAGTGCCTTGCCTTTCTGAAATATGTGAAAGACAAAAACAAAAGAGTTCAAAGACGATACTATTG
Organism: Iris pallida; assembly: GCA_029216955.1. NCBI lineage: Eukaryota > Viridiplantae > Streptophyta > Magnoliopsida > Asparagales > Iridaceae > Iris > Iris pallida. The sequence goes on along the minus strand of JANAVB010035820.1, from coordinate 17,706,964 downwards.
AGTACAATACGTGGTTCATAGACGACGAAATTAGTTCAAGGAGAATTGCCAAACTGTTGTGGATGAGACAGATGCTCTAGAGTCTCATCCACGTAGAGTAATATATGAAAGCGAACCAAGTGCACTAGGTTGATCAGACCATCATACACCGGTTCTGATTAGACAATATGTTAGTGGGTCGCGACCCAATAAAATATGTCATGATCAAGCTCAAGAAGGATAAGCTTGCAAAACTAAGGCTAAATTAGCAACATAAGGTAGTCAAGTATAAGTAAGGGAGGTAATGATAAAGAAGAAAAGAAATAGTCCAAGATCCTTAACTAAGCTGGTCAAGCAATCAAGATAAGGTACAACGTTAAGCATTTAAAGAACAAGAAGAACTCCATCACATGTCGGGTTGAAAGAATTGAGTTATGGTCGAATCTCGAATTTAAGTCAGAAAGTATTTTAGTATTATGGTAAAGGTTCAAGAGGTGACAACTAATACAAAAATAAAGGAAGTCAAGTTGAAGCATGAAATAAATTTAATTAAGAATCCAGTAAAATAATCTAGGGACACAGTTCTAAAGGCGAATACTGCTAAGAACGATCAAATACAACGGTTAGAAAGTTACAATAAAAGGGTCTAGATTTGAGGGAAGGTTGAGTAGGTCAAGATTTGAGATACCGTCCCATAGTTTGGCAGACGACTAACAACACTAGAGTATATACTACTATCATAGTCATGAGTGATATGCAATTAGTGTGGAACACTTCTATCTCATTAAGGTTACCTTGGTGGCCTACCTTTACATTCCTTTTAAAAGAAATTCCAAAAATAACTACCTCAATTTGTATTCACTCTAAGCCTTCCAATCTAACCACGACTAACATTTAAATCCTTTCATAAATCTCATAATAACTTTTATCTCGTTACTACTAACCTTTCCAAATTTAATGTTTCAATCCAACTTTAAACTCCAGAGTTGATAAATCATGAATCCATAAAATTTTATATCCCCTCCTAAATAAAACTCCCCAATTTGATCATTCAAACCAATCTATATGCGTAAGGATGTATAATCATAATCCAACAATTCATGAATTCCATCAATTCCTGAAATCAATTTATTTTAGAATCTAACTAATTTCCTCCGGTATCAAGGTAAAATTTTATAATCCTCTATTCATTACTACTTAGAATCTTCAAGATAAATTTTCTTGGTAATATCCCAACTTACAACTACTAATCATTTAAGCATCCATTTAGAAAATGCCCTTAAATCTTAACCAAAATCTCCATGTATCCCAATTCCTTAATGTAATCCTCCTAGCCATGCGTTTGACCAATGAGTATATAGCAGTATAGCCATCTTCCTAACAATTAATAAACACAAGGGAGTAAGGGTATTGGTGAAAAGAGTTCAAACAAGATGCAAGAATCGAGGGAGGAAGGTGGACCAAAGTAAGGAAAAAAGAAATTTAAATCGAAGCTCAAATGAGAATCTCAAGGGTCGTCCCAGGAATCTCTCAGGAATGCCTAATAGTGATTGAGTACTTTATCTTATATCTTATATCCTACTGCAGGTTGTAATGATACTCTAGTTCGAGTACCACCACGAATCACACTAGTTGTGATCGAAGACCTGCATGGGCCACCACTAAAAACGTGTCACGACCCGCACCCAGTGTGAGGGCACGAGAAGTAACGAACGCCCAGCCTACGCCGCAGTGTCGGCGGTAGAACGCTGTCTTGAGTCACCATATCTAACACAATCTAACCAAGCTATAAATAGAGTAGAATAATACGTAGCTCAATCACAATGCTAAGATGGAACAGAAGAATAATCTCAAGAAAGTCACTATAAAGTATAGGTGTAAACCACCAAAAATATCTCAAGTACAACTCATAAACGTCTCAAAAGAAGATGTAAAAATAGAGTGCTAAGTCTCAGCTAGACTATGGGCAAGTCCTCAGCGACTGTGGGATCCTCCTGTGGGTCCACGTCACCAGTGTCATCTAAGCCAATGCCAGAATAAGTAGGACAGTACTCCTCATCATCACCTGTAAAATTTTCAACATGCCCAATCAGGACGGAACGAGCACATATCTCTCACAACAGTTCATATCAGGAATGGGCATATAAAGCAAGCTATAGAAAACTATACATGAATCGCTGTAGAGAGAAATCAACAGGAAAGAAGATATAACTGAGGTATAAATATGGTAAATAAAGAATATAACCTTCTACGTGAAACAGAGCATGAATTGGTTATGTAAACAGCTTGGGTCGCACATGGATACAACTACGAAAATAACATGGATAACAACTACTGGGGATAATGATCACATAACCAACTACACTCTCCCTGCCCCCAACCAATACACAAGGATCGAAGCATGTTATGTTATTGCACATGGATAACAACTACTATATACATGGAGCTCATATGGTCATGAGTGTACATGAATAACATATGAGTGCACATGGATAAAAGTGAATACATGGAGTACATGATGAACATGATAAAGTACATGAAACATGACATACTCGATGTATCCGAGGGGATAACATCGCATGAAAAGATCCATAGGGTACCGATCCGTGTGAACGTCGTGTCAGCATCAAGTACACTAGTCTATAACAAGAGTACATGTCCAAAGAAGCATGAAAAGATCAGAGAATGTACTCGCCTGGCAATCCGAACTGTTGATGATGATAAGTGACTGGACTGGAGTAATAAGATCCTATTTAAAACAACCACATGTCATAACACAGTCTAAAATATTATAAGGAATACCTTTAATGCAAATTCTACATGATTTGGGTCAATCTAAGTCAAAGTCAACCTTGGGTCAACTTTGGTCAACCAAACTAGTCAAACTAGGTCAGTGTTGGTCCTACTAGTCTATAAGTCCACTTTTAGGTCAATACTAGTCCTACCTATCAAATACCAATGCATCCTAATACCAATAATCCTACTAACTATTCAATACACTTCAAAATTAGGATCCATCCTACCTAATACACCCTACATGTACACATCTAAAAAAAAAACCCTTTTTAAACTATCAACCCATGTAACTAACTAAACTAAAACTTGGCATCCACTATTTCCTAACTATTTAGTTAACCTAAAATCTAGTAATCCTATAATCAATCCAACACTAACCCATATCATAACAGTTATAGGAAATGCCTACAAAACTGAAAACTGAAACAAGAAGAAAAACTGAACTTCTTGATACCCAAACCAACTCAAATTACAAACTAATAGGTAATACCTAGATATGGTGTAATAGGATTTGTATGTTGATTAAAAACAGAATACATATTGGGAAATCAGATGGAATACATCAATTCAATGACTGAAACAGTAATGGGAACTGAATTGGAAACTAAATTAAATAGGGAAACCTGGAATTTAAGGAACTTGGGTACCCATGCTACCCAATTTCGAATACAGCCTACTCCTGATGCAACCTAGCTTGCATATCATAGGTAGGGTCAATTGTGGTTTGTAAGTTTGGTTCAAACCGGAGATATATACGAAACTGAACCAATCAATCAACAAAAGAAAAATGAAACTGAAACAGGAAGAACTGGACTGTTAAGGAAGACTCTATACTGTGTCAACCCAAAATTCGATCAAGGTCTTAACCCATTGTAAACTAGTAAGTAGACTCTTATATAGGTCAAAAGGGATCTGCTGGTTGAGTCCTTGCAGGATTTAAACATCGAATTTCAACCAAACAATTAACAGAAACTGAGAGTTGTAAACCTGGATCCTGATACTCAACATACAACCTATTCATAACCTCAAAATCGATCACAGCATCCTCCTATTAACAACTAACATGGTGTCTCTTATATAGGTCACACAGAGTTTGTAGGTTGAGTTTTAAACTGGATTTAACATTAAACTAGTGGAAACAATCAATCTCTGAAACAGGAAACTGGAACTTCAAAACTTACCCGATACTTAACATCAAAACTCAAACTCAAACTCTCGATGCTACAAACAAATAGGTAATCTCCTAGATAGGGTTAAATAGGGTCTGAAGGTCGGGTTTAAACATAAATTCACTTTGAATCGAAAGGAAAAATAACTGAAACAGAGAACAGTTTCTCAAAAAACCTGATACTCAAACATTCAATCTACTCACAACCCAAAACATTGAAAAACCTATTAATACTCGAACCTGAAGGTTGGTAAAGTGTCAAGGGCCTAAACAGGAGATGTTGGTGCAATCGTGTCCAACAGAATAGGACACGAAGTGTCCTGGACACAAACGAACCAAGACTGAAACTAGTTCTCGTGCACGCGTGTCACACGATCTAGGGCTCGACACAGAGCGAACTAGGACACATGGTTACTCGTACACGTAGCCCAACTATAGGGCTACACATCTACGTGCCTGCATTGGACTCTCGCCACGCGTCCGTGTCGCACGAAGTGCGTATCGGACGCCGCGTTCTCACGCGCGCGCGACAGGCCGCGATCAGTGCCACGACGATTTCTCCGTCGATACTCCACGAAAGTTCACCAAACTTTACGAGCATGCTGTCAGTCATGGCGCCTAGCCACTCACCAATTTTCTCGAGTCGAAACGCCGTGTCCATCGAGAACGGACACGGCAGCAGCAGGACACGCGCGCGGTCCTCGTGCTGCGCGTGCGTGTCCTGTTTTGGACACAGAAACGCGTCGATTTAATCAAGGACCTAGGGTTTTGGAATCCTGACCTATAGGGCTACAAATTCGTGAAATTAGATTACAAAAATAACACGATCGAAATCTAAGAGAAAAATCATCGAACACCTATAAACCTAATCCGATACGTGTCCGATACACCCATCAAACGGACACGAAACCTAACCAAACTTCATGGGTAGTTCTAGGGTATCTAGATGCATGCTAATATGAAGAAAAATCAGAAGAAACTATGGTGTTTGGGTGTTTACCTATTGAGAGTTGAAGAAATCAAGAAACTGACTTCTCGATCGATGAGACGACCAGTTTCCACCGAGCAAATGCCTCCAACTCCTTGCTAACAATGCTCCAGCAAATTATCCTCCTTCCCACGATCACAACGCACTTCGTTTGAGGTGAAACGGAGGTCGGATGAAAAAGTTAGGGTTTTGGAGGGCTGGAAACTAGGGTTTTGTGAAGGGGTGTCCATACTAATACAATGCTTATATAGGAGGTGGGTGTTTCCTGATTTGGCCGGCCATATGAGTCCTACTAGGGTTAGGGTTGGTTCATGGGCCCCTCTCTACTATCTAAGTTGAGTTTAAGCTCAATTAGCAAAAGGCTAAAAAGGCCAATTAATTAATTAGACTAAAAATAACCAAAAGGCTTCTAAATTAAGCCAAAGCCTAAAAATAAAATCTAATTAGCTAGATACTCATCATAGGTCATGGTTGGTCTCTAATGTGGGTTTTCTAAAGTTAGACCAAAGGCTAAATCAATCACAAGTCAAAATATCTAGAAAAAACACAAAATGACTAAAATGGCTAAAATGACTAAAATACCCTTATTTCAAAAAGTGGGTGTGACAAGTCTACCCTCCTTAAAATAATTTCGTCCTCGAAATTAAAAAGATCCTACTCTTTCTAGGTCAAACCCCCAACAATCATGGTCTCAAGAAAACTTATCTAAATCCTGCAGTTGAAAAGAAATCATACAGGATTATGGCAGGCAATCAGCCTGGAGTCTCATCTAGCTACTAAAGTCATACTAGATCAAAAGTAGTCATAAGGTATCAAGCATACAAATATTATGGTAGGGTACAATAATTATCAAGATAGGATAAGGTATGGGTCAAGAACTCACCTCTACTAGGTCTGGTAGCTGGGACTCTCTCTCCTGGAGGTAGGCCTCGTCTAGGGGCAAATGTAGTAGGACAGTCCCGTATCTTGTGTGCAGCTGACCCACAAAATAGGCACAATCCTAGTCTCTTCCTACAGTCCTTCCATTCGTGCCCAAGCTTCTTACAGAAGGCACAGCTAGGCACTCGCTCAGCTGATCTCTGCTGGACAGGAATCTGAACTGGATAGGCTGGTCTGGGCTGAAAGCCTGGGTACTCCTGAGGCTCTGGGTATAAACTGCTCCTTGCTCTCTTGGGACTAGGCTCCTCCCTCGTATGCATGTAATCCCACAACAGTTGGATTCTGAGACTCTGCTCTCTCATAACCTCAGCCTGAAGTCTCTGTACCTCCCGCAAATCCTGAAGAAATTTGTGAATATGTGCTTCAATAGGACTGGCATAGGGTACCACTCCAGGAGGCAAAGGAAGGCCCTCAGTCTCCGGCTGAACTGCAGTCCCCTCCTGAAGGACTGGAGATGGAGGGAAATTCTCTGGTGAGGCTGCTAACACCTCCTGGGAAATAGAAGGGGAAAGTACAATCTCGGTCTCGTCTGGAATTACAGCTGTGCACTGGGGACAAACTCTGGTCATGGGTGCCATTCTGGAAAAGATAAGGATAAATATTAAATCATTGGGCTGTAAGACAGTATATCATCCTATACAAATACTGGTGATTTATAGAAACAATAAAATTAACCATAAAGCATTAATATTCTAAAGATGATCAAAACCGAAGGTTTAAGGTACGACTGTCAATAAAACTGAAATCCAAACACACTATAAACATATATATATATAGAAAATTTAGTCTCGATATGATCTAAGTTGATCAAATCCAGGATGAATCGAGGTTTGGGCAAAATGGGGAACGAGGTCATTGAAATCTCGGCACGAGTATCCAAGATTTGAAATCCATGTCACAATTGAATTAATTCAATTGAATAAGGTTCCAACATTGGACGATAAGGGAATGACCAAGTCGACTGGTCGCGATCAAGGGTTTAGAATTCAACACTATTGAAATCCTAAAGGATACTGTGAGGATATAGAATTAAGTCACTATCCTCCTTCTGATAAGGAAGCTAAACGTGATACTCTGTGTTGACCTATTAAGTAGAGTGCCTTGCCTTTCTGAAATATGTACAAAAACAAAAGAGTTCAAAGACGATACTATTGAGTACAATACGTGGTTCATAGACGACGAAATTAGTTCAAGGAGAATTGCCAAACTGTTGTGGATGAGACAGATGCTCTAGAGTCTCATCCACGTAGAGTAATATATGAAAGCGAACCAAGTGCACTAGGTTGATCAGACCATCATACACCGGTTCTGATTAGACAATATGTTAGTGGGTCGCGACCCAATAAAATATGTCATGGTCAAGCTCAAGAAGGATAAGCTTGCAAAACTAAGGCTAAATTAGCAACATAAGGTAGTCAAGTATAAGTAAGGGAGGTAATGATAAAGAAGAAAAGAAATAGTCCAAGATCCTTAACTAAGCTGGTCAAGCAATCAAGATAAGGTACAACGTTAAGCATTTAAAGAACAAGAAGAACTCCATCACATGTCGGGTTGAAAGAATTGAGTTATGGTCGAATCTCGAATTTAAGTCAGAAAGTATTTTAGTATTATGGTAAAGGTTCAAGAGGTGACAACTAATACAAAAATAAAGGAAGTCAAGTTGAAGCATGAAATAAATTTAATTAAGAATCCAGTAAAATAATCTAGGGACACAGTTCTAAAGGCGAATACTGCTAAGAACGATCAAATACAACGGTTAGAAAGTTACAATAAAAGGGTCTAGATTTGAGGGAAGGTTGAGTAGGTCAAGATTTGAGATACCGTCCCATAGTTTGGCAGACGACTAACAACACTAGAGTATATACTACTATCATAGTCATGAGTGATATGCAATTAGTGTGGAACACTTCTATCTCATTAAGGTTACCTTGGTGGCCTACCTTTACATTCCTTTTAAAAGAAATTCCAAAAATAACTACCTCAATTTGTATTCACTCTAAGCCTTCCAATCTAACCACGACTAACATTTAAATCCTTTCATAAATCTCATAATAACTTTTATCTCGTTACTACTAACCTTTCCAAATTTAATGTTTCAATCCAACTTTAAACTCCAGAGTTGATAAATCATGAATCCATAAAATTTTATATCCCCTCCTAAATAAAACTCCCCAATTTGATCATTCAAACCAATCTATATGCGTAAGGATGTATAATCATAATCCAACAATTCATGAATTCCATCAATTCCTGAAATCAATTTATTTTAGAATCTAACTAATTTCCTCCGGTATCAAGGTAAAATTTTATAATCCTCTATTCATTACTACTTAGAATCTTCAAGATAAATTTTCTTGGTAATATCCCAACTTACAACTACTAATCATTTAAGCATCCATTTAGAAAATGCCCTTAAATCTTAACCAAAATCTCCATGTATCCCAATTCCTTAATGTAATCCTCCTAGCCATGCGTTTGACCAATGAGTATATAGCAGTATAGCCATCTTCCTAACAATTAATAAACACAAGGGAGTAAGGGTATTGGTGAAAAGAGTTCAAACAAGATGCAAGAATCGAGGGAGGAAGGTGGACCAAAGTAAGGAAAAAAGAAATTTAAATCGAAGCTCAAATGAGAATCTCAAGGGTCGTCCCAGGAATCTCTCAGGAATGCCTAATAGTGATTGAGTACTTTATCTTATATCTTATATCCTACTGCAGGTTGTAATGATACTCTAGTTCGAGTACCACCACGAATCACACTAGTTGTGATCGAAGACCTGCATGGGCCACCACTAAAAACGTGTCACGACCCGCACCCAGTGTGAGGGCACGAGAAGTAACGAACGCCCAGCCTACGCCGCAGTGTCGGCGGTAGAACGCTGTCTTGAGTCACCATATCTAACACAATCTAACCAAGCTATAAATAGAGTAGAATAATACGTAGCTCAATCACAATGCTAAGATGGAACAGAAGAATAATCTCAAGAAAGTCACTATAAAGTATAGGTGTAAACCACCAAAAATATCTCAAGTACAACTCATAAACGTCTCAAAAGAAGATGTAAAAATAGAGTGCTAAGTCTCAGCTAGACTATGGGCAAGTCCTCAGCGACTGTGGGATCCTTCTGTGGGTCCACGTCACCAGTGTCATCTAAGCCAATGCCAGAATAAGTAGGACAGTACTCCTCATCATCACCTGTAAAATTTTCAACATGCCCAATCAGGACGGAACGAGCACATATCTCTCACAACAGTTCATATCAGGAATGGACATATAAAGCAAGCTATAGAAAACTATACATGAATCGCTGTAGAGAGAAATCAACAGGAAAGAAGATATAACTGAGGTATAAATATGGTAAATAAAGAATATAACCTTCTACGTGAAACAGAGCATGAATTGGTTATGTAAACAGCTTGGGTCGCACATGGATACAACTACGAAAATAACATGGATAACAACTACTGGGGATAATGATCACATAACCAACTACACTCTCCCTGCCCCCAACCAATACACAAGGATCGAAGCATGTTATGTTATTGCACATGGATAACAACTACTATATACATGGAGCTCATATGGTCATGAGTGTACATGAATAACATATGAGTGCACATGGATAAAAGTGAATACATGGAGTACATGATGAACATGATAAAGTACATGAAACATGACATACTCGATGTATCCGAGGGGATAACATCGCATGAAAAGATCCATAGGGTACCGATCCGTGTGAACGTCGTGTCAGCATCAAGTACACTAGTCTATAACAAGAGTACATGTCCAAAGAAGCATGAAAAGATCAGAGAATGTACTCGCCTGGCAATCCGAACTGTTGATGATGATAAGTGACTGGACTGGAGTAATAAGATCCTATTTAAAACAACCACATGTCATAACACAGTCTAAAATATTATAAGGAATACCTTTAATGCAAATTCTACATGATTTGGGTCAATCTAAGTCAAAGTCAACCTTGGGTCAACTTTGGTCAACCAAACTAGTCAAACTAGGTCAGTGTTGGTCCTACTAGTCTATAAGTCCACTTTTAGGTCAATACTAGTCCTACCTATCAAATACCAATGCATCCTAATACCAATAATCCTACTAACTATTCAATACACTTCAAAATTAGGATCCATCCTACCTAATACACCCTACATGTACACATCTAAAAAAAAAAACCCTTTTTAAACTATCAACCCATGTAACTAACTAAACTAAAACTTGGCATCCACTATTTCCTAACTATTTAGTTAACCTAAAATCTAGTAATCCTATAATCAATCCAACACTAACCCATATCATAACAGTTATAGGAAATGCCTACAAAACTGAAAACTGAAACAAGAAGAAAAACTGAACTTCTTGATACCCAAACCAACTCAAATTACAAACTAATAGGTAATACCTAGATATGGTGTAATAGGATTTGTATGTTGATTAAAAACAGAATACATATTGGGAAATCAGATGGAATACATCAATTCAATGACTGAAACAGTAATGGGAACTGAATTGGAAACTAAATTAAATAGGGAAACCTGGAATTTAAGGAACTTGGGTACCCATGCTACCCAATTTCGAATACAGCCTACTCCTGATGCAACCTAGCTTGCATATCATAGGTAGGGTCAATTGTGGTTTGTAAGTTTGGTTCAAACCGGAGATATATACGAAACTGAACCAATCAATCAACAAAAGAAAAATGAAACTGAAACAGGAAGAACTGGACTGTTAAGGAAGACTCTATACTGTGTCAACCCAAAATTCGATCAAGGTCTTAACCCATTGTAAACTAGTAAGTAGACTCTTATATAGGTCAAAAGGGATCTGCTGGTTGAGTCCTTGCAGGATTTAAACATCGAATTTCAACCAAACAATTAACAGAAACTGAGAGTTGTAAACCTGGATCCTGATACTCAACATACAACCTATTTATAACCTCAAAATCGATCACAGCATCCTCCTATTAACAACTAACATGGTGTCTCTTATATAGGTCACACAGAGTTTGTAGGTTGAGTTTTAAACTGGATTTAACATTAAACTAGTGGAAACAATCAATCTCTGAAACAGGAAACTGGAACTTCAAAACTTACCCGATACTTAACATCAAAACTCAAACTCAAACTCTCGATGCTACAAACAAATAGGTAATCTCCTAGATAGGGTTAAATAGGGTCTGAAGGTCGGGTTTAAACATAAATTCACTTTGAATCGAAAGGAAAAATAACTGAAACAGAGAACAGTTTCTCAAAAAACCTGATACTCAAACATTCAATCTACTCACAACCCAAAACATTGAAAAACCTATTAATACTCGAACCTGAAGGTTGGTAAAGTGTCAAGGGCCTAAACAGGAGATGTTGGTGCAATCGTGTCCAACAGAATAGGACACGAAGTGTCCTGGACACAAACGAACCAAGACTGAAACTAGTTCTCGTGCACGCGTGTCACACGATCTAGGGCTCGACACAGAGCGAACTAGGACACATGGTTACTCGTACACGTAGCCCAACTATAGGGCTACACATCCACGTGCCTGCATTGGACTCTCGCCACGCGTCCGTGTCGCACGAAGTGCGTATCGGACGCCGCGTTCTCACGCGCGCGCGACAGGCCGCGATCAGTGCCACGACGATTTCTCCGTCGATACTCCACGAAAGTTCACCAAACTTTACGAGCATGCTGTCAGTCATGGCGCCTAGCCACTCACCAATTTTCTCGAGTCGAAACGCCGTGTCCATCGAGAACGGACACGGCAGCAGCAGGACACGCGCGCGGTCCTCGTGCTGCGCGTGCGTGTCCTGTTTTGGACACAGAAACGCGTCGATTTAATCAAGGACCTAGGGTTTTGGAATCCTGACCTATAGGGCTACAAATTCGTGAAATTAGATTACAAAAATAACACGATCGAAATCTAAGAGGAAAATCATCGAACACCTATAAACCTAATCCGATACGTGTCCGATACACCCATCAAACGGACACGAAACCTAACCAAACTTCATGGGTAGTTCTAGGGTATCTAGATGCATGCTAATATAAAGAAAAATCAGAAGAAACTATGGTGTTTGGGTGTTTACCTATTGAGAGTTGAAGAAATCAAGAAACTGACTTCTCGATCGATGAGACGACCAGTTTCCACCGAGCAAATGCCTCCAACTCCTTGCTAACAATGCTTCAGCAAATTATCCTCCTTCCCACGATCACAACGCACTTCGTTTGAGGTGAAACGGAGGTCGGATGAAAAAGTTAGGGTTTTGGAGGGCTGGAAACTAGGGTTTTGTGAAGGGGTGTCCATACTAATACAATGCTTATATAGGAGGTGGGTGTTTCCTGATTTGGCCGGCCATATGAGTCCTACTAGGGTTAGGGTTGGTTCATGGGCCCCTCTCTACTATCTAAGTTGAGTTTAAGCTCAATTAGCAAAAGGCTAAAAAGGCCAATTAATTAATTAGACTAAAAATAACCAAAAGGCTTCTAAATTAAGCCAAAGCCTAAAAATAAAATCTAATTAGCTAGATACTCATCATAGGTCATGGTTGGTCTCTAATGTGGGTTTTCTAAAGTTAGACCAAAGGCTAAATCAATCACAAGTCAAAATATCTAGAAAAAACACAAAATGACTAAAATGGCTAAAATGACTAAAATACCCTTATTTCAAAAAGTGGGTGTGACAAGTCTACCCTCCTTAAAATAATTTCGTCCTCGAAATTAAAAAGATCCTACTCTTTCTAGGTCAAACCCCCAACAATCATGGTCTCAAGAAAACTTATCTAAATCCTGCAGTTGAAAAGAAATCATACAGGATTATGGCAGGCAATCAGCCTGGAGTCTCATCTAGCTACTAAAGTCATACTAGATCAAAAGTAGTCATAAGGTATCAAGCATACAAATATTATGGTAGGGTACAATAATTATCAAGATAGGATAAGGTATGGGTCAAGAACTCACCTCTACTAGGTCTGGTAGCTGGGACTCTCTCTCCTGGAGGTAGGCCTCGTCTAGGGGCAAATGTAGTAGGACAGTCCCGTATCTTGTGTGCAGCTGACCCACAAAATAGGCACAATCCTAGTCTCTTCCTACAGTCCTTCCATTCGTGCCCAAGCTTCTTACAGAAGGCACAGCTAGGCACTCGCTCAGCTGATCTCTGCTGGACAGGAATCTGAACTGGATAGGCTGGTCTGGGCTGAAAGCCTGGGTACTCCTGAGGCTCTGGGTATAAACTGCTCCTTGCTCTCTTGGGACTAGGCTCCTCCCTCGTATGCATGTAATCCCACAACAGTTGGATTCTGAGACTCTGCTCTCTCATAACCTCAGCCTGAAGTCTCTGTACCTCCCGCAAATCCTGAAGAAATTTGTGAATATGTGCTTCAATAGGACTGGCATAGGGTACCACTCCAGGAGGCAAAGGAAGGCCCTCAGTCTCCGGCTGAACTGCAGTCCCCTCCTGAAGGACTGGAGATGGAGGGAAATTCTCTGGTGAGGCTGCTAACACCTCCTGGGAAATAGAAGGGGAAAGTACAATCTCGGTCTCGTCTGGAATTACAGCTGTGCACTGGGGACAAACTCTGGTCATGGGTGCCATTCTGGAAAAGATAAGGATAAATATTAAATCATTGGGCTGTAAGACAGTATATCATCCTATACAAATACTGGTGATTTATAGAAACAATAAAATTAACCATAAAGCATTAATATTCTAAAGATGATCAAAACCGAAGGTTTAAGGTACGACTGTCAATAAAACTGAAATCCAAACACACTATAAACATATATATATATATATAGAAATTTTAGTCTCGATATGATCTAAGTTGATCAAATCCAGGATGAATCGAGGTTTGGGCAAAATGGGGAACGAGGTCATTGAAATCTCGGCACGAGTATCCAAGATTTGAAATCCATGTCACAATTGAATTAATTCAATTGAATAAGGTTCCAACATTGGACGATAAGGGAATGACCAAGTCGACTGGTCGCGATCAAGGGTTTAGAATTCAACACTATTGAAATCCTAAAGGATACTGTGAGGATATAGAATTAAGTCACTATCCTCCTTCTGATAAGGAAGCTAAACGTGATACTCTGTGTTGACCTATTAAGTAGAGTGCCTTGCCTTTCTGAAATATGTGAAAGACAAAAACAAAAGAGTTCAAAGACGATACTATTGAGTACAATACGTGGTTCATAGACGACGAAATTAGTTCAAGGAGAATTGCCAAACTGTTGTGGATGAGACAGATGCTCTAGAGTCTCATCCACGTAGAGTAATATATGAAAGCGAACCAAGTGCACTAGGTTGATCAGACCATCATACACCGGTTCTGATTAGACAATATGTTAGTGGGTCGCGACCCAATAAAATATGTCATGATCAAGCTCAAGAAGGATAAGCTTGCAAAACTAAGGCTAAATTAGCAACATAAGGTAGTCAAGTATAAGTAAGGGAGGTAATGATAAAGAAGAAAAGAAATAGTCCAAGATCCTTAACTAAGCTGGTCAAGCAATCAAGATAAGGTACAACGTTAAGCATTTAAAGAACAAGAAGAACTCCATCACATGTCGGGTTGAAAGAATTGAGTTATGGTCGAATCTCGAATTTAAGTCAGAAAGTATTTTAGTATTATGGTAAAGGTTCAAGAGGTGACAACTAATACAAAAATAAAGGAAGTCAAGTTGAAGCATGAAATAAATTTAATTAAGAATCCAGTAAAATAATCTAGGGACACAGTTCTAAAGGCGAATACTGCTAAGAACGATCAAATACAACGGTTAGAAAGTTACAATAAAAGGGTCTAGATTTGAGGGAAGGTTGAGTAGGTCAAGATTTGAGATACCGTCCCATAGTTTGGCAGACGACTAACAACACTAGAGTATATACTACTATCATAGTCATGAGTGATATGCAATTAGTGTGGAACACTTCTATCTCATTAAGGTTACCTTGGTGGCCTACCTTTACATTCCTTTTAAAAGAAATTCCAAAAATAACTACCTCAATTTGTATTCACTCTAAGCCTTCCAATCTAACCACGACTAACATTTAAATCCTTTCATAAATCTCATAATAACTTTTATCTCGTTACTACTAACCTTTCCAAATTTAATGTTTCAATCCAACTTTAAACTCCAGAGTTGATAAATCATGAATCCATAAAATTTTATATCCCCTCCTAAATAAAACTCCCCAATTTGATCATTCAAACCAATCTATATGCGTAAGGATGTATAATCATAATCCAACAATTCATGAATTCCATCAATTCCTGAAATCAATTTATTTTAGAATCTAACTAATTTCCTCCGGTATCAAGGTAAAATTTTATAATCCTCTATTCATTACTACTTAGAATCTTCAAGATAAATTTTCTTGGTAATATCCCAACTTACAACTACTAATCATTTAAGCATCCATTTAGAAAATGCCCTTAAATCTTAACCAAAATCTCCATGTATCCCAATTCCTTAATGTAATCCTCCTAGCCATGCGTTTGACCAATGAGTATATAGCAGTATAGCCATCTTCCTAACAATTAATAAACACAAGGGAGTAAGGGTATTGGTGAAAAGAGTTCAAACAAGATGCAAGAATCGAGGAAGGAAGGTGGACCAAAGTAAGGAAAAAAGAAATTTAAATCGAAGCTCAAATGAGAATCTCAAGGGTTTTCTAATGTGGGTTTTCTAAAGTTAGACCAAAGGCTAAATCAATCACAAGTCAAAATATCTAGAAAAAACACAAAATGACTAAAATGGCTAAAATGACTAAAATACCCTTATTTCAAAAAGTGGGTGTGACATAAATGAATGGGATGCTCCCGAATGAAACAATGCTACTGCGGGATATGAGGCGACGAGAATATTACCTGCCACAACATCTCCCGATGCCAATGCCTCCTCTAAGGACAGAGTGAATGCCTGCCCTCGACCTCCTTGCTGATTCCCATGCTGCGGCCTAGCCTGATGCTGCTGCTGGCCCCTTCCTTGATGATGCTGGGGTGGTCTATACTGGTGTTGCTGCATCGGCGGTCCCTGCTGCCGAAACATCTGAGCTTGCAGACGCTGTGCCAACGGCCTAACGGCTATTGCTGGTCCTCGATACTGTCCTGTCCCTGGTGCTGGCAGAGCAAGAAACTGCTGCACTGGTCCTCCTGACCTCGAATTCATAGGACATGTGGTAACCCGATGGTCTGGATTTCCACATATCAGACATAGTCCATTCAATGTCCGACACACATCTCTAGTGTGCCCCATCTTCCCACAATAAGTGCAGCCCGTCGGGGGTTGCTGGTTCTTCCTCTGTTGCTGTTGCTGCTGCCTGGGTGGTGGTGCCGGTCCTCGTATCGCCACATCGTGGATACGAATGCCAGTGGATGGTGCTGTTGTTCGGGGCGCTGCTCCCCCTCCTCCTTCAATCTGACTGTGGGATCTCTTCTGACCCCCAGTCCTCACCGCAAGCCTCTGAATGGTAATTTCATGCCTTCGAGTCGCCGTCAATATCTCATCAAAAGTTTGGTAATTATGCCCCTCTATCAATTGCAAGAGTTCAAGATGAAACCCTTGCTGAAACCTCATGGCCCTCTGGCTCTCTATTGCTACCATCTCTAGGGCGAATCTACTCAATCTGCAGAACTCCGCTGCATAAGCATCTACAGTCTTGCCAGCCTGCCTGAGGCTGATAAACTTCTGTTGTAGCTCAAACCGTGCCACAACTCCATAGTACTTGGTCTTGAATCTTGTTGTGAAATCGTCCCAAGCCACAGGACGTCTGATGCCCACTTCCTCTGATTCCCACCAATCACGTGCGAGATCCTGAAGTAACAACTTCACTAGATCCACACGTTCTTCTGCTGGTACCTTAGCTGCTGTCAGAATAGCCTCTATATCCTTAAGCCATGCATCTGCTGAGATGGCATCCTCCGTGCCCTCGAAACGGCGAGGGTTGTACTTGCAAAACCTGGCTGATGCTCCCGAATCAGTCCTCACTCCTCCTTCCAAAGCCGCCTGCAATCCTTGGTTGAGCAACACGTTCTGCTCTTGTAGCTGAGTGTGCATGCGTTGTTGGGCCAAAATCTGATGTTACTGAGTAGCCATCATTCCTCTCATGATCTCCAGAAGGGCTGGTGTGTCCACTTGGGTAGGTGGAACTGTCGGTGGTGGTGGAATGTCCGGATACTGTGATCCAGCTGCTGGTTCCACTATCACTTCTTCCTGGGTAGCCTCCTGAGGTGATACTGGCCCTTGTTGCTGACCAACCTAGTCAGGTTGTCCATGTTGCTCCTGCTGTTGCTGCCCAGCTCTGACCGATGCGGACGAAGTGCCCCTAAAAAAAGGGACAAGAGAACAATCAAATAACCGGACATGAAGGATCAATGAAGTCAAAGGATACCGGAATGTCAAGCAAGGGTTGAGGATAACGAATCATGAGATCAAGAAGGAACACGTGTGATTGAGACATCCTATAAATCAAAAATACCCCACAAGTCTGAAATCAGACCTGCATGGGCCACCACTAAAACCTTGTCACGCCCCAGAACCAGAATACTGGAGAGCGGGGGAATGACTCAGCCAGCTACGTATTACGGGTAGATGAATACCGTATAATACGATCAATGCTGTCTAACCAGACGAGGGGGTGCATACTACATGAAAGTCTTACTATGGTCATTTCACATCTATTGTCTCAATCATTCAAAACAAGAAACAGAAATAGAGAACATGTAAGATAAAGCAGTAAGGCGTCCCAAACGCTCAGTCAAAATGTTCTAGAGATCTGGCTTTACAAAATATAGCCAGATGGTATAGTAACATATACACAATTGTTATCAGCTGCAGTCTGACTTTAGTTACAATTATGCAAAAGTAAGTGCAAGACAATCCGACTAACATGTCGGAGCCAAACGGCAGGGTATTAAGTAAATAACAAAACGAGTGGTGAAGTAAGGAAACCCACTCGAGTCCTCCTGCGATCATTCCTCTAGTATTGACCATCTTGGAGGTGGAAGTAAGCTGAGTCCCCGGGAACCGGCTCTAAATCTGGCCATGCAAAACCAGAGAGGTTAGACCTCTAATAGCAAGTACCACAAGAAAGCACGATATGAGGGATTAAAACCAGTAATAAGAGAATATGATAAGTAGATCTCTGCTTGCCACTGGGATTCACATAATATCACGACACTTCGAACCAACCTCCCAACCAAACAAGGACAGAAGTTGGCCGGTCATGTCCTGACATTCTGATCATCTTAGTTAGACAACAGAGTAGATACAATACACAAACAAATCATCTTTGAACGGCCAATCAATTCCTACGGCTTGCTATTGTGAGTCCCAAGTTATCCTAGAATTATGCAATTAGGGATTCCTCAGTTCTTACTATGTGCAAACGAGGCTAGTCTATCAAATCAATCAATTGCGCCAATCATGTAGTTAGACGAGTCCCAGCGGAACGCCCGCCGTTAATATAGCATGTACAATAATATAAGCAGATACTGTTCCCTGCCCGTGTGACAGATTTACAGTATCTGTGGGAACCAGTCGGTCCGTCGGGCACTTAATAGTCCCAAGGGGGCTGCCATGTAAGAACTCGGAAATCCATTCTCTCCATACCATCATTATTTTATTTAACTTAATAGTCTCTACGTTGAGTGAAGTTCCATGCCGTGGATCATGGTCATTCAATGAGTACTTTCGTACAGGGTACGATATGCGCAACTCTACAACGATACCCGTGCGGCTAGGTTGTAGGTTTTACATAGCGTGATGCAACAATCAAATCTAGCCACGGAGTAATCATGACTTGACCATAAGGTACACATGCTGTCTTTTTGTAAAATAGATAAATAAATAATTTGAAACCTGCATGTGCCTGTATGCCAATATTCGGGATCGGCTAATCGAGTACAATAGTTCATTACATGAACGTGTCTCATTCATTTTATTCAATAAGACGACTAGCCAGTCTCTTAGTTCCAACTAGGAACGCATGATCAATTAGTCAAGATACCCATTATTATCAATGGTATCAAGGCATGAAGGTCAATTAGTATTAAGCATGGTCCACTCCATAACTAGTATAAAATAGTTGGTAACATATTCTTGAATCCAAGGAAAAGATCAACAAATTCATGTTGGGAGTTAAAAGAAATTCTAGCCACAATTCAGTTAATTATGACATATAACAGTCAGAAACAACCAAATTATGCATATGCGGCCTATTCTGCGATATGCATGCAACTGCGACACCATATGCGCCTACTGCGACATGATATGCGCCTCATGTAGCTCAACTGCGACATGATATGCGCCTATCACGACATGCGCCTCATGTGGCTCAACTGCGATATGATATGCGTCTACCGCGACATGCGCCTCATGTGGCTCAACTGCGACATGATATGCGCCTACCGCGACATGCGCCTCATTGCAACATGCGCCTACTGCGACATGCGCCTTAATGCGGCTCATGTGCGACATGATATGCGGCTACTGCGACATGCTGTGTGCCTTCCGCGACATGCGCCTCATGCAACATGCGCCTACTGCGACATACGCCTACTGCGACATGCTGCTCGTCTTCCGCGACATGCGCTTCATTGCAACATGCGCCTACTGCGACATGCGCCTTCTGCGACATACTGTGCGCCTTCCGCGACATGCGCTTCATGCAACATGCGCCTACTGCGACATGCGCCTTCTGCGACATGCTGCTCGCCTTTCGCGACATGCGCTTCATTGCAACATGCGCCTACTGCGACATGCGCCTTCTGCGACATGCTGTGTGCTTTTTGCGACATGCGCTTCATACAACATGCGCCTACTGCGACATGCGCCTTCTGCGACATGCTGTGCGCCTACCACGACATGCTGTTCGTGCTGCAGATGAATATAGGAACGAACCAAAATACTTTTTGCCATAACTTCCACAAAATAAATCGAAATCTAACTTTTCAAAAGCCAAACTTTAGTAGAATCAAATTTTCTACAACATGGAACCACTTAATTTCGAAAACAACAATGTTTGATAGATCAAAACCCTAAATTTTATATGAAAACCAAAACTATGAAAACCAAAACTTAAAACTTAGATCTACACCCAACCATCCATGGAAAACAAAAACTTCAAGACCTAAACTTGTAGAGGAAGAGAAGATGAATAACATAAACTAAAAATAATTAGGGATGCATAAAATCCCTCATGGTGTGCAAGATGTACTTGCCTCTCCAAATGGATTAGGGTTTGGTGGAGGAGTAAATGTGAATGAATGAAGAGAGAGAGTGGAAGAAGAACTTTTATATCAAGGTCAAGTGGATCTCCACCATTCATTCTCTCCACCAAATCCAAGCCATCCATTCCTTTCCATGTTGAACCAAACCGAACCAAGTTGGTTTCCCATGAACCGAAATGAACCAAGAGCCAAGAAAAAGCAGAAAATAAAATACAAAAAATTAATAAGCGCAAATTGAAGAATTTAAATACAGAATAAATGTTTGATTTTATATTGAATAAGTACATTCAAGAAGTACACGTATAAAATACTTTATTCTGGGAACGGGAAGTGACATAGTGGGACCCCCATACTAGCTGGGCTTAGCCCATATACCATCATAATTAGGCTAGAAATTATTAACCAAATTTCCATGACTTAATTAGTCATTTTAGAGGCTTAATTTGTATTTAGAATTGAACCGAACTAAACCAACTTCAAACCAAACCCAAACTGGGCTTAATGGGTTGGGGGTTTATTGGATCCCAACCCAATAAACCCCCCCCCCCCACCAATAGGTGGCCGGCCATGAAGTCTTTCCCCCCTTTACTTCTTCATTAAGTCTAAGCTCTCCCTCTCTCTCTCATTTTTATTTCCTTCTCCCAAGTTCTTCCCTACAAGAACAAGCTTAGGTAAGCTCATTTAATCCCCATTTATTGCTCCATTTCATTTTTGTTCTTCACAATAAATGTAGAGGGAGCCTTCCTCTTTACTTTGCCCACAAATTTATAGGTATTCCCTAGAGAATCTAGGTTAGGAATAATTAGGAGTTTTATATTGAATGGTATATATATATTTTTTTTGGAACTAGGTAAATTGTTTCTGGAATCGCTCCCACTGGAATTCGAACTCCTGACCACTCTGGCCGCATGCATCTCTCTTAACCACTAGGCTAGAGGTCATTTGCAAATGGTATATATATATATATATATATATATATATATATATATATATATATATATATATATATATATATATATATAAATATATATGTATATATGTATGTATATATAATATGTAATTGTGTGTGTGTGTGTGTGGAGAGTGGTGGGAATGAGAGAATGAGAGGTGGTGGTGGTGTGTGTGTAGAGAGTGGTAGTGGTGGAGTTGTCATGAGTGTTGTGTGTGTGTGTATGTGTTTATATATATATATATATATATATATATATATATATATATATATATATATATATATATATATATATGGAGGTGTGTATGTATATGGATATGTAGAGATGTGTGTGTGTGTATATATATAGATGGGAGGATAGAGGATTAGATATATGGATATATATGTATATAGATAAATAGATATATATAGATATAGATAGATAGGTATATATATATATATATGTATTGATATATATATAGAGAGAGTAGAGGAAGGAGTGAAGGAGGAATGAAAGAGAAGAAGAAGAATGAAACAGCAGCAGCTGCAGTAGCAGATGAAGCAGCAGCAGCAGCAAGGGCATTAGCAGCAGCAGCTGTAGGAGCTGCAGCAGCAGCAAGCAGCAGCAGGAGCTGCTGTGAGCAGCTCCTTTCCCCCCCCCCCTTTAAACCCCCCTATTCACCCCTATTGACCCCCTAGCATCCTATATATATATATATATATATATATATATATATATATATATGTAGGTAGATATATATAGATATATATATGTATATATATAGATAGATAGATAGATAGGAAGTTAGGATGAAAGATAGAGGAAGAATTAGAAGAAGAATGAAAGAAAGATAGAGGAAAGAATTGGAAGAAATGAGAAGGGATTAGGAGAGGTTAGGAATTTGAAGAAGAATAGGAAGGAGGAGTAAGAAGAAGAATTAGAGCTAGAAGGATTAGGAGAAGAAGTTAAGAAGAAGAAGAATTAGAATTGAGATCTAAAGAGGAGAATTAGAATGAGAGTAAAAAGGGGAGTTTTGGTAGAAATCGAGTTAGAAGGGAAAATTGAGCCCGGAGCATCGGATCGCGATAAAACTTGGCGTAGGCCTAGGTTATATGAATTAGATTTTGCGGGCAAGCTCCCGAGTGGAAATCGGGGTCGTAGGGCGCCGGTATCGCGCCGTATCAGCGCGTATCTTGAAATATTCAAGATACCTGCAACGGGCCGTAAGGTGAACTAGACGTCCACTTTATCTAGGTATTTTGGTAGATAATGAACCTATAGGATAGTACCCTACTATCCTAGGGAGATCGGGTCAAAATAGCTAGCGTAGGTAGACTATCTAGATAATCGCCGAAGGTAGAATTTTACCCTTAAAAAGGGTAAAATAGGGAATTGGCCCATGGCCAAGATTTGAGTTTCCAAGTCCAAGATGGACTTGGATACGGGTTGTATAGGTTGGTAATGAGTAGGATTAGCTGTCTAAACCTAGTCTTGGACCCGGTTGACTACGGTTGACTTTTTGGACTAAAAGTCAACTATGGGTCAACACTTTACCCAATTTAGTTCCAAATTCCTTTTAACTTGGACAGTTGACTAAAAGTCAACTATTAGTCACCAGTGACCTAGGGTTGACCTAGAGTTGACCTAGAGTTGACCTAGAGTTGACCAGAGTTGACCCGTTGACCAAAAGTCAACGGTAAGTCAGTTTTTGACCTAGATTGATCCGGTTTAACTTCTAATGTTCTTCCATGACCAAGATTGACCCGACTAGACATGTCTTGACCTAGAATGACTAAATAAAGTTTATTTTGATTTAACTTTACTTCCTAAACATAGTATTGATACGTCTTGTTCTCTATAGGTCCTCGAGACACTGCAGTTGATCCAGTCGACGTATATTATCATCTTACAGGCGAGTACATTCTTTGATACTTATTCCCAATTTATGATAACTGTTATGATTCATGTACTTAGTGTTGATATGCTTATTCCCGACACATGGTTCTCACGGATTGGTATTCTTGGATCCCGACGAGAAATGTTTTCTCCTTCTTAGGTTGGGATGTATTGTGCAAGCACCCTTGTAGCTCTTGCTCAATATATGGTCACTGATTCTAGAGAAGGCTAGCTACCTTCTCATTAGAATCCCATGCAGTGACGTGTCCTGTTTGGATCTATTCTACCAGTTGGGGTAGGGGGAGTAGTAGCGTATGCCTATGATCATATCCCTTTGCATTCTTGAACAGTGTGAGTCATATACCGCACTTATGACTTGCCAGGCCGATTCTCGACAGGTACCCAAGACGATCACAAGCCGAAACTACTACTCACACACATTGGATATATAGCTTACCTTGATTTGTGTACATGCCATGATCCCGTTCTATTTTCTTGTTCTAGCTCTAGCTTTACAGCTTACCATGCCATGAGACATACATGTACACTCCATGATTCATTGTATATGCTCTATTTACAGTATTATAGCTTTTATTCTATTTTGAGATCTGTTATGAGATATATGTACTCGTTCCATCCTGACTGGACTGTTGATAAAATATTACAGATATCGACGAGGGAGATTACAGTACCTACTACGGTCCGGACGACGTAGTGGGCCTAGACTTGGTCCCGCAGGGCGTAGCTCCGCCTGACGAGACTATACCACTTGTTTAGTTAGAGTAGGTCTTTGTATTGGACTTAGTTTCCAGTTACTTTTGAGACTGTATTATATTTGGACTGTATTAGAGACTGGACTTGTATATTATTTGTATCTGGACTTGACAGGTTATATTTTATCGTCTTGTTGTCTTTATCTTTCAGTCTTTACTTATCATCTTAGAGTTGTGATTGAGTACTTATATATATTCATTGCTTGTCCTCCGTTCGGAGTTGACTATATTCTCGACAGGTTTTGTTATATATATAAACTGTTGTCAGACTAGAAAATCCACAGTGTTCCACGCCGTTTTTTCGGTGAGGGCTGGGCGTTGTCGCGTCACGTGCCCTTTTAGCGGGTGCGGATCGTGACACATTTTAGTAGTGGCCCACGCAGGTCCTGAAGTCGCGATTAGTGCGATGTCGTAGCGGCACTCGTCTTAGAGTGTTGACTACGAGCCTGTGTTACCCATAGGAAGTAGTAGGCTAAGAGTGCTCAATCACAGTAGGATCTTTTCTTGCTTATCTTGCTTACCGTCTTTGATATTGATTTACTGCATTCTAGCTGTCCTCCTTTGATATTGCCTTCATGTGCCATATTGATATCTTTTTCTCAATTTGTCTCCAGGATATTAATGACTCATTCTCCTGGCGAGGAGCACGGGGAGACGGAGAGGTCTGCCACCTCTGGCGGACAGGCTCCGGTCACTTTCCCGGCTGATGGGACTTCTCTTGGGGCTCTCGGAGGTACTCCTCCAGCTACCTCGATGATCGTCCCTGGGGCCATTGCGGGTGCTCTTCCCGTAGTGCCAGGGGCTACAGCGGGAGCTGCCGGGGGTATTCTTCCTCCTCAGCAGGGGACTCCTCCGGTGATGTTGGGAGCTATTCCTCCATTGCCTTCTCTGCCCACAGACATGGGGTAGATGCTAGCGTTCTTTCACCAGGTGCTTGAGTCCCAGCGGGCTCAGCACGAGGCTCAGTTGAGACAGACAGAGGCCATGCGCCAGGGCATGGAGGATGCTCACAGATTGGCTATGGCGGCAGTGGAGCGTGGGGCTCCACAGAGGGAGGTTCAGCAGCAGCAGCAGCCGAAGATCGGGGATATCCAGGCTTTCAAGAAGCTTGGTCCGAGGGATTTCAAGGGGACTGAGGGCATTATCTATGCTGATGACTGGCTCGAGGATATCGAGCGCCAGATGGGGGCCTGCCGCCTGGCAGCCGACCTGAGGGTCGAGGCAGTTGGGTTACAGTTGTTAGATATTGCCCGGATATGGTTCCGGAATGAGCCGGCTCTTGCAGGAGAGGGCCATACTTGGGCTGAGTTTCGGGCCCTGTTCAGAGAGAAGTTCTTTTCCCCTACGGACAAGATTGGCCTGGTGCGGCAGTTCCAGAACCTGTAGCAGGGCAGTATGACCGTAGAGGAGTATGCGGCGGAGTTCGGCCGGCTGAGCCGATACGCCGAGTACATGGTGAGTGACCCGATGATCCGAGCGGAGCGCTTCTGGGAGGGATTGGCATGGGATATCAAAATCCTGATCCCTTCCTTCTATGCGACATATGCGGAGGTTTACGCAGAGGCTCGAAAGGTGGAGAGGGAGTTGGGCTTGAAGCCGAAGAGAGATTGAGATTTGTTTTCAGGGGCCAGTAGCAGCGCAGGGCCTGCTAAGCGCCCTCAACTTCAGCATCAGTCGTTCCAGCATCACCAGCAGCAGGGGCAGGCCAGAGCGTCTGTCCAGAGGAGTCAGCAGCGTCTGGGGCAGGATGATCCACCGTGCCACTTCTGCAAGAAGTCCGGTCACCTCTTCGAGTTCTGTAGGAGGAGACTGGGGCTGTGTCTCTTTTGTGGTGCCGCTGGGCATCAGATGCGTGAGTGTCCCAAGAACTCCCGTGCAGCTGGAGCAGCTCAGAGGGCACCCGTTCAGAGGGCACCAGCTAGTGTGCCGGTAGTTCAGCAGCGAGGTCCGCTTCCGACTCAGCAGCAGCAGTTTGTTCAGCACCGCCAGCAGAGGGGTGGTCAGGGTAGAGCCTTTACTCTTGCAGCCGAGGAGATGGAGCCTATTGCGGATGTTGTCGCAGATTCTATTCTGCTCGATTCTTTTCCAGCTTTGGCCTTATTTGATTCTGGTGCTACGTACAGTTTTGTGTCTGTTTCTTTTGCCCTTAGGTACAATATTATTGCTGAATATCTGGGTAGGACTTGCAAGATTATGACTGGGAATGGCATCATCCTAGTTAATAATGTTTGCAAGGGGCGGAGAGTTTCTTTGAGAGACCGGGAGCTGAGTGCGTGTCTGCTCGTAATGCCACTTTCGAGTTATGATGTGGTACTCGATATGGATTGGTTGAGCACGCACCACGCTAGCATCGACTGCAGAGGGGGCAGGATTCTATTTAGGCCGCCAGGAGAGCCGGAGTATGAGTTCACCAGGGGTGCAGTGGAGCAGGGAGATGGATTCTGCGGAGCGTTGTTGGCGGGGCCGGTGTTGCCACATCCACTTATTGTTGAGTTCTTGGATGTTTTTCCCGAGGAGCTGCCCGGGATGCCGCCAGATCGTGATGTTGACTTTTCTATAGATCTAGTGCCGGGTGCTGAGCCTATCTCCTAGCACGTCTATAGAATCAACAACAGTGAGTTAGCGGAGCTGAAGAAGCAGGTCGACGAGCTGGAGGACAAGGGCTTTATTCGATCTAGTTCTTCACCTTGGGGCGCGCCAGTTCTTTTCGTCCCCAAGAAGGATGGTACGGTACGTCTGTGTATTGATTACAGGACGCTCAACAACCTTACCATCAAGAACAAGTATCCTCTGCCGAGGATTGATGACTTGTTCGACCAGTTGAGCGGCGCGAGGGTGTTCTCGAAGATCGACTTGCGTACCGGGTACCATCAGCTGAAGGTGAAGCGGGATGACATTCCGAAGACTGCCTTTTGGACCCGCTATGGCCAGTATGAGTATACCGTCATGCCGTTTGGGTTGACCAACGCCCCGGCGGTATTCATAAACTTGATGAACAAGGTATTTCACCAGTACCTTGACAAGTTCATGGTGGTCTTCATTGATGACATTCTCGTCTACTCGAAGACACCAGAGGAGCACGAGGAGCACCTGAGGATTGTGTTGGACACTCTCAGGAGGGAGCAGCTGTATGGGAAGCTGTCCAAGTGCGAGTTCTTCTTGGATCGCGTAGAGTTCCTAGGCCATGTTGTCTCTGGCGAGGGGATTTCAGTGGATCCGAAGAAGATTTCCGCAGTGGAGTCCTGGTCTACGCCGAGCTCAGTAGCAGAGGTTCGGAGTTTTTTGGGTCTGGCAGGTTACTACCGGAGGTTCGTGCAGGACTTTTCCAGGATTGCCCACCCGATGACCCGCCTTACCAGGAAGGACGAGGAGTTTGTTTGGTCCGATGAGTGCCAGGCCGCCTTCGAGGAGCTGAAGGCGAGGTTGACTACAACTCCTATCTTGACGCTGCCATCTGGATCTGGTGGTTATACGATCTACAGTGATGCTTCAGGACGGGGTTTGGGTTGTGTGATTCAGCAGCACGGGAAGGTAATTGCCTATGCATCTAGGCAGTTACGTCCTCATGAGAGGAATTACCCTACCCATGATCTGGAGCTGGCAGCGGTCATCTTTGCTTTGAAGCTGTGGAAACACTATTTGTACGGAGAGCGTGTGGAGATCTATACTAACCACAAGAGCTTGAAGTACGTGTTTACCCAGAAGGAGCTGAATATGAGGCAGAGGCGATGGTTAGAGCTGATGAAGGATTTTGATATATCCTTGCAGTACCATCCGGGGAAGGCCAACGTGGTCGCGGATGCTTTGAGCAGGTATTCCGTGGCCATGTGTTTGACGATGGATCGTCACCTTCTGGCAGATCTAGAGAGCTTGGGCATAGAGGTGATAGTTCCTGGGTTCGAGGCGCAGATGTGGGGTCTGCAGGTGCAGTCGGAGCTGATGGAGAGAGTCAGGACAGCTCAGTTTGAGGATGAGGCTCTGAGGGTCATCAGAGAGCAGGTCCAGATAGGGCTGTTGGATGAGTTCTCTTTAGCAGGGGATGGGTCGTTGAGGCATGGTACCAGATTGTGCGTGCCGAGCGGAGAACTTCGGGAGAAGGTTCTTCAGGAGGCGCACCGTTCTCAGTACTCTATGCATCCAGGAGCCAACAAGATGTATAGAGACTTGAGACAGCATGTTTGGTGGTATGGCATGAAACGTGAGGTGGCTCAGTTCGTGTCGAGATGTTTAGTGTGCCAGCAGGTGAAGGCCGGGAGGCAGAGACCCGGTGGATTGCTCCAGCCACTCCCCATTCCTGAGTGGAAGTGGGAGCATATCACTATGGACTTTGTATATGGGCTTCCGCGCTCTCCAGGAGGGAAGGATACGATTTGGGTCATTGTTGATCGATTGACCAAATCGGCCCACTTTTTGCCTTTCAAAGTGGATTTGTCGACGGAGAGGTTGGCCGAGATGTACGTGCGACAGATAGTCCGATTACACGGGGTGCCAGTGAGTATAGTCTCGGATCGGGACAGCCGATTCACTTCCCACTTCTGGCGAAGTTTACAGCTTAGCTTGGGCACATCGCTCAAGTTCAGTACATCATATCACCCCCAGACAGATGGGCAGTCGGAGAGGACGATTCAGACCCTCGAGGATATGCTGCGTACCTGTGTCTTGGACTTCGGAGGATCTTGGGAGGACCACCTTCACTTGGTAGAGTTTGCTTACAACAACAGCTACCAAGCCAGTATAGAGATGTCACCTTTCGAGGCTCTATACGGACGGAGGTGCCGTACTCCCTTGTCTTGGGATGATGTCGGTGAGAGGGTTTTGCTTGGCCCTGAGATGGTGGTGGATGCTGCAGAGAAGGTCAGGGTTATCAGAGATAGACTTCAGGTGGCGCAGGATAGGCAGCGGCATTGGGCCGATAGCCACCATAGGCCATTGGAGTTTGAGGTATAATTTAGATTTTTCTAGTATTTGAGTCTGATTGTGATTGTTTTAGATCAAGCTCTAAGTCCTATGTTTTGTTCTAGGTTGATGATCTTGTCTTTCTGCGGATTTTTTCGACGCGTGGCACGATTCGTTTTGGTGGCGGCGGGAAGCTTAGTCCACGATACATCGGACCATTCCGTATCCTGGGCAGGGTCGGTGCAGTGGCTTACCGACTGGAGTTACCGCCTGCACTAGAGGGAGTGCACAGTGTGTTCCACGTGTCGCAACTGAGACGGTACGTGGCAGATCCCAGTCACGTCTTAGACCACTCCGAGATCGTAGTGGGATCGACACTCAGCTATCCAGAGAAGCCGGTCGAGATCTTGGACCGAAGAGAGAAGGTGCTCCGGAACCAGGTCATTCCCTTGGTTCGCGTTGCATGGAGACACCACTCTCCAGGTGAGTCCACCTGGGAGAGGGAGGACGACATGCGGGAGCGATTCCCATATCTCTTCGAGCTTTGAGGTAAAATTCTTTCTTTTTCTTTTCTTGTTCTGTTCATGATTGCAGTGTTAGCCCTCATTCAATTTCGAGGACAAATTTTTTTAAGGAGGGTAGATTTGTCACCCCCAGTTTTCAAATTAGAGGTATTTTCATCATTTTCAAGTTTTAAAATATTATAGGAATTTTATTTGATTTTATATGATTTTTAGGAATTTATTTGGGTTGGTTTGGATTTAATCCAATTCGGACTCAATTTGGAGACCCGGTAGCCTGGACCCTAGTGGGACCCCCATACTAGCTGGGCTTAGCCCATATACCATCATAATTAGGCTAAAAATTATTAACCAAATTTCTATGACTTAATTAGTCATTTTAGAGGCTTAATTTGTATTTAGAATTGAACCGAACCAAACCAACTTCAAACCAAACCCAAACTAGGCTTAATGGGTTGGGGGCTTATTGGATCCCAACCCAATAAACCCCCCCCCCCCAATAGGTGGCCGGCCATGAAGTCTTTCCCCCCCTTTACTTCTTCATTAAGTCTAAGCTCTCTCTCTCTCTCTCATTTTCATTTCCTTCTCCCAAGTTCTTCCCTACAAGAACAAGCTTAGGTAAGCTCATTTAATCCTCATTTATTGCTCCATTTCATTTTTGTTCTTCACAATAAATGTAGAGGGAGCCTTCCTCTTTACTTTGCCCACAAATTTATAGGTATTCCCTAGAGAATCTAGGTTAGGAATAATTAGGGGTTTTATATTGAATGGTATATATATATATATGTAAATATATATGTGTATATATATATATGTATGTATATATAATATGTAATTGTGTGTGTGTGTGTGGAGAGTGGTGGGAATGAGAGAATGAGAGGTGGTGGTGGTGTGTGTGTGTAGAGAGTGGTAGTGGTGGAGTTGTCATGAGTGTTGTGTGTGTGTGTATGTGTTTATATATATATATATATATATATATATATGTGTATGTGTTTATATATATATTGTGAAACCCGTAATTTTAGTTTGCACTTTTATTTTAATTCTAATTTTTAATTTGCTAAATAAAATTTTGTTAGATTAATGTTAGCAATAAATTTTTTTTTAATAATGACAGAGGTTAATAATTAATTAAAATTGATAATGTTTATTCAAGTGTAAATTATTTTCCAAAATAATTAACTTGGATTTTTGTATGTTGGCCAGACCCGAACCTGATAATAAACCCAAGTTATATTCAAAAAATATTTTTTTTACAAAATTATTGAATTTTAAACTATACGTAATATTAGTTGGCCCAAAGCCAATTTATATTTTATAATGTTAAGTCCATGAACCATGACCCAATTGGCCCAAACTTAATATTAAAGTTTAGAGCCCAATTACAAGCCCTTATATTTTCTTAGTTTTTCTTAAAACCAATTTTTGGGTTGTAAGCCCAATAGAATGAGCCAAATATCCCATTGTAAGTTAACATTCATATATTAAGTTTCTTTAAGAGAGAATAGCAACATTCTCAAACTCTCTGGTGGGTTTTCATTTCGTATGTAACCGAAACTTTCGGTTTTCCTATAACCGATGTTCATTTGGCTCTTGGCTTTCCCACCGGTGACCGCCGGGTTTCCCGCTGCCAACGGCCGGCCGCCGGCCTTCCCCACTCCGGTAACCCTCATTTTTGTTACTCCTATTTAAACCCTCCTCCTTCTCCACTCTTTCCCACACCATCTTTTCTCCAAATCTCTGAGAAAACCCTTTTCCGGCGAGTTTCCCGGCGATCCCAAGTTTCCAGACCCGATCCGAGCTTCCCTCGGTCAGATCGGGCCGCCCCTTCTCGGCGCACCTCCCCGGGCCGCTCGACCCGATCCGCGCCCTTCCCGTGACCGCCGGCGAACCCGCACGGCCCCGTCCCCGTTCACGCCGGCGATCCCGCGCCCGCGTCCCCGCCGCCGTCCCCTGGCCGACGCCCACCCCCGGCTACCTGCTGCCCCGTTGGCGTTTCCCGGTGACGCTGTCTGTTTTCGGTTCTGACCCGTTTCTATTCCGAGCTCCAATTTCGGTTTCGGTACACTCTGACTCTATACTCTTTAATTGTCGATGATGAATTCTCTGGTCCGAATCCTGCGGGATCTCGGTTTTTTCGACAACGTAATTTCTACGTTGCAATTTCAGTTTTTCCGAAGTTTCCGGAAACACTTGCTGTGGTTTTTCAGTTCTGAATCAGAACAATGTTCTGAGATTTCTTGGGTTTTTCGAGAAGTTTTGGAACAATTTGGGTTTCTAGCTCTGTGTTGGAGTTTGGTTAATGTTCTTGAGTTTTCTTAAGTTTCCTTAGGAATTTTTGGTGTGGGAATGTTCTGTTGGTTGATAGTTATGTTAATGGTTCTCTTTAGCTCTGTTGTGTGTTCTGTTGGAATTTTGGAAAGTTGGTTTTTGATATTTGAGTTCGGATTTTTTTTTCAGTATTAGTTGGCTTGGGAATATATATATATATATATTATGGTGGGTTTCGGGAGTTATTTTGCAGGTATCGGACGCGTTCCCAGTTTTTGGGTTATCCCGAAAACAGAGGGAATGCTGCCGAAATTTTCGGAAAATTTATTAAAGGATTTTTAAAATGATTTATCGGGTTAAATATTATTTTTATAATATTTTGGGCGATGACCTTAACGGTCACTGGGCCCTAGCGAAATGCAAACGCACCGGTTCGACCGGACGTTGAGGCAGAGTAGCTAAACGTGAAGAATGGACCAGAGTCTGAGACTCACAATTTTCTATAATTTTAAATTAGGAATTTTAGATTTTCCTGTTATTTAATTTTGAGACTAACAATAATTTTTGTCTTATTTAAATTCATGTAAATCGGTTTGTAAGGGCATAAGCCCAATTACTTTTCGTACTGTGAAAAATGTAATAACTTAGGATTAATTTACTTTCTTTTCTGGATGATTGTAGAGCAACGTAAATAGTAGAATAAATAGCTATATTTATATAAATAATAGAAATTAGTGATTTTCTCACTAAATAAATAAATATTAATTTTATGTATAAAATACAAGTTCTAACAATTTAAAACGGTAAATGCAAGTTTTCCAAAAAGTTTTACATTAAAGTTTTCTTGAAAATCGTAATCAAATTGATAAATTGTTTTATAATTAGAATGAAAAGAATAAAATTTATTAGGAAAGGCAAATAGAGATTGTAACTAGTACGATTAGCTGGTTTGTAGCAATTTAATAAATAAGAGATGCTCCATTTGTAGGATTGCGAAGGCGTAACTAGCATTTTCGGAACCATCCATCGAAGTCCAGTTTAAATCAAGGCAAGTACGGTTGTGGTAAATTACAGTTTAATTAATATTAGAATTTTTGCATGTTAAATACACAAATGTTACACGTACTCTCTCCTAGAGTTATTGAATCATTGCATCGGGATAATGGGGAGTAGCGTAGTTATCTATGATCAAAGCCCAATAGTTAATGATTGTGCGAGCTTACCCCTCTTCACACGGGGATAGGCCGGACCGTATCAATAGGATACAATTGAATCTTCCTAAACTGATCATAGGAACTGCATACTCAAATCACTGTTTATTTCATAGATGAAAAATTATTGTTTCAAATTATTTAATATTGCAAGTTTCTATTCATTATGCAAACTGTTGTTTTTCATAATTGTACTTGCTCCTTTCCTGACTGGATAACCCACCCCAATAGGTCCTATTGACGAATACGAGCTTCTGATTAATACTTACTATGACCCGGAGCTGTACCCTGCTGTGCTCCCAGATGAGGTTCCTGGAGAAGATGATGATACTTCTGCTTGATGGAGTTTTAGTTTATCTTTTTAT
Organism: Iris pallida; assembly: GCA_029216955.1. NCBI lineage: Eukaryota > Viridiplantae > Streptophyta > Magnoliopsida > Asparagales > Iridaceae > Iris > Iris pallida. The sequence continues at coordinate 17,673,989 of JANAVB010035820.1, read as the reverse complement.
AAAATAATGTTATGTTAAAATTGTGGACAGGCTTTGTAATGAACAAGTTTTATTTTATCGTTTAAATAAATGTTGTGGCAATTATTAGTATCAATTGTTGTTGATTGTACCTGCATATGGATTACAGCTTACTGCCGCCGTCTCAACAACGGTGCAGGCTGGGCATGATCCGAGTCGACCCAAGAAATTGGGATCGGGTCGTGACATATATATATATATATATATATATATATATATATATATATATATATATATATATATATATATATATATATATATATATGTGTGTGTAGATATATATGTATATGGAGGTGTGTATGTATATAGATATGTAGAGATGTGTGTGTGTGTATATATATATAGATGGGAGGATAGAGGATTAGATATATGGATATATATGTATATAGATAAATAGATATATAGATATATAGATAGATAGGTATATATATATGTATTGATATATATATATATAGAGTAGAGGAAGGAGTGAAGGAGGAGTGAAAGAGAAGAAGAAGAATGAAACAGCAGCAGCTGCAGTAGCAGATGAAGCAGCAGCAGCAGCAAGGGCATTAGCTGCAGGAGCTGCAGCAGCAGCAAGCAGCAGCAGGAGCTGCTGTGAGCAGCTCCTTCCCCCCCTTTGAACCCCCCTATTCACCCCCCATTGACCCCCTAGCATCCTATATATATATATGTATATATGTAGGTAGATATATATATATGTATATATATAGATAGATAGATAGGAAGTTAGGATGAAAGATAGAGGAAGAATTAGAAGAAGAATGAAAGAAAGATAGAGGAAAGAATAGGAAGAAATGAGAAGGGATTAGGAGAGGTTAGGAATTTGAAGAAGAATAGGAAGGAGGAGTAAGAAGAAGAATTAGAGCTAGAAGGATTAGGAGAAGAAGTTAAGAAGAAGAAGAATTAGAATTGAGATCTAAAGAGGAGAATTAGAATGAGAGTAAAAAGGGGAGTTTTGGTAGAAATCGAGTTAGAAGGAGAAATTGAGCCCGGAGCATCGGATCGCGATGAAACTTGGCGTAGGCTTAGGTTATATGAATTAGATTTTGCGGGTAAGCTCCCGAGTGGAAATCGGGGTCGTAGGGCGCCGGTATCGCGCCGTATCAGCGCGTATCTTGAAATATTCAAGATACCTGCAACGGGCCGTAAGGTGGACTAGACGTCCACTTTATCTAGGTATTTTGGTAGATAACGAACCTATAGGATAGTACCCTACTACCCTAGGGAGATCGGGTCAAAATAGCTAGCGTAGGTAGGCTATCTAGATAATCGCCGAAGGTAGAATTTTACCCTTAAAAAGGGTAAAATAGAAAATTGGCCCATGGCCAAGATTTAAGTTTCCAAGTCCAAGATAGACTTGGATACGGGTTGTATAGGTTAGTAATGAGTAGGATTAGCTGTCTAAACCTAGTCTTGGACCCGGTTGACCACGGTTGACTTTTTGGACTAAAAGTCAACTATGGGTCAACACTTTACCCAATTTAGTTCCAAATTCCTTTTAACTTGGACAGTTGACTAAAAGTCAACTATTAGTCACCAGTGACCTAGGGTTGACCTAGAGTTGACCTAGAGTTGACCAGAGTTGACCCGTTGACCAAAAGTTAACGGTAAGTCAGTTTTTGACCTAGATTGATCCGGTTTAACTTCTAATGTTCTCCCATGACCAAGATTGACCCGACTAGACATGTCTTGACCTAGAATGACTAAATAGGGTTTATTTTGATTTAACTTTACTTCCTAAACATAGTATTGATACGTCTTGTTCTCTATAGGTCCTCGAGACACTGCAGTTGATCCAGTCGACGTATATTATCATCTTACAGGCGAGTACATTCTCTGATACTTATTCCCAATTTATGATAACCGTTATGATTCATGTACTTAGTATTGATATGCTTATTCCCGACACATGGTTCTCACGGATTGGTATTCTTGGATCCCTACGAGAGATGTTTTCTCCTTCTTAGGTTGGGATGTATTGTGCAAGCACCCTTGTAGCTCTTGCTCAATATATGGTCACTGATTCTAGAGAAGGCTAGCTACCTTCTCATTAAAATCCCGTACAGTGATGTGTCCTGTTTGGATCTATTCTACCAGTTGGGGTAGGAGGAGTAGTAGCGTATGCCTGTGATCATATCCCCTTGCATTCTTGAACAGTGTGAGTCATATACCGCACTTATGACTTACCAGGCCGATTCTCGACAGGTACCCAAGCCGATCACAAGCCGAAACTACTACTCACACACATTGGATATATAGCTTACCTTGATTTGTGTACATGCCATGATCCCGTTCTATTTTCTTGTTCTAGCTCTAGCTTTACAGCTTACCATGCCATGATACATACATGTACACTCCATGATTCATTGTATATGCTCTATTTACAGTCTTATAGCTTTTATTCTATCTTGAGATCTGTTATGAGATATATGTACTCGTTCCATCCTGACTGGACTGTTGATAAAATATTACAGATATCGACGAGGGAGATTGCAGTACCTACTACGGTCCGGACGACGTAGTGGGCCTAGACTTGGTCCCGCAGGGCGTAGCTCCGCCTGACGAGACTATACCACTTGTTTAGTTAGAGTAGGTCTTTGTATTGGACTTAGTTTCCAGTTACTTTTGAGACTGTATTATATTTGGACTGTATTAGAGACTGGACTTGTATATTATTTGTATCTGGACTTGACAGGTTATATTTTATCGTCTTGTTGTCTTTATTTTTCAGTCTTTACTTATCATCTTAGAGTTGTGATTGAGTACTTATATATATTCATTGCTTGTCCTCCGTTCAGAGTTGACTATATTCTCGACAGGTTTTGTTATATATATAAACTGTTGTCAGACTAGAAAATCCACAGCGTTCCACGCTATTTTTCCGGTGAGGGCTGGGCGTTGTCGCGTCACGTGCCCTTTTAGCGGGTGCGGGTCGTGACACCAGTTACCTAACATGCTCACATGTCCCGGCTACTTAACATGCTCACATGTCTAGTTTATCTTTCATGTTCACATGCTTTATTTTTCTCACATGTACACAGTTTATATTATGTCACATGTCCTTTACCTTATGCTACATGTTGCTTTACTTATTGTCTTTTCTATTCTCGTGATAAGTGCATTGGTAGCGCACGAGTCTCGATTTGCCTTTACTCATTTCTGTCTCTATCCGTTGCTATGATTTGCATGCTGGTTTTAGTTCATAGTTTGGCTTCCTTTGTGGTACTTGCTATTGGGGGTCTGACCCCACTGGTTTTGTTTGGCCAGATCTGATAGAGGAGCCCGAAGGATCTTCCGTACCTTCCACTCGTTGGTGATTACCCAGAGCACCAGAGTACCTTAGTGGGTTTTATATTTCATTCTTCCACTAGTTATGTACATTATTCTTTTGTGGCGTTTAGCCTCCGAGCACGTGTTTAGCTCGTGTTTTGGACTTGACATTTAGCCTACGGGCCAGAACATTATTTGCGTATTCTAGACTATAGCTAGAGCTTATCATGTATGACTATTACTTTTGCTAGTCTTCACTCTGTATTACTAGCTTCATGATCATTGATATATGATAGTTTGGGACGCTTTACTATTTTATATTCCAGTTGATCTTACTTCTTGTACATTGTTTACTGCCTGTGATTGAGATACCTAGGATTGCTTGACATAAGATTGACTGTTGGCTTGTAGTAGTAACCCCCATCTATACAGCTTATACGTTATTTCGGAGTACTGGAGTACTTTGGTATACGTAGCTGGCCTGGTCCGTCCCTACTTGCCAGTATTCTGGTTCTGGGGCGTGACAGTTATTGACCAATTCGGTTCGATTTCGGTTTTGCTTATTCGGTTTCGGTCCAATTCGATTTTTGCTTATTCGGTTCGGTTGGAACCGAATAAACCGAATACTCACCCCTAGACTGGAGTTTTATGGACGTCACTGAAATTAGTACCAATTAGTAACTAAGCGACATAGTTCATGACACGTGAAGTGATACTTGTATATTGTTTACTTGCAAAATGAACGATAGTTAATGGTAGCAAATTATAAAGTCTGAAAATTTATGGTAACTATTTGTCGGAGGAATAATATTATTCTTACTTCCAAAATGTCTTTCGAAATCATCTATCTTTATGTGACAGCTGACGTGACGGTTAACATAACAAATAACATAAAAGATTTTAAGATTAAAATTAAAATTAAGATTAAAATTAAAATCAATATTAGCATTACATTTTTTGTGTAATTAATTTTTTAGTTTTTTTTTTAGTAATATGGTCTCATATAATATTTGATATACGAATTTGGGTCTTATAATGTCTAACATTAGAGTTTAAATCTTGACATATTCAATTATAAAATTTATTTTTTTAATTATTTATTATAATTTTATTTTTAATATATGTTGGTCATTGTCCTTCTTCTTCTTCTCATGTTCAGGATACAATGAGATAAAAAAAACCAAAAACCAAAATCAAAATTTCTATCCTTTTCAATTGGGCATGTTGTGCTACTTGGGTTGAGTGTAGAAATGTGCAAAAGTTGTGCTACTTGAATGGCGTTATGTATGCATGCTCCACCACAATTATTGGGTGAGCTGCAGTAAGACATACTTTGTCATACTTCACACACCACACAGAGCAAAGGAATCTTATCCTGGTTGGTAGCGAGCCCACAATTTCTAATCATGTAGTTGATGCATGGTGCTTTTTCTTTAAGCACCATTCTTGATGATTAAGATTCCATAAAGTGTCGGTCCAGGATTCTAGTCGAAGCTAATTTTAGTTATTGTTATTGTCGGTACACAATTTTTGATAAAAAAATTTAGAAGGTAAAATAATTGTAAAGATAATATTTCAACGCAACATTTCAAAAAAGACACGTAACAGAGATTCTTAGTGGATTCTGGTAAATGAAAATCTTATAAAAGATTTTGTTACAGCAGCAATCGATTTACAAAAATCTAAAAAGATTTTGTAAACAACAGCAACCGAATAAAGTTCTTCTAAGAATAATGTACTAATCCGAATTGCTAGCAGTAGCGAATATGACAGGCGATAGATGGAACAACTCATGCTGATGACAGACGATAGATGGAACAACTCATGCTGATGACAGGCGATAGATGGAACAACTCCTGCTGGGGTGAATGATCATCGTTGCTCAAAGCTATATTCGTCCCACACGAATAGCTTTCAGGAACCAGCAAGTTCGTCGGAGAACTTTGAAACACTCCTGCTCTTCTGACTCATCGGATGGGCTATTCTGACTCCTCGGATGGTACACGTGCACTATGCGCCTAACGACGATGCTGACGTGCTAAGTGCAAAGTGCACCAACAAACGCCACATTACGCCTCATTAGTCCATGAGCCCATGAGTTCGAGTCGCTCCAATGAAAATAAATTTTTCAAGAGCAAAAAGCATGAATGCTTTCAATTGTTGATTTAGCATTTTTTCTATTAGAAAAATAACCCCCACATGGCACACCTATGTGCACCTCCACACCACATGTGCATCTTTAAAATAGCATAGCTAACATATAGAGATAAAATTCCTTTGGCTTAGCCGATGTGGAACTAAAGTTCCAAAACAAAAAAGCCAAAATCCAACAGTTATTTCTTATTCTTAACTCTAAAAAAAAAATAGTATTATGTTCGAAAGTATTTGTTCATGTATTTGTCAGCGAGTGAGCTCGGATTCCGAGTTTTTCTGATGACCTTTGAGCTACTCGAAACATTTTCAATGTTAATTCAAAATATGGACATAAAAGATTACCGGTTCAACTGATAAAAAGAAATTGGAATGGAATGCAAAAGTCCTATTGGCGGAGGGTTCAAGACTTAGGAGCGTGGGAGTTTGTCCTAACCAGAGGTTGTCCAAATTTAATGACTTGTGATTTACCTCAAGACCAATCATGATTCCATATAATTGTACTTTTTTTTAAGCATTACATGGCCCTCACTTGTCTTTCAATCTCTCATTTCCATCACAATCATTGTAGCTAACCTTGTTTGTCAAAGTAGCCCCGACTGCAAAAATATTCGTGGCCCCGACTGCAAAAATATTTAGGAAATTTTTAGGAAATTTTCCTACGGATTGGATGGTTGCAATCATATATATTAAAGAATTAACATAGAATATAATTGAGATCCCCACACACTTATTTCAGTTGCTTCTATACAAGTTATTACTTAATTCTCAGCTCATCATAGGATGCTTTGAAAAAAACAACAATTAAGGCAGCAACATGCAATAACTTATTGTTAGTGAACCAAAGTTTGTTGCTAACGAGAAAGAACTCCAGGCCAGTTTGAATTTGAAGAAAAATATATATAATATATATTTGAATCCTTTTTTTAAGTCTATTTTTCATTTATTTTTATCGGCTGAAGTTTAATGAGTACATTTTTGTTCATCCATCATAACTATGATGTTTGTTAATTGTTCACGCTCTAACAAAAATTTGACACGTATCATATCCATTCAACATAAACCGTTTTGGAAGTGATTTTGTAAATGTTCAAAATAGTTTTGACTAAAGAATTTGAAACATATTAATTTTTTATTGGACGGTGAACAAATATCATAGTTTTAATATGTGAACAAAAATGGACTTAGAAGTTTAATACATGTAGCCAAACCATCTTCTTAAAAAAATACATTAAAAAACGCCTTGCGAGACACTTTAGTCCCTATCTTTAAAGCAATATTTGTTTGCATTCTGATCTCCGTAGTGAAATAACTTTGATATGCTTTAAAGATACGTCAATGCTGACCGCACTACACAAAGTGTTAGTAATTATTATTAATTTTTGCAGTCTTGTACATAGTTAGAATTGTAAAAAATTAGCAGTCCTTGTTGTGCTTAAGACTGTCAAAATTTTGACTGTTCATAATTGTAGAAGTGATGACAATCACTAACAATTTGTGTAGTGCTAGACCGTTATAAGTAATTTGGCATGGGAGCTGGAGCGTGCAAGAACACCAAGGGGTCCAAACAAACATGACAGAGAAGAGTTGTCATCAACTCATCATACCGATTTATCACACCATTGTCATGCTTGCGTTCTTTACGTGTACGCTAAAATTAAAGACGGTCCTAGTTAGTTATGAACTGTCTAGTGGCATATATATTGGGACAGCTTTTCTTTGATTATGAAACACTTATGTCACGAATATGAGGCTCTCTCCCCCCTATGTTTGTTTGATAACAGGCAATATTTTTGCTTTCCTGTCACAACTTAATGAAGGACTTTGCACCAATGTTTTAAAAATCGGACCGATGATCGAATCGAAATTTTTTGGTGTAGGTCGGACCGGGGTTCAACCAGGTTCAATCGGATTCAACCGGAATTCAAATAGACTTGGTTTAGTTTGGTTTAAATATGTAAGATATCCATATTTACTTCTTGGTTTAGTTTTATTTGGTCATAAGTATGTTGATTTGGTTTACTCTTACAACTATAAGGTCGATCAAAACCAAACCAAGAATCAAATGGTCCAAATTTTTCATGATAATTTTTTTATAATTTTTTTTCTTAAAAAAAACTAAAATTGGTCGGTTCAATTGTGAACCGGTCCGGCCGGTTTACTGGTTGAACCCGATTTTCACAAAAAACCGACGGTTCTTTAAAAGATCCGGTTTTAGTCGAACCGGACCGATTTTTTGGTATAAAGCGGCCGGTCCGGTCCGATTTTTACAACATTGCTTTGCACTTCAGAAGACAGAACCTTGTTTGCAATCACCCGAATAAAACTCGTATTATACTCAAAAATTTTAGTTTTTTTTCAAAACGTATAATGCTTACGTATTTTTTTAGAAATTTAAATTAGCATATAAATTTTAAACATGTAAAGTTTTAAATGTGTTCGTACAGATTATTAACAAATTTAGTAAAAAAAAATCTGGTGACAACATGTTAAATTAATCAAATTTGTTTTATGTATGTGAAGTTTCTAACCTGATCAAAATTTTCCTTTGACAAATATTTGATCAAAATTTTTAACGTATTTTATTTACACTCTGCATTTATACTGGTACTTTTGCCGGTTGCCGAATTGCTAACAAGGCTTCAAAATAAAATTTCTATTTGCAGTATTAGTATTGTAAGAAAGTGTATCCGACTTAAAATTGTAGACATCTCTAGTCGTGACTTGATCACACATAACTTAGTGAATGAGAAAACAATCAACATATATTAAGAAGGATTGGCTATGTAACCAAAGTCTTATATTAAGAAGGATCCATGAAAATAATGACAAACAATCAACTTCATGAAACCTCTATGAGTAACAAGTTATGAAGCAAATATGGATATCAAATATCCAGACATTTATCCAACGGATGTAAGAATTTACATCCCATATGATAATACAATTTGATATATAATTTGGTTAATAATAGATTTTTTTTTGCGAGGCCCGAGGTAATACACCGGACTATATATACACTGCGTTGCATGCATATCATTTGGGCTCACTGTCTCCAATTTTCACGCACACACCCACGTCTCCTCCGCGGTCCGATTCCGAGACCGTCTGCCTAGCCAAGAAGGTTATACCTCTACTCACTTACTATAATAGCCAGTTGAGTTTGATTAATAATAGAAGTTGAAGAAAGGGTACATGTTATTGTAATAAAAAAAAAGTCATCTCCCACACCGTTTAGAACATGCACACATTCATATATTGTCTATTTAAAAGTCAAAAGCGTTTTCGGAAATAGTTGCAACTTTTGGAATAGACACAATCCATAAAGAATTGTAATTTTTCGTAATATATACAACTTCGCAAATCCTAAAGGAACTCATGAGATCCTAGTTTTTTAAACTCGGCCATGAAAAGCCGTTGGACTACATACATCTCATCCTTTGATTTTATTTAAAAGACCTAAAAAAAAGTCAAGAATCTAAGTAGAAAATTTTGTACATGTATCATAAGTCATAGCGTAATTGTAAGTTCTTATCATGAGTTCCTATTTGAGTTTCTTTAGTTGAACTGTATACAACTTTTAGAAGTCGCCTTTTTCGAAAAGACATCCTTTGGATGTGTATATAATATTTTTTGTTGTTTCAAAAATGTACATTATCATTTTTGGATACATTGTAATCATAATAATTTGTCAAATTATATATCTATAAATTTATAACATTATCTACATACATAATATTATTCCAATCAAAACTATTTAGCTCAATGCAAAAATAAGAAAATGAACAATCTTTATCTATTGTAAGTGTGGATGAATATAAAATATGAATGTTGAATGTTATTGTATTCAAAACTAAAATGAAAAAAATATATATATAAAATAATGCTTAAACATATCAAATGTACACATTAGAAGGTTTGAAACCAATATTTCAACCCTCCCAACGAAAAATTTCACATATTTTTATGGATTATTACTTATCAAAATGCTATGGCGCCATAAATAAGACACATACCTTTTTGCCCGAAAAGAGTTAAAAAGGGAACATTTAATTATTAAGTTCATTGTTAATCTTGTATATCTATGCCTCGTTCTCATGCATCAACACATGTCTATCGTATAACTATGTCTGATCCTCACACATCACCAGTGGAAAGATAAATTACATATGTTTTATTGACATATATACGCATCATACTCGTAGTCATCGATATACCTCCCGTGTTTTAATCATGATCAATTTTGAAATTATTTCTCATTTATGTCATTTAATAATATTTTAATTAATTTTTAAAAGATTATTGACATATATACAAGTCATATATGTACACATTTGATCTACCTAATATTTTTTTTATCAGGACCCTTCTTTATCCTTTCATATATATATATATATATATATATATATATATATATATATATATATATATACTATCAACACTCTTATCATTCCACGTGTCAGGTCTCTATTGGTTGGAATTTTTAAACCGTGAACACATGTGAGACTGGTTTTGTGGGTTCCGTGTCCCAGCCAATAGAAGGACAACACGTGGTGACGTAGGTTTCGACCGTGCGGTCGTCTCCGTCGGTTCGTCAGAATTTTTCCCTATGCCCAATATTTCATACAACCCGATCTGAAAGCCACTAGGAAAATGCCCATAAGTTTCTAACTTTTGTTTTAGCAAACTTTGCACCCAAACGGCCCAACTTTGTTCTTTGGGTTCCAACGGGCCTAGAGCACGACCCAAACCGGCCCAACAAAAGGGTGTCGAGTACTGGAAAAGTGGAAAGAAACCCTAGAAGCAGCAAAGTTTCCTCTTTCCCTAGACTTACAAATTTCCACACACGCGCATCGATAATGGAAGGCGGCGACGGCGGCGGCGGCGAAGAGTGGAGGTGGTGGGCGGCGGCCAGCTCCGCCCAGCTGGCGGTGGGGATCGTCTCGTTCCGGCGCGGCTGCGGCGGGAGCGACTTCGGGATGCCGTTCAAGGCCTTCGCCGTCGCCACCCTCTTCGTCGGCGCCGGCGCAACCGCGGCCTTCGCCGCCCTCCGGGCCGCCGGGATCCACTCGGTAACTCTTTCAGCCGACCCCCTCCTCTCTTCTAGATTTTATTTGCAACGTTTGCAATTAGCTTAATTTTCATTTTTTTCTATAATTAGGTCGATGATGCCAAAGAGGTTGGGTTATGTATAAGAAAATGGATGAAGGCTCCGCCAAGAAAAGAAACTACCAATTAATCATTCTGCAAAATTTTGTATTTTATTTTCGTACGTAGAGAAAAAAAGAATTCATAAATGGATTGAAATGGTTGTGGTTAGCTGCAATCATATTTCCTTTTTTTTAACTGATTCGGCGTGTAAATAAATATCAAAAAATAATGGAGTCCAAATCTGAAATTCTAATTTTAACAAATAAATTAGGATCCTTAGTCTAGTTTCTCGTGACCGAGAGAGAACCGAGATGACGGTCCTCCACTGGACTCAGTCCTCTGCTAATATGGGCAGGGCCGGCCCAGAGGGTTGGGTTGCCCTAGTCGGAGCTAGATTTGGTTGCTCCTTGTCAATGTTGTCATACTAATAAAGAAGATATCAAAAAGTCGACATGTTCTAGTGACATCATGGATATCAGATTCCGAGTTCCTCCCCTTGAGCTACTCGAGTCATTTCTAATAGAAACTCAAAATATGGGTCTCGTGTGCTAGTTCAACTAACAAAGAGGAGTTGGGGTGGACCACATAGGCTTTATTAGCGGAGAGGTGGGGACTTAGGGGTGGGGTAGAGAAGGGGGATTGTCCTCACCAGGGGGGATGCCCAAGCCCGTTGGCTTGTCCGGCTTATCCCAGGGCTGGCCCTGATTATATGGGTTCGATCCCTCAGACTGACTCATGGTCCCTCTCTCGATTTGTAAAGACCGATTCTTTTGGAAATGGCGTTTGATCACCTAAATGATTTGTAGTTTGGGAGATGCTAATGACTAGTAGTTTGGGGAGCTCTCAAACGTTTATTTTCAAAATATATGTTGATGCCAAAACGGTCACTGAGACATTTGGATAAAGGTTTTATATTCCGAGAAATCAACTTTCTATTTTTTTGCTATATGAAAAAGAATTTCAACATTTATATATCCATTTTTTGTTAGGTTGGAAATGTGTTGTCCGAAAATTTAATTTTTTTTTCCATGTTTGGTTCAGACTAGAATAGAAATAATAATTTTTTTAGTTCTCTGTATATATGTTTTCGTTAATTTTACTATATTATTATTTTTAAAATGTTCGACGTTAGTGTCTGGGTCTTAAAATTACTGTTTATGTAGGTAAGTGAACAATGATAGCGTTGGACATTTTGGAAATCCAAACTCCAATTTCGACTATTATGTTGGTCTTTGTCCTAAATATTTTTTTACCTAAATTCAGTTGGTGTCATTGATGTTATTATCGTCAACAAAATATACCCAACCAACATTTTCAGGAAAGCAAAAGTAGAATTGGATTTTACTTTCCTACATATGTGAGAATATAAAGTACTCCATATTATTTTTCAATTTTCAATTCCACACTTAGCAAATATGAATAAAAAAAAATTCAAAATTTATTATCAAATATCTAAAATTTAACGGCTTAGTTGCAACTAGGGGTGAGCAATAAACGGTTTTGGGCCGAAAACCGACCCGAACCGACCCGAAATAACATTTCGGGTCGGGTTCCAAAAAAACGGGTCGGTTATCGGTTTTGAAAACACATATGTTCGGTTATTCGGTTCGGGTCGCGGTTTTAATGTTCGGTTTTCGATCCGAACCGAAAACCGAAATTATAGGTGTAATGACAATTTTATCCATCACTTTGTATATATATAAAAAACTAACCCTAAACTTTCTCTCTCCCCATTTTCTTTCAGAGCAGCCGCTCTCTCCCCGCTCTCTCCTCTCCTCATTTTGTAAAACTCCGGTGTTGATCTCCCGAGCTCGTCGTCAGAGCCTTGGGCGGTCGTCCTTACCAACAACGGGCCCCCGCTCCTCGTCGGAGTCCTCGCCAACTACGTGCCCACGCTCCTCTTCGGAGTCCTCGCCAACTACGGGCCCGCGCTCCTCGGCGGAGTCCTCGCCAACGCTACCACACTCGTCCTCCTTCTTCCATGATATTTTACTGAATTTTTGTTGCTTTCCTATTGTTCTTCTTCTTCTTCTTCTTCTATTTTTGTTAGAGATTAGCAGTACTGCTATTTTACTTTTTGTGTGTGTTTGTTCTCATGGAGATAATCATGTGGTGGTGGACCTGGTAGATGCATGCATGTGTGCTTTTTCTTGATGCTAATGTATTTTTTGTTTGTATATTTGTAATTGTATAGTCTGTATATATGTAGTATATTTGCAATTTTTTTGTGGAGATGATTATATATATTTATCAGAATCTACAAATCCTCCTTCCGGTTTTAGCATTTCCCCTTCTCGTTCCTTTGGATTCTAATAACAGCAGCATAGGTGATATGTAAGCACAATTCTCTAGAAAAAAGAATAATGATGGTGGTGGTTGTATAATGCATTCTCATAAATCAATGGGAAAGGAGATATTGACCAGCAGGTCACCATAATGAGTGATGCAAAGGTGACATGACTGAACAGTGACCATAATAAAAGAGATGTGACTTGACAAATAAATTGGTATAGAATTTACTTGTTTGCTGTCATTTTTGTATACAGATGCTTTTTTCGGTTCAATTTGTTGTTGTTTTTATAAATTTGGTTCACTTTGATAACCGAATTTCGGTTCAGTTTGGGTTTTTTTTTGTTTTATGAATTTGGGTACACACCACTTGGACCCTCACAACCGAACCACCGAAAACCGAACCGTTTTATTTCGGTTCGGTTTTTTTCGGTTTTTAAAAATTCGGTTCGGTTTTCGGTTTTGTAAAAAACGGTTTTCGGTTTTGTCGGTTTTTGAAAATCCGGTTCGGTTCGAACCGAACCGAACCGTTGCTCACCCCTAGTTGCAACTTGATACCGTCAACTATTTCTGTTTTTCAACTTGATATTCTAAACTTTTTTACTCGACAACTTGATACCATCAACTATTTGATATTTTCAATTCGATACCCAAAATATTAAAAAATGATAAAACAACTACTTTTTTCTCATCCAAACTCCCCTATCCCACTCCCTCCCTCTTTGGCCACCCCGCCCACACCCCTCTCCGCCCCTCTGTCTCTCTCTCCTGCCCTCCTCCGACCACCCCGGTGCCCTCCAACACCCCCTGCCCCCACCCTTCCCCCATGTCGACTGTACCACCCCCCTCTTTCCGGGCACGCGTGCAACCGATGGAGTCGGCACTACGGAGAGAGAGGGGGTGGTGCAACTAGCGGTGGGGGGCGGAGAGGGGTGGGGGGTGGAGAGGACGGGGTTGTCGGAGGGGGACGTTTTTTAATGATATCAAGTTGTTAACAAGTTTAGGATATCAAAATAAAAAACTGAAATAGTTAAAGATATCAAATTGTAATTAAATCGAATCCAACCAACTAGCTAAATGAGATAGAATGCAAACTATTGCAGTCAACAAAAAATTATATGAAAGATAGATGTACCAAATTACTTTCGAACTTGGTTACAACAATGATATCTAACTCTTCAAATATTATCGAGGGATCGGCAAATCACTCAAAATGAATTCAGAATGTAGATTGATTCCCTTTCCCAAAAAAGTTATCGTATGGGTATTTATGGCCACATAATAGACTTTTATGGATACGCCTCTCTCTCTCTCTCTCTCTCTCTCTCTCTCTCTCTCTCAAACTAAGGTTTGGTTTGGCATAGTTTATTGTATTTAAGCATCTAAGACTTAATTTATAATAAATGTTGTTTTTCAAAAAATTAGAGTAGAAACTATTTTCTTCGACATTAGGTAGAAGACTTGTTAAAATTTGTCCCAAAAATGAACGATCTAAAAAGGATAAGTAGGGTACACCAGGGTCCCATGGAAAAGGACACGATTCGAATCCTTTCTAAGAGCATCTCCAACCCTATTGTCTTGTTAAGTGTTGTGAGTCTTAGGTGGCTCATATGTGGCATGAGCCACAAGACAATGTCTTGTTTATGTGGCAAAATTATATCTCAAAAGACAATGAGATAGAAAAACTCTGTCCAATGCAAAAGTATTGAGGAGACAATAAAAAATATTTTTTCCAACTTCCAAGGCAACTCCTCCACTTCTTCAAATTTTTTATAAATATTTCTACTCATAATTGATGATGTGGAGACAAAGTCATTGTGAAGTGCATTGTCTAGATCCAGACAACCAACTTCACATTTTCCTTGCTATGTCAACTTCATGTTTTATTCTACATTTGCATTGGAGAAGAATTTTTGGAATGAAAGTTTGTCATTCCTATGTGGCAACCATTTTTTTCTAAACTCACAATAGGGTTGGAGATGCTCTAAGCGTTGTTCGTCAGCCCGAAAAAAAAAAGGACACCTCAAAAAAGAGAGAATAAATTGTTGCTACGGAATTATCTTGGATCCATGTCCAAACAAATGGAAAAAAAAAACACAAATAGCCAAAAATAAGCAACCCCAAGTCCAACCTAAATCAATACTAAAAACTGTTTGGTACTTTTGGTTTTTATTTGGATGAGGAGTCATGCTTCTTCCCCCCTCCGTTTCCCCATGGATCAAATTTATGGAGTATAGCATCAGTTTTAGGTACCGGAATACAACTTTATAATCACTTGGAGATGTGAGGTAAGACAAGAATAGAGAGTAGGCCCCTAAAGAAAAGAAGGAGATGATGTCGACTTAGAAGAAAGACATGCTCTTTTTTGTTTTATTTTTTTGCAGATTATTTTGCTTAAGGGTACAGGGTTTAGGTCTAATTAGACCTTAGATACTGGATTTGTCCGTTTTAAATTTTTTAGTGACGGAATTTGCTTTTAGAACGAAATAAGGCTTTTAATGACGAATGTTCGTCACTAAAATGTGTCACTAAAAAAAGCAGTATTTGAAGTTTATAATGGACAAATGCAGTACCTAAAATCTAATTAGGTCATAAATCTGGTACCCTTATACGAAATAATCCATTTTTTGCGGATGTGTAAGTTCAGACTACAGATGTCATACTAGTTACTCAATTTATCAAGTAATTTTGATTTCCATTCCGAGAACATGAGACTTTTAATGAACTCTGTCATGACTCGATCCCAATGTAATGAGTCCAGTCGGATCATGTCCAGCCTGCACCGTTGTGAGACGACGGCAGTAAGTTGTATTAAGCAGTGAACATAAGTAGACAAGACTAAAGCGGAAAGAAAAATATTTTATTAACCTGGAAACTGGTCTGAAATAAAATAAGTACAAACAACAAGCATTCATTTATTTGTAACAAAAGGAAAATAAACTAATCCAAAAACAACTAAAACTTTGGGGCTCCCTGATCTGGTTCAGCTACCTCGTCAGGGTTCGGACCAGGTCCGTAAAAAGAGCTATAGGCGTGATCTTCGTCGCCGCAGTCACCTAAAAATGTTGGGTCTCCAGTCAGGAGGAGCAAGAAATATATTTTCACATCTAACATTCTACATAATAATTAAATGGAATGCAAGACAGTTTTAAAGCAGTATATGTTTTTGATAACTAATAATAAAAGACAACAGACAATAATCTCTGGAACTACAGTGATGCAATCCTACAATAGTGTTTTGAGTATATAACAGAATCTGTGACCGACTGGATAGAGGCAATATGTATACTAGCATTCTGGCCAAAACGATAGTATACGGTACGGCTCAACCCCCTGTGCGGTAGGGTTAGCGCGAGAGAGGCAATCGGTAAACAATGGCTTTGGTCACAGACGTTATACTACTCCTCCAATCAATACTACTCCCTCAATCAATCCCCGAGTCAATGAGCGAATAAGGCAATCAATCAATCAATCCGTTGATGTGGAGTCCGAGAGGGGCCCACTGTGAATCAGTGTCACTACAATATATGATTCTACTGATGCAGTATATTTAATAATAAATAAAACGCAGACATGAAAGATATGAAACTTGCATTGGTTGTATCATCGGCTTAGAAATCAACAGCTAGAAGGTAACGGATAGGGTTTAGGGATCCGAACCTACATAATCGTAACACCAGATTTAGTAGCTAGAATAACTACACTCTAACTTGAGGGCAATGCTAACTAGTTAATTAAGAGCTAAGTCTGGTCGGTTGAAACAACCTAATTTGTTTAGAAACATAGAAAATATTTATATTTTAAGAGTAGGTTTTATAAACTAGTACTAAGTGACAAAATAATTTTTTTAGTAAAAATACATATTTTTACCGTAATAATTAAGGATAAAAAAATAGCTATTTAGTCGTATTATAAAAATTAGTATTTTATGTAATTACCAAAATACGCAAAAATACCGTTTTTACTAAAGAACCCTTTTTTAAACGATATTACCAAAACAAGAAAAATAATTATTTTAACCGTATTAAGAAAAATAATTATTTTAACCCTTTTTCGACCGATAATAACATAACTATTTATTAACTACAACTTAATCCTAACCTATAATCTATATTAACCAATAACTTATCTACCAAAGCAACTATTAGCTAAATAAACAAAACGAATTATCCCAAGCTGACATTGTTTATTTCTGTCAACCTGGTCGGACAGGTATTGGTTTTCTGGAACAGAAACATTCGGGCAGAAATATACCGAAAAGTTGTACGAAGGAGCACCGAGGGGAGGCCTCGGACTCGGAACGAAACATCGGAAAGCCGACGGGAAACCGGACGAGGATGCGAGGGTGTGGAACGCCCGGACATGGGGGGTCGCGAGCGCGCGGGAGCCACGGGACACCAGCGAAAAATCGCACGGTAGGCGCTTGTGCGGCAGGGGCCGCGCGGGAAGGTGCTGCCGGCCGCGGGGGCGCCGACGGGGGAGCTGCCGGACGCGGGTAGTGCCGGGCAGGGTGCTGCCGGCCGCGGGGACGTCGGGCGGGGCTGGTGCAGCGGCGGGCTGGCCTGGCGTGGCTGCTGGCGCCTCGCGGGGGGCGCTGGTACGGCTGTTGGTCGGCCACGGGGGGTGCGTCGGCTGCTGTCGGTCGCCGGGGGCGCCGGGGTGGCTCCGGTCGACGGCGTGGAATGACGGGATGAGAGATCTAGAATTGACGGGGGGCGGCGAGATAAGCGCAACGGTGGTCTTGGATCGAAATTTGGTGGAGCGGAAAAAGAGTTGTGGAAGAGAAGGAAGGATGGAGAAGTTTATGAATAAAAACTCTCCGTGGGTTTTCCAAATCCGGAGGGGGAGGTCACGCGCAAGACCAGGGGAGAGAGGAGAACGTGGGTAATGGTTGGATAGATAAATGGGTTTGGGTTTGGGTAGCTTGGTATGGGCTTAAGCTTGGGTTAAAGCATTTGGGCTCACAACAAAATAATAATAAGCAAGCAAAAATATATATATAGTGAGCCCAAATGCTTTAACCCAAGCTTGAGCCCATACCTAGCTATATTATAACAAAGCATTTGAGCCCAAATATATATAGTAAGACCTATCAGTTTCAGTAAAAAGAAACAAAAAAAGAAAAGCAAATACAATGAAAGATTCTTTTGTTCAACTATGAAAATCTTTCAGAAAATCTTTCAAGGCTATTGTCTATATGTTTTTTCACTACCATTTTTTTAAAACCACCAGCGGCCAGATTTGGCAGGAAAGTAAGCCCAATGCGAAAGGCACGGCAGAACTTGTTAAGTGATATTATAATTTTTACATAACATGATTGTCCAAATTATGACAGTACAATAGAGAAAGCTGGTCGCTAAACCTGTAGAAATTTTGACACCTAATCATAATCAAAATTATAAATAATTTACTGTTCTTACTATGCACATGACTACAAAAAATGACAGTCTTAAACACTAAATAACAGGTCTAAATAGTCAAATCCTTCTAGTTCTATTGGCCAACACGTGAATAGATAACGTTTTTTATGACGGAATAGTTTGGAGTTCATATTCACAATGCACAACGGTTGGAATTAACGGTTGTCACATCAAGGAACTTGTTGATAATGATGTCACAAATCCAAGGAAGCGCGTCAAAACTTTCGGTCCCATTGGACAAAACAATTATTACGCAAAAAACTGCGTATATAACATCAAACTTCTTTAAAATTGCATGGAGAGCAAATATTGTAGTAAAATTGTGATCTGAAACGTCCTTCAGAAGTGTATATATATATATATATATATATATATATATATATATATATATATTAACAAATTTATTTCTGATTAGTGATTGTCTAATTAAGAACGTGAAAAATACGCCATTCCGAAGGGTGTACTTTTACAGTTTATTTTTTATTATCACAAGACGATCTAACCAAATATTTTATATGCAAAAAATTTTAGCGACAAAATTGGATTTTCAGAATTGGGCTTTTAGCGAAAAAATTTAGTGACATAAATTATTTTAGTGACGAATTTCTGTCCCAAAAATAAAATTATTATGTACAAAATACGATCTTAAGAAGGACAATTTTGTGCAAAATATGTCCTTCCGATAGAAGTCTTTTTTGATTGTAATTTTTTTCTTTACTAGTGAGAGCTGTCAAGTGGGCCGGGCCAAGGGTTAAAAATCTCGATCCAGTCCGGCACGTGACTCATGTCACAGTGTGCTTCGGGTCGGGTCGGGCCGGGCCAGGCCATGCCGGGTCTTGATTGGCACGTAAAATTTGGACATCCACAACTAGCGGTAGAACAAAAAGATCGAGTTAAAGCCATTGATGGCGTATGGCATATTTTGATTTCCTACCCAAATAAGCCCAAGAAGCTGCCATTTGCAAGCTGATGACACCTTGAAGAAGTATCAACCTTGTGTTTGTACAGGAACTTTGATTAATTTTCAGGATTTACATTTCTTTGCCATTTACACATCTTTCTGGCCATGTGTATACATTTTGAGGTAATTAATCATGTTTACTGTGTAAGTCAACATTCTTTACTTGTTGATTTAAAGTTCAGTCAGCTACTTGAGATTCACTGGATACACATCTGGGATCGACCCTTAGTGGTTGTAAGCATTCTCGCAATCTCTGGGAAGGATCAAGGATGGAACAGATCCCAGAAGGCATGGCCGGGCCGGACTTCAGGCCGGGCCGTGCTTTCGGCCGGGCCGTGATTGGACTTCGGGCCGGGCCGGGCCTATCTTGTGGGCCGATATATGTGGCCCGACACGACCCAATACACGGGGCCAGGCCGGTCAGGACCCACGATTAATCGGGCCGGCCCGACACATGGGCCAATTTTTCGGACCGTGCTTGTGTCGTGCTGAGCCGGCCTGGCCCAATTGACAAGTCTACCAGTGACTCATCTAAATGCGGATTTCCAATGAAATTTTTTGGGTTCCAAAATAAAACTTTGTTTTAAGTTTTTTGGGTTCCAAAATAAAACTTTATTTTCTGAAAACAATATCAATAAACTTTGATGTTAACTATATAATTTTCTGAGTGAAAATGAGTCAAATATCAAGGTGTAATTCGGTCCGGACCGGGCCGGGCCGGACCGCACCTAAAAAAATTGGGCCCAACCGGGCTCGGTCCGACCCCAGTCCGGACCGGTTCGGTTCAACGGGCGGGCCGGTCCGGTCCTTTTTTTTTATAGATTTTTTTAAAAATTTTATGTTTTTTTTAAAAGTTTATTTTCTTACGTTGTTTTTTTAACTTTTCTTTTCTTTTAATTTATTTTATTTTATTTTCTTTGTTTCTTTCTAATTTTTAATTTTATGTTCAATTTTTTTTCTTTTATTTTGTTTTATTTTTTCCTCCTCTTTATTCGGGCTTAAGACCGGCAATGCAAGTTTCGTTTGTCATAGGCAGAATTAAAAAAAAATTGTTACAAGTTTATTTTTTGATTATTTTGTTTTTTTTATTTTAAGATTTTTTTTGTTCTAAGTTTTTTTTGTTTGTTTTTTTTTCTTGTAAGTTTTTGTTTTGCAAGTTTTCTTTCTTTCTTTCTTTCTTTTTTTTTTTTTTTTTTTTTCTGTTTCTTGTTTTTAAGTTTTTCTTTCCAAGTTCCTTTTTTTAAAGTTTTGTTTTAAAGTTTTTTTGTTTTTGTTTTTTTTGTTTTTGTTTTTGTTTTTGTTTTTGTTTTTGTTTTTGTTTTTGTTTTTGTCATACCTTTGAGTTATTCTTCTTCCTCCTTGGTTCCAAAAGCTTCACCCATTGTAAGCGATTCGAAGTCAAGCTCGTTGATGTCAGCAGCTTCATCTCTCTCGTTTTGGATTCTTTTTTCTGCTAAAATCCAATCTTGAACACATACACAAGATTCCAAGATACCTGGCTTCAACTGCCTCCTCTTTATGCTCAAAATCCTTAATTATGCACTAAAACATGACTCCGATGCTACCATGGACACCGGGACCATTAGTAAATCACGTGCTATGGTAGAAAGTACAGAAAATTTCTTGTCGTGTTTTTTTCACCATTCTAAAATGGTGAAGTGATTTGAAGATTTCTCTTCTTCTTTATAAGAACATAGATATAAAGACGACTCTTGAGTGGGTTGAGGAGAGTGTTTTTGTTTCTTCCTTTTTAGTATACGACTGGTGTGGTCGACTATGCCAAAGCTACTTCTAGTACTCACTTGAGTTGGTCGGGTCAACACAACTTTGTCTTCATAAATCATTACTAATCTTTCAAACACTACTTTTAGTTCTACTTTCAAGTCAATAACATTAACATCCATGTTTTCTACATAGTCATCTAACAAAGCCTCTACACCCTCTAATTTTATCGTAGGATCAAAAATGGAAGACAAACAATATAAAAGAGGTACATCATCCCAATATTTAGTGAATTTAGCTTCCATTCTCTTTACAACATAGTCAAAATTTGAAATATTTCTATATTTAGAAAATAAGTAAGACATGTTACAAAGTTCCTGTAAAGCTAAACAGGAAGCAGTATAATAAACACCAGAAAGAGTACACGTAGCATTGTAAAAAATTTCTAAAAAAATCACAAATAGAAGAAACAACTATCCAATCGTCTTCAGTTACTTGATATTCAAAATTCTGATCCATATTGCAAAAATATGTAATAGTATCCTTAAAGGGAATTGCGGATTTCAATATTAAATATGTCGAATTCGATTTATGTGGTGCATCCTTAATAAATCTTCTAAAACGAATACTAAAATGTGCACATGTGGCTTTAAAAGTTTGTTGCCTACTTAGAGACGTGTTCAAGCTGTTTAAACAATTTCTAAGAGTCTCTAAATGTGTACTAAAAAAATTCAAGACATTTTTTTACAACTAGGTTAATAATGTGGCAAGCACACCTAACGTGCAATAATCTACCTTCCAAAATATGTTGAAATAATAACGACAATGAAGATATAGCAGAAGTATTATTACTAGCATTATCAAAAGATATAGATAATATTTATGGTGAATATCAAAGTCACGCACTTGTTTTGAAATAGAACCTGCAATTGCACATCCCGTGTGTGGAAATTCTAAAAAATTTAAACAGAGGATGCGCTTTTGCAACATCCATTGTAAATCTATGTAGTGTGCCGTAATACAAATATAAGCATAACTTTGCTTACTTGTCCAAATATCAGAAGTAATAGATATTTTACTAACGTGCGTTCTTTTAAAGCAACTCTCATTTCTTTAAAAAGTCTTTTAGTCTCTTTCCTAGCAGCGCCTCTAGTAACTTTACTAAAACATGAATTTTAAAAAAAATTGTGGCATAATCATATAAAGATTCACTTTCACCCGAAGTGAATGGAAGTTCATCAGCAATAATATATTTAGTAAATTCAGTTTTATGACGGACAGCTGAATTAGAAAAATGTACTCATTGAAGTACCCGCGGTACCTCCGAAACTTATCTGAGTTTGGGTCGCCGGAATTGAGCTCGGGCCGTAGCATGTATCGTAGTGTCTTGACATTATGCCCGTGCCACCTCTCCTCTTCCATTTGTATATATGGGCACATTTCTTGCATTGTGCCGTGTACGGAACTGATTCACCTTTCTGATCTAAAACAAGTGAGCCATCAGGTTTATTTTCATTAAGAATAGCCAAAATTTTTCAAATTTTTGATTTTTGCTTCATCTTTACAACATTTTGGGTAGTGTTAGCAACTTTAGGAGGTGAACCAATTAAATCATCAGGAATATAATTCTGCTAAAAAAAGTATTATAATATTCAAAAGTATGTCCGGCAGCGTTAGTAGATTGGTTTGAATCTTGTCCGGCCATTTTAAAAAGACAAATAAAAATAGAAAAACAATTAGAAAGAGGGAGGATACCGAAAATTAAATAAATCAAAAATTATTTTTCTCAGAAAAAGAGAGAGGAGGAAAGAAAACTATTTTGTAAATGTAAATTAAAAAAAAAATAGAAAGAGGAAGGGAAGAAAAAAAAATGGATCGGGGTTTGGAGCTTGATCGGAAAGTCGTATATCGCCGAAATTGCTTGGACAATTTTTTTGAAACCTTCTTGTGAGCTTGATTTTTTTTTTTTTATGGAATGAATTGTTTGTGTTTGAAAAATATGATTCATGACATATTTATAAGATTTTTTGAAGCCAAATGACCCCCCAACCTTCCAAATAGAGTTGTTGTAAAGAATTTTTGGTCATTTTTGATAAAATGACCAAAATACCCCCTAAAACGGTCAAATAGTGGGGACATTTTGGTAAATGGGGGGACAAATGGTTCAAAAAAATTTAATTTTTTTTTATAAAATCCGGTTCACCCGGGCCGGACCTAAGCGGGCCGACCGTTCATTCAAAAAAAAAAATGACGGTCCGGGCCGGGCTCGGGCTCGGGCTCAGTTCTTTGAACCTAGCCCGGCCCAACGGTGGTGCAGGTTCGGACGGGTCGGGCTCCAGGCGGGCCGGGTCGGGCTAATTTGGCGGCGGGTCCTGGCGTGTCCGGGCCGGATTCCGGGCCGGCCGGACCGAATTACGACTCATATATCGACTCGGACAATGACAAAAAAGCAAGACAATACTCGACCCCAAAAAATGTCTGCCACGTGTACGGTCCTTACCAGTTAAAGTAGTCAAGTTTTCCTACAATTGCCGATCATCATCCATTCTCCACCCCAAAAAAATTAAAAAAATTACACTCTCCCCTCGGCCCCTTCCCCAAACCCTAGTATTTTTCTATGGGATAGGGGGGAGATGACGAGGAGGTGCTCGCACTGCAGCAACAACGGCCACAA
Source organism: Iris pallida (assembly GCA_029216955.1). Taxonomy (NCBI): domain Eukaryota; kingdom Viridiplantae; phylum Streptophyta; class Magnoliopsida; order Asparagales; family Iridaceae; genus Iris; species Iris pallida. The sequence goes on along the minus strand of JANAVB010035820.1, from coordinate 17,650,330 downwards.
CTCCCGCACGTGCCCCAACCGCGGCGTGAAGCTCTTCGGGGTCCGGCTCACCGATGGCTCCATCAGGAAGAGCGCCAGCATGGGGAGCCTCTCCCACTGCGCCGGAGGCGGATCCGCAGGCGCGTCGCCGGCCGACGGACACGACACGCACGGTGGGGACGCGGCCGACGGCTACGCGTCCGAGGACTTCGTCAAGGGATCCTCCTCCAGCTGCCGCGAGCGGAAGAGAGGTACTATGTTCGGATTCTTGTTCAAAGTTTCAATCTTTGCTGCGAAATGGACCTCTTGATTTGGAAGTCGGTGAAATGCTGAATATTCGGTGAAAAGAAAAGAAAAGGAAAAAGAAAAAAAATCTTGTTTTGGAGCGTCGAGTGAATATAAGTTGTCGATTGACCTCTATCGATTGGATCGATTGTGAAGTACTCAGTTTGATGATGGTGTTTTGTAGAGGAAAGATTTATTCTTAATATATTTTTTTTAATATAAGTGGGATGCTCCTATTCCCATAATTTGCATCATGATTTTAAATGAATTGGGTTTATCATACTCTATACTAAGCTGAAAATAATTCGCTCAAGTCAAAGGATTATGCGAACAACACACCAACTTACTACAATTGTACAATATATAGCTCAAGCTCTGTAACTTGCAGTCAAATTGCTTTGAAAACCTAGGTAGGTGAGGGAGAACACGCAAAATAAGGAACTATACAAAAAAGAGTCCGGCACGACTAAAACCTCCTTCATATTGTTGGGTCTTCAATAGGTTTAACTTTATGGTGAGTCCAACATGCCAAGGATCGTATTATAGGCTGTAACCGTGGGATACTTCAGCCACCTGACGGGTGACAAAGTGGGCTTTCAAACGTGTTATGATGTGGCCTCTATTACAAAGTGCATCGACGCAGGACTCTTAAGTATAACAGGAATGCCTTATCCTTATTATTGCATAGATCTTTTTAATCCTGCATGGGCTACCCATTCAATTTCCTTGAACTTTCCAAACACCGGAAAAGAAAATTGATGGGAATTGCAATTTCCCAAAAGAAATAGCAAAGAATTGATTTCCTTTACTTTTCTTTCCGCGAACCAATAACCTTGGGCAGAATGAATACATCAATCCTTTCATTCCTTTCGTATACCCTATACATATCTATCTAGAGCCATGACCACAACAATTTTTTCCTCCCTCTAAACCTTATGCTTATCCGTTAGTGGCCTCGCTCAAGTCTCAACCTTCCAACCACACCGGCTCCATCATCACCACTACCATCTTCAACCGAGCCCATTACATTCTCCTTCCCCTTCCACCAAAACAAACCCACCTCCCGATGCCTATTCGTATATGTATCCATTGTATATATTTAAAAAAAATATGATCATATCCTCTCCATTTATACTTTACACTCCTATGGGGAAATTTTGGCAATAAGTTGGACATGCATTTGTATGACCTGTGTGTATATGTAGATTGCCACATCATCAAGTCATTTGTGGCATTATTACTGCACTTTGCAGCATTTATTCTTCGAACTTTGCTTACCAAAAGTATTTGTAGGTGTGCCTTGGACCGAAGAAGAGCACAGAATGTTTTTACTTGGATTGCAGAAGCTAGGCAAAGGTGATTGGCGGGGAATAGCACGTAACTTTGTGATATCAAGAACACCTACGCAAGTGGCTAGCCATGCTCAAAAGTACTTTATCCGTCAAACCAATGTGAACAGAAGAAAAAGAAGATCTAGTCTCTTTGATATAGTACCTGATGAAGTTAGTCCCTCTCTCTCACACACACACATACACAAGTAACAACTTTCATCTATTTGGTATGCTTTATGCAAATTTAATATCTTTATTGAGACTGTATGCCCTATTTGATCATAATCGCATTGTCCACGACTGCTGTGCATTGTATATTTTCAGTCTGTTGATCCTCAGCCCTTCCCCATGAATGGTCAAGAATTTGAAGCACAGAGCAACAATCCATTGCCAGTTCCTCCAACTTTGGATGAGGAATGTGGATCGATGGATTCCAATAATTCCGTAGATGGAGATTCAGCTGCCGCAAAGTCAGAAGCTCAACAGTGCACTTACCCAGTTATGTATCCTGCTTATTTTGCACCAGTCTTCTCTTACTCGCCTTTCTGGCCAGGCTACAGTGCTGAGAAGCAAACACATGAAGTTGTTAAGCCAACACCCGTACATTCAAAGGCACCCATGAATGTGGATGAGCTCCTGGGTATGTCAAAATTAAGTATAGGAGAAGCCGTTGTTGATGCACCAGTAGTACCTTCGTCTCTCTCCCAACATCTGCTCGGAGGCTCGAACAGACAATCTGCTTTCCATACCAATCCGCCCCCAAGTGGCTCAAGCATGAAATCCAGTACCAGTCCAACCCAAGCTGCCCAGTGATTTCACTGTTCATGGACCCTAAAATGGAGGTTTTTAGCATCAATTTGTTAATAGTAGTTCCTTATTACCACACTTCTGCCTTAGCTTATTTATTTATATAATTTGTTGTATATCAGGTATAAAATGGTTATGAAAGTGACCGACTTATTATTGATTCTTTAACTGTTTCCGTGGAATCTTTCATCTTTAGGACTGAATCTAAATGTGGTTAGATCTTGATTCTTCTTCATACACAACCTTGCTTTGTAATGTGCTTCCAGAATCTGCATGTTATGTTTTAGAGTTGTGATTAGTATCTGTTTACTTCTTCCAGACTTTTCTGATCCTTGGAGTTTTTTCTATTAAATATTTCTTGCCTGTATATATATTTTTTTAAATTTAAGCTCATGTCAGACCTTATTAGGAAGAGTTTTTTTTTTTTACCTTTAGTGTGACAGAAAAATCGTGCAGCGACGCAATATCTTGATCTCTTTCTACTATTTTTTACAGAAAGTTTGGCTTCATGCATTTTGGGTCGTAAATACAAGAAAAAAAATTAGTATACTCATACATGCTGCATTGTTGCTTGTGACCTCATTATGTAGTACTTCCTAGAATGATTGGAGGTTTTAATATTCATGGGGAATTTCTGTGTTCATAAGGGGTGGTCGAGGTTCGATCATATCAGGAGAAGAATTTCAGCTAATTGGTTTTTTTTTATAAGGCATCCCATCCAACTACATTAATCTCAATGTTGTAAATTTAGGTAAAGTTCTCGCTATGGATTCTGAGAGGACACCCAAATGGAAATATAGAAGAACTAAAATGAACATTTCTTCAAGGATTTGAGAATCATATGCTGTATTCTTACACCAACTATAAGAGCAACATTATGAGCTTTTAGGTTTGTTCCTTTCAAGTATACAATATGCCAGGAAGGAAGCTAAGAGAACTACCAGACAAGGATTTTCTCATGGGGAGATGAACCACAAGTTCCTCTTTCTCTGATAGTTGAACTCCACAATAATGTTTACAACAAAAAGAGGAAATGCACCCAACAAATGATGAGAGTAATGCCGATCATAACAAGAAAAAGAGGAGCAAGAGATCGGGGGAGTGCAGTCGGCACCAAAACAGACCAGCTCAGTTTGGTGGCAAGGCATTAGTTTCTATCTGATCCTCATCAGAATAGTAGTAAACCCCTGACTTTGCATTCTCTGTTAACATCTTGAACTTTCCAGCAGCGACGGCCAGAGAACTTGTAGAAGATATCGTCCTCTGCAAAAGAGAGAACGCACAATACTCTACGTTGAATACTTCAATTCCAGTATCCTCGGTGAACGAAGAAACCGAAACTCCAACTGCTTCACCTGCAGATGAAGATGACAGCTGAGCAATTTGCAGCAAAAAATGAAGTGCAAACAAAAGATTAGGTATACAAATGTGATTGGCTTTATAATTTGATTTTCCATTTATGGGCACCAACCCATACAAAGTATAATCGGATTCGGGAGGTATAATCGCGTTCTTATACAATTTTTATCACATGAAAAAAGGAAGACGACTTCTACTGAAAAAAAAAAAAAACATCTTCAAGAAAAACTCACCATGTGTGACCAGTAACAAGTTCTCATGAGGAAATTTGTCAGCAAGAGCCGTTATAACATCCTCATATCTACTTCTCGCAACACTCGTAGGTTCCTCCCAAAGAGGCATCTACACAACAAAAATATAGAGTAGACAAAATATTATAAGACGCAGAGAAAGGAAATTTGATGGACAACAATAAGCTTGGTAATGTTTTAGGGGTAGGACAAGGAATGCTGAGATACCAATTAAAGATAGATAAGGAATGAGTACATCTGTAGAAGGTTAGAGATGATATCAATTCAGGATCCGTAGAAAGTTAGAGATGATATCAATTCAAGATACGGTAGAAAATTGGGACAAAAGCTTTGTTGTTGATGATGATGATGATGATGTTGTATATAGAAAACACAATTTCAGAATTATATATATGTTATGGAAAAATAAATACAAAAAAGTTCACTAGAACAACATGAGTATTAAGGGAAGACCTTTTCGTAAATGCGCCCAGCAGAATGATCTACTGTTCCATCTGGAAATAAAGCTTCAAGCTCTGACACATCAGGAAACCAATTCCCTTGTTTTGCAGGCCCATCAATCCTCATTGCTTGCGAGTTCAAGACTTCACATAGTCCATACTCTATATGGACCTGCAGATTGGGAGAGGAAAGTTGGAAAACACTGAGTAATGTTAATACAATAAGGCATTTCAATGAAAAATGCTCAGACGAACAGATTCACATGCAGTAAGGCAAATGCTCAAGGAAGGAATAATGTCGATGGGGAATATCTGACATCAGTTCATGACAAACTGCATTGAACTAGTATATGGATGACAGATATGATGCTGATTTGTTGTATAACGAGATGCTTTCTCTACAATTTTGCTGGCAAGGTGGGGCAATGAAAGGATACCTGATTGTTGCATAACAACAATAGGAAAGCATAGCATCGGTTGGGCAACCAAGTGGTTGAGTCCTTTCGTACTTGGGAGGGAGGAGAGATCCTGCAATCAAACCCTGGGGGGCAGGTCACAGGACAGTCAAAGACTGACCCTTATTCTAAAAAAACATCAACAAAGACTTTATCCTCAATTTTGGGGGTTAAATAAATTGATACTTTCCTTCCATTTGTTTTTGTTAAGGGTCATCTCCTCTTTAAAGTTAGCAAATGCAATTCCTTTTCACCACCATGATCGAGTGTGTCTGATATGGTCATCTATCAACCATGTTTTTAATTTTTCAACCCATTTGCTCCGGGGGAGGTCTCACAAAATTATATTTCAACTGCAGGGTTTTCGACAGCAGAAACATCTCCACTTCAACCATCACATTTTTAATTCTATCAACACAACACCATCCTCAATCTTGCCATCAAGATGAATAATGGTTGGTGTTAATAGCCCAAAGGCCCCGGACTATTATTATTCTTAAGTATCTCTAGGCCTTGATTGTAAACCTGATTGTGGTAATGGCATAAAACAAAGCCCATTACAAATTTGAATAATAAAGAGGATTCAGCATAATGAGTCAACGACCAACTCAGAAGTGTACTGTTGTTCACGACAATCAAAGCTGCACAACCTTACTCTCCTGCCAAGCAACACCCTAGGGCAATGTTTAGAAGGAATGAGATAAATTCTGATTTCTTGAGGAATTCTCATGAATAAGTAATAGATGAATCTAGGCTGCCAAGATAATGATAGTCTGAACAAAAGATCAAGCCAGGGAAACCATCATAGTAATCTTAAAGTTAAAAGCATTAAGAATGAATAGATGAAAGGCTATCTTGCACATACAAGGGGAAAATGAAATCAATATCCGTATCATATCCATACTTGTATCCGTGTCCGTACTCGTGCGACATAGGTGACTACATTTTACCTATCTGAAAATGTGTATCCCGTATCCACATCGTGTTCTTATCTATATCCGTGTTCATATTCGTGCAACATAGTGAAAGCATGATGGAAGAGATTGAAAATGTCCATCATTTGCAAAATATATGATACCTGCTATAGCCCACAGAACACCGGAAGAATAAGTAATGACAATAATGACGATTTTCCATTGCTATCTTTCTTAGATATACGTTAATAGGTAAAGTATGTTTCTGTGATTACCATGTTCTTTCAGTGATATATTCATGTACTCTAAATTTACAGGGAACTGTGGAGTCTTTTCTTATTGGCATGTCAATTCAATCATACTGCTTTTGTTAATTCCATTTTGTGGGTAAAAAGGCGGAATATAGGCCAACAAAATTTCATTAAGGAGAGACTAAGTAAATATGAAAGCCAAAAGCACAGTTAGGTGCATTCTACAATGGACAATCAGAGACTGAAATATGAAAAAGAGAATAATATAACTAACAAATTTCTCCCTCTATATACTATAGCTAAAAATCAAGCAACATATATGAGGAAGGTGTCAAAATGACAATTCGTACACAATAGCTAAATAAAAACCATAACTTCAGACGATGTTTTCAGTGCAGATAAGTTTGGCCACCAGCGAAATATGCTCCGATAATTGAGGTGCCTAAGTTGGGATTGGTGGTAAACTTCTCATTCGGTTCACACCTCTACATACAATTGTTGGATCCGTTAACATTGTACGGTTTCCAATTATACATGAATCTCAAAAGCTCATCCTTCTCCACCTCTTTATCAAACTTTCATGTGCGACCAAAGCTAAACTTTCTCCTATCAAGTCGCCATTGGACCATCAACTCAGTATCGGTTTGACACTCTTATCAACTAACAACAACAACAACAACAACAAAGTCATTATCCAAATTTTTGTGGCCCGCTATTTGAATCCATTTCTACCATTTAGGTTTGTTAAGGGCCATGTTCTAAGTAGACGTCTGTCAACCTGTCAGCATGACTTAAAAGGCCTCCTTGGAAGCCATTCAATCTCTCTCTTGGTGTTAAGTTCGGGCACTGTTGTAAAAGTTGGCCTAGGCGGCGCCTTGGTGCCCTCCTAGCACCCTCTCCCCCCACCCCAACCCAATGACTATGCATGTTTTTGGGTTTATGGAGTTTTTCTGCAATTTTTAGTAGTTTTTTTTTTCCTTTTAGATTGTTCATACAAAGGAGTTATCTTACATTGTATTTTTTTATTATTTAACTTTTACCATTGTGCTCCAAATATCCAAATTCCTCATAATCAGATGGTATAAAACATGGCAAATTATAAGGGCACATCATTCTTTACTCAGGGCTAGCCCAATTTTTTGGTTTATTTACAAATTTGCCACTAGAAAAATTACTCAGGACTAGCCCAAATGTTGGTATATAAGTCAAAACAAAAAATTTCTTCTTCACTACTTATCCCTCCCAAAACCCTATATTTTCTCTTCCAAATCTCAACACCTAAATTCTAAATATTATTCTCAATCAAGGTAGTCAAAGGCGCAAGATACACTAGAAGCGCAAAGGGTTCATATCGCCTGAGGCGCAAGACATTTAAGATGCGCGTCCAAGCGATACGAGACGCAAAAATAATAAATAACAAAAATATGCATAAATAAATAAATAAATTAGTTATAATAAATAAAATCAAATAACATATTAAAACAAACAAAAATATGTTAAAATATAACAAAGTGAACTAGCAGAGCACTAATAGCACTAGTAAGTAATCAACCGAAATAACAAGAGTTTGTGTCCTCCCTAACACATTTTTAGTACATTTTAGTTTTTCTAATTCAATTGTAACCAACTTAGGCAACCGTAGAAAGGACTATCTCCCTCCCACTAGTATAAGGTAAGGGTTATTTCCATGCCTCAAATTATATATATATATATATATATATATATATATATATATATATATATATAAAATCATAAGACACACCTTTTCTTGGTTGTGCCTTGCTGAAAGACGCGTCCTGGGTGTGCCCAGAGAAAGGGGCCTCACCTAGTGAGGGACAAGGCACAACTGATGTGCCTTCCTGCGAGACGCGCCTTTGACTATCATGTTCTCAATCCATGTTCATGCCTAAATTTCATTTTTTAGTAACTAAAATTTGATTTAATATTCATTCTAGATGAATTTTCTAAGTCTTTAACCCATTTTAGGGTTAAGAACTTCAAAAAATTCGTCCACAGTCACGACGGGATGATGATGGACTGTCAAAAATATTGACAATCCTACCAATTAGAATGCATAAAAAATTGAAAATCATATTTTCTTTATGACTGTTAAAAAATTTGGCAGTTCTTCAAAATGGTAGGACCTACATAAACAACATCTTTTTTAGGACTGTTAAATTTTTTGACAAGTTTTCCAATTGGTAGGATTGTCAAAATTTTTAACTGTCCTACATAAAATTTAAAACATACAATTCTCCTTTCTAGATACTCCATTTTTTTTTTACGAGTGTCAAAATTTTTGATAGTTCTAAATATTTGTAGGAATGTCTCCATTTTAACTGTCCTACATAAAATTTAAAACATACAATTCTCCTTTCTGGATATTCTATTTTTTTTACGAGTGTCAAATTTTTGACAGTTCTAAATATTTGACAGTCCTTAAAAAAAAAATTTTGTGGCTGGCCTTGTTTCTATACTATCTATAGCATAATCGCGCATGACAGACAAAATAATACGCATCATTGTCAGAACTTACAAAGAGAATTTGTTCTTTGGTACCTAGTGGTGGTAGGGCTTCACCATTTGATCTAAACCTGACTTACATCAATTTTGAATTATATTACATTGGATAAAGTATCTATAAAATTTTCTGGTGAGTACAAGTAAAATGTGGAAACATTCTGGAGAAACTCTCACATCAGTTAAAAGTTGTTTAAATGGATACGACAGAGTAATGGGAGTTATGATACCGATTTCTTTATAGCTCCTATATATCCTATTTCATTTGTAATTATGTTAGCCGATCTTCTCTTGATCATTATAAAACAATATCAGCATTCCGTGCCAACTGCATCCCTCCACTTGCTAACACCAGCATTGAATTGTGGAAAACATGGCCACTGTCTAACCGTAATGAGCAGTCACCATCTTGTGGTCATCAAACACTTGTATGAGTAATTGCAATTAGACTTGACCAAAAAATTTACATTAGGTTGGGAAGCAGGTAAAATTCTAAGCTTCAAAATTCTCCAACATTTTCAGACTGTAAGAGAGTATACACGAATTTTTTTTTTAGGACTGTCTAAATTGTTCACAATCCTTTCAATTGGTAGGACTGTTAAAAAATTTGACAGTTATAAATAAAATATTGAACAATATTTTTTTAGGACTATAGAAAATTTCTACAGTCCTGATAACATACATGACGTAGAATTTTTCTATCACGAAATTTCTTATTTCGAAACTCTAAAATTGGTTTGTAACTTAAAAAAATGGCTTAATTGCACTTTGCTACCCTCAACTATTCCGCATTTTCAACTTGATACCATAAACTTTTTTTCGTAACAAATTGGTACCTCAACTATTATTTTTTTTCAACTTGATACCTAATTTTTCAAAAATTCCGAAAATGCCCTTCCCTCTTCCTTTCCTCCACCCCCTTCCCCACTCCGGCCACCCCCCCTGCTAGCTCTGGCCGCCCCACCCCCCCCCCCCTGCTAGCTCCGCCCCGACCGCCCCCACCCCCCCCCTGCTAGCTTCGGCCACCCCCTGCCCCGCCTCCCGCCCTCCCTCCCCAGCCCCCCTCCTCACGTGCTGCCGCGGCCTAGGGGAGAGGCGGGGGCGGGCGGGCGGCCGGAGCGAGCAGGGGTGGGGGGTGGGGGGCGGGGGGGCGGAGCTAGCAGGGGGGGACGGCCGGAGTGAGCCAGGGGGGCGGCCGGAGCGTGCAGGGGGGGAGGGTTAGGGGTAGGGGTAGGGACATTTTAGTCCAAAATAACATCTGGGTACCAAATTATTACAAAAAATAGTTTAGGGTACAAAGTTGAAAAATGGTAATAGTTGAGGGTAGCAAAGTGCAATTAAGCCTAAAAAAATTCGCCCCAAGTTCATCCTAAACCTATTTATGTTACTACTCTATGATATTTGGACATCTCCGAAATTGGGAAGAAGATTAGAATTTGGGTGAAGATGGGGGTGATGGAGAAGAAGATGTGAGAGTTTGTAAGGGTTTGAGAAGAGCGAGAGTAAAAATTTCAAATGAATAGATTTGAGTGGATTTGGCAGAGGGTGGGGAAGGGTGGACAACTCTTAGTAAAAAAAAAAAAAGGAAGACCGTTTTTAGTAGTTTCTTCTCTAAACTGGGCTAGCCCAAATCCTGGACTAGTCCTGAATAAAGATTGAAGTACCCTTATAATTTGTCTAAAACATTTTCCCATTTATGTTCCATAATACTCTTATATTAAAAGGTCAATATAAAATTCCACCAGGTTTGATTACATGATTGGTACTAAGGCTTTGTTTGGTAGGAATGATAGAAAAGTTGAAGTAAGAAAAATCGAAGATATTTAATTTTCCATCCATATGGAAAGGAAAGACTATTTTTTTCATTTGTGTTACATTTTTTTTTGGTAAGAAAAGAAAAGCGGATGGAAGGAAAATAAAAATATAAACTTTACCAATTACATCCTCAACTAACAATATTTATTTACCATTTGAATTTTTTGAACTACTTTAAAATAATATAATTTTTATAGGGTATAATTGTAAATTAAGATGAGTATGCACTTTTTCTTCTACTTTTGGGATGATTGATTTTCTTAGGTTACGACGGAAAACCAATAGATCTATTTTTCCTTCCATCCACTTTTCTTTTTATACCAAACAACAACAAAAATATTTCCTTCCTCCCACTTTCTCTCATCCATTTTCCTTTCTCCAACTTTTCCCTTATACCAAACACACCTAAAGCATGGCATGATAATCCTAACTTTGGAGAAGTCAGCAAAATTATACTACAACTTCTAAAGATTTCTGGAATACTTGGGACCGGTTTGGCATTGCTGCTGCTTTTCAAAAAGTGGCAGCAAAAGAAGCAGCTTTTGACAGCAATCCTCCAATTGCTTTTAAAAACTTTCCCGGAACTGAACGAATTAACAAATTAATGATGAAATGTACCTTGACTTTGGAGGGGTCGATGGCGGGGGCGTCGGCGCTGGTCTCCATGGAGAGCAGTAGTCCCTCGTCGGCGACGACGGAGCAGAGCGCGACGACGACCTCCCTCGCGGTCTGGCGGCAGCGGAGGAACGGGGAGACGACGACGCGGTGGATCGGGAACCCGACCCCCCGCAGCCTCTTCCCGGTCGTCCAGGCCCTGATCTTCCCCGCCTCCGTCAGTGGCGGGTCCCACGGCCGCGCCGCCGTCAACGACCACAGCGGCTCCGCCGCGTCGAGCCGGTCCCCGTGGCGCATCACCACCACGTTCTGCACGGACGACGACGACGACGACGAAGATGACGACTCCATTCTCTCAAAATTGCTCTATTTTTCTTCTTCTTCTTCTTTTCTCGTCTGCTTGTGTACTTATTAATGTTGACTTTAATTTTGGAAATGGATCTGCGAATGAACTTAGCTAGGATTAGGTCGCGGAGAGACAGAATTAAACACCATAGAGAAGCCCTCATCTGAAGCCACGTGTGCGTTTAGTTTGGATTGGGATGCTAACTGGGTGGTTGGCGACAGAAATCGTTCGATGTGTTCGTGATATTATCGGATGCGAACAACTTGCTTCAATTTCATTGGGTGGGGTGTTTTTTTAAGTTGTTTAATATGAAATAATTGAGTGCTGGATTAGCTAAACAAAGGCTGCTTAGCACACAAGATTCCAATAAAATATGGCAGTTTATAGGTTTTTGTCTTACGTACCCGTCTAAAAAAAAAAAAAAAAACAAACAGTTTGGAGGCAAATTTGGAGAATATAGCCGTATGTAGATACCACGGTGCTACATTGTTGGCAAATTTGGACCGCATTCCAGACCTGCATGTCACGTATCATCCGTTAATTGGTTGGGAGGGAAGGGACGAGTGGGTCCCAAAGGCAGCAAAAGCGGTCTGTGGGGTGGCATACAGGCACGTGCGAGGACACCCCCAGCAAACCATTTATCATTTTCCATACAGATATTGTGCAACTATTGTATGCAACTCTAGAGTTTTGTTTTGAGTATGTACATACATTCTAGGGAAAATTTATGAAATGTCCAAAAATTACAAAAAATTTATGAAAAATCCACCACAAAATAACATTTCATCGCGTGTCCAGAATTAGCGAAAAATATATAAAGGGGATTCTGAATGACATTTTTGTTCTTCTAATTTATTGAAAACACTCCCGAACCCTACTCTTCAAAAAAATATTTCGATACTTCCTCTTCTTCCATACGCCACTCAGTTTCGAATTTAGGTTTTCTCCTCCAAAATCTTCAAACCTTACTTCAAAAATTCGTCGAAAAATTTCGGTAGGTCGACTAATGAAGAAGACGTTAATCTCCGGCTCCTCGAAACTACGCTCCTTTTGTGACAAATCGGGACTCGTTTCGACCTCCCAGTCAAAAGTTATGGTCCTTCAAAGTTTCAACTGGACATAAAATGCAGAAGAATGATCATTCTCCGTGGTAACATCACGGAGAATGGAGAATGGCCATTCTTCGTACTAAAACCACGAAGAATGGTCATTCTCCTTATTAAATTAACAAAGAATAGACATTCTTCGTGTTAGAATGACGGAGAATGTCCATTCTCTGTCAATTTAACAAGGAGAATGGTCATTCTCCATGGTTTTAGATGGAGAATGACCATTCTCCTTGTTAAATTGACAAAGAATAACCATTCTCTGTGTTAAAATGACGGAGAATGGCCATTCTCCGTGTTAAAATGACGGAGAATGGCCATTCTCCGTCAATTTAACAAAGCAAATGGCCATTTTCCGTTATTTTAACAAGGAGAATAGCCATTCTCCGTGTTATAATGATGGAGAATGGCCATTCTCCGTCAATTTAACAAGGAGAATGGCCATTCTCCTTGTTAAATTGACAAAGAATAGTCATTCTTGTCACGTCCCGCTCCCGCAGGAGCGATCGTCCTCGCTAAGGCGTGATGTCGCACGGGCCTAGGTTGCGCTCGTGCAAGGCCAAGTCCAAAAACGGCCGATTTGAGCTAGACCACAGAGTCGCACAGAGTGTCCCCATTTGCAGCGGAAAGTAAATGAACACAATTAGAAGCGAATTCAAACTCTTTATTGATATTCAAGAAGTTTACAAGCGGCGCTAGGCCGAGTTTACAAGTCGCTCAAGCTCTCTCTCTCTGAAACATAAAAGGCGTGCCAAGTGGCTTACAAGATAGAATGATTCATGGCGATGTTCCGATGCATTATGTCTTGTATATGGTGCTTCAGCTCCTTGCAACGCTCCAAGGCTCCAGAGATAGCTCCGCGCCTTAGCACGCTCGAGGGAAGCTCCGCACCCGATGACGTCTCCTGCATCCTGCAAGCAGACTGTGGGGTTATCAGTACATTGTTATGCACTGGTGAGGAGGCTAGCTCGCCCATAATGCTATCATTACCAAACACGTTCTATTTACTTTTGTGCACCGTCTATCATTCATTGTCTTTCTAATCTTGCCTTAGGATCAGTTTCATGGCATATTTCATAACCTATTCCGTGTTGCCAAATTCAAGTGTCGCATGGAAATACATGCACGACTTACCCATACTTACCGTCCGGCCTTCCCTTTCCAAAGTAAACCAAGTTAGTCAACAATTCAATATGAACTTTCAATGTCAAGTGCGTGTCCCTGCCTCGGGTTCTGCGCGTCGTAGGCACGTATCTAACTCACTTGCAAGAATTTCTCATTATCATTTGGTGTGTTACATTTCAAGCATATTCATAAGGCACTTCATTTAGTTAACTTAGACTACTTGTTTCAATGCAAGGACTTGCACGTGGATTGCCACCAGCATAGCCCACTTAATCTATATGCACTGGTCGCTGGCATCACAAGCCATTTTGGACATCTTTCTCCTTGGTAATTTCTCACCTATCATAGCGTGCGGCTGGAACACCTTGATAGTCTCTTTGAAATACCCCGCACTTACGTTTCCTGTGGTGGCCAAGTCCGCACCCAGGTTGCCCGTAAGCCCCTTTGATTCCGCCTAGGCCGGCAGATCCCCCGTTAGATCATGCCGCAGAATCCCTTCTTCTTCACGGCCATGATATTCCCCCCCTCGCCCGTGCCGTTTGTCCACGACCATTTCGTATTAACTTGTCTTTTTAACTTAACGGCTATCTCTTAGCCGTAGGCTAACCCTTAGCCTTAATACGTTATCGACCAGGTTGGCGTCCGCGCAGTGCGGGTAGCGAGCCCCGTTGCACGTGCCCGTCACACCTGTCGCTAACCATTCTTTTTTTTCACTTATTCATTCGTTCATTCATTCATTCATTCATTCACACATTACGCAACTCCCAGTGAGGAAGTCGTCTTGGCGACCCATCGGTCCCGAAGTCTTTCAATGTTGCTATACTCTACTCGGAACGACTATGTCGATAGTCTTCCGTTTCATTGTTGTAAACCATTCATTGTTTCATTGTTGAACGCATAAGGAACTCGAAACGTAAGCTTGTGCCTTAGCACGAGCGTGGAGTGTGGTGCGAGAGTTCTCACATTCTTTTCATGTTCTTTTCCATATTCTATACAAGCATACAAGATGGAATTATTTCCTTAGCTAGGTGCGTTGAGTCATTTATTAGCATGCGCGGTGTTATCGCCTAGCGATTCTAGCTATAGTGTCCGTATTGTTATGTGTCTAGGCTAAGCAAAGACGGGTTCATCGGAGCCACCCACCTTAGCGATGTTCGCATCGGCCGAGCGATACTCCGAGCGCGCCTTTGAAAGTCTAAGTCTGGATTCATCTTTGACGGGCCAATGTAAGCCTTGCATCGATTCTTCATCAGGTCGATGCCAACTCTTCGGGTCGACGGCTCGTTTGAGTCGTTGCACTTGCCGTTTGAATCGGCGTTCCGCTAGGGCGGAGCGGGTCATTACATAATACACTACTCAAAACAAGTCTCGTCCTCGAGACTTCCTGAGTGCAGGTCATCCTACCGTTCCCTAACTCATGTCGTGTGCATATCTTAGACAATTCTTATCGTCTGGCTTTATCGCTCGATGGCATCAAACTATACTCGATACCTTTCCAAGTTCCGTGTCTGCATACGTTTGGTCGATTTTATTGAATAACTTTTCATTCATTTTAGAGTTGATGGTACTTATTCAATTCAAGCGTTTCTTCGACTTGGTTGCTATTTCGACGTGTCATGGGACTGAAATGGTCGCATGAGGCACGTTGTAATTTATCAAACTCAAGAGTCGTAAGCGGAGGCAAACTCACTCATTCGTTCACGCGCATCTCAACACCCACTTGCAGCTGCATTCGAGTTCATCATATCGCTGAGTTTGGATCGTGTACGCATTCAAGGCGTCCACCGAATACGTACATTTCAACCAAGCTTAGCGACTAGCGAAGTCGGACAAGCTACTCGTGATAGTTTCGATTTGCCGATCGTTTTGCTAACTTCGATTTAAAACCGAACTCATGTGTGCATCACATATCGTTTATCTCGGTCCTCGAGATGATTCGATTCGCTTCTCAAGCGCTCTTGTCAATGAAATCAATACGATTTCTTCTTAGCGGAGTCGACTAAGTTTAAGTAATTCCCGTCCGATTCGAGACCAAGTATTGCAACATCATCGAGTACGTCTTCCAATTAATGATTCAATTCGTTATCCCAACTTTACTTGCGCATCATCCATTCCTATCTTTTCTTCCGTTTGGGGCCAGTCTCGCCATCGTTCATGCACACTCCCAGTTCTCCGTCCTACTCTAAGTCTTGTTGCCCCAAGTCTATCGTCCGTCCAGACGACACTGTAAATGCCATCGCACAGGTTCAATCACTCGGCATAGGGCCGTCCGCCTATCCGCTAGGTCAGCTCACAAGGTCATAGTTACACGTCAAGTCCGTTGCTCATCGTGCAAGGTCGTTGCACGAAGCTCGCCCCAAATCCTATGGTCAAACCATTTGTTCGTTTGTACGGGAGTTTCTACCCAAGTTCGTTTCGCTCAAACTTCTAAACATCAAGCAGCGTTCACCCTATTCGTATCAACACATTCTCCGCTCCAAGTTCGAGCTCGTTAGGAAAGTCATCCTACGATAGGTTGTCAACTAAATCCTCGACATGTTAATATCGTGTGTCCGTACTAGCAATTATCGTAATCTATCTCTTCAAGTATGTTTTGATACAGTTTCCCTATCCAATTCACGTAGTCGATCACAAGGTCGTCTAGCCTTGCAATATGTCGCACCCCGATCTCACGCAAGTCTGATTATCTACGGCGGACATGAATCACCATGTCGACATTCCCGCAGAATAATCGTCCTCATCGGGACGTAACTCTTGTATTGCGTCTAGACTTGCTCATTTTCGATACGCGGATTGGGTCTACTCAATCCTCGACTTTACTTCGCCGTCTATTATACGTCCGATCAATCCTCAATCCGCCTTCGCTTCAAACCACAAGTCGTAGCAATCAAAATTGCCATGTCAAGGTATTTCGAGTTCGATCATTCCCGCTGGACATGAATCACCATGCCAACGCTCATGCGGAACGTTCATCCCAAATCCGACGTGACGCATGTGCGAGGCTGGAGTTGCGCTCGCGCAAGACAAGATCATTATCGTTGTAGTTATCACCGAACAATCAAGTCACTTCCCTTCTTCATCCAAACGTTCATTCCTATCAAAATTTCCAACATAGCATTCTTTAAAACAATAACTTCTAACACGATCGTCATTCATAGAATTAGAGTACCCCCGAGTTATTGTACATCGATCTTTGATACGTCTCAATACCATTGATAATGTACATAACCCGACGATCTTCCTTTTGCAACGAATTCCAAGTTGTGCAACTTAATTTCCTCGATTCACATCGTCGCGTGCTAACTCTTCATCGAGCAACATCAATTTCAATTCCTTAGGCATTCTCGTATCCTCAAATCAACGTTTCCTATGCACGCTATCTTCCGACCGTGCTATTCCCGATCTCGTCCATGAGTAATTCACCTTAACTCAAGTTTCAATCCATTCAACTAAATTCAAAATCGCATGCACGATCTTCTATGTTTCCTCGACCAAGACCTCCATTCGTTTCATGATTCGCACTATGCATTCTTAATTCATCCGAACGATATCTCGTTTGAGACTCTTGAAGTCGAAACCAACTAAGCGTTACTCATTCTAAGGCTTGCGCGATATCATCGCTTGCCGACGTTCTCGTTCTATCCGTAAATTCTTTTATCTTGCTCGAACAATTTCTATAACGTCCATACACCACTCAGGGTTCGAGCCACTCGACTAGTCGTCGACACTCATTCTTATTCTTCCTCGAAGCTATCACATACACCACTCGGGGTCAAGTCATTCTACAAATCTTCGAAAGGTTATTCGACTCCCGATCGATATGTTCAGTCGCGTGTTCGCCCATTCCTCAAAGTCTAAGAACCACTTCTCGTATTCATTTTAGCGTTGGTCAAGTAGCGTCTCTATCAACATACGTTCTAAGTCTCACTTATTCCTATCCGACCGATAGTCGGTCTCGCTCGCAAACTCATTTGCACCAAAAGGTCTAGGTGCGCGATACTCGGCACAACTTAGCCGAAAGACTGCGTGCATAACCATCCCGTTCGAACTATACTTCGGTCTCGCGTACTCGTTCGCTATTGTCAGCGTAAGGTTCGAGCACATCTCGCATTTTCTAGCTCTTAGCATCGCTTTCTTCCAACTCAAGTGCGTCGTGGTTCGGCACAAAGGCCTTCGCCTATCGATCCCGTTCAACCGAGTACTTATACGACCTTTTGAAAATATTAGACTTATTGTATGGAACATCTCAAGGCACAACGAGAGAGAGCGTATCCTTCTTTTGTTTCAACGAGCTTTCAAAACTGAGAAAATCGAAATAAAGTCTAAGGACGTAAAGCCGTGCTCTGATACCAATCTGTCACGTCCTGCTCCCGCAGGGGCGATCGTCCTCGCTAAGGCGTGATGCCGCACGGGCCTAGGTTGCGCCCGTGCAAGGCCAAGTCAAAAAACGATCGATTTGAGCTAGGCCACAGAGTCGCACAGAGTGTCCCCATTTGCAGCGAAAAGTAAATGAACATAATTAGAAGCGAATTCAAACTCTCTATTGATATTCAAGAAGTTTACAAGCGGCGCTAGGCCGAGTTTACAAGTCGCTCAAGCTCTCTCTCTCTCTGAAACATAAAAGGCGTGCCAAGTGGCTTACAAGATGGAATGATTCATGGCGATGTTCCGATACATTATGTCCTGTATATGGTGCTTCAGCTCCTTGCAACGCTCCAAGGCTCCAGAGATAGCTCTGCGCCTTAGCACGTTCGAGGGAAGCTCCGCACCCGATGACGTCTCCTGCATCCTGCAAGCAGACTGTGGGGTTATCAGTACATTGTTATGCACTGGTGGGGAGGTTAGCTCGCCCATAATGCTATCATTACCAAACAAGTTCTATTTACTTTTGTGCACCGTCTATCATTCATTGTCTTTCTAATCTTCCCTTAGGATCAGTTTCATGGCATATTTCATAACCTATCCCGGGTTGCCAAATTCAAGTGTCGCATGGAAATACATGCACGACTTACCCATACTTATCGTCCGGCCTTCCCTGTCCAAAGTAAACCAAGTTAGTCAACAATTCAATATAAACTTTCAATGTCAAGTGCGTGTCCCTGCCTCGGGTTCTGTGCGTCGTAGGCACGTTATCTAACTCACTTGCAGGAATTTCTCATTATCATTTGGTGTGTTATATTTCAAGCATATTCATAAGGTACTTCATTTAGTTAACTTAGACTACTTGTTTCAATGCAAGGACTTGCACGTGGATTGCCACCAGCATAGCCCACTTAATCTATATGCACCGGTCGCTGGCATCACAAGCCATTTTGGACATCTTTTCTCCTTGGTAATTTTTCACCTATCATAGCGTGCGGCTGGAATACCTTGATAGTCTCTTTGAAATACCCCGCACTTACGTTTCCTGTGGTGGCCAAGCCCGCACCCAGGTTGCCCGTAAGCCCCTTTGATTCCGCCTAGGCCGGCAGATCCCCCGTTAGATCATGCCGCGGAATTGCTTCTTCTTTACGGCCACGGTATTCCCCCCCTCGCCCGTGCCGTTTGTCCACGACCATTTCGTATTAACTTGTCTTTTTAACTTAACGGCTATCTCTTAGCCGTTGGCTAACCCTTAGCCTTAATACGTTATCGACCAGATTAGCGTCCGCACAGCGCGGGTAGCGAACCCCGTTGCACGTGCCCGTCACACCTGTCGCTAACCATTCTTTCTTTTCTTTCACTTATTCATTCGTTCATTCATTCATTTATTCATTCATTTATTCATTCATTCACACATTACGTAACTCCCAATGAGGAAGTCGCCTTAGCGACCCATCGGTTCCGAAGTCTTTCAATGTTGCTATACTCTACTCGAAACGACTATGTCGATAGTATTTCGTTTCATTGTTGTAAACCATTCATTGTTTCATTGTTGAACGCATAAGGAACTCGAAACGTAAGCTTGTGCCTTAGCACGAGCGTGGAGTGTGGTGCGAGAGTTCTCACATTCTTTCCATGTTCTTTTCCATATTCTATACAAGCATACAAGATTGAATTATTCCCTTAACTAGGTGCGTTGAGTCATTTATTAGCATGCGCGGTGTTATCGCCTAGCGATTCTAGCTATAGTGTCCGTATTGTTATGTGTCTAGGCTAAGCAAAGACGGGTTCATCGGAGCCACCCACCTTAGCGATGTTCGCATCGGCCGAGCGATACTCCGAGCGCGCCTTTGAAAGTCTAAGTCTGGATTCATCTTTGACGGGCCAATGTAAGCCTTGCATCGATTCTTCATCAGGTCGATGCCAACTCTTCGGGTCGACGGCTCGTTTGAGTCGTTGCACTTGCCGTTTGAATCGGCGTTCTGCTAGGACGGAGCGGGTCATTACAATTCTTCGTGTCAAAATTGACAAAGAATGGCCATTTTCTGTCATTTTAACAAGAAAAATGGTTATTCTCCGTCATTTTAACACGGAGAATGATCATTTTTCGTGTTAAAATGACGGAGAATGGCTATTCTCAGTCATTTTATCACTGAGCCATTCTCCGTCATTTTAACACAGAGAATGTCCATTCTCCGTGGTTTTAACACGGAGAATGACCATTCTCCATCATTTTAACACGAAGAATGACCATTCTCCGTCATTTTGACATAATTTTAGCACGAAGAATGATGGAGAACAGTCGATAGAAACCTAAAACCTAATTTTTTGTTTTTTTTGTGGAAAAAATTTTGTTAGGAACAAAAATTCAAGAGTTTTTGTTCTTCTTTCAAAACGATGCTAACTCTTATGGAAAAGAAGAAGAAGATCTTCTCTCCACAATTGACCTAATCATTGAAAAAATTCAAATCTCTCCAGGATGATGATGATGATGATGATGATGATGATGAGCGATGATCGGAGTTCGACTGATGTCACTCCCGTTTCTCGTTATACGTTTTTTTAGGATATGTATACGAATTTCTGACAATTGTCAGGTGGCCCGTATTTTGACTTATCTTGCTTAGCTTAGCCTTTATTTAATTTTGACTTGATTGGTTCAACTTGGTTCAACATGACTTGGCTTGGCTTGGTTTGGTTTATTTTCGGTTGAGATGAGAGGGGTTGCTATATAAATCAACTCATTCTCTCTCCTCCATTTTTACATTTACTTCTTCATTTACTTCTCCATTACTCCTCCCACCTACCAAGCCTAGGCAAGTGCAACTTGCTTCATGACAGATCTCAAGTTTTATTGTTCCATTCTCTTTCTTACTTGATTCTAAGCCTCTTTAGAACTTGACATTTTTAGGCTTGAGGGATGGATTCTTGTAGAACTAAGTTTGTAAATTTTTTGGTTTTTCTTGGTTTTGATCTCTGAAACTTGCTTATTTTCGAGATCTAATGGTTCCATGTTGTAGGAAATTCAATTCTACCAAAATTTTGCTTTTGAACCGCTTGATTTCGACTACGTATGAGATAGTTATGCCATTTTTGAGTTCATGCGTTTCCCACACCTTTTGGTGCTGTTGGGACGATGAACGGTGCCGCGCGCAATGTCTTCGCTGCCGCGCGCCCGCGCAACATGCGCCGTGGGCGATTTTGCCCGCGCGCAAGACGCAACTTACGCGCCGTGCGCCCGCGCACTTCTCTGCCGCGCACAACGTGCGCCGTAGGCGATTTTGCCCGCGCGCAATACGCAACTTGCGCGCCGTGCGCCCGCGCACTTCTCTGCCGCGCGCCCACGCGCCCGCGAGCCGCACGCCTACGCGCCGCGCTTGTGCGCTACGTGCGCCATGGGTGATTTTGCCCACGTGCAATGCGCAACTTGTGCGCCGCGCGTAGGGGTGTAAACGGGGCGAACGGACACGGACAGTCCACTGTTCGTGTTCGGTCCGAAAATAAAAACGAGTTCGGACGGACGGATACGGACAGTCCACTGTTCGAATTTGGGCCGGACGGACACAGACAACCACTGTTCGTTAATTCAATCGGACGGTCCGCGGACAAATTAAATATATTATCAAAAGCTATTATTTTATCAAGATTTCTTGATAGTTGCTAAAAAAACAAGTTGAAAGAAAATATAATGGAAGGTTATAGAATACAACAAACAATGGTAAAAGGTTAATAAAAATCGAGACCGAACAACAATAAATTGATGCAAAACCAAAATGATATGACATAATTAATGCAAAACCAAAAGGGGTTTCCACTATCGGACGGTCCGCGAACAAATTCGGACTGGACCTGGATATGACCGTGTCCGTGTCCGATTTTTAAACGGACCAAAAAATATGTCCAAGTTTTGTTCGTTAATCAATCGGATGGCCTGCGGTCGAACCATTTATCGAGCCGGACACGTACGGACAACGGACTACTTTGTCCATTTTACACCCCTAGTCGCGCGCCGCGCTTGCGTGCAACGTGCGCCGTGGGCGATTTTGCCCGCGCGCAATGAGCAACTTGCGCGCCGCGTTTGCGCGCAACGTGCGCCGTGGGCAATTTTGCCCGCGCGCAATGTGCAACTTGCGCGGTCGTGCACTTCTCTGCCGTACGTTGCGTTGCGAGCAACGTGCGCCGTGGGCGATTTTGTCTGCGCGCAATGCGCCACTTGCGCGCCGGGCGCCGCGCTTGCGCGCAACGTACGCCGTGGGCGATTTTGCCCGCGCGCAATGCGCAAATTGCGCGGCCGCGCGCCCGCACACTTCTCTGCCGCGCGCCGTGCTTACGGGCAACGTGCGCCGTGGACGATTTTGCTCGCACAACTTGCGCGCAGGTCACTCCAAATGACTGTTTTTGACCGTTTGAACTATTTTGTAGCTAAAATCTTAAAAAACTCAAAACATGAAAGTTGTAGATCTTTTTCTTGGCTTCAAGAATATGTCACTAGTTATTTTATACAAGTTTCTCTCATTCATGATAATGTAAGAATAGAACACGATAGTGGCCTGTTAAGGCGCACTCTTAACAAGTATCAAGTAACATGATAATTCTTAATAGTGACCCGTCGTGGTACACTCTTGACAAGTAACTTAACATAATAATTCTTGATGGTGGTCCGTTGTAACGCACTCTTGACTTGACAAAGTAATCCTAACATAAAAATCTTGATATGCTGTTGCGACGGCTATCTCGACTTGCTAAGTAACTCTTGCCTTGACACCGTGGGTGTTTGTGCATGTATAAGCTATAGGTCTCATCTTGCACCATGTCTAGGACATGGATTCCTGGTTACCACGGTTAGGGATTCATACTGAATCTGACTAGGATAATGACTAGATTGATCAAGTAGTCCATGAAGAGATTTCCCAGCTACAGGCAGTCCCGTTATCTGGGCGCTTTAATTGGACTTGTAGCCTGTCGTCGAGTAGGGCACATTTCCAGCACACTGTCATGTGTTACACCCTCAAGTCACCTAATCCAACTCTCTCAACTTGTAACTGGATAACCTGGATTAAGACTGCAGGGCTTGTGGCTGCTGGAACATCTCATTGCATCTTGCTAGTAACTAGGCTTGTGATAACCCTAGTTAGTTAAAGTATCAAGCCGTACTTATTGTTTGGCCGTGAATGATG
Organism: Iris pallida; assembly: GCA_029216955.1. NCBI lineage: Eukaryota > Viridiplantae > Streptophyta > Magnoliopsida > Asparagales > Iridaceae > Iris > Iris pallida. The sequence goes on along the minus strand of JANAVB010035820.1, from coordinate 17,627,192 downwards.
AATGGAGTCCAGTCTAGTCTTATCTAAGCAATGCCAATCTATGATTATTTCAGCACTTTACTGTTTATGTTTACTCTTGTCGATAATTGGTCGGAGACTAAGCTCTGTTCAGGTGAAGGGTTACAACCCCGGTCCTTGTTTGGTTTACGGGTTGTAACTTGGCTACCGGAATAGTCCCTTAGTTGTCTTATCGTTTATCACCTTGTTTTTTCTAACTCATGTCTGTTATTATCATTTATGTCTCATGTGCTAATATGCTGGTTTTAGTTCTTAAGTGAAGCCTCCCTTGTGGCACTTGCTCTTTCTGGGGTCTGACCCAGCTGGGTTTGTATGACCAGATTTCGGAGTAGCTCCCGAGGATCTTCCTATCTTCCAGCCAGATGGTGACCACTAGGCGCAACCCTGGCAACGAGTGGGTTCTTATTTTGCTCTCCCACTTTTTTGTAAAAATATTCTTTTGAGGCATTTAGCCGTCGAGCAAGTGTTAGCTTGTTTACAACTTTACTTACTGTCCGCCTACGGGCTGTAACATGATTGACAAATCCTAGGGTTGATCATGTATGACTGAAACTCTTGTTAGTCTTCACATTTTGTATGACTAACTTCATGATCATCTGAATATGTAATGTTTGGGATGCCTTACTTTGTATGTCTGATGATCTAACATCTTGTAACATTTACTTACTTGCTTGAGATTGAAACACTAGGCTTGTTCATGACCATAAGAGACTGTTGGCTTGTAGATAAACCCTCATGCATCTAGACAGCCATAACCGTATATCGAGGTAGATTATACTTCAATGTACGTAGCTGGCTGTGTCTGCCCTCCGCTCTCCAGTATTCTGGTTCTGGGGCATGACAACTGTAAAAAATCACAGTGAACTATGAACGATCTTTGCGATCTCTGCTGAAGATGAGAGCAATGTAATTCAGATCTGTCGTGAAGAAGAAGACGAAAATCGTAATCCAAATCTGAGTTTGTGCAAAATGGTAGTTATGCTATTATAAAGATGACAATTTTGTAAATACAGAGCATCTAAAGGAAATCTTAGAATATTTAACGTAGAAATATATAATTCTGGGCATTTCATAAAATCCATCATGCGGGTGAATTTTTCATACAAACCAACCTCGAAATTGAATTTCTTAGCAATTTCCAGTACATTTTATATCACATGTAAGTCATATTTATATAATCCATTAATTAATAATAATAAATTTTAAAAAATTACAAATCATTCTAAGTACCGTGTATATTTATACACTCACATAGTTTAAAAAAAAATCTAAAAGACTTCTAACTACCTGAATATATAACAAATTTTAAATGTATTAAATTTAAATTATATTTAAGCAAAGTATATAATATTATCTAACTAAACACATTCATAATATAAAAACATATAGAACAAATCAGAATTAAAATATATTTAAAATATTTAATATAATTTAAATTTTTATCTAATTTTTGAACAATTGTATAGATATTTTTTGTAAGTACAACTCACGTGACTAGTCATCCATAAAAGCTGTCACGCCCCAGAACCAGAATACTGGCAAGTTGGGACGGACAAGGCCAGCTACGTATACCAAAGTACTCCGGTACTTCGAAACAACGTATAAGCTGTATAGATGGGGGTTACTACTACAAACCAACAGTCAATCCTAGGTCACATAATCCTAGATATCTCAGTCTCAGACAAGAAGTAAAGTACAAGAATATGATCATCATGCATATAAGACAGTAAAGCGTCCCAAACTATAATATATAGATGATCATGAAGCTAGTAATACAAAATGGAGAACTAGCAAGACTAAGTAATACATGATCAGCTCTAGCTGCAGTCTAGAAATATAACATCATGTCTAAGCCCGTAGGCCAAATGTCAAGTCCAAAACACGAGCTAAACACGTGCTCGGTGGCTAAACGCCTCAAAAGAATATGTACAGAAGAGAGTGGGTAAGAGAAAGAACACCCACTCAAGTCCCCTGGTGCTCCGGGTGGTCACCATCGAGAGGAAGGTCCGGAAGATCCTCGGGCTCCTCAACTAGATCTGGTCAATGCAAAACCAGTGGGGTCAGAACCCCAATAGCAAGTACCACAAAGGAAGCCAAACTTATGAACTAAAACCAGCATGCAATTTATAACATTTCTAAGATAAGCAGTAAACGAGACTAGAATATTAAATTGGTACCACAGTATTTACGAAGGAAACTGTAACATGCAAGTAGGATAGCAAGTAAATAAACTGGACATGTGAGCATATGGTAAGGCCGAGCATGTAGTAGGAAGAATAGCATGTAAGAAAAGACAGGAGGCTAAGTACTACAATAAGATAAACTGAAGCAAGACTAGACTAGACAAGAATGGACTCCATCCATCAATCACGGCCAAGCAATGAGTACGACTTGATACTTTAGCTAACTAGGGTTGTCACATTCCTAGTTACTAACACATGCAAGTTTGAGAAATCCAAGTCCAGTTACCCGCCTGCTACTACCTGAATGATCCGGGCAAAAAGAAAAGAAGTATAGCAGACACACTGCAGTAAGATACATGTGTCCTAAAGAGGTGCCCCACTCGACGGTGTGCTGGAAGAGTGCTCATCATGACAGATAGCTCCAAATCCCAAGTATATATATATATAGGGCCAAGATCAAAAGGGATAGCAGGTAACCGGGAAAGTCTCCAATGATCTAGGTAATCAAGCTAGTAGTTTAGTCCTTAACATTTTTCTTGTTGGATTCTAGGTGTGGCAATCCGCAGAATCCATCCTAGACATGAGACATACAAGACTGGACAAGATAAGCAAGATTGTGCACTACAACAAGCCACAACAAGACATGACAATATCAAGACAAGAGTGCGCTACGACGAGCCACTATCAAGGAGCTAGACATGTACTAGAATCAAGAGTGCGCCATAACAGGCCACTATCATGTAAGCAAGAAAAAGACATGTTCAAGAGTGCACCACGACGGGTCACTATCAAGTAAGCAAGAAGGCATGGCAACAATTATCATAGCTTGTAAGAAAGAATCTATCCAAAGACATATCATGGCATGTGGAGAAGAATAATGAAGGCTAAGTACATTTCATAAAAGGTTGAACATGTGCTAGTATCAAGTCTACATAGTGTGTACAATCATTATTCAACTGAGAAAGATCATGTTATCATGTTAAGAAATCATTACAGTCGAAGAAAATATCAAAAGCGGACAAAAACGGGCCAAAACGGGCAAAATCGGACAAAAACAGCATAAAACGGCATACCGGCGGTATACTGCGGCATACCGGCGGTATACCGGACTAAAGACAGTAAGTTTCTGGTGCCAAAAACGGCATACCGGCGGTATACTGCGGCATGCCGGCGGTATACCGGTTTTTCAAACAGCAACGAAATTCAGAAAATTGCCAAAACTTGTTTCGGCCATAAAATCTTCATTTTAAATCGAAATTCGGACTTTCAAAAGTCAAAATTGCATAGAATTGAATTTCCTACAACATGGAACTATTAGATTTCACAAATTCAAAGATTTGATAGATCAATATCTCAAAATACTCCAAAACAGGGGTTCTCGGAACACCGAAACGAGTCCCGATTGCCACCAAACTCAAAATCCATGTATACTAGCTAGGTAAGGACCTCATACATGCGTATGTGACCAAGATCCATGATGGTAACACTAGTATCACTCTTGATACCAAGTTTTTTTTCTACTAAGTCACTATTGGATTTTAACAGAAAATCAAATCTTGTTTAAATGAATTTTTGGAAACATGCACATATACGAGAATCATCAGGAAAACACATTTAACAAAATGAGTTTAGAAAAATTCTAAGCATTTAACACCAAGGAAAACAAAAATGACAATAGATTACTATTGTTCAAGAATTTGGCAAGATGTACTTGCCTAGGTTAAGCTCCAAGCCTAATCTTCTACTCCACCACCAAGAGGGGCACGAAACCACACTCTAGACCTCGAGGTCAAGCTCTTGGCAAGCTCCAAGGGAAGAGAAAGGAAGAAGGAAAGAAGAGAGTGTGAAGAGAATGAAAAGAGAGAGGAGAGAGAAAGTGAAGTGGTTTATATATAAGGGGGGAATTAATCTTAGCCGTTGGATCATGATCCGTGTGAAAATCTAGGTCAATCATGGCCATTCAAACAAAACCAATTGTCCATTGGATAATAGAGTGCATCTACACTATTCACGAAAATATCCAAGCACTATTCACGAAAATATCTAAACACTATTCACGAAAATATCCGAAACACTATTCATGAAAATATCAAAAACCGAAAATATCTAAAGTGTAGAAAACATGTCCGGGCGGTATGCCGTCGGTATACATCGGTATACCGGCGGTATGCCGATCAAGAAGAAAACCTATAGTTTTGGGAAAAATTTAAAGTATTCCGGAAACCATGAAAATATGAAATACGCTGCAAAATACGTATCCGTATATAAATACCGATACTGTGAGACGAGTCTCACAAAAGCTGTCTTGTCTTTTACAATGCCGTCGATATGCAATTCCAAATTTTACTTGGGATAATTATCCCATATGCCTTACGTAACGGTGTCAATGTTCTAAAGGGTGCTAGACGAAGATGGCCTCCGAATGAGTGTGGCAACTTATGATAATTAATACAAATAACTTACAAAATAAAAATAACAAAATAGTAAACTTTAACTTACAAAATTGGAATTTTAAAATAGAAAAAAATAGTGAACCCTAAAAACGTAAAAAATCAATGAAAAGCCAGCAACTCAATTTTAAATTATGAAAGTCAAAATTAGAATCTAAAAATTGTAAAAAAAATTTATTATGATTGTTTAAGAAAATTTATATTCTAAAAAGCTTTGTTTTAAATTTAGTCTAGTGTTTTAAAGTAGGAAAACTCTACATAGTCCAGAAAAAACCGAAAAAACAAACCGCAATGCTACGTGGCAGCTGCGGATTGGCCCCAAAAAAACCTCAGTCCCCCTGCTTACGTAGGCCAGAAAAAATCTGACCAACCGAAGTCCGACACGTGGCCGCTGTAATACCAAGTTTCTAAAATGAGGGTAATTTTAAAATTTTGTATTTTAATTTATTTAGTTATGATATTTAAATGATAATATGATTTTTGGTAATTTTTAATCATTTTTAAAACTATTTAAATTATGACTTATGATTTTGGTGTTAGACTAGTGTAACCTTAGAAACTAGTCATGTGATTAGGATGTTTGACTAGTACATTCTAGCCTAGAGGGTATTTTGGCCATTTTAGGATTTATTTAAATTTATTATGATTTATGGGAATTTGTGTGATTTTTATATTAATTAATTATGGCTATGTGTTATGTTAGTCATGACTAGTTGAGACTTGTAGACTAACCTAGAACTAACCCTAGTTGGTGACCCTAGTCTAACTCTAGTTAACCTACCTTTAGTCATTGGGAATTAGTTTTAAGGTAGGAAGTATTACTTAAGAAAAGTTAGTTCATGACTTATGGTTTAAGTCAATGACTTATGACTTAGCAATTTAAAGCCTAGTGTTTAAGCCATAGGCCCATGACTTAGGCCCAAAACCAAATAAAACCCACCCATGGCAGCCAACCTAGGGATTCCCACCCCTATTTAATGCCTCTTTCATTTAGGGTTAGCCTCTATTGGAAATAGATCTCAAGTTTTGGAAGAGGTAAATCCCCAACCTTAGAAATTTCTAATTAATTCATTTTAGCTCCATTTGAGTCCTAGTCTTTTGCAATAGGATCTAATTTATGTTTATATATTGATTTTGGAGGAGCACCTCAGTTTGTATGCAATTTGGAGATTTGGAGTTGCCATTTGGAATCCCCTCTTTGAAGCTTTTCTTGAGTTTTGATACTCAAAAGGTAAATCATCTAAACTCATAGTTTTTTCTGATTTCTTTGCATATAAGGTTAGGTTTTAGGGTTTCCTAGCTGTCCCCGAAATTTGGGCACAATTCGTGTCCATTTCGTGTCCATATCGGACACGTATCATAGTGATACACTAGGTGTTTGTAGAAATGCCACATAGGAATTTATTTTCATATTTTTGAAATATAATTATATGGATTTGTAGATCTTGATGTGTACATTAATATTTGTGAAGGTGTCCTAGTGTTTTAGTGTCCTATTGTGTCAGAATTTTGGGTTGGACACGCCGTGCACACACGTACACTGTGTCCTGCATCACGGGCTCGTTTTCTTTCGACACAGGTCACGTCGTGACCTGAAACTTAGTGTGAGCCTAGGGGCAACGACTGTCATCGTGCTCCCAAATTTTGGGAGCACCTCGTGGAGTGTGCGAGGCGCAATCGCCCCCGCACTGGCCGCGTGCAGGCGGCTGTGCACGCGCACAGGCGCTGCTGACACGGGGCTCGTGTCGTGTCTGTGTGTCACGTGGACACGATACAGGCTGACACAGTCATAGCCCTATCCTAGGCGCACCTGTGGACACGAGCACGTTTCGTGTCGTGTCGTGTGTCGCGTGTTATACGCGCGTGCACGCGTGCACGACGATTAATTGTGCACAGTGCGTGTCTGTGTTCGTACAGATATTTGGACACGATTCGTGTCCAGTTCTTGGACACGAAGACCCTAAATATTACCCTCACATGTGTGAGTTTAATTACCAACCTTTGGTTTGTAAATTAGATGGCTAAATGATCTCAAATTCCTAAATTTCTATGTGCATTGTTATTACACTGATACCTGTTATCCAATTTATCCTAAAACTATTAATCCTATTTTGTAATCTGATTTCTAATTGATTTTTCAATTGTCTAGTGATCTCACATAATTGTTAGTTCATGTTTTACTTCAATGTTACATTCGAATAGGTTTTGATTTGAGGAATGGAATTTAGGCATTGGAGTTGATTCGAATGTAATTGGCTACCTTCTTCTCAGTACCTAAATTAGAATGGTTTATCTCATTCCTAAATGAACTGTCAACTTCCCTGAGACTATTCCTGTCACTTGGGAATAACTGAGATTGTCAATTGGTTTTGTTAATCCTGACTTTATACACTTTATGCACAGCCACAAAATCTGAGACACACACTTTACTCTATTCCCTGTCATTTAGTTTAAAACTGAGCTAAACACACACCCATATGCTAAGCCTAATTACACATTCTGAAATTCTTGATTTTTCATTCACATGAAAACCTGTTCACAGTCCACACATTTTCCTCTATGCATTGCCTACACACAGTCACTGATTTTCCAGTTTTCCCTCACACAAACACACATCTGTCACCTAGTGTCACTTGGTTTGATACACCCTCACACACATGTTTTGTTCACACTGTTTGATGTTCTTTTGTGTTGTAAATCTGAACTGAACACACACACACACACACTGTTTTAATTCTGAAAATGGAATGATAAATCAGTTGGTTTTAAGTTTGAGATATATGCTAGTTCAGTTGGGATTTTAAAACTGAAATAAAATTCCATGATTTAATGTTAGCTAAGATACAACCTGATATCAGTTAGGAATTTACTGAGATGTGGTATAAATCTGAGATTTGATGGGATGGGGTTTTGTGAATACCTGAGAATTTCCCTAATGATTAAACTGAACTGAGATTTAGGTTTCACTGCTTTTGGAATGAAGACTGAGATTTGATATTGGGTTCAAACCTGAGAATTAAGTCACTATACAGTACCCTTTTTCCAGAGAATTGTTATTGAACACTATCTTCTCATATGTTTCTACACACTGTCAACACCAAGCCTTTGGTGTTTCTACACACTGTGAACACTATCCTCTCATATGTCCTCAGGTTCAAACCTGAGAATTGTTATCTACACACTGTCACATGTTTCCTGAGAATTTCTCCTGTGTAAAGACAAAACCTAAGATTGTTTAATTCATAAAACTGAGTTTTTGGGATTGAATTCAAGGCTGAAAACTGAGATTTGAATCTTACAAAAGAGAACCTAAAACCTGAGTATTGACTGAAACCATTCCCTGTTTTCAAAACCTGATTTTGTTTCTTTTAAAAACTAATTTTGAATGTCACTTGCCATGTTTAAATTCATTGTTAGTTCACTGTGTGTTAAGAACAAATCTGAGTTTGTTTGATGTATTGATGTCTTCTCTCCCCTTTCTAATTTTATATTAAAAATCTGTTTATGCTATGTGGACTGTCACCTAGCTTGGATTGACACCTAAGTTTGACACTCCTTCTCACTCACTGTTCTGATTTCCTGCCACACTCCTCACTGCTCACCCCTATGTTCCTGTACACATAACCCTCTAGCCTACACACATACAAGCATTATGAACACACACACAATCTACACACACACACACACATTAGTTAACCACCCCCCCCCACAGATTTTCCTATCACTCACTGTCAACACACACCCACACTTCACTGTTTTGAAATTCCTACATTCTCATGTACACTCTTCACACACCCTAGTGTCTAAAGCCTCACACACTCACACAATCACACACACACATATGCTTGCACACACACACATGCCTTGCCTCACATTTCCCCTCACATTCCTAACACACATACATACACACCCATGCCTAAACTCTATACCACACACACACATGTTACCCCCTTTAACCTCCCTCTCCATTTCTCTATGTATAAATACATGTAATATATATATATGTATGTATGCATATATGAATGTATGTAAATATGTATATATATTGATATTGATATTGATATATGATATTCATATATTGATATTGATATATGATAATGATATATTGATATTGATATATGATATTGATATATTGATATTGATATTGATATTGATATTGATATATTGAAATTGATATTGATATATGATATTGATATATGATATTGATATTGATATTGAGATATGGTTTGGCATAGGCTTGGTATAGGCTAGACTTGGTTGAGTCTAGATTGGACTAGATAGACTAGTTTAGACTTGATGAGCCTAGATTAACTTGTTTAGACCTAGTTTGGCTAGTTTAACCTCGTTTGACCTAGTTTGACTTAATTAGACTAGAATTGACCTAGTTTGACTGTTAGGGTTGACTGGAGTTGACCAAAGGTTGACTTTAGCCTAGATTGACCCCAAACTTCATGTAGATGCATTGTAGCAGTCTATTTTCTTATTTTAGACTTGTTGTGACTTGTACTGTTCTATAGGAGACAAACACCACTCCTCGAATAGTATATTCTCTTCGGACATTCAGGATACCAGGCGAGTACATTCTCTGATCATTTCATATCCTGCTTAGAATTATTTTCCTGCTTTAAATTACTTTACTTGATACTGTCACGTTGGTCACACGGATTGATACTATATGGATCTTTTCATGAGATGTTATCCCCCTCGGGAACATTAGATACTGCATGTTTTGTGTGTTTCACGAATCATCACGTATCTCTATGCTTCCTCTGATTCACGAATCGCTTGTGACACATGTACTCTCATGTTCACAGAGCCATCATGAATCACCTTCACGTATCACTCATTTTATGAGCCATGTAAAGTTTCACGAACCTTAACATAACTTGAACAGATCTTTGTGTATCGATTGGGGATGGGGGAGTGGAAATAGACATGTGAATATTATCCCAGTAGCTGTAGTCATGAATCACTCTCTTAGCTGTAGTCATGAATCTCCTATGCCATTTACATGTTTATATTTTACTCTGACTCACTAGTCACTATTAGCTCTCTATGTATAGTAGATATTTCTATTACAGTTCTCTCTCTGTTTACATACTGTTTTTCTTCAGTTCATGTATCTTACTTTACTGCACGATTATATTTTCTAACCTGCTATGATCTGTTGAGATGTACTGTACTCGCTCCTGTCCTGACTGGACCTGTTGAAAATATTACAGAGGATGAGGAGGAGGCCCTATGCACCACCTATTACGGAGCAGGCTTAGACGATACCTGCGACCTGGTTCCTCTGGAGGATCCAGCTGCAGTACATGATGCTACTCCCAGAGTCTAGGCTAGATAGCTAGGCTTTAGTTTTTCTTCAGCTTTGTTATTTGACTTTCAGTTGTTCTTCTGAGATGTTGTATATATTAGAGATTTGTTTTGAGCTGGATGCTCTTGAGTTGTTATCTTAGACACTTAGATTTTCTCCCTCTTAATTGTATTATATTGTGCTTTTGATCTCTCTATCTACCTTTACTATTCTGTATCTGCCTTAGATGTGATTGAGACTGTTCTGTTATGTCACCTCCATTAGGAGTTTATATACTGTACAGGTACCTTTATATTGTTAGATGATTGACCTAGGACAGCGTTCTACCGCCGACACTGCGGCGTAGGCTGGGCGTTGTTACGTTCTCGTACCCTCACAGTGGGTGCGGGTCGTGACACGTTTTTAGTGGTGGCCCATGCAGGTCGAGTTTGTGTAGTGGTATTCGAACTAGAGTACCACTACAGCCTGCAGTAGGATTAGGATTATTTTTAGAGGTACTCAATCACATTAGGAAAAACTCTTAACTGGATTCCTGCCATCTAAATTCCTATTGAAAATTGTTTCCTTGAATAACTGTCCTCCCTTGAATTATCATTTCTATCTCAGTATTGATTCCTTGTTTGATCTGTCTTCAGGATGGTTATGGAGACACGACCTCATCGTCTCGATCAGGGAGATACCACTGAGGGGTCTACCACTCCTCGTCCTGATCAGTAGGGCCCCGAGATTGCAGTTCCTGTTGTGCCAGCTCAGGCTAGGATATCTGCAGCCTATGGGAGTGCACCTCTTCCTACTCCGAGACTTTCTTCTGTCGTCCCAAACGTTCTTCAGCAACATCCGCCATCAGGATCAGAGGACATGGCGCGGTTGTTCTCCTTCTTCCAGCAGATAGTGGAAACTCAGCGGCAACAGTTGTTCAAGAGGGGACAGGACGCTCACGGTACCAGCAGCAGTGGAGGCCAGGCTAAGAGGCCCCATGTGCAGATTCAGCAGACGCAGACACCAGTGGGAGTTCAGCAAATACAGCATCAGTATCGGGGTCAGGACCCGAAGACAATCAGTTGTCCCTATTACAAGAAGTCGGGACATAGATGGGGTGAGTGCAGGAAGAGACTGGGCAAGTGCCTAGTATGTGGAGCAGCGGACCACCAGCTGAGGGAGTGTTCCCAGTACATAGGCACAGCACCGGAAGGAGGAGCCAAGGCTCCGGTAGGTCAGCAGCGGGGACCGTTACCGACGCAACAGCAGAGATTTGTGCAGTATCAGCATCAGGCTGGAGGAGGCCAGCAGGGGCGAGCTTACGCCATGACAGTCGAGGATGCTCAGGAAGTGGGAGAGGTGCTTGCAGGTTCTGTTCTTTTCGATTCCATTCCCACATTGCCTCATTATATCTATCTTGAAATTCAATTCCATCTGTTCTTATCTGCTTTCTTAATTGTCGATAAGTTTTGATCTGGCATTTCTTTTCGATTTGGTTTTTCTTCTGAGATAAGTCGTATGGGCTAGGTCGCCTAAGTTATGGAATCTAGAGTCTTCTATAGTCATGATAGCTGGCATTGTGAGGACATATAGTCAGATTTTGGATGTATTTCTCGGGTGTGGGAATTTATGGTTTTCGCTGCCAAGCATGCGACAATGCGAAAATTTTAAATACCATAATTATTGAGGTATGTGCCTTAGTCGAGGACTCTGTGATTATCGTAGCCTTGCTCACTAGTACGACGAAGATTTTGAGTATCATGATTTTGGACAGACGTATATGATTATCTGACGGTATGTTTGAGACTTTGATTGTGGGGTGTTTGACCTAGAAGAATACTACCATTTTAATTTCGAGGACGAAAATTTTCTAAGGTGGGTAGACTTGTAATACCCAGTTTCTAAAATGAGGATAATTTTGAAATTTTATATTTTAATTTATTTAGTTATGATATTTAAATGATAATATGATTTTTTGGTGATTTTTAATCATTTTTAAAACTATTTAAATCACGACTTATGATTTTGGTGTTTGACTAGTGTAACCTTAGAGCCTAGTCATGTGATTAGGATATTTGACTAGTACATTCTAGCCTAGAGGATATTTTGGCCATTTTAGGATTTATTTAAATTTATTATGATTTATGGGAATTTGTGTGATTTTTATATTAATTAATTATGGCTATGTGTTATGTTAGTCATGACTAGTTGAGACTTGTAGACTAACCTAGAACTAACCCTAGTTGGTGACCCTAGTCTAACTCTAGTTAACCTACCTTTAGTCATTGGGAATTAGTTTTAAGGTAGGAAGTATTACTTAAGAAAAGTTAGTTCATGACTTATGGTTTAAGTCAATGACTTATGACTTAGCAATTTAAAGCCTAGTGTTTAAGCCATAGGCCCATGACTTAGGCCCAAAACCAAATAAAACCCACCCATGGCAGCCAACCTAGGGATTCCCACCCCTATTTAATGCCTCTTTCATTTAGGGTTAGCCTCTATTGGAAATAGATCTCAAGTTTTGGAAGAGGTAAATCCCCAACCTTAGAAATTCCTAATTAATTTATTTTAGCTCCATTTGAGTCCTAGTCTTTTGCAATAGGATCTAATTTATGTTTATATACTAATTTTGGAGGAGCACCTCAGTTTGTATGCAATTTGGAGATTTGGAGTTGCCATTTGGAATCCCCTCTTTGAAGCTTTTCTTGAGTTTTGATACTCAATAGGTAAATCATCAAAATTCATTGTTTTCCTGATTTCTTTGCATATAAGGTTAGGTTTTAGGGTTTCCTAGCTGTCCCCAAAATTTGGGCACAATTCGTGTCCATTTCGTGTCCATATCGGACACGTATCATAGTGATAGACTAGGTGTTTATAGAAATGCCACATAGAAATTTATTTTCATATTTTTGAAATGTAATTATATGGATTTGTAGATCTTGATGTGTACATTAATATTTGTGAAGGTGTCCTAGTATTTTAGTGTCCTATTGTGTCAGAATTTTGGGTTGGATACACCGTACACACACGTACATTGTGTCCTGCATCACGGGCTCGTTTTCTCTCGACACAGGACACGTCGTGACCTGAAACTTGGTGTGAGCCTAGGCCCAACGACTGTCATCGTGCTTCCAAAATTTGGGAGCACCTCGTGGAGTGTGCGAGGCGCAATCGCCCCCGCACTGGCCGCGCACTGTCGCGCGCAGGCGGCTGTGCACGCGCACAGGCGCTGTTGACACGGGGCTCGTGTCATGTCTGTGTGTCACGTGGACACGATACAGGCTGACACAGTCATAGCCCTATCCTAGGCGCACCTGTGGACACGAGCACGTTTCGTGTCGTGTCGTGTGTCGCGTGTTATACGCGCGTGCACGACGATTAATTGTGCACAGTACGTGTCTGTGTTCGTACAGATATTTGGACACGATTCGTGTCCAGTTCTTGGACACGAAGACCCTAAATATTACCCTCACATGTGTGACTTTAATTACCAACCTTTGGTTTGTAAATTAGATGGCTAAATGATCTCAAATTCCTAAATTTCTATGTGCATTGTTATTACACTGATACCTGTTATCCAATTTATCCTAAAACTATTAATCCTATTTTGTAATCTGATTTCTAATTGATTTTTCAATTGTCTAGTGATCTCACATAATTGTTAGTTCATGTTTTACTTCAATGTTACATTCGAATAGGTTTTGATTTGAGGAATAGAATTTAGGCATTGGAGTTGATTCGAATGTAATTGGCTACCTTCTTCTCAGTACCTAAATTAGAATGGTTTATCTCATTCCTAAATGAACTGTCAACTTCCCTGAGACTATTCCTGTCACTTGGGAATAACTGAGATTGTCAATTGGTTTTGTTAATCCTGACTTTATACACTTTATGCACAGCCACAAAATCTGAGACACACACTTTACTCTATTCCCTGTCATTTAGTTTAAAACTGAGCTAAACACACACCCATATTCTAAGCCTAATTACACATTCTGAAATTCCTGATTTTTCATTCACATGAAAACCTGTTCACAGTCCACACATTTTCCTCTATGCATTGCCTACACACAGTCACTGATTTTCCAGTTTTCCCTCACACAAATACACATCTGTCACCTAGTGTCACTTGGTTTGATACACCCACACACACATGTTTTGTTCACACTGTTTGATGTTCTTTTGTGTTGCAAATATGAACTGAACACACACACACACACTGTTTTAATTCTGAAAATGGAATGATAAATCTGTTGGTTTTAAGTTTGAGATATATGCTAGTTCAGTTGGGGTTTTAAAACTGAAATAAAATTCTATGATTTAATGTTAGCTAAGATACAACCTGATATCAGTTAGGAATTTACTGAGATGTGGTATAAATCTGAGATTTGATGGGATGGGGTTTTGTGAATACCTGAGAATTTCCCTAATGATTAAACTGAACTGAGATTTAGGTTTCACTGCTTTTGGAATGAAGACTGAGATTTGATATTGGGTTCAAACCTGAGAATTAAGTCACTGTACAGTACCCTTTTTCCTGAGAATTGTTATTGAACACTATCTTCTCATATGTTTCTACACACTGTCAATACCAAGCCTTTGGTGTTTCTACACACTGTGAACACTATCCCCTCATATGTCCTCAGGTTCAAACCTGAGAATTGTTATCTACACACTGTCACATGTTTTCTGAGAATTTCCCCTGTGTAAAGACAAAACCTGAGATTGTTTAATTCATAAAACTGAGTTTTTGGGATTGAATTCAAGGCTGAAAACTGAGATTTGAATCTTACAAAGGAGAACCTAAAACCTGAGTATTGACTGAAACCATTCCCTGTTTTTAAAACCTGATTTTGTTTCTTTTAAAAACTAATTTTGAATGTCATTTGCCATGTTTAAATTCATTGTTAGTTAACTGTGTGTTAAGAACAAATCTGAGTTTGTTTGATGTATTGATGTCTTCTCTCCCCTTTCTAATTTTATATTAAAAATCTGTTTATGCTATGTGGACTGTCACCTAGCTTGGATTGACACCTAAGTTTGACACTACTTCTCACTCACTGTTCTGATTTCCTGCCACACTCCTCACTGCTCACCCCTATGTTCCTGTACACATAACCCTCTAGCCTACACACACACAAGCATTATGAACACACACACACACAATCTACACACACATACATTAGTTAACCACCCTCCCCCCCCCACAGATTTTCCTATCACTCACTGTCAACACACACCCACACTTCACTGTTTTGAAATTCCTACATTCTTATGTACACTCTTCACACACCCTAGTGTCTAAAGCCTCACACACTCACACAATCACACACACACATATGCTTGCACACACACACACATGCCTTGCCTCACATTTTCCCTCACATTCCTAACACACACACATACACACCCATGCCTAAACTCTATACCACACACACACATGTTACCCCCTTTAACCCCCCTCTCTATTTCTCTATGTATAAATACATGTAATATATATATATATATATTTTTTTTTTCTTTTTTTTTTTTTTTTTTTTTTACATGTAATATATATATATATATATATATATATATATATATATATATATATATATATATATATATATATATATATATATATATATATATATATATATGAATGTATGTAAATATGTATATATATTGATATTGATATTGATATATGATAATGATATATTGATATTGATATATGATATTGATATATTGATATTGATATTGATATATGATATTGATATTGATATTGAGATATGGTTTGGCATAGGCTTGGTATAGGCTAGACTTGGTTGAGTCTAGATTGGACTAGATAGACTAGTTTAGACTTGATGAGCCTAGATTAACTTGTTTAGACCTAGTTTGGCTAGTTTAACCTCGTTTGACCTAGTTTGACTTAATTAGACTAGAATTGACCTAGTTTGACTGTTAGGGTTGACTGGAGTTGACCAAAGGTTGACTTTAGCCTAGATTGACCCCAAACTTCATGTAGATGCATTGTAGCAGTCTATTTCCTTATTTTAGACTTGTTGTGACTTGTACTGTTCTATAGGAGACAGACACCACTCCTCGGACAGTATATTCTCTTCGGACATTCAGGATATCAGGCGAGTACATTCTCTGATCATTTTATATCATGCTTAGATTTATTTTCCTGCTTTAAATTACTTTACTTGATACTGTCACGTTGGTCACACGGATTGGTACTATATGGATCTTTTGATAAGATGTTATCCCCCTCGGGAGCATCGGATACTGCATGTTTTGTGCGTTTCACGAATCATCACCTATCTCTATGCTTCCTCTGATTCACGAATCGCTTGTGACACATGTACTCTCATGTTCACAGAGCCATCATGAATCACCTTCACGTATCACTCATTTTATGAGCCATGTGAAGTTTCACGAACCTTAACATAACTTGAATAGATCTTTGTGTATCGATTGGGGATGGGGGAGTGGAAATAGACATGTAAATATTATCCCAGTAGCTGTAGTCATGAATCACTCTCTTAGCTGTAGTCATGAATCTCCTATGCCATTTACATGTTTATATTTTACTCTGACTCACTAGTCACTATTAGCTCTCTATATAGTAGATATTTCTATTACAGTTCTCTCTCTGTTTACATACTATTTTTCTTCAGTTCATGTATCTTACTTTACTGCACGATTATATTTTCTAACCTGCTATGATCTGTTGAGATGTACTGTACTCGCTCCTGTCCTGACTGGACCTGTTGAAAATATTACAGAGGATGAGGAGAAGGCCCTATGCATCACCTATTACGGAGCAGGCTTAGACGACACCTGCGACCTGGTTCCTCTGGAGGATCCAGCTGCAGTACATGATGCTACTTCCAGAGTCTAGGCTAGATAGCTAGGCTTTAGTTTTTCTTCAGCTTTGTTATTTGACTTTCAGTTGTTCTTCTGAGATGTTGTATATATTAGAGATTTGTTTTGAGCTGGATGCTCTTGAGTTGTTATCTTAGACACTTAGATTTTCTCCCTCTTAATTGTATTACATTGTGCTTTTGATCTCTCTATCTACCTTTACTATTCTGTATCTGCCTTAGATGTGATTGAGACTGTTCTGTTATGTCACCTCCATTAGGAGTTTATATACTGTACAGGTACCTTTATATTGTTAGATGATTGACCTAGGACATCGTTCTACCGCCGACACTGCGGCGTAGGCTGGGCGTTGTTACATTCTCGTACCCTCACAGTGGGTGCGGGTCATGACAGTCGCGGTTTTGGCTGCGACCGAAATCGCGGTCAGTTTAGAAGGATTGTTTAAAATAAAGTAAAAGACGTCAAAATTATTTTCGTTCTACTTTATTTTGACAAGCTACACCATCGGAAACAAAATAAGGGCAGGTGGAGGCAGAAAATGTGGGTGTCACTCCCCGTTCCCGGAATACGTATTTTAATATGTGTACTGCTTGAATGTATTTATTTAATATTTATCATACATTTGTTCTGTATTTAATTCCTTTAATTTTTTTTGATAATTATTTCTCTATATTTTATTTTCTGCTCTTGGGTTCGGCTTGGTTCGGTTTGTTTTCGAATTTTTGATGGTTCATCATGAACCGAACCCAACTCTCCACCTACCACATCTTCATTTAAAGCCCCAACCCCTTTCTCTCTCTTCATTCTTCTTCTTTCTCATTTACTCTTCTTCTTCCTCATAACTCTCTCCACCTACCAAACCCATAGGCAAGTACATCTTGCTTCCACATGAAAACCCATTTTTATGGTTCATTTATCTTTCTCTCATAATTCTAAGATAGTTTAGAACTTGGCACTTTGCATTTTGAAGTCTCATTTTTAGTAGATCTAGAAATTACTATTTTTCGGATTTCATTGGTTTTGATCTATAAAACCTCCTTATTGCCAAGTTTTGTTAATTCCAGATTGTTGAGATTGTGTTATACGCCATTCTGATCCGTGGAAATCCCATTTTTGGCTTGGAATAAAGGTTCCATGGAATTTAGAGTTCGGGAAGAGCTTTACGCCCACGTTTTTACGTGCCAGCGTAATATCAGGCTCTACGCACACGCCTATACGTGCTCGCGTAATATCAAGCTCTACGCCCACGATCATTCGCGTCAGCGTGAATCTGTTTTACGCAAGTCGACTTGGCTTGGCGTATTACTCTTTACGCGTATTCATTCGTGCGTAAACCTGACTCTTTACGCGTGCAACCTTTACGCGTGGCTCGACCCTTTAAGCGTACAATGTTTCACGCGTAACATTATTCTTTATGCATACAGATTCATGCGTAAACTTTGACTCTTTACTCATACAATGTTTTACGCATAACGTTACTCTTTACGCGTATGAGTTTTACGCGTAACTCTATTTTTACGCGTACTATTCTGGCTTGGCATAAGACGAGTTTTTACACACAAATTTATTCCTTATTGAGCGTATCCCTTTTACGCGTACTCCTTTACGCGCAAAGATATCCTCTTACACGTACATGTTTTACGCGTAACGTTACTTTTTACGCGTACAATATTTTATGCGCGTACAATGTTTCATGCGTAACATTATTCTTTACGCAAACTTCCCTCATGCGTAAACTTCCTTACGCGTAATTTATTGAGCGTACTCCTTTTGACATGAACCCGATATAATCATGATACGTTAATATTGTTAATACATATTGTTATGTGGAATGTGCCTTGTGTCTCGATTGATTCATGGATACCCAGAATGACTGAAACTTAACCCTGAGAGTTATAAACTCGACCATACTAAATACTAGTTTGACTTTCATGCCTTGGCACGAATTGACATTGATTGTTACCTTGACTAAATGATCGATCATGCATTCCTAGTTGGAACTAAAGAGACTGGCTAGTCCTCTTATTGAAACTGAATGAGACACGTTCATATTAACTATGAACCATTGCAATCGACTAGCCGATCCCGAACATTGGCATATGGACGCGTGCAGGCTTCAACTGATTTTCTACAAAAGCGGCATATGTACTTTACAGTCAAGACAAGATTATTCTGTGGCTAGATTTGATTGTTGCATTATGCTATGTAAGACCTACAACCTAACCGTACGGACATCGTTGTAGAGTTATGCATATCGTACTCTGTACGGAAGTACTCATTCTGAATGATCATGATCCACGGCATGGGATTTCAATTAACATAGGGACTACTAAGTTAAATAAAATAACGATTGTATGGAGAGAATGGATTCCCGAGTTCTTACATGGCAGCCATCCTGTAGCTCCCCTTCCCGAAAAATTTTGGATTATTTTTTATTATTATTTATTTGATTCAAATGGGAATTTTTGAATTTTATTAAATAATTATTTAGTTAATCATTACGGTAGATGACTTTAGGCATAGTTGGGTTTTGAAGTACCAGACGAATAGGAATCATGGCACGGGTAGTGCAGCGGCGTGCCTTGACTAGTATATTAGCCCTGGTAGGGAAGGCCGAGCCATAGTGACGTCCTAACTAGAAAAATCAGACCAAGTTGCGACTTAACCCTTACCGAAGATTTTATTTATTATTTAATTACATTATTGAGTTTTAGGGAACCCGGTTGTACCGAACCTGTCCAGATTGGGCCCAAGTCAAATCCAAGCCCATGTAGGCATGTAGTGGGACCAAATACGGCCTTGTAGACATGTTTGGTAAATACAAATATTTGGTATACATTTTAGGAATTGGCAATTATTTTCTAAATATTTATTATAGGCAAATTATGGGTATTATTAATATTAAATAGCGTTTTAGAATATTCATACGATTTTCTGGGGCCAGTAATGGGAGTTTATAATATGCGAATCTAAGAACTACTATTGAAGTATTTTAATTATTAGTGGGATCATTATTATTAATAATATTATTATTGTGGTTATTGAGAATAAACTATTCATTATTATTAGTTATTATTAATCTATTCTTTATCAAAAGAATAAATATATATGTGTATGTGTATTTATATAAAAATATATATATGTATGTGGTTGTAGGTGTATTTATATAAAATACATAAATGTATATGTGTGTATGTAGTTGTATATATATAAAAATATATTATGCATATGTATATGTGTTTATATATATAAATATATATATGAGGGTGTACATGTGTGTGTATATATATATATATATATATATATATATATATATATATATATATATATATATATATATATGGGCGTATATGCGTATGTATATATATAAATATACGTGTATATATATATGAGTGTATATATATAGATATATATAAATATATATATGTTTGTTAATAAAATAAAAGAAAAAAAAGAAATAAAGAAATGGGAAGAAAACAACCACAGGCTCAGCCAACTAGGCCAGCCTGCCCACAGCCCAGACCCACCAGGGACGAGCCCAGGCCCGGCCCATAACCGCATCAGCAACCCATCTATTCCCTGCACTGTAGCAGAGAACCAAACCCGACCCATAGCGGCTGAATCCGAAGCCCTTTGCGCGATATATAGGTAGAGAGGGAGCGAGATCAGAACCTCCAAACCCTAAACGCAAACCACACCTACTCCGCCGCCACCATGCGCCACCCTGGGCGCGCAACATCGCCGTCGTAGGCGGCGGAGCAGTCGCCGGAAATGGGCCGCGCGCGCGGATTCAAGAGCAACGACAACGACGGCAGCACATTGCGAGGTACCAACTTCAGTGTTACATTTCTTCGCGTACGCTTCATCGTTTTCAATTTCGTAAATTGGTATGGAAACCCTAGATGACCCTCTAGAGGCCCTAGCAAATAGGTTGCAATATGGTCGAGCCATCGATTCGCAAAATCGAGGCAAACTCGACCAAAAACCTGTCCCGAAACAGAACCGTATTTGGTTCAAACACCAATTTTGGAAGGCGAAATTTCGCCGATCCCTCAGCTGTATTAAAAATCTTTTTGAACAAGCTTGATAACATATACGAGATGGCAACCCTAGTTATAGATTTAGTTTTCATCTATTATATTACTGTTAAATCATCTTCAAAGTTCGGGAAATACATGTTTTCAAAATTATGAAAATTCAATAAAACCCATCCACACGACGTGCGTCCCGCCAATCCGAGCGACGTGGTCGCGAACCAAAAGTATCGAAAGCTGGGTAACGGCTTCGTGGTCGTGTGGGCTTTGACGGAATTCAAATTGGTCGCGTGTGCGTGACGAATTTGATGCGTATCCGTCGAAATTCACCGTATCGTGCACTTTGCAAATTTCTCAATTACTTTATGCACGCTCGTCAGATCGAGACAAAACTTGCGCCAACAAGACCGTATCATTTTTTGGGTCCTGTATGCCAAGTTTGGTCCGATTCTGAGACAGTGGATAAAATCACCGTATCGCGGGCCCCACGGTTCCACTCAACGGACGATTTTGTGCACGGCCCGCCGGAATCCAACTTTGGACATACGGTTGGGTTCGTATCGAAAAACCAGATCCGTAAACATATAGTTTGACGACTTTAGAGACCATTGACTTTGGCACGCTTTTCGGTGCAAAATAGGTCCAACGGTGGACATCGTTTTTGCCCGAAATTATCGTTTTGCCCCTGTATCCAGAATTGGACTTAAGGGTAGGCAATCCTAACTAATTTGACTATTCTGAGAATGTTGGTTCAGCTTTCGGAGACAGTTGTGATGACTTGGACTGTATGGCTTACCAGTTGACGGTATTTTATTGGTTCTTCGCGCTGCCACCAGACAAGTATACCTTGCCTCCCTCTACAGATAATTTACATACATATTTCTATTATTATATAGTTTTACTAGTTGGTTATTTACATGTGATTCGTATATCGTGCTTGCTAGTATAGATATAGTCTATGTACATGGTTAGCCTTGTAGTTCGTATTGGATTGGTTCTCTCGTGTATCGTGATTGGATCGTGTCGTGTCTTCACCTGTGTCTTGACTGAGTCGTGTCTGCAAGTATATGTGAGTGAACTGCTATTCCTTGTTTTTCCCACAACCTGCGAGTCCACACACGGGACGAGGGTTGCCTTTGCACCTGCGAGTCCACATACGGGACGAGGGTGATTTGTCTAGAAATAACCTGCGAGTCCACAATCGGGGCGAGGGTTGTCCTTTGCACCTGCGAGTCCACAATCGAGGCGAGGGTGACTTGTCTTAAAACTGACCTGCGAGTCCATAATCAGGGCGAGGGTTGGTATCCATTGATCTACCAGCAGTTCATTTATGCATACTTGATCCCGTATCCGTGTTCATAGTTACCTGTCAGTAGCCACTTGTCAGTCTCATGTCTAGTTCCTGTTTATATCCCGTATATATTATTGCATGGTTAAACTGTTAGATAGGCATGTTTTATGTATCTTGCTAGTCCTCTGAGGACCTGATGATCTCTTCAGGTTTAGCGATTGTATGGAGTTAGTTAGCAGAGCAGGATGGTAGAGGATTACGATCTATGATACAGGTATTTGTTTATGATATTTCTTTATTATCTTTTCGTGCTTTATATTCTGTACCATGATATATTCTGCTTATTTATAGACTCATATCATTCTTGGAGTCTAATCGAACAATATGTTAATGGACTGCAGACCATGACCCATACTTGTTCATTCTTGTTTATATGATTCATGTGGATTGAGATATAGTTTAGATTAGATATGATACCATGACCTTGACAGTTTATACGTACTCGAGTCGGGCTGGAGTCCGCTCGATACGTAGCTGGCTTGCTCACGAGCTCGCGTCCGAAAAGCGGGTGCGGATCGTGACACATCCTTGGAGCAATTAGTGTTCCGACATGCCGGCTGGTTCCCACAGATACTGCAAATCTGCCACACGGGCATGGGGCGGTATCTGCTTATATTTATTTACTGTATACTGATGACGGGCGTCCCGCTGGGACTCGTCTAATTCATGACTGGCGCGATTGATTATTGGGTAGACTAGCCTTGCTTGTGCATAGTAAGAACTGAGAATCATTATTGCATATTTCTAGGATAACTTGGAACTCACAGTTAGCAAGCCGTAGTAGTTGCATTGCCATTTAAATCGATTTGTCTGTGTACTGTACTTACTTCGTTAACTAACTGAGATGATCAGAATGTCAGGACATGACGGGTCAACTTCTGTCCTTGTTTGGTTGGGAAGTTGGTTTGAAGTGTCGTGATATTGTGTGAATCACAGTAGCAAACGGAGACTTATTATTATATTCTTAACTCTTACTACTGGTTTTAGTTCTCATGTCGTACTTCCTTGTGGTACTTGCTATTAGAGGTCTAACCTCTTTGGTTTTGCATGGCCAGATTTAGAGCCAGTTCCCGAGGACTCAGCTTACTTCTACCTCCAAGATGGTCAATACTAGAGGGATGATCGCAGGAGGACACGAGTGGGTTCCTTGCTTCCCTGCTCGTTTTGCTACTTATTTTATATTTTGCCGCTTGGCACCGACATGTTAGTCGGATTGTCTTGTACTTACTTTTACATAATTGTAACTAAGTCAGACTCAGCTGATAACGATTGTGTATACCTTGCTATACCATTTGGCTATGTTTTGTACAGCCAGATCTCAAGAACATTTTGACTACGGACAAAGTGAACCCCTATTTTAATTCGCTTAGAGAAGGGTCGACATCTTCCGGAGAGATTGGAAATGAATCTTCTAATATTGGCGAGACGTCCTTGAAGTCCTTTCATTTCAACTCTCTTATATTCCGAGATGGCTTCATCTCGAGGATGGTTTTTCTTTTGCATTTGGACCAGCCACTGTCTCTCTATAGAGGACAGTCGGGATCCATGTACCATACCAATTTGCTCGTACGAGTGCTGTCCCAAGTAGTGTCACTCAGTATACAAAAAGGGAATGTCAAGGAGTGACAAGGCTAGCTCCCATTATCTCTGACTAGCTTTGATAACAGATAGTAGTTTCATTTCATAGGAAGAAAGGGCTGTCTGAGCGTGAAGCGTTTGGGATGCCTTACTGCTTTATCTTACATGTTCTCTATATTATTGCTTCTTGTTTGAATGATTGAGACAATAGATGTTGAGTAACCCTAGCGAGACTTTCATGTAGTATGCACCTCCTCGTCTTTTAGACAGCATTAATCGTATTATACGGTATTCATCTACCCGTAATACGTAGCTGGCTGAGTCACTCCCCCGCTCTCCGGTATTCTGGTTCTGGGGCGTGACAGAGGACGGTGGGAGGAGGGGGGAGGCGCGTGGGTGGCCGGACGGGGTGGACGGGGGGAGGGAGCTAGGGGTGGCTGGAGGGGGGGAGGGGCGGGGGCGGGGGCGGGTGGCCGGAGGGGGTGGGGTATTGTCACGCCCCGCTCCCGCAGGAGCGATCGTCCTCGCTAATGCGTGATGCCGCACGGGCCTAGGTTGCGCCCGTGCAAGGCTAAGTCCAGAAACGGCCGATTTGAGCTAGGCCACAGAGTCGCACAGGGTGTCCCCATTTGCAGCGGAAAGTAAATGAACACAAGTTGAAGCGAATTCGAATTCTTTATTGATTTTCAAGAAGTTTACAAGCGGCGCTAGGCCGATATTACAAATCGCTCAAGCTCTCTCTCTCTCTGAAACATAAAAGGCGTGCCAAGTGCTTACAAGATGGATTGATTCATGGCGATGTTCCGATACATTATGTCCTGTATAGGGTGCTTCAGCTCCTTGCAATGCTCCAAGTCTCCAGAGATAGCTCCGCGCCTTAGCACGTTCGATGGAAGCTCCGTACCCGCCGGCGTCTCCTGCATCCTGCATGCAGACTATGGGGTTATCAGTACATTGTTATGCACTGGTGGGGAGGCTAGCTCGTCCACAATGCTATCATTACCAAACACGTTCTATTTACTTATGTGCATCTCTATCATTTATTGTCTTTCTAATCTTGCCTTAGGATCAGTTTTATGGCATATTTCATAGCCTATCTCGTGTTGCCATATTCAAGTGTGTGCATGGAAATGAATGCACGACTTACCCATACTTACCGTCCGGCCTTCCCTGTCCAAAGTAAACCAAGTTAGTCAACAATTCATATACACTTTCAATGTTAAGTGCGTGTTCTTGCCTCGGGTTCTAGCATGTCGTAGGCACGTTTTCTAACTCGTTTTGCTCGACGTACTCTTGATCATTTTGTGTGTTATATTCAAGCCTATTCAGAAGGTACTTTGTTCAGATTAACTTAGACTACTTTGATTTCAATGCAAGGACTTGCACGTGGATTGCCACCAGCAAAGCCCACCTAATCTATATGCATCGGTCGCTGGCATCACAAGCCAATTTGGACTCTTTTCTCCTAGGTAATTTCTCACCTATCATAGCGTGCGGGGCCGGTACACCTTGATAGTCTTTTGAAATACCCGGCCTTACGTCTTCTGAGTGGCCAAGCCCCCACCCAGTCCATGGACATAAGCCATTTTGATTTCCATCCGGACCGGCACGTCCCCCCTTTGACCGTGCCGCTGAAAATGCCCTTATTTCCCCTCTCCCCCGTATACGATGGAGGTGTCCACGACCATTTCGTTTTATTTGTCATTTTAACTCAACGGCTGTCTCTGAGCCGTGGCTAACCCTTAGCCTTAATGCGTTATCGACCAGGTTGGCGTCCGTGCAGCGCGGGTAGCGAGCCCCGTTGCCACGTGCCCGTCATACCTGTCGCTAACTATTCTTTTCTTTCTTATCTTTTCTTCATTCATTCTTTTCTTTTCTTTTCTTCTTACTTGTTCGTTCGTTTGTTGATTCATTTATATTTTCATTCATTCATTCATTATGCAACTCCCTGTGCGGGAGTCGCCTTGGCGACCCATCGGTCCCATAGTCTTTCAATGTTGCTATACTCTACTCGGAACGACTATATTGATAGTCTTCCCGTTTCATTGTTGTAACCTATTCATTGTTTCATTGTTGGCCGCATAAGGAATATAAACGTAAGCATGTGCCTTAGCACGAGCGTGGAGCGCGGTGTGAGAGTTCACATTTTCTAAGTTCCTTTCCATATTCTATACAAGCATGCAAGATGGGATTATTCCCTTAGCTAGGTACGTTGAGTCATTTATTAACATGTGCGATGTTATCGCCTAACGATTCTCGTGACAGTGTCCGCATTGTTAAGTGTCTAGGCCAAGCAAAGACGGGTTCATCGGAGCCACCCACCTTAGCGATGTTCGCATCGGCCGAGCGATACTCCGAGCGCGCTTTTGAAAGTCTAAGTCTGGATTCATCTTGACGGGCCAATGTAAGCCTTGTATCGATTCTTCATCAGTTCGATGCCAACTCTTCGGGTCGACGGCTCGTTCGAGCCGTTGCACTTACCGTTTGAATCGGCGTTCCGCTAGGGCGGAGCAGGTCGTTACATAATACACCACTCAAAATAAGTCTCGTCCTCGAGACTTTCTGAGTGCAGGTCATCCTACCATTCCTTAAATCGTGTCATCGTGTTTCTTAGACAAGTCTATCGAATGGCTCTATCGTTCGATGGCATCGAACTATACTCGATACCTTTCCAAGTTCCGTGTCGCATACGCTTGATCAATTTTATTGAATAACTTTTCATTCATTTTAGAGTTGATGGTACTTATTCAATTGCCGTATTTCTTCAACTTGGTTGCTATTTCTTTGCGTCTTGGGACTGAAATGGTCATACGAGGCACGTTGTAATTCGTCAAATACGCGGGTCGTGGGCTGAGGCAAACTTACTTTCGTTTATCTCGGTCATCGAGATGACCCGATTCGCTTCTCAAGCGTTCTTGTCCACGAAATCAGTATGATTTGTTCTTAGCGGGGTCGACCAAGTCTAAGTAATTTCCGTCCAATTCAAGACTAAGTATTGCACTATCGTCGAGCATATCTTCCTATCAATGGTTCAATTCATTATACCAACTTTTACTTTCACGATATCGATTCCATACCATTCACTTATTTAGGGCTAATCTCGTCGTCGTTCACGCACACTCTGCCTACACGTTTCTTGATTCCGAGCCACGCTCGTACTAGTATCATTCCTTTCTTTTAACACGATTTCAAGTTCTCGATACTCATCCATTCCTCGAGTCTCGTTTGTACTCAACGTATCACTTGGCTGGATCGTGCACGCATTCCAGGCGTCCCCAGAATACATGCATTCAGCCAAGCCGCATGATAGAGAATTCGTCATTCTCACTCGAGCCGCATCGTGCACATACTCAGGCGTCCCTGAAATATATGCATGTCAGCCGAGTCTCGTGAGCAGGGTTTCCTATATTCGTGATTCACGCTATCCATCCATGCCAATCCTCAAGATCAATCTTTTGATTGCTAACACTTGAAACAGGTACGTCTCGCCTAACCGCTAGGCCATTTCTCAAGGCTAAGTCAATGTCAGGATTGGAATCATAGTTCCCCAACAATAATGCCAACACTGACCCCAAATCCTAGGGTCGAACCAAAGTCGGTAGTACGGGGTTTTCTACCCAAGCTTGCGTCACTCAGATTTCTAAACATCGAGCACGATCACCTATTCGCATCAACGCATTAGTTGCACGTATTCGAGTCCATTCAATTCACCAATTCTAACCAATTCTTGTATTCGATCACAAGGTCGTATAGCTTTTGACAATACGTTGTGCCCCAATCTCATGCGAGTCCGATTATCCACGGTGGTTCAAGAATCACCATGCAACGCTCCCGCGGAATAATCATTCTCATCGGGACGTAACTCTTGTTTGAGTTTTAGACTAACCCATTCTCGATACGCGGATTGTACCTATGCAATCCTCAAATTCGATCGCCTTTTCGAGTCCACCTTCGCGTCAAACCACAAGTCGAAGCACACAAATTGCCACGCCATACTAGTTCAATCACCCCCGCTGTATGAATCACCATACCAGCGCTCACGCGGAGTGATCGCCCTAATCGGCGCGACGCATGTGCGAGGCTGGAGTTGCACTCGCATAAGACAAGAATGTCGACGTTGGGGTTACCGTCGAAGCAAATCCAACATTTTATTTTCTATCCAAGCCAAGATCGATAGTCCATTCATTATTTCGTTCAACTAGAAAATCCTCGAGCCACGTCTATATTTTCCTCGACACGTTTTAATATTCCGAGTATAGCTTCCGTCAGAATAATGACATTTGCACGATCGTCATTCGCCGAGTCAGAGTACTCCCGAGTTATCGCATATCGATCTT
Organism: Iris pallida; assembly: GCA_029216955.1. Lineage (NCBI taxonomy): Eukaryota > Viridiplantae > Streptophyta > Magnoliopsida > Asparagales > Iridaceae > Iris > Iris pallida. The sequence goes on along the minus strand of JANAVB010035820.1, from coordinate 17,599,078 downwards.
TGATACGCCTCAATACCATCGACGATATACGTAACCTGACGATCTTCCTTTGCAACCAATTTCGAGTCGTGCGACTGATGCTATTGTCCGAACTAGATATACTATATTTCCCATTCGATTCAATTCACGATCAAGTTCGATTGCTATTCCTCAAGCTTGTTTCAATATCGTTGTTCAAACTCAAGTCACAATTCATTTGAATCCATCCGAAATCGTACGCGCGATCCTCTAAGTTTCCTCGATCAAGACCATTCATTTTCATTCATCGTTCCGAACCATTTTCTAACTCGCGTTGCCCATTGACAAGTTGTCCGAACGACATCTCGTTCGGGACATTCGAAGTCACGACCAACTAAACGTGACGCGTTCTAAGGCTTTGCGCGATCGCATCGCCTCGCCGACGTACTCGTTGTATTTCATAATCCTTTAGTCTCGCTCGAACAATTTCTATAACGTCCATACACCACTCAGGGTTCGAGCCATTCGACTAGTCATTGACACATCGCTCTTTTTCTTCTTCGAAGCTATCACATACACCACTCGGAATCAAGTCATCCTACAAATCCTCGAAAGGTTATTCGACTCCCGATCGACATGTCCAATTGTGCGTTTGCTCATTCTTCAAAATTTAAGAACCATTTCCCCATGTTCGCTTTAGCGCCGGTCAAGTAGCGTCTCTATCAACATACGTTCTAAGTCTCCCTTATTCTCGTCCGAGCGATAGTCAATCTCGCTCGCAACTCGTTTACACCATAAGGTCTAGGTGCGCGATACTTGGCACAACTTAGCCAGAAGACTGTGTGCATAACCATCCCGTTCGAACTATACTTCGGTCTCACGTACTCGTTCGTTATTGTCAGCGTAAGGTTATTCAAGCACTGTAATGCCCCGCTCCGCACGGCGCATTACGCTGAAATGTTGACTCAGCGAGTCGCGTTGACCCAAAGAAATGTATCGATGCAAAACGATACGAGAGTTAAGTTGTTCCGAGCAACGCATCGAACTAAGTCGATGCGAAGAGTTACATCGACCCGAGTAATGCATCGGACTATGTCGATACGAAGAGTTGCCTTGTCCCTAAGAATGCATCGAGTGAATCGATGCGAAGCGCCGCGTTGCCCCGAAGGATGAGTGCATTGAATCGGCTCGAAGATTCTAAGAAATCGAATCGACCAAGGCGTAAGTCCGAATCGAAGCAAGTATTGATTTTAGTTGGTTTCGTGTGCAGGTTATACTTTGACACGAAAATATTAGAGGTCGATCTTCGACAATATTTAGTAAGGGGTCCGCGGAACCAAATCGACGCCTTGCGACGGACTGAGACTTGGGCACGCTAAGGCAAACTGGACGTATAATTCAACAAGCACGAAGTGCTCGAATGGCTAAGTCAGGAGAGTGGCCGTGCAACATAGTTAGGGAATCGAGCCGCATCGGCTCGGCGAGACGGCAAAGGCAAATCGACTCAAGGTGGGAGGATTGACTTCTTTTTACTCCTTCATTCGATAAGTCAAATGTATCATTGTATGCTAAAAGTTAACCTATCGACGCCACGGGCGTGGTCCGATCGGAAGTAAATCATAACGTGTGTCGAACACTAAGTTAGTACAATTGAAATGAAACGTGCATCAAATGCACAAGTCGTTACGAAACATTGGATATCGCTAAGGCGAGCGCCTCGGTGCGCAAGCCACAATAACATGGGATAACTGTACTCGGCGAGTGCCTTAGTGCACGAACCATACCGTGCCTTCGCGCACGAGTTAGAACGGCTAGAACATTGAAAGACAATAGGCGAGCGCCATATCGCGCAAGCCCCGAACATTGAATGCTAAGTTATATATCATTTGAAATACGGTAGAAACGTGCCTACGTGTACGAGATCACAAAAGAGGGTGAATGCGCGCAGCTGCACAATACTTATCAAAGATGGCGTCGTTGCGACGAGAAGAACAGTTGTGGCACGGATATGGCATAACTGTCGACGCGGCATGGTGTCCTTCGAAATGTTCATGGCCTTAGGGCGTTCGTTGAGGACATTGGGGCGTTGTGCCAATTGAAATAGCGATAAGCGAACTTGCTTGGTTGTATGAAATATAAGATTCGTTGTATGGTTAAATGGTCAAATGGACTTAAAGAATATAAAAGCCCGTGCATGGGCATCCCTCGAACGCGGCGCGCCAGGGCGCTGGGACCGTTCGGCCTAGGAGGGATTTCGTTTTCGGCATTGTTGGTGCACTTCATTTAGATGGGTAGCGACCTTCTAGTGAATGTGATAAGCCACTTGCGCGCGATTATTTCGGTGGCCTCTGATTGTTGGTTAGCAACCGCATAGAGTTACCATCGTCTTATGTTTTCGATTCGATGAGTATAAGTCCATTCTAGCTGTGACAAGCTAGTGACCTTCATATAGTTAAGGGCGATGGGTTGGAAGCGCAAGGTACACTCATATCGTGCGTGTGTAGATCCGCATAGAGAGCACTATAACATGACAGGGAAATCTGATAGGCGTATTCACCTTGCGTCGGTGCAAGGGCGAGTGCGTCGGCTTGGTAAGTCGTGCCACGAATCAAACACGGGATTGCTTGCTTGCCTATTCAATTCGATAACATGCTGCTATGCTAACATGCTTTACGCTTTCGAATATGCCATAAAATTGACCCTAAGGAGAACATAGCAAGATCATAAGCTAAGTTGCATGATTCAACATAAATATTACAAATGTCGGTTTGGAAAGATGATCTTTGATTCAGTACATGCGAGGACGATCGTACTGTTCCTCCACCAGTTTCATGCAGGGTGCAGGAAATGGATGGCTCGAGGCGAAGTGTTGCTTGAACGCGTTGAGGCTCGAAAATGCCGAAGCATATTGAAGCGTGCGATCGCTTGACGCTCGGACTCGCGACAGGATTGATGCGGCCGAGATATAGAAGGCATGATGTATGGAACGGTGAAATCCTTTGTGGGCAAGAAAGAACCTGAGTGTTGTAGCCAATCTGGCATATATTGTTAGGCTATCGAAAGCCTTGTAATCTGATTTCGAATATCAATAAAGAGATTTGTTTCGTATACTCTGTTTTCCTTTCGTTGTGAATATCAACTCAAAAGATAACCATTTGAGAACTTGTCATCTTGCCTTGCACGAGCGCAACTCCAGGCTCGTGCGACATCACGCCCCAGCGAGGACGATGATTCGGGTGATTCCGGGTCGGGGCGTGACAAATTGGTATCAGAGCTCTAGGCTCAATTTCCTCTGGACGCTTGCTTCATTTCAGTTCTAAAAGTTGCCCACCACCAATCGAAATCACTCTTGACTCTACTCGATGTCGCACTGGATGTTCCATACAATAAGTCTAATACAAACCATGTAATTTTGCCGCGTGTTGTTTGGAAATTACATGGTGTTCGGGGGAAAGTCGGAAAAATGTTTGTTGCTGCAAGTGCAACAAGTTGCGAGATGTGAATTCAAAGATTTGTTGCCGCGGGATGCAACATGTCGTGAATTATGGTTTGAGATATTCGTTGTTTACAACGAACGATACGAGAAATGTTGGTTGCATCGATACAATGATAGTCGTGGAATGTTGCTGCAGCAATTGCCACGCGTTGATTGTAATGATGCGTTGAAAAGTCGAAGAAAGTTGATATGGAATGTGTTGAAACGGATTCACATATCGATTTCGAATGCGCATTGCGATGGAAAGTGATAAGTCAATATCGAATGTGTTGAAACGGATTTGAGCATTGACTTGAAGGTCGAAAATGAAATATTAAATCGTTGCACGAGATGCAATGAATGTCGAAGATAAGTTTGTGCACGATGTGTATTGCGTATCGAACGTAAAATATTGCACGTGGTGCAACGCGTATCAAAATGAAATCGAAACGTCGACAGCGTTCGGACTTAGCCTTGCAACGGCTACTTGAAGGCTCGCTTGGTCCAGGCGACTCCTCGCACAGGTGGGGTAGTTTGGTGAACTTGCCTCATCTTAGCCTTCACATAATAACTCGCATGTTTTCAACTTGCACAAGTTGGCTAATATAAAAGCTACGAACGCACATAGCTAAGGGAATAATCCCGACGGGTCGGAACGTCTTAGAACATGGAAAATGGTCCCACGGTCTGCTTAGAAGTCGGCTCAGCGTGCTTTCAAATGACACTCGATCTTTCGTTCCCGTGGCTTGGGAGAAGAAAATTGGCCTAAGTTGCTAAGTTGTCCCGACACTCGAATAAGCCTAAGTCATAGGCGTCACCTGCTTGAATGCTTGATAAAGCATGCACTGTCTCGTCGTTTTGTCCCAACGGTTGTACTGGCCTAAGTCATAGGCGTCGCCCGCGTGAATGCTTGAAAATGCATGCACGGTCCCGTCGTCCAAGGCTTGGCATAGCCTTCCCACGTCCCGCAAGTTAAGTCGTCTTGTACGGCTGTTGGCTTAAGTCTAGGCACCCGAGAACTTGGTTGTTCAAGTCGAACGCATGCACGGCACGTTCCCTCAATACGAAGATTGGCGTAGCCTTTGCTCGTTAAATCGTTGCGTGAATAAGTTAGGCAAAGCTATGCCGGTCGACCTAAGTTATTTCTAGCACTGTCCCACTCTATCTGCGGTTGTCAAGTCGCATAGTCCCTCGAGAACAAGGCTCGTTGTATAAGGTATATGACTTGAGCGTTAGCGTCGCCTATAGAACCAGGTCTGTCTAAGGCACGAGCTACGGTGGATTTAGCGAAAAGCATGCCACGGCCAAAGAAAGTCCCCGCGACTGGTTGCCGCCGAGATCGGTCCCGCTACTTGGGAGTCTCGCTAAGTCTTGATAAGTTCCGCACACGAGATCGGTCCCGCTACTTGAGAGTCTCACTAAGTCTTGATAAGTCCCGCACATGAGATCGGTCCCGCTACTTGGGAGTCTCCCTGTGTCTTGAAAGAAAACACACGAGATCGGTCCCGCGGCTTGGGAGTCTCGATAGAAAGAGGGAAAACATGGTCATGAATAAGGAAGGAGTGGATAGATCGAGTTGAGTCTTGCATGGTCATTGGACAACTTGCGCGCAAGGGAAATCCCTCGACCGATTACCGGGGCGTCGGGATCAAGTCGGCCTAGGAGGAAAAGGCAGATACCGTACGGCCTTCAACGACGGTGCGACTCGTTAGAAGTGAACTGTTACGCCACGGGACCATTCGATGGGGCTCGCACCTCCATGCGAAGGGGTCACCATGAGCCAAAGATCCAAGATAGATTGACATTGCTAGTGACCCCTCATATAGATGGGTCGGCAGAGTAGCGGCACACCGCCACTATTAAAATCTGTCAAATCAGCGACGCCATAAGACGTCGCTAAATCGGAAAAATACGTCGCTAATATCAATTAGCGACGTATTTAGCGACGTTTGCACGTAGTCGCGATTAACCTAGTCGCTAAACATGAAAACGTCGCAATACGTCGCTATTGCGACGATACTTAACGACGCGAACTCGTCGCTAATTCAGCGACCACCAGCGACGGAAAACGTCATCATTTACCGACGTAACCTAGCGACGTTGAGCGACTTTACATGCATCGATGCTGACCTGGCTTGAGAGCCAAATGGATACGTTCTGCGACTTTTTGACGTCGCTATGTTACCGACATATAGCGACGTTTAGCGACGTCCTACATAGCGACGTTTAGTGACGATTAGCGACGGTATTCATTAATGTTAGCGACGTGCCTTATATTTACTTAGCTACGTTTCCTTCGTCGCTGGACATCGCTGACAGTCGCTGAACGTCGCTAATATTGAAAAAAAAAATTTTTACAGCATTTGCAGCATTTGCAGAATTTGCAGAATTTACAGAATTTGCAGCATTTGCAGAATTTGCAGCATCCCCTACACCATTTGTTACAACAACGATGGTGTATCACGAACACAGTATCAAATAACACATATACACACAATCACGAACACGTTTGAAACACAATCTCATCAATCAACACAGATTTATGAAAATTTGTAACAACAATGTCAAATATAATGGTCCACATAAGAATGATGTATGTATAACCACATAAAATACCCAACAATGGGCCATCACACAACAATATATATGTCGACTACGGCTGATCAGGAGGAGCATCACCGCTCCTGGAAAGAAGGTAAGCATACTGCTCCGGTGTAAGAACCACCGACGACGATGAAGGAGGAGGCAATGCAACCGCTCGTGTAGTGTACCGTCCCGCTCAGTCAATCGGAGGAATAGGAACGCCGACGGCGTTCGGACTTAGCCTTATAACGGCTGCTCGAAGACATTGCTCGGTCGAGGCGACCGCTCGCTCAGGTGGGGTAGTTTCGGTGAACTTGTCTCATCTTTGCCATCACATAATAAATCGTGTTTTCAACTTGCACAAGTAGGCTTAATAATAAAAGAGATGAATCTACATAGCTAAGGGAATAATCCCGACGGGTCAAAATGAGTTAGAACATGGAAAAACGTCCCACGGTCGGCTTAGAGTTGGTGCACGGCGTGCTTTGAAAATGACATTCGATCCTTCGTCCCGTGGCTTGGGAGAAGGAAAGTTGGTCTTCGACACAAAGTTATGAAATAGCCTAAGTCATAGGCGTCGCCTGCATGAATGCTTGTTAAAGCATGCACGGTCCCGTTGAATTGTCCCGACACTTGAGTTGGCCTAAGTCATAGGCGTTGCCCGCGTAAATGCTCGACAAAGCATGCACGTTTCCATAATGCAAGGCTTGGCATAGCCTTTGCTCATCCCTTGAGTCAAGTTATAGGCTCGATTAAGTTAGGCAAAGTTACGCCGATCGACCTAAGTCATTTCTAGTGCTGTCCCGCTCTTTCTGCGGTTGTCAAGTTAAATAGTCCCACGATCCCAAGGCCCGTCATATGAAGTATGACTTGGGCGATAGCGTCGTGTAGATCGGAAGTCGGTTTGAGACATGATGGCACGGTCCTAGAGTTTTAAGGCACGGGCCACGGTTGATTCATTAAGTTTTGGAATTTGTTCTTTAGTTGAGTAAAATGATAGGGCAAGAAAGAAGAATGCTCGCGACTACGGGTCGTCGAGGCAAGATCTCAGAGGTGAGACGTATTGAACTTGGCCCTGAAAGAGATGATAACACTAGAGGTGGAATGACTGTGTCAGACGTCAGTTGAGTCGAGTCTTGCATGGTCATGGACAACTTGTTGACAAGGTAGAGTTTCCTCGAACGGTAGCCCGACGGAAGGGAACCGGTTCTTGAGAAGCAGCATTAGCACGTGCTGGATGACCGCACAAGTTAGCGCAGAGGCTTTCCAGCGGGGCTAGCTACCCACCTGGCAAGGGCGGCCGCCTAACAAGCTAAAAGAGTCCAGGATGGCTCTGGGAGTCAGTGACCAAATCATATAGATGAGTCGGCATAGCGGCAATTCGTATGTGTGCATTTGGATTGAGTTGTTGAATGTGTGTACAGTTGGAATACAATATTTGGTCCTAAGATGTGGCATCAACATAGGCGACGTGCTTCAGCACGAGATATGGCGTCGAATCTAATATTGTCAGCATATAAGTTGCATAGTTGGATGTGAGTTGTCCTGAGTCTAAGTCAGGAAAGGCCGCAAGGCAAAGTTGGTCGAGTGACACTTAACCCACAAGTCTTGATTGGGTCAGTTGATGATTTGGTAGCAAAGGGCCACGAGGCGGCGATATGGTTGAGTCGCACGTAGTTTGTGAGGCACGGCACAAAGGATTGTAGAACGGTCACACGGGAATGGAGCCTCATTGCGTAGTTGCGTCTCTGATTTTGGCCGAAAGACAAGCACGACTTGATTGGTTAACGTTGTTTGAGTCGACATTGTTGTTGCAAGCACGGGATGGTCTAGAGACACAAATAGACAAGGCGTCGGTCATAAAACTGATCCTAAGACAAGAGTAGAAAGCCAATATGAAAGGGGACTATGTTGCACAAAGTAAAGTAAACGTGTTGGTTTTGTATGGGTGGGCGAGGAGCTCATTCCACCAGTACAGTTGAGTACTGACACCCACATAGTTTACATGTGCAGGCACAGGTAGAAGCTCGTGGCGCAGGGCTCGCTTGGATGCGTCGAGGCATGGAGTTCCTTGGCGACTCGAAGCGTGCAACCGCATGGAGTAAAGACTTATACAGGACATAATGTATGGACATCGCCTTCCGAAGCTTCCGCTGGATCAAGACTTGTAATTGAGAGATGAGAGAGAGCTGAGTGAACTTGTAAAATGTGAAAAGAGTGAGCTTGAGTGATTGTAATATTGGCCTTGCGCCCCCAATGTAACCTTTGTTCAATATCAATAAGGAGCTTCTTTTGAGTAACTTGTGTTTTGTTCTAAAATTCTGCTGCTATAATTCAATGTCTATACTTGGGACTTCTGTGCGACGATCCCGTCGCAGCCGCTGAAATCGGCCGTTATAGAACCCGCCTTGCACGAGCGCAATCTAGGCTCGTGCGGCATTACGTCTTAGCGAGGACGATCGCTCCTACGGGAGCGGGGCGTGACATAATGGTATCAGAGCACGGCTTTACGTCCTTGGACTATCGATTGAATTCTTTAACTCGTTGTTTCCGTAAACTCTGAATTGTGCTTCCGCAAGTTGATATCGTTGGTACGCTCTCTCTCAATTATCCCACGGGATGTCCATACAATAAGTCTATCTATTTTGCAAAACATAAGAGAATAGTTTTTGACAACAAAACAAAAAGATGGTTTGTGTAAGCATGGTTGGCTAAGTCGGGCTGGGCATATACACCAAAGTCACGTCGACCTTAGAAAAGTCGAGTACGGGAATTGAATAGTGTCGAGCAAGGATGAGTTGAACTCGATTGAGTAAAGTGAGTCGACTATCGATAAGGGTGCTATCGAGGGACGATAACGTCGATGCGATATAGATGAGCGTGCTTGGAAATTGAGGAATGGTTCGAACAAAAAATTTGAAGAAGTAGATTTTGATTCGAATGATAAGTTGAGAATTTGTTGAATGACTTCATCCCTGAGTGGTGTATGCGATAGCCTCAGGGATGTCGACCGATTGATTGAAGAAATTAATGTTGTGAATGATTCGGGGGATAAGCATCGAACTTGAATTGAATGTCGAGGAGATTATCCAGTCGGACAATAGCATCATTCGTACGACTCAGAATTCGTTGCGAACGAAGATCGTCAAGTTACGTATATCGTCGATGGTATTGAGGCATATCAAAGATGATATGCGATAACTCGGGAGTACTCTGACTCGGCAAATGACGATCGTGCAAGTGTTATTGTTCGGTTGGATGCAATACTTAGGATTTTGACCGAGATGATTGTTGGATGAAAATGATTGTGTCTTGATGGTTACGCAGAAAACCACAACGTCGACGATCTTGTCTTGCGCGAGCGCAACTCTAGCCTCGCCCATGCGTTGCGTCGGGTTTGGGGCGATTGTTCCGCGTGAGCGCTGACATGGTGATTCATGTCGCGGGAATGATCGAACTCGGAAAATTAGGACGCGACAACTTTGATTGTCTCGACTTGTTAGCTTGATGCGAAGGTGGACTCGAGGATTGTAGGACTTATGATTGGCGAATGAGTGAAACTTGAGGATTGAGTAGGTCCAATCCGCACATCGAGAATGAAATAGTCTGGACACAAAACAAGAGTTACGTCCCGATGAGAATGATTATCCCGCAGGAGCGTGCATGGTGATTCATGCCCACCATGGGTAATCTGAATCGCGTGAGATCGGGGCGCAACATATTGTTAAGCTAGACGACCTCATGATCGAATGCGTGAATTGGGATGAATGACTTAGGGAATATGAAATATAAATTATGGTTTAGCGGTGGATTGTGTCGTAGCGTGCTTGACTTGAAAAGGATTGATAGGTGGATTATGTCGAACGTGTGCGAGGGATAGACTATACAAAATGGCTAGATGAACGAGCGATACGTTCTTGTTGAGAATTGGTTGAAACGTAAGTTGTCATAGGATGGCTTTGCTGAATGACTCGGACCCCGTGCGACGAACGTTGGGATGTGTATAGGAAATCTGTGCTCGATGTTTAGAAATCGGAGTGATACGAGCTTGGGTAGAAAACCCCGTACTATCAACTTGGTTTGACCTTAGGATGGGGTCAGTGTTGATATTGTTGTTTGCGAACTATGATTCCAATACTGACGGATTGACTATAGCCTAAAAGACATAGCCTAGCGGTTAGGCAGACGTTCTGGTACGGAGCGATAGGAATTGTGGAGGCACCACTCGCGAGACTCGGTTGACATGCATGTATATCAAGGACGCTTGAATGCGTGCACGATCCGACTCGAGTGGTGATAGCGGGATTCGCTATCACGAGGCTTGGTTGAAATACATGTATTTTAGGGGCGCCTGGAATATGTGCACGATCCATACTAAGTGATACGTTGAATCAAGTGAGATTTGAGGAACGAGGAAGTATCGAGGATTTTGAGATCGTAAGTTTTGAAGAAAGAATTGAGGGTAGCACGAGCGTGGCTCAGATTTGAGAGTACGCCTAGGAGAAGTGTGTGCGAGAATCTAGGAACGTTCGAGTGATAAGTCAATAAGTAAGTGTACTCAGTTAGTTTCGAGGACGAAACTTTTTCTGAGTGGTGTATGATGTAGTGTCCCGTCCCGCTCAGTCAATCGGAGGAATAGGAACGCCGACGGCGTTTGGACTTAGCCTTACAACGACTGCTCGAAGACATTGCTCGGTCGAGGCGACCGCTCGCTCAGGTGGGGTAGTTTCGGTGAACTTGCCTCATCTTTGCCATCACATAATAAATCGTGTTTTCAACTTGCACAAGTAGGCTTAATAATAAAAGAGATGAATCCACATAGCTAAGGGAATAATCTCGACGGGTCAAAATGAGTTAGAACATGGAAAAACGTCCTACGGTCGGCTTAGAGTTGGTGCACGGCGTGCTTTAAAAATGACACTCGATCCTTCGTCCCGTGGCTTGGGAGAAGGAAAGTTGGTCTTCGACACAAAGTTATGAAATAGCCTCGCCTGCGTGAATGCTTGTTAAAGCATGCACTGTCCCGTTGAATTGTCTCGACACTTGAGTTGGCCTAAGTCATAGGCGTTGCCCGCATAAATGCTCGACAAAGCATGCACGTTTCCATAATGCAAGGCTTGGCATAGCCTTTGCTCGTCCCTTGAGTCAAGTTATAGGCTCGATTAAGTTAGGCAAAGTTACGCCGATCGACCTAAGTCATTTCTAGTGCTGTCCCGCTCTTTCTGCGGTTGTCAAGTTAAATAGTCCCACGATCCCAAGGCCCGTCATATGAAGTATGACTTGGGCGATAGTGTCGCGTAGATCGGAAGTCGGTTTGAGATACGATGGCACGGTCCTAGAGTTTTAAGGTACGGGCCACGGTTGATTCACTGAGTTTTGGAAAGTGTTGTGAATATTTGTTCTTGAGTTGAGTAAAATGATAGGGCAAGAAAGAAGAATGCTCGCGACTACGGGTCGTCGAGGCAAGATCTCAGAGGTAAGACGTATTGAACTTGGCCCTGAAAGAGATGATAACACTAGAGGTGGAATGACTGTGTGAGACGTCAGTTGAGTCGAGTCTTGCATGGTCATGGACAAGTTGTCGACAAGGTAGAGTTTCCTCGAACGGTAGCCCGACGAAAGGGGACCGGTTCTTGAGAAGCAGCATTAGCACGTGCTGGATGACCGCACAAGTTAGCGCAGAGGCTTGCCAGCGGGGCTAGCTACCCACCTGGGAAGGGCGGCCGCCTAACAAGCTAAAGGAGTCCAGGATGGCTCTGGAAGTCAGTGACCAAATCATATAGATGAGTCGACATGGCGGCAATCCGCGTGTGTGCCTTTGGATTGAGTTGTTGAATATATGTACAGTTGTAATACAATGTTTGGTCCTAAGATGTGGCATCAACATAGGCGACGTGCTTCGGCATGAGATATGGCATCGAGTCTAATGTTGTCAGCATATAAGTTGTATAGTTGGATGTGAGTTGTCCTGAGTCTAAGTCAGGAAAGGCCGCAAGGCAAAGTTGGTCGAGTAACACTTAACCCACAAGTCTTGATTGGGTAAGTTGATGATTTGGTAGCAAAGGGCCGCGAGGCGACGATATGGTTGAGTCACACGTAGTTTGCGAGGCACGGCACAAAGGATTGTAGCACGGTCACACGGGAATGGAGCCTCATTGCGTAATTGCGTCTCTGATTTTGGCCAAAAGGCAAGCACGACTTGATAGGTTAACGTTGTTTGAGTCGACATTGTTGTTACAAGCACGGGATGGTCTAGAGACACAAATAGACAAGGCGTCGGTCATAAAACTGATCCTAAGGCAAGAGTAGAAAGACAATATGAAAGGGGACTATATTGCACAAAGTAAAGTAAACGTGTTGGTTTTGTATGGGTGGGCGAGGAGCTCATTCCACCAGTACAGTTGAGTACTGACACCCACATAGTTTACATGTGCAGGCACAGGTAGAAGCTCGTGGCACGGGGCTCGCTTAGATGCGTCGAGGCATGGAGTTCCTTGGCGACTCGAAGCGTGCAGCCGCATGGAGTAAAGACTTATACAGGACATAATGTATGAACATCGCCTTCCGAAGCTTCCGCTGGATCAAGACTTGTAATTGAGAGATGAGAGAGAGCTGAGTGAACTTGTAAAATGTGAGAATAGTGAGCTTGAGTGATTGTAATATTTGCCTTGCGCCCCCAATGTAACCTTTGTTCAATATCAATAAAGAGCTTCTTTTGAGTAACTTGTGTTTTGTTCTAAAATTCTGCTGCTATAATTCAATATCTCTGCTTGGGACTTCTGTGCGACGACCCCGTCGCAGTCGCTGAAATCGGCCGTTATGGAACCCGCCTTGTACGAGCGCAATCTAGGCTCGTGCGGCATCACGTCTTAGCGAGGACGATCGCTCCTACGGGAGCGGGGCGTGACATAATGGTATCAGAGCACGGCTTTACGTCCTTGGACTATCGATTGAATTCATTAACTCGTTGTTTTTGCAAACTCTGAATTGTGCTTTCGCAAGTTGATATCGTTGGTGCGCTCTCTCTCAATTATCCTACGGGATGTCCATACAATAAGTCTATCTATTTTGCAAAACGTAGGAGAACAGTTTTTGACAACAAAACAAAAAGATGGTTTGTGTAAGCATGGTTGGCTAAGTCGGGCTAGGCATATACACCAAAGTCGCGTCGACCTTAGAAAAGTCGAGTACGGAATTGAATAGTGTCGAGCAAGGATGAGTTGAACTCGATTGAGTAAAGTGAGTCGACTATCGATAAGGGTGCTATCGAGGGACGATAACGTCGATGCGATATAGATGAGCGTGCTTAGAAATTGAGGAATGGTTCGAACGAAAAATTTGAAGAAGTGGATTTTGATTCGAATGATAAGTTGAGGATTTGTTGAATGACTTCATCCCTGAGTGGTGTATACGATAGCCTCAAGGATGTCGACCGATTGATTGAAGAAATTGATGTTGTGAATGATTCGGGGGATAAGCATCAAACTTGAATTGAATGTCGAAGAGATTATCCAGTCGGACAATAGCATCATTCGCACGACTCAGAATTCGTTGCGAACGAAGATCGTCAAGTTACGTATATCGTCGATGGTATTGAGGCGTATCAAAGATGATATGCGATAAATCGGGGGTACTCTGACTCGGTAAATGACGATCGTGCAAGTGTTATTATTCGATTGGATGCAATACTTAGGATTTTGACCGAGATGATTGTTGGATAAAAATGATTGTGTCTTGATGGTTACGCAGAAAACCACAACGTCGACGATCTTGTCTTGCGCGAGCGCAACTCTAGCCTCGCCCATGCGTTGCATCGGGTTTGGGGCGATCGTTCCGCGTGAGCGCTGACATGGTGATTCATGTCGCGGGAATGATCGAACTCGGAAAATCAGGACGCGACAACTTTGATTGTCTCGACTTGTCGGCTTGATGCGAAAGTGGACTCGAGGATTGTAGGACTTATGATTGGCGAATGAGTGAAACTTGAGGATTGAGTAGGTCCAATCCGCGCATCGAGAATGAATTAGTCTGGACACAAAACAAGAGTTGTCACGCCCCAGAACCAGAATACTGGAGAGCGGGGGCAGACTTAGCCAGCTACGTATATGAAATGGAATCCATCTCGCTATACGGTCACGGCTGTCTAGATACATGAGGGTTTATCTACAAGCCAACAGTCTCTTAAGGTCATGAACAAGCCTAGTGTCTCAATCACAAGCAAGTAAGTAAAAGTCACAAGATATATGATCATTAAATATACAATAGTAAGGCGTCCCAAACATTACATATTCAGTTGATCATGAAGCTAGTCTTTACAAAATGTCAGGACTAGCAAGAGTTTAGTCATACATGATCAACCCTAGGATCTGTTAATCATGTTACAGCCCGTAGGCAGACAGTAAGTAAGTGCAATCGAGCTAAACATGTGCTCGTCGGCTAAACGCCTCAAAAGAATATTTTTACAATAGAGCGGGAGAGCCAAAAATAATCCACTCGTTGCCAGGGTTCCGTCTAGTGGCCACCATCTGGCTGGAAGGTTGGTAGATCCTCTGGAGCTGCTCCGAAATCTGGCCACACAAAACCAGCTGGGTCAGACCCCAGAAAGAGCAAGTGCCACAAAGGAAGCTTCACTTAAGAACTAAAACCAGCAATCAGCACAAGATATAAATAAAAGTAAGAACTGGAAATAACGAAAATACACCAGGATGATATACGACGAGATAACCATGGAACTATTCAGATAACCAGGTTACAACCCGTAAACCAAACAAGGACCGGGGTTGTAACCCTTCGTCTGAACATAACTTGGAATTCTCACCATTTATCGGTAAAATAAATACAAACATTCTGGTCATTCAATAATCTGGAACAGGATCAGGGCAAGACTAGACTGGTTAGACTCCATCCAATCATTTCACGGCCAAGCAAGAATTACGGCTTGATACTTTAACTAACTAGGGTTGTCACAAGCCTAATTACTAACAAGATGCAGTGAGATTGTTTTACAGCCGCAAGCCCTGCAGACCATCCAGGTTACCCGGGTTAAAAGATTAGGGTTGAATTCAGGTGGGTACATCGTCCAGGAAACGAATGTACCCTTAGGTAGCTTGAAGGGTGCAACACATGACAGTGTGCTGGAAATGTGCCCTACTCGACGGTAGGCTACAGATCCCAAGGCGTACCCAGGTAACGGGATTGCCTGTAGCTGGGAAATCTTTTCATGACTAATGTATTAATCTAGTTATTAGTCCTTAGTTCATTTCAATAGGTACTCCTGACCGTGGTACTCAGGAGTCCCATCCTAGACATGATGCAAGACAGGACTGGTTTATTTATACAAACACAATCGCCCACGGTGTCCAGGTTAATTAGACATGTCATGTCATGTCAAGTAGCCGTCGCAATAGCTATTCGAGATAATCATGTCAGGTTATCATGCCAAGTGTACTTGTCAGGAGTGCGCCACGACGGGCCACTATCAAGTCATGTCAGGTTATCATGTCAGGAGTGCACCACTACGGGTCACTATCGTGTCATGCTCAGGTCATACGCTTCCAAAAGGCAGCGTATGTACTCAATACGACTCCTCGTCAAGCAAGCGAGCGTATGTGAGTCATACGCTCCCAAAAGGCAGCGTATGGGGTCCATACGACTCTTTGTCAAGCAAGCGAGCGTATGCGAGTCATACGCTCCCAAAAGGCAGCGTATGGGGTCCATACGACTCCTTGTCAAGCAAGCGAGCATATGCGAGTCATACGCTCCCAAAAGGCAGCGTATGGGGTCCATACGACTCCTTGTCAAGCAAGCGAGCGTATGCGAGTCATACGCTCCCAAAAGGCAGCGTATGGGGTCCATACGACTCCTTGTCAAGCAAGCGAGCGTATGCGAGTCATACGCTCCCAAAAGGCAGCGTATGGGGACTGCGCTGCGCTAAAGAGCGTGCGCAACTCAGTGGCACAAGCTAAAAAGCTCGTGCACTGCTCACTATCTTCTCCAAATCAGCAGGAACTCCATGGTTGAACCCAAAGCTTCAAAAGTCCATAACTTGGTCAAAATAAGTCCAAATCCAACTTTACAAAGTTCTATCTTGGGTGAAATTCAATTCTCTCCAACATAAGAACATCAAAACCCATAAAAATACAACTTAAATAGATCAAAACCATACAAAAACCAAAAATAGAAGAACTTAGATCTAGAACAATGGAGACTCCAAATCACAAAATGTCAAGTTCTAATGTTGATTACCATGGCCTAATCTAGCTAATGGACAAGTAAAAAAAAGTGGTTCTCAAGTGGTGGCAAGGTGCACTTGCCTAGACCTCTCTCTTCTCTCTTTGGTAGGTAAAGGGAGTAAATGAGGAAGAAGAAGATGAATAATGAAGAAAGAGAATGAAGAGGGCTAATAAATACAAATGGTGGTGGTAGGTAGGGGTTCACCTTGGGTTCATCATGAACCCAACCAAAACCAAGCCAAGCCGAACCAACCAACTCGAACCAGGAATAAACCAAGCCAAGCCATGAAGAAAACTAAACAAGAAATCATGCAATATAAGAATAAATACGTACACGTATTCCAGAAATACGTAATACGAACCACAGGCATTACAACTCTACCCACCTTAAAAGAATTTCGTCCTCGGAATTTAATTAAGAGGCTAGAGGGGCAATGACAAGCTATATTAATCACATGCAAGCTATAACTAGGCAGACAATCACTCATTCAAGCAAGGAATCGAAGGCATGAGGCATAAGAAAGACATTATATCTCACGAGTCAAACAAGTCGGGATATCGCGATCGGATATCATCCTCACGCTCCCACGTTGACTCCCCCAAAGAGTGATGACCCCAAGCAACTCGGACTAACTTGATAGTCTTGTTCTTGAGGATCTTCTCTCTCCGGTCCAATATAGACACGGGCCTCTCCTTATACGAAAGGTTGGTACCAACAACCAATTTCGAATGATCCAGGATGTGGCTCGGGTCCGGGATATACCGTCGTAATTGGGATACATGGAACACGTCATGCACCTCGCTTAGCGACGGTGGAAGAGCGAGACGATAGGATACATCTCCTACTCGCTCCAGAATGTCAAACGGTCCTATATACCTACGACTAAGCTTGCCCCGTACGCCGAAACGAATGACGCCACGGTTAGGCAAAATCCTCAGGAATACATGATCGCCGACCGAAAACTCGAGAGGGCGCCGATGAGAATCGGCCCAATGGCGCTGGTGATCTTGGGCAACTCGAAGATGATCTCTGACTCGTCTGACCACTTCAACTGTCTGGGCAATCATTTCTGGACCGAACATCTGTCTCTCTCCAACATCATTCCAAGCTAGCGGGGATCTGCACTTCCTACCATACAGTGCCTCGAATGGTGCCATCTGGATACTGGCCTAGAAACTGTTGTTGTACGAGAATTCCACCAGGTGCAGATGATCTTCCCATGAACCACCAAAGTCAAGTGTGCAAGACCGCAATATGTCTTCAAGAGTCTGGATTGTACGCTCCGACTGACCATCTGTCTGCGGATGATATGCTGAACTGAACTGGAGATGAGTTCCCAAACTCTCCTGCAGGCTACGCCAAAAGTACGACGTAAATCTTGAATTTCGGTCCGAGGTGATACTGACTGGCATACCGTGTAATCTGACAATCTGCCTGAGGTACATCTCTGCTAGCTGAGCCGTCGACTGACCAACTCTGAATGGAAGAAAGTGAGCTACCTTCGTGAGCCGATCAACTATAACCCAGATAGCATCTCTGCCAGCCAGGGATCTAGGTAATCCAGTTACGAAATCCATGGTCACATGCTCCCACTTCCATTCTGGAATCGGCAAGGGCTGAAGAAGTCCAGCCGGTCTCTGATGTTCGGCTTTAACTTGCTGGGAAACCAAACACCGAGAGACAAACCGAGCTATCTCCCGCTTCATGCCATTCCACCAGAAGTGCTGACAGATATCGCGGTACATCTTCGTACTGCCAGGATGGATGGAATACTGAGAACTGTGCGCTTCTGACATGATCTCCTGCCAGATATCTCCGCTGGGTACACAAAGATGCTTACCATGTCGAAGTGTACCATCCTCATGAATGCATAACTCGGGTCTTCGTCCTGCCTCACACTCTGTTCTGAGTCGCTGAAGCTTGGAATCTGCTGACTGCGCCATCCGGATCCTCTCGACTATAGTGGACTGAACTTGCATACTGGCCATCAATGCTACACTGGAAGGGAGAACAACTTCAATACCCATCTTCTGAAGATCTGCTAATAGCTCTGGTTGCGCTGTTAGGAAATAAACTCCGGCTCTTCTGCTCAATGCATCCGCAACAACATTGGCCTTCCCAGGATGATACTGCAGGTTGACATCATAATCCACAAGTAGCTTCAGCCACCTCCTCTGACGCATGTTAAGATCCTTCTGGGTGAAAACATACTTCAGGCTCTTGTGGTCGGTGAAAATCTCCACCCTGTCTCCATACAAGTAGTGCCTCCACAACTTAAGTGCAAACACCACTGCTGCCAGCTCCAAGTCATGGGTTGGGTAATTCCTCTCATGATCACGAAGTTGCCGTGACGCATAAGCTATTACCTTCCCATGCTGCATCAGAACACATCCTAAACCTCTGCCTGAAGCATCACAGTACACTGAGAATCCTCCGGTCCCATCTGGAAGCGTGAGAATAGGAGCTGTTATCAGGCCTCGCTTCAACTGTTCAAAAGAACTCTGACACTCTGCTGTCCAAGCAAACTGCGCATCCTTGCGGGTCAACTGCGTCAATGGTGCTGATATCCGAGCAAAGTCTGAAACAAATCGCCGATAATAGCCGGCCAATCCAAGAAAACTACGAACCTCTGCAACTGTGCTGGGCACTGGCCATGACTCAATAGCCACAATCTTCTGGGGATCCACTTCTACTCCTCCTCGAGTGATGATATGACCCAAGTACGAAATGCGATCGAGCAAGAACTCGCATTAACTGAACTTGGCATACAGCTGGTGCTCCCTGAGGATCTGAAGAACCATACGGAGATGCTGCTCATGCTCCGCCTCACTCTTGCTGTAGACCAGGATGTCATCCAAGAACACAATCATGAACTGATCCAAGTAGGGCATGAAGATACGATTCATGAGATCCATGAATACCGCCGGCGTATTGGTCGCTCCAAATGGCATCACTAGGAACTCCCAATGCCCATACCTCGATCTGAAAGCTGTCTTCGGGATGTCCTACTCTCTGACTCTGATCTGATGATAACCTGAGCGCAAATCAATCTTCGAGAATACTGAAGCTCCCTTGAGTTGATCAAACAAGTCATCTATCCTCGGAAGAGGGTATCTGTTCTTGATTGTCACTGAGTTCAAGGTACGATAATCAACACATAACCTGGACGTACCATCCTTCTTTTTCACATGAAGCATCGGGGCTCCCCAAGGCAATCCACTAGCACGGATGAATCCCTTGGTTCTAAGCTCTTCAATCATCTTGTACAAGATCTCCAACTCTGAAGGCACCATCCTGTAGACTCTCTCTGACACTGGGGCTGTCCCGGGAATCAAGTCTATGGTGAACTCGATCTCCCGCTCCGGAGACATACCTGGGAGCTATTCTGGGAAAACATCTGGGAACTCATCCACTATCCTGGGCAACTGAACTGCTGCTACTGCCATCCGCAATATCGGAGGAGACGACTCAACTTCGCCTCGGGAGAAGGAAAACTCCGGCTCGCCTGGAATGCTAAAAATAACCCTACCAATATGGCAGTCTATTCTAGCATACTGGTTCCTCAACCAATCCATCCCTAAGACCACATCATAATCGGCCATCGGGAACTCTATCAATCTAGCGGGGAATTCTTTACCGCTAACTACGATCCGACACGAGAAAAATACTCTATCTACTCCCACAAGTCCGTTACCAGTAAGTATATTGAGCCTTACTGATAATGACTCGGGCTCCAATCCTACCCGTGTCGCGAATCGTGCAGACATAAAAGAATACGATGCACCAGAATCAAATAAAGCTGAAGCTGGAAAGGAGTTGACGAGAATAGTACCTGCCACTACCTCTCCTGGTGCCAATCCTTCCTCCACGGTCATCGCCATAGCCTGACCATGCCCTCGGGGTGCTGGTCCCCTCAGCTGAAATCCTCGTTGCCTGCTCTGACTCTGGGCTTGGACTTATGCATACTGCTGGGGGTTCTGCTGCTGGAATACTTGGGTCTGAGGCGGCAAGGGCCTCGACAATGGATACTGCTGCTGCTGGACCGGAGCTGGTCCTCTCACCGAAGAGCTAGAAAGGTTGGACGATGATGAACCACCCCTATTCGGGCAGGATCCAACCCTATGGTCTGGTGCTCCACAAGCCAGACACAATCCCTGTGCCTGCGACATTCTGCCACTACATGGCCTGGCTTCCCACAATGAGAACAACCCACTGCGGAAGATTGCTTCTGCTTCTGCTGCTGAGGGTCCGTCGGAGTGGAATGCTGAACCGACGTCACTGAGGCCGCTCGCCTCGGAGCTCCAATAGTCAAGGCCCTGGCTGCCGGGGCTGGTACTGAAGACTGATTCATCTGGCCGTGAGATCTCTTCCGACCCCCGGCCCTATCCACGATCCTCTGGGAGGTATACTCATGCCTCCTAGCTGCTCTCAAGACTGCATCAAAAGTCTGATGCTCAAATTGCTCTACTGCCAACAAGATCTCTAGGTGAAGTCCCTGCTGGAACCGCTGGGCTCTATCATACTCGGTTGCCACCAAGGTGGGAGAAAACCGACTGAGTCTGAAAAACTCGGCCGCATATCCGTCGACCGTTCTGCCTCCTTGCTTCAGATTGGTAAACCTCGTCTGCAGATCATACCGAGCCACGGCATCGAAATACTTGGTCTGGAATCTCTCTCTGAATACTGCCCAAGCAATGGGTGCTGCTAATCCAACGGCCTATGCTGCCCACCAATTGCGGGCAAGATCTAACAACTGCAGGCGCACAACGACCACCTTCTCGTTCTCTGGGGTCCTGGCTGCTTCTAGAATCACCTCTGTGTCCTGAAGCCATGCATCTGCTGCGATAGCATCTTCACTACCGTCGAAGAATGGAGGGTTCAAGTGCTTGAAGCTGTTGGCAGCGCTGTTACCCTGATGACCACCCCGGGTCAAAGCATCCGTCACTGCCTGGTGTAAGGCATCTCCACGCCGGTCTTGGGAAGCTATCAAGGTCCTGACGAGTCCTACCAAAGTACCGTCATCATGTTCTACAGGTTGAACTGGCTGGACTGGTGGCTCTCCGCCAGAAGGCACGACTCTGGAGGCTACTCCGGAATGCTGGGCTTGATCTCCAGGTTGCTGCTGGTCCGCGGGAGGTGCTCCGCCTTGCTGGTCGGTAGGACCACGAACAATGCCGCTGAAGAAAACGACATAGGAAACAATAAGGAAGGGCCAGGACAGATCAACGATACAAGCATATGATCAGGACAAGAATCGAGGGATTCAGAAGATACGAGCAGAGATCAAGGACGAATACTGATTGAGACATCTATTCGGTAAACCCTCACATATCTTGATTTACAAGACCTGCATGGGCCACCACTTAAACCATGTCACGCCCCAGAACCAGAATACTGGAGAGCGGGGGCAGACATAGCCAGCTACGTATATGAAATGAAATCCATCTCGCTATACGGTCACGGCTGTTTAGATACATGAGGGTTTATCTACAAGCCAACAGTCTCTTAAGGTCATGAACAAGCCTAGTGTCTCAATCACAAGCAAGTAAGTAAAAGTCACAAGATATATGATCATTAAATATACAATAGTAAGGCGTCCCAAACATTACATATTCAGTTGATCATGAAGCTAGTCTTTATAAAATATCAGGACTAGCAAGAGTTTAGTCATACATGATCAACCCTAGGATCTGTTAATCATGTTACAGCCCGTAGGCAGACAGTAAGTAAGTGCAATCGAGCTAAACAGGTGCTCGTCGGCTAAACGTCTCAAAAGAATATTTTTACAATAGAGCGGGAGAGCCAAAAATAACCCACTCGTTGCCAGGGTTCCGTCTAGTGGCCACCATCTGGCTGGAAGGTTGGTAGATCCTCTGGAGCTGCTCCGAAATCTGGCCACACAAAACCAGCTGGGTCAGAACCCAGAAAGAGCAAGTGCCACAAAGGAAGCTTCACTTAAGAACTAAAACCAGCAATCAGCACAAGATATAAATAAAAGTAAGAACTGGAAATAACGAAAATACACCAGGATGATATACGACGAGATAACCATGGAACTATTCAGATAACCAGGTTACAACCCGTAAACCAAACAAGGACCGGGATTGTAACCCTTCGTCTGAACAGAACTTGGAATTCTCACCATTTATCGGTAAAATAAATACAAACATTCTGGTCATTCAATAATCTGGAACAGGATCAGGGCAAGACTAGACTGGTTAGACTCCATCCAATCATTTCACGGCCAAGCAAGAATTACGGCTTGATACTTTAACTAACTAGGGTTGTCACAAGCCTAATTACTAACAAGATGCAGTGAGATTGTTCCACAGCCGCAAGCCCTGCAGACCATCCAGGTTACCCGGGTTAAAAGATTAGGGTTGAATTCAGGTGGGTACATCGTCCAGGAAACGAATGTACCCTTCGGTAGCTTGAAGGGTGCAACACATGACAGTGTGCTGGAAATGTGCCCTACTCGACGGCAGGCTACAGATCCCAAGGCGTACCCAGGTAACGGGATTGCCTGTAGCTGGAAAATCTCTTCATGACTAATGTATTAATCTAGTTATTAGTCCTTAGTTCATTTCAATAGGTACTCCTGACCGTGGTACTCAGGAGTCCCATCCTAGACATGATGCAAGACAGGACTGGTTTATTTATACAAACACAATCGCCCATGGTGTCCAGGTTAATTAGACATGTCATGTCATGTCAAGTAGCCGTCGCAATAGCTATTCGAGATAATCATGTCAGGGTAATCAGGCTACGCTCAGGTCTGGCTACGCTCAGGTCATACGCTTCCAAAAGGCAGCGTATGTACTCAATACGACTCCTCGTCAAGCAAGCGAGCGTATGCGAGTCATACGCTCCCAAAAGGCAGCGTATGGGGTCCATACGACTCCTTGTCAAGCAAACGAGCGTATGCGAGTCATACGCTCCCAAAAGGCAGCGTATGGGGTCCATACGACTCCTTGTCAAGCAAGCGAACGTATACGAGTCATACGCTCCCAAAAGGCAGCGTATGGGGTCCATACGACTCCTTGTCAAGCAAGCGAGCGTATGTGAGTCATACGCTCCCAAAAGGCAGCGTATGGGGTCCATACGACTCCTTGTCAAGCAAGCGAGCTTATGCGAGTCATACGCTCCCAAAAGGCAGCGTATGGGGACTGCGCTGCGCTAAAGAGCGCGCGCAACTCAGTGGCACAAGCTAAAAAGCTCGTGCACTGCTCACTGTCTTCTCCAAATCAGTAGGAACTCTATGGTTGAACCCAAAGCTTCAAAAGTCCATAACTTGGTCAAAACAAGCCCAAATCCAACTTTGCAAAGTTCTATCTTGGGTGAAATTCAATTCTCTCCAACACAAGAACATCAAAACCCATAAAAATACAACTTAAATAGATCAAAACCATGCAAAAACCAAAAATAGAAGAACTTAGATCTAGAACAATGGAGACTCCAAATCACAAAATGTCAAGTTCTAATGTTGATCACCATGGCCTAATCTAGCTAATGGACAAATAAAAAAAAGTGGTTCTCAAGTGGTGGCAAGGTGCACTTGCCTAGACCTCTCTCTTCTCTCTTTGGTAGGTGAAGGGAGTAAATGAGGAAGAAGAAGATGAATAATGAAGAGAGAGAATGAAGAGGGCTAATAAATACAAATAGTAGTGGTAGGTAGGGGTTCACCTTGGGTTCATCATGAACCCAACCAAAACCAAGCCAAGCCGAACCAACCAACCCGAACCAGGAATAAACCAAGCCAAGCCATAAAAAAACTAAATAAGAAATCATGCAATACAAGAATAAATACGTACACGTATTCCAGAAATACGTAATACGAACCACAGGCATTACAAGAGTTGCACATAGTTTGCGAGGCACGGCACAAAGGATTGTAGCATGGTCACACGGGAATGGAGCCTCATTGCGTAGTTGTATCTCTGATTTTGGCCGAAAGGCAAGCACGACTTGATAGGTTAACGTTGTTTGAGTCGACATTGTTGTTGTAAGCACGGGATGGTCTAGAGACACAAATAGACAAGGCGTCGGTCATAAAACTGATCCTAAGGCAAGAGTAGAAAGACAATATGAAAGGGGACTATGTTGCACAAAGTAAAGTAAACATGTTGGTTTTGTATGGGTGGGCGAGGAGCTCATTCCACCAGTACAGTTGAGTACTGACACCCACATAGTTTACATGTGCAGGCACAGGTAGAAGCTCGTGGCACGGGGCTCGCTTGGATGCGTCGAGGCATAGAGTTCCTTGGCGACTCGAAGCGTGCAACCGCATGGAGTAAAGACTTATACAGGACATAATGTATGAACATCGCCTTCCGAAGCTTCCGCTGGATCAAGACTTGTAATTGAGAGATGAGAGAGAGCTGAGTGAACTTGTAAAATATGAGAAGAGTGAGCTTGAGTGATTGTAATATTGGCCTTGTACCCCCAATGTAACCTTTGTTCAATATCAATAAAGAGCTTCTTTTGAGTAACTTGTGTTTTGTTCTAAAATTCCGCTGCTATAATTCAATGTCTCTGCTTGGGACTTCTGTGCGACGACCCCATCGCAGCCGCTGAAATCGGCCGTTATGGAACCCGTCTTGCATGAGCGCAATCTAGGCTCGTGCGGCTTCACGCCTTAGCGAGGACGATCGCTCCTACGGGAGCGGGGCGTGACAGCTGGAGAAGGATGCAGTGTAACCGCTGGAGATGGGTGCGTCCGCGTCTCCTCTAGGGCTCGCAGTCTGGCGTTGCATTGCTCCATGCAAGCCGCTATCCTAGTAACGGTGTCGTGAATGGACTCATGTGTCCCCTGTACTTGCTGCACGGTGCGCTCGAGCTCGTCAAAGCGTGCGGTGACCGACGCAGCGTCCTCTTGCGCCTGAGGACCTTGCTGCTCAGCAATCCTCCTCAGCATATCGTCGTGCAGCTCAGCAATCTGGCGGACAATGGTCTCCTCGACTCGGGATGACTCGGCCTGTGACGGCTGTGAATGCGCACTGGAAGAGGGAGCCCTGGATGCCTGCGTCGCAACAAATGCGCCGTAGGACCCTGTACCGTAGTACGTACCCCTCTGAAGACCACCAACAGCGGTCTTCCACAGCTCGTCCTCCGACTGAGGCGGAGAGGGTTGCGATGTACCAACCCCTCCCTCTGCCTGTGCACTAGCACTCGCACGCTCATCACGTAGCCTAACATACTCTTCCTAGAAATCATTGTGCATCTCTATACATCAGTACTTACCTAAATTAGCCTAATAAACGTCTAAAATATTTAATTATTATTAAGTATATGGTTATCTGTATATTCTTCAAGTTGTGTTAAAAATTAACGAAATCTAAATTAGTACTTACATAGCTCTGAGTAGCCCGGTCGTCGATGAGCTTCCCGTCCTTCCGATGGGCGGCCAGGAAGACGGTCACCATGTTTGCGTCCTCACCCCTCTTCACCTGCGTGTTTGTTATATTTTATTTTTTAGTAAAATAGAAAATTATATACTCCTACTATCAATAAAATCTTATATTTTACAAAATATTACATACCAGACGACGGAAATGCTCCGTCATAGGAATCGATCCACCACACCACTTTTCGGCCATCGTCCTAGTCGCCTTTGCCTTCTCCGACCGCTCTCTGTACCCGGGCTCCTCAAATCGAGCCCTCATCGTGGTCCACTGGTCAGGTGTGATCCAACAAGCAATCGGCTTTCCGGAGCGATGACGAGCTTTCTGATCGTCAATTGCATCACGGATCAACTTGGCGACGGCGGCAGGAAACTGCCTCTCAATCTGTTCGGTCTGGTGTGGTGGATAAAAATAAGTCCTCTACAAGAATTACAAATTAAAATAATAAGTTCTAAAAAATGCTTAAAATTATATTAATTATACTAAATTAACTATCTTTAGTTACCTTGAAGTGGGCAAACCAGAATGCCTTCCTCTCTTTCGAGGCATCCGAGTAGTTGATCCACGGACCCCCATAGTTGGACCTTAGAAAGGTGCCCAACGCTCTCTGTGCCGACGAGGGACGATATCTGTATACAACGATAACCGACGTATTAATAAATTTATATAGATATACAGACATGCATAAAATATTGATTTAACTTACTTCGTAGGACCGTCGGCCCAAATCTCCATCCTCATCTCGTCCTGAGGTGCGCATGGAGGGTCGCTCTGGTACGGATCCGCCCGGGCGGAACGGGCGGGTGTAGGGACTACCTCCTCCACCTGCTCTCCACCCGCCATGCTGCTGTCAGCAGTAGGAAGGCTAGGGGAAGTAGTATGATCAGCAAGCCTGGAACTGCTCGTCGCAGGTGCACTGCCACCCGGACCTGAGACCGTATGGTACAATGGAGTGCTCGGGTCAGACGATGGTCCAGAGCCATCCTCTGCTAACGGAGCTCTCTGCCCACCTAAGGACACGGATCGTCCTAGCCTATCTTCGCGTCGTCCTGAGGTGCCTCCGCGTCGTCCTGCCATGCTGATAATAACATTGGAGTTCGTAATTTAAGACTACAGAAATATGAATACATCGAAATCACAGTTTATGATTGAAAATATAAATAAATACAATGACAGTTTAGAAATATCTGCATACATTGGAATTCATAATTTAAGTTTTCAAAAATGATCATAGTTCATAATTTAAGATTACAGAAATATGAATACATCAAAATCACAGTTTCTCAATCATCCTCTGAAAATTCATCTTCTTCGTTTGCCTCCTCCTCCTCCTCATCCTCTTCCTCTTCCTCCTCATCGTCACTAGCATCTCCTTCGTCTTCCCCTTCGGATACTTGTACCTCTTCTACACAAGTAGATATTGAATGGGGAACTTCTGCTGAGTCGACATCAACTGTATTAGGTACAAGAGGCAGCTCGTCCTTCTGATAAGCCACTTCGTCGACGTCGTAGGTATTTCTGGCTTTAGTCTTGCATACTGCCCACCAGTCGTACCTCGTTGTTCCCCGTCTAGGATATGTTGTAAAATATACGAGTTGAGCTTGACTTGCTAGGATAAATGGTTCGTATCTTTGGTATCGACGACGATAGTTAATATCCACAAGACCGTGCTTGTCAATTTTCCATCCTTGATCTTGTATGGGATCGAACCAATCAACTTTGAACAACACGATCTTGGCAGGCTCTATGCCATAGTTGTACGTCAATTCCACGATCTCCCGTAAGACGCCATAGAAATTATTGCCTGGAGTGACATCTTTGTAGTTTGTAGATTTGATACACAAGCAACTGTTTTTTGTGGAATCATGATCCAGAAAGCTATCTCTGATGAGAGCATTTGTTGACTTGAACTTAAACCCATTCACGCAATAACTTGGCCATACTTTGACGGCATAAATTGGTCCCTTGGCAAGAGTTCTAATAGATTCATTCTCAAGAATGACGTCCGGACGATCGACCTAAACACGAAAAGATACAAAATTAAGTTTAATGTTAAGTTATTTCTTGTGCAGTTGTGAATGGAGGAAGATTCTAACTAGCTTCTTACGTACATATGCAGTCAACCAAGACGGAAAATGAAGTCTCATTTCTTCTTCTACTTCTTCATCTGCAATGTATGGTCTACTTGACCTCACCTCATCATTAAATTTGCTGAAAACCAATAAATATCGAGATATACTCGTTAAATTATAATAACGTAATCAACAAATAGATGACTTGAACGTTGAAGATTTTCACTTACCACTCTAGCTTTTCCACTTCATCCTCCTCGCAGTTGAGTAATATATATAACTGGGCAGCCTTTAGTTCCTCATCATTCAAATATCTCTTTTTCAGTTTTCCTGAAGGCTTTCCAAGAGCATTGAAGACTTTCAATAATACATCATTATATTCTATATCTCCATCGTCGTTCCTCGGAGCTCTTGTTCTATTTGTAGCAATATGAGGCTTGAAATACATTGAACAAAAGTTTGTAATCTCCTCAAGGACATAGGCTTCACAAATAGAACCCTCGACCCGTGCCTTATTTTTCACCTTCCTCTTCAGGTAGTTTAGATGGCGCTCGAACGGGTACATCCACCGATAACCGACGGGCCCACCAATACGTGCCACATATGAAAGATGAATTGGCAAATGCTCCATAGAGTCGAAGAATCCAGGAGGAACACCCTCTCAAGCTTACACAATGTTACTGCAATGTCCTTTTCCTGCTTTTCAAGCCGATCGACGAGCAACTTAGTAGAACAAAGATCTCTGAAGAATATGCTAAGCTCTGTCAGTGGATCCCAAACGACATGAGGTAAGAATTCCCGAAATGCAATCGGGATTAACCTCTCCATAAAAATGTGACAGTCGTGGCTCTTCATACCCTGTAGTTTGTTCTCCTTCGGGTCAACACATCTTCTCAAATTCGATACGTACCCGTCTGGAAATTTTAGGCCCTGGATCCACCAATAAAGTTTACCTTTGTCCTCCTTGTCTAGTGAGAAAATGGCCCTGGGCTGCTTATACTTCCCACTACCTTCCTTTATCAAATGCAACTCTGGACGTCTGCATATTTCTTCTAAGTCCAACCTGGCCTTGGGATTGTCTTTCGTCTTCCCCTTTACGTCCATCACAGTATTTATTATATTGTCAAATACATTCTTCTCGATATGTATGACATCCAGGTTATGTCTGAGCAGATGGTCACTCCAATATGGTAGGTCCCAGAATATATTCCTCTTCGTCCAGTTGTGAGCACGGCCAAATCCATCACACTTGTACCCTGCTGTAGGCTCTTCAATAGCACTTGACAATTCTTTAACTTCTTTCCATATCGTGTCCCCGAACCACCGTGGCGGTGGACTGGACTTCTCTACCACGCCAGCACGAAAAGCATTCCTGTTCCTCCGGTACGGATGATCCTTTGGCAAGAACTGTCGAAGACAATCAAAGAAGCACGGTTTTCCTCCGTGTTTCAAACGGAAAGCCTTAGTGCGATCAATGCAATACGGACATGCGAGACGACCATGGGTGCTCCAACCCGATAACATTCCATAGGTCGGGAAATCATTGATGGTCCACATTAGTGCGGCCCTCATCTGAAAGTTCTGCTTTCTGGAAACATCATATGTGGTTGCACCTACTTCCCACAACTGATTCAGCTCATCTACCAAGGGCTGTAAGTACACATCGATGTTCCTCTTCGGGTTCTTCGGACCTGAAATAATAATAGTTAGGAACATGTAAGGAGTCTTCATACACATCCAAGACGGCAAGTTGTACGGAGTAACAATCACTGGCCAACAAGAATATTGTGAGCCCGAAAGTCCAAATGGGGTAAAACCGTCGGAGGAAAGCCCCAATCTGATATTACGCGGCTCCGAAGCAAAATCGGGATACACTCGATCAAAGTGCTTCCATGCTTCCCCGTCGGATGGATGATCCAGTACTCCATCTATTTGTTTCTGCTTGTGCCAACTCATATTATCAACTGTCTCCTTTGCCATAAACAACCTCTGCAACCGCGACGTCAAAGGCAAATAGTGCATCGAATCTGTTGGCTTGCGTGCACCAGAAGTCCTTGTTGTACTAGTTGCCTTGAAGCGATCGGCACCACAAAATCTGCAGGCATCTTCATCCTTGTCGTCCTTATAGTACAACATGCATCCATTGCGACATGCATCAATTTTTTCATACTCCATCCAGAGCGATCTCACCATTCTCTTGGATCGGTAGAAGTCTTTAGGTAACTTGCCACCCTCCGGCAATATATCTTTAATTAACTCCAGGATTCGGTTGTAGCATTCTTGAGACATGTTAAAATCTGATTTTATGCTCAACAATCTTGTAACCACCTCCAACGGTGAATGGTCATCACAACCAGGATATAAAGGAGTCCTTGCATTCTCCAGCAACTCCATGAACTTTGCAGCATTGGCATTCGGTGCCTCCTCAGCTGCATATTGATTGTTCGGATCGAAATTAGGCCCCGCAGCATCAAAAACCATGTTCGTCCACCCTTGGTCGTAATCAGCATGCTCGTGGACATCTACATAAGGCTCCACATAAGGCTCCGGCTCGGAGGCTAAAGACACAAGTTCTCCGTGTGCGATCCACTGATAATAATTTGGCATGAAACCCCTCGAATACAAATGATATGTCACATCCACTTCCGAATGATATTTCAAGTTGCGATATCTCATACATGGACACTTAATTTTTGTACGGTCCATGTACTGAGGGAATGCCTTGGCAAACTACAGAAACTGTTGCACACCCTGTATAAATTCATCCCGCACACCGCACATGTCATCAGGATGACGATTGTACATCCACAAACGGTTCCGCAGATAGTAATTCATATCCATTTTAAGATAATTCTGCAAAGATTGACACAGATAATAATTCATCAGGATGACGATTGTATATCCACAAACGGTTCTGCATAATTGCCAAGTGTGGGGACGAATGGCTCAGAACACAACCCAAAATGCATTCTAGCATACATTAGTTTGAATCATCTATGTTCTGTACATATGGTGTAGTATATGTTCTTATCGAATCTAGTATCTGAAGGATGTAACAGAATCAAGATGAACCCACATAATGTAATACTAAGACATTATCTACTACTAAAAGATGTAGTGATGGGTTGTCGTATCAACATTGCCAAGGGATGGGGGTCGGAGGACAGTCAACTTTATCTACGGCTACATAGTTTCTGTCTCGCCAGTCGAATGGCTGCAGGGACTATGTCCTTATCACGATGTCGTACCGTAGATTAATACAAATTCCTTATAGCAAATATCATATATAGATTTCTGTCTCACCAGTCGAATGGCAGATAATTATACAAATCAAACTAGTCAAAGGGTACTGAACAGAAAGTCTAATTAAGACTTTCAACTAAGCAGTCAAAGGGTACTGAACAGAAAGTCTAATTAAGACTTTCAACTAAGCAGCGCTGTAGGATTTAAAATATGGTATTCAGGATTAGTATCCATCCTTCGTGACATAGCTGACTCTGCCAAAATCTGACCAACATATCCTACACTAATCATTCCATATTTTAGTAATGTCAGTGAGCTAAATCATACTCAACTGTCGAGAATACTTAGGAGAAAACTCATTCACAGGATTAGTATCCATCCTTCGTAAGATAGCTAAAATTTTATAGAGCTCGATAATAATTATTAGTCAATTTATTCATCATTTCAAAACCCTGAAAATGCCCAAAAAAACTTCCAGTATCAGTAAATAGGGCTCGAACCCTAAATTAGAATTCGAATCCAAGCAAAATATCAAATTGACAGTTGATATGCCCAAAAAACTTCCAGTATCAGTATATAGGTGTCACACTGTGAGTGTAGTGCCCCGACCCGCAAGATGCCTTATGATGGATGGTTGGTTCGATGAAGCCTTATTGGACTTGGGATTATGGGAAGGATCGCTTGGAAGGCTATGCGATCGTGGCGGTAATCGTCCTATAAATATGAGTAGTGTTGAACCCTTCAAAGATCCTTTAGCTTCACGCTTAAAATAAGGATAGTATGCTATGTTTCTTGTTGAATTACTCAATAACACCTTGCATGGAATTTGGAAAGATAATGAAAGATAATAATCACATGAACGTAAACTGTTATGGCTAAATGAATTGTATGCTTGTACGCTGTTGCGATGAATTACATGACAGGTGAAGGCAAAGTCCCAAATACTTGGGCAGTGAGTATATCGAGCTTTGGCTCAATGAATAGATGGCAAAACAGATGTTAAGACCCAAGAACTGGGCAGTGAGTATGCTTAATTTGCATTCGAATGAATGTATGCTAAACAGGTGCTAAGTCCCAGGAACTGGGCGGTAAGTACATTGAGTTGGTTGAAAAGATGTATGGTATCAAAGATGTGGCAAAAAGATTGGATAACAACATTCTATTATTCTGTGCCGATATAGAATGTTGATACCACTAAGACCCTGGATGGGCAGATGATAGTATGAGCGTTGGCTCAAGGCAAGATGGCTAGATGGCAATATGAATGAAAATGATGGTTTTGCTTAGTTTTTCTTATCATGCATTATATGTTTTCTTCTTAGATAAGTTGCATATAGTTGCATGGTCATGGACAACTTGTCGATAAGGTTTCGTTCCTCGAACGGTATTCCTGGGCCATGGAACCCGGTTCGTCCTAGGGGGAACAAGGATGGTGTCGATGTACTGACATCGGGATTGCAGGACTTGCAGTGGGGGCTTGCTACCGCCCACTGAAAGGACGCTGAAATCCCATAGTGCTGAAGTAGTAGCACGGTGTTTCGAAAACCTCCCATGGATTCGCACCCCATTTGGAGTTAGCCGTTTACCAGAAGATGATCCAAGATGGCGTGTCGCCAGTGACCTTCATATAGATAGGTCCAGTGCTAATGATGTCTTATGCAGGCAGAGTAAGTTATTACTCAAATGCAGGGAAGGATGTCGGCTGTTGGTAAGAATCACCTGAGCGGTGATATTCATATTGAATCATGATATTGTTCCTAACAATGTCTTGTGCAGGCAGAATAAGTATTATAAATGTACAGGGATGGCTACACGACCGTGGGTAAGAATCACCAAAGGGTGATAACTGCATGCTTTAAATTATATTGGCTATGAGATTTGCATACTTTATTTCTTGTCGGCTATAACATGAAATTGACCCTAAGGCAACGAGAAAGACAACTATTAATAATGTGCTATAACATGATTACTTAGTGTTGTCTTCTTAGGTGAGTTAGGCCAGCACCGCTCGCCAGTACATTGATGATGTACTGACCCACGTTGTGGGCATTATTACAGGTGTTTGCTTGGGGGAAATCCTGTGAATCAGTGCTTGGCATCGATGAATCGGATGGGTGTGCAGAAGCTCTTCTTGCATGACGATGTCTTCTGCTATACGGGACATAATGTATGGAACATGGGAACTCAGTTAGACCAGTGAGATTGTAGCCATATTGGCAAGTTCATTGTAAAGAAGTCAGTATATTCATTTGTAGCCTAAAGGGCAAGTGTATACATTCAGTTGGCTATTCAAAAGTCTTGTAAACAGTTGTAAACTCTGTATTCCGCTGCGAGTCTTGTAAACAGTTGTAAACTCTGTATTCTGCTGCAAGTCTTGTAATCCATCTTGATTATCAATAAAGAGATACATTTTTATATAAATTGTGTGACTTCAATTTATCTGCTTGGTTCCGCTGCATTGTCGATGTTTTCTGAGAATTACCAGGAACTGTAATGGTTTTGCCTTGTACAAGTGCAATCTAGACTTGTACGGCATCACGCCCAGTGACTAGTTTTCGATCCTCCGGGATCGGGGCGTGACATAATGGTATCAGAGCACGGCTTTACGTCCTTGGATTCCTATTCGATTTGTTTCGAATCAATGTTGCTACTAAGATGATTCTAAGCTGCTTCCGCGATGATTCAAAGATTGCTTCCGCGATTATTCAAAGTTGCTTCCGCGGTGAATCAAAGTTGCTTTCGCGAGTACTCAAAGTTGCTTTTGCGATGAAATCAAAGTTGCCTCTATGATGATTCATAGTGCTTCTGCGATTGTTCTGTGTTGCTTCCAAACTATTCTAAGTTGTTCCCTTGACTGAAAGTCCGTTGATCATTCTAACCTCTTACTGGGTGTTCCATACAATAAGTCTAAATATGTGGGCTGTGATATGTGTGCTTTGTTGAATTTCTAAAAGATACCAAAAAGATTAACAATGATGCGATGCTATAATAAGTTTGTGATATATGCTGGATGTCTTATGTGTGGGATTCTTTGGAGTCGATTGTTATGCAGCAATCGACAGTGGGTGATGGCATGGTATGTTGGAACAGAATGTGCATGAATTTCAGTGAATGGGAATCGATCAAATTTTGAGTCGGTATTTGTGGTCAGCATAACCACTGCAGGATGGATAGTCCATGTTGGATGTCGGTTTGATACGAGGGAATATTGTGTCGGAATGGCTTGAGCTCTGAGTGGTATATTGCATATACCCTCGTCGTGATAAGATGTCCCTTGACCCTTGATATGTTTATGATTTTGTGTTTGGTTTACCTATAAGGTATTGGGTGGTATCGAATCGTAGTTGAGCTTACGATTGATACATGTCGGCTAGGTGTGTCCCCTGATTGTTAAGTTGGATGACCCATTGTGAAATTTTGATGTGTTCAGATAAACCATCGCTAGACCTTGTCGGTTAGCATTAAGTTGGGTAATAAGAGAATTGAGAATATGAAATGAATGACTTGGTTGGGAATGAAATGAGTTTCAGATTCAAACGAGTACTTGAATCAGTTGGGTAGAAGGATTGTAGGCTTGGTAATGATAGTGTGGTGTTGCTATTGAAAGATTTTACGAGAATAACTATGGACCGAATATTGAACGATGTTGGAATTGAGTTAAAGAAATTGCATGTTAGATATCGATAGAACTGATGGTAATGTTAGACGCTTATCGGGATGTTGCGAATGATTTAGAAAATGCAGAGAGTTGCATCGACGACCGAAAAGTTAGAGAATGGACTTGAAGAATGGATGATCTTAGCACGTGGTGTAGTGTGCTTGAAGGAAATTGATGTCCCGAATTAACAAGTTATGACCCTTGACTATTTTGAGGCATAGAGAATGGGTACTTGTCCCTTGACGTACGAAAGAGTAGATGTTCCTTACGAGAGTCGAATGGCTGGAACACAAATAAGTATCGAGGTGCAGCGATATGTAATAGACCATGTCGGTAGATGATGTTGTCGCTTGAATAACAAGTTTGGTGGAATATAGAATTGTTGGATTATGACTTAGCCGATGAGTTATGTCATGTCCACTAAGATGACCGATATATGATGCGAGATGATTGGTGCTATAGAGATTGGATTAGTGCATGAATAGTAAATCTTCTTATGGAATCAGAAGGAGATGATACAAAACTAATATTGATGGTTAACGTGAATTGCTAAGAGATGTCCGTGTTGGTGTTAGAAAATTTATAAATGATGCCTCGGAAGAAATATGATTATAATTGCCTGATTTTTGTTGGTTAAAAGAGTACGGACCGTATCGATGATCTAAGAATGTGGGAAACGATTATGTCGCGAAGAGACCGTAGGAAGAGATCATAAGTGATAAAGTATTGAAATAACAATGTCCGATGATGATTCAGAATAGTTGACCCGATTGAATAGACATATGAGTACGATATGAGGATGCAAGTCGAATTGAACAAGTGATGCTATGTCTATGCAAATGGAAATTGAAAGTTGAATATTCTATTGAGGAGTTTTATATGATAGCTTCGAGATTGACCCATAGAATTGTGGGATAGAATTGTTGGATAGATTGTCGGATAGATTTGGTCGGTTGCGGGTAAGTCTAGAATGAGACTTCGTGGGTATGACTCGAGTATGAGTACGGGTAGAAAGACTTGACCCTAGATTGTTGGCTAGTTGCCTAGATTGTCAGTTGGTTGCCTAGATTGTCAGTTGGTTGCCTAGAGTGTCGGTTTGTTGCCTAGATTGTTGGTTGCTTGATTAAGTCTCAGATTGGTTGGCTATGTTCTTCAGTTGTCCGTGTTGGGTATAAGTTCATAAGATTGGGGTGGCGTCCCATGTCCCTAAGTTGGCCAGACCATAGAGTTGCCCTATGTTGAGAATTGGTTGCCTCTAAGATAAGAGATAAGTATGTCCCTGATAGCTACTCATCTCATATGGGTTAGCTGAATGTCTGGTTTAGCTTAGATTAGCTGACCGTAGAGACTTGATTTGTATGCTAAGTTGACTATTGGAAAAACCGTAGGATGTCCCTATTGATGTTGCGTGAGTATAGTTGGAATGAATAAGATGTGTCGGAAGGTAGGCTTCGGAATAGAATGGATATTTGGGAAATTCGATGTGACGGATCATGTTGGTTTCGGAAATTGAGTTGCCTTGGTTGAAATGTTGGGAATGGTTAGAACTGGTTGGGTTGGTTGATTGATATTGAGCTGCGAAAATTGATGGTAGTGCCTTGAGACAGTTGGGATAATTTTATTGACCGGATCAGAATTTATGATAAGTGTAACGACAGAATTGGATAGTACATGTAGCCGAGATCGGCGAATATGAATAGGAATGACCCTCGGAATTAATGTTGTTAGAATATGATAGTTGCCTATGCGAGAGGATAAATATGTGGGCTTGATCAATATGAGAAATATTTGAGTACAATGAGAAATGTTACTAGAGTGGGATGATGGTACAATTTGATGGATGAATCATGATCGAGAAATTTACAAGTTGCAAACAAAGTGTATGGATGCGAACGATGATGAGTACAAGATTTGATAACGAGTGCAAGATTGGGCCGATGAGCATCGGGGTATCGAAATAAAATGTGGCAATATGATTTATTAACTTTGGTGGCATGGATGACAATGAACTTGAAAGGAATATTTGATATATCTAAGTCCGAATACTTTGGAAAATGTTGGGTCGGTTGAGGAAAATGTCTTGATTTGAATTGGCAACATCTATTGTGTTATCAATTGGTTGGAGTATCGAATAAACAAAGTGGGATTATAAGAGATGCTTGAAAAGAATTACTGATGTTCGGAAGAGAAATTACCCCGTCGCTCGTTCGTCTTCCCTATCACTGAACTTGGCTGAAGTGCATGTATTTCGGGGACGCCTAAAATATGTGTATGATTCCAACTAAGTGGTATACTGAATTCAAACGAAGACACATGAATTATCATGTGCTAAGGATTTGCACGAGTGTCGGAGGAAAGATCAAAGATGGTAAACTATGTTGAATCAATTTGGGATGCTGTAACGAGACGGTACATTACTTGAAAATCATTCGAGAGATTGCAGAGAAATAGTAAATTGTGCAAGTTGATCGTTGAGAAGTTTTATGAAAAGTTGGTTGAAGTTTTGGGGATGAGTTTTGTTTTAAGTTTCGAGGACGAAACTTTTTCTGGCTGGTATATATTGTAGTGCCCCGACCCGCAAGATGCCTTATGATGGATGGTTGGTTCGATGAAGCCTTATTGGACTTGGGATTATGCGAAGGATCGCTTGGAAGGCTATGCGATCGTGGCGGTAATCGTCCTATAAATGTGAGTAGTGTTGAACCCTTCAAAGATCCTTTAGCTTCACGCTAAAAATAAGGATAGTATGCTATGTTTCTTGTTGAATTGCTCAATAACACCTTGTATGGAATTTGGAAAGATAGTGAAAGATAATAATCACATGAACGTAAACTGTTATGGCTAAATAAATTGTATGCTTGTACGCTGTTGCGATGAATTACATGACAGGTGAAGGCAAAGTCCCAAATACTTGGGCAGTGAGTATATCGAGCTTTGGCTCAATGAATAGATGGCAAAACAGATGTTAAGACCCAAGAACTGGGCAGTGAGTATGCTTAATTTGCATTCGAATGAATGTATGCTAAACATGTGCTAAGTCCCAGGAACTGGGCGGTAAGTACATTGAGTTGGTTGAAAAGATGTATGGTATCAAAGATGTGGCAAAGAGATTGGATAACAACATTCTATTATCCTGTGCCGATGTAGAATGTTGATACCACTAAGACCCTGGATGGGCAGATGATAGTATGAGCGTTGGCTCAAGGCAAGATGGCTAGATGGCAATATGAATGAAAATGATGGTTTTGCTTAGTTTTCTTTATCATGCATTATATGTTTTCTTCTTAGATAAGTTGCATATAGTTGCATGGTCATGGACAACTTGTCGACAAGGTTTCGTTCCTCGAACGGTATTCCTGGGCCATGGAACCCGGTTCGTCCTAGGGGGAACAAGGATGGTGTCGATATACTGACATCGGGATTGCAGGACTTGCAGTGGGGGCTTGCTACCGCCCACTGAAAGGACGCTGAAATCCTATAGTGCTGAAGTAGTAGCACGGTGTTTCGGAAACCTTCCATGGATTCGCACCCCATTTGGAGTTAGCCGTTCACCAGAAGATGATCCAAGATGGCGTGTCGCCAGTGACCTTCATATAGATAGGTCCAGTGCTAATGATGTCTTATGCAGGCAGAGTAAGTTATTACTCAAATGCAGGGAATGATGTCGGCTGTTGGTAAGAATCACCTGAGCGGTGATATTCATATTGAATCATGATATTGTTCCTAACAATGTCTTGTGCAGGCAGAGTAAGTATTATAAATGTATAGGGATGGCTACACGACCGTGGGTAAGAATCACCAAAGGGTGATAACTGCATGCTTTAAATTATATTGGCTATGAGATTTGCATACTTTACTTCTTGTCGGCTATAACATGAAATTGACCCTAAGGCAACGAGAAAGACAACTGTTAATAATGTGCTATAACATGATTACTTAGTGTTGTCTTCTTAGGTGAGTTGGGCCAGCACCGCTCGCCAGTACATTGATGATGTACTGACCCACGTTGTGGGCATTATTACAGGTGTTTGCTTGGGGGAAATCCTGTGAATCAGTGCTTGGCATCGATGAATCGGATGGGTGTGCAGAAGCTCTTCTTGCATGACGATGTCTTCTGCTATACGGGACATAATGTATGGAACATGGGAACTCAGTTAGACCAGTGAGATTGTAGCCATATTGGCAAGTTCATTGTAAAGAAGTCAGTATATTCATTTGTAGCCTAAAGGGCAAGTGTATACATTCAGTTGGCTATTCAAAAGTCTTGTAAACAGTTGTAAACTCTGTATTCCGCTGCGAGTCTTGTAAACAGTTGTAAACTCTGTATTCTGCTGCAAGTCTTGTAATCCATCTTGATTATCAATAAAGAGATACATTTTTATATAAATTGTGTGACTTCAATTTATCTGCTTGGTTCCGCTGCATTGTCGATGTTTTCTGAGAATTACCAGGAACTGTAATGGTTTTGCCTTGTACAAGTGCAATCTAGACTTGTACGGCATCACGCCCAGTGACTAGTTTTCGATCCTCCGGGATCGGGGCGTGACAGTGAGTCTCGTGTCCACACAGTGGGAAACGACGTGTCCAAACCAACAAAATAGGTGTCACACAAACTAGAAGCGAGTCTACACTCTCGTGTCCCCCGCAGCGAGTCCACTGTGAGTCTCGTGTCCCCGGCAGCGAGTCCACGCTCTCGTGGACATGAACTAGAAGCGAGAGAGAGAGCTAGAAGACGAGGAGAAACTGGGAAGCGGGGGGGAGAGTTACCTGAGGAGGAGCTACCTGAGGAAGGAGGAGGAGGAGAAGGAGAAGGAGGAGGGAGATTGCCGGAGGAGCGCCGCGGAGGAGGAGGCCGGAGGAGGGAAATCGTCGGAGGAGCGTCGCGGAGGAGGAGCGCACGAAAAATTGGGGGGGAAATTTGTGAAAGATCGAAAAGGAAACCCTTGCCGGCTATATGAAACGATTAGCGACGTTCTTTTAGGACGTTGCTAAACGTCGCTGATATTTATGAAACGGCAACGCTGCTTAAAATGCCTCGCTACACGTCGCTATATCAGCGACGTGTACCGACAAACTTGCGACGCAGATTCCCATTTAACAAATTGAAGCCGCTAGACGTCGCTATTAGTCGCTGTTAGCGACAAACAGCGACGTCTTGGATAAACATCGCTAAAACCTCCAAAAATAGCGACGTTCTACCTTGGAGTCGCTAAATACGTCACTGATATGACTTATTTTGGTAGTGCGCGTGTATGCCTTTGGATTGGGTCTAGAACTTGAATGCAGGTCTAGTTGGTATCACAATGTCTGGGCCTAAGAATGGGCTACAGCATAGACACGTACTTCGGCACTAAGCAAGGCTTTCGCGTATCACTATTGGCATTCGCGTATCAAGTATTGGCTCTCGCGTATCAATATTGGCATCACGCCTTAGCGAGGACGATCGCTCCTACGGGAGCGGGACATGATACATTGTCTGTTGCTCCCCCTGTTTAACATAAGTATCTTCTTCATCTTCTGTATCGGAGTCACTGCTTTCTCCTCCTGTCGTCCAGTTTTCTACGACCGGGCATGGGACCGATCCGACCACCACAGATGGGCTTATTTTCTCCCCCTCACATCTAACACCCTCTGTGTTAGGTGTGTCACCAAGCGCTGAACCGTCATCCGAACCATAATATGGTTCCAGTTCTCTGAATGTAACGTCCATGCTTACGAACATCTTCCGCTCAACTGGGCTCCAACATGCGTATCCCTTCTGAGTTGTCGTGTACCCGACAAAGACACATTTAACCGCCCTAGGATCCAGTTTGTCAACTCCTGACCTATTATCTTGGACAAAACATACACACCCAAATACTTTCGGTGGAATAGTGTACGTGGTTGCACCAGTAAGTATCTCCAACGGTGTCTTCCAGTCCAATACCTGAGATGGCATTCTGTTGATGAGATAAGAGGTTGTTAACACCGCCTGCCCCCATAAGTGTTTCGAGACATTCATAGCCAGCATCATCGTCCGTGCGACCTCCAG
This sequence comes from Iris pallida, assembly GCA_029216955.1. Taxonomy (NCBI): domain Eukaryota; kingdom Viridiplantae; phylum Streptophyta; class Magnoliopsida; order Asparagales; family Iridaceae; genus Iris; species Iris pallida. The sequence continues at coordinate 17,558,424 of JANAVB010035820.1, read as the reverse complement.
CAGGTGTCTGTTTTTCCGTTCGGCCACACCATTTTGTGCCGGTGTATAGGCACATGAAGTTTGGTGTAGTATTCCATGAGTAGATAAATACTCAGCAACCTTCTTATTTGTATACTCCGTCCCATTGTCAGACCGTAAGCACTTAATTTTAGTGTCATATTGTGTTTTTACCCGACGATGAAAGTCTCAAAACGTCTCAAAGACATCACTTTTATTCTTCATAAGGTAGACCCATATCACACGATTATAACAATCAATAAAAGTGACGAACCATCGAAAACCGTTAATACCGGTTGTAGGACAAGGGCCCCATACGTCCGAATGTATCATATCAAATGCAGCTGAACTTCTACGTCCTGAACTCACATACGTGCTTCTGGTATGTTTATCCAACTCACATGCATTACAAAATAACTTCTCTTTATTAGCCCTTTCGTATAAGGACGGATACATGTGACTAATAATTTTAAAAGAAGAATGACCGACACGCTGGTGGTGGAGTAACAATTCATCTTCTACACTGCGCCGTGAATCTTCCGGTGGTGTGTCTGCTACCAGAGATGCCAATGCTTTGTCCAGTCCAGTCCTGTCCAAGTACCACAGCCCCTTATGCCATGTGCCAGTCCCTAGTCGTCGTCCTGTCCCCTTCTCCTGAAAAGTCACCGTAGGAATGTCAAAAAAAACAGTACAGTTAAGATCAACAATAATGGCACTAATAGAAAGAAGATTGACAGGAAAAGACGGAGCATGTAAGACATTGGTGAGAGTCAGAGAAGGGGTGCATGCGACAGTGCCTTTACCCATGACAGGGCTGGAGTTACCATCAGCAGTCTGAATGCTCTCCGGCGTCGGTAGGTGAGTATAGTCCTGGAACTCACCGCGGGACCCCGTGACATGGCGAGATGCCCCAGAGTCCATAATCCAACCCGGTTGGTTGACAGCTGCTGCAAGAGCACCTGCAGGAATACCTGTGCTGGTTTGGGCAAAGCAAGTGATGTGATCCCCCGAGTTAGATGACGCCCCATGACTGTCGTCCGAACCCAGCTTCGTGCTGCGTAACTTTGCGATGAACTCCTTCTCAAGAGGGGTTAACTCAGCCAGGTGATTTTCTCCTCCTTCATCCGCCAGATTAGCTTTGTGTCCTCCAGAATAATTTTCCCTTCTACCAGCATAACCACCTCTACCACCTCGACGTCCTCCGCGGCCCCGTCCACGATCACTCGACTGACTTTGCAGGGGTTTTGGACAAAATTTGATGTAATGCCCTGAGTCACCACAGTTGTGGCAAACACCGACCACAGAGGGAGGCTGATTGAAGGCGGGAAGGGCAGACTTGTCAACAGCGGCTTGCTCCCCCTGGAAATAGCCCTTGTTGGACATCAACTTCAATCGAGCCTCTTCTTGTGCCATGGCAGCTATGGCTTCTTCTAAGGTTGGAAGCATGGGCTGTGCTAGGAGTACATTCCTTCTATGCTCAAATACAGGGTTAAGACCCTTCAAGAATTTCATCATCCTTTGTCGCGAAATATAATCCAAGAACTTTTGAAAATATTTTACAAATGCTGGTTCGACTTGCGCATCTTCCATCCCAAGAGGATCATAGTGATCCAGATCAGATCAGTACTTCTTCAACAGTGCTGCATACTCAGAGATGGTATGGTCGTCCTGGGCCACCCTATCAAGTTCATCCTGCAGTTGGAAGACCCGCATAGGATTGCCTGAGCCTGAGTACATATCCTTCAAAGTCCGCCATATATCAGCAGGAGCCTCCATCGTCTCGACATTGCCCGACACCTGGTCGGTCAAGGAGGCTGTCAACCATCCAGCCACAACATTGTTGACAATTTTCTAAATAGCAAACTCCTTTGATGAGGGATCATCTGGCGCCTTGGTTTTGCCATTGACGTAGTCAACCAAGCCTCGTCCCTTCAGCGTCCGCATTGCCTGCCGTGACCATTTTAAGTAGTTGGACGTTCCCTCCAACTTCGTCTCCAGCTTGTCCAGCTTTTCCATTTTGTAGGGTGACGGATCCACATCAGTATGGATCACACGTGGGGTTGTCTCGGTTAATCTCTTTGATAAAATATCATCAACCAAGGCCTTTATTTCTTCTGCTGTCAGTTTACCACTGATCGAATCCATGGCGTCTTCAACTGTGATTCTTCGTCGTCGTCGTCTTCGTCGGCTTCGTCGTCGTCGTCGTCTTCGTCGTCGTCTTCGTCTTCGTCGGCTTCATCATCGTCTTTATGTAAAGTCTTCAACAGAGACCTTACGAATGTGCGGTTAATGTGGCCAACACCGGCGTGCGAATGTAGATCCTAATTTGCAGATCGAGAACGAAAAAACAAAAAAGCATTTTGTAATTTCGGAGGGCATAATCTAGGAACAGATGGTGCAAATAAAGCATTTGACGTCCATCCGTCTTCGAATAACCGCCCACATAATCTCTCACGCAAATTAGGATTTTTTTTTTCGAAAAAAAGGGGGGAGGGTCGACAGCAGTTGGGTCGGAAGAGGGTGGGGGGGGCAGCAGCAGGGGGGTTCGGCGGCGGCAGCAGGGGGGAGTCGGGGGGGGGGGGGGCCAGGGAGGGGGGGCGTCGAGGCAGCAGGGGGGAGCGACAGCAGGGGGGCGGGGGGGGAGCGACAGCAGGGGGCGGGGGGGGGAGCGGCAGCAGGGGGGCGGGGGGAGGGGGGGCATCGGGGGGGGGGGGGGGGGGGCAGGGAGGGTGGGGCGTCGGCGGCAGGGGGCGGGGGGAGTTTGTCGGGTTGGGGAAGGGGTGTAATTTTTATTTTTATTTTTTGTGGTTATGGCTCTGATACCAAATAGAGAATAATTGTTGTATATATTATTGATTGGCTACTCCACTACTTATAGGGAGTCTAGCTCCTCTTCATACTACATTTTTCAATGTGGGACTAAATCCCTTATTAGTTCTCAACATTTTGAAATAGAGAATAGCATTGGAAGATATGTCGTGCTTGACCTATCATATAATCAGGACTGGTTTATGCAGATTTTTATTAAAATAGTACCGAAAAGTCTTAACTGAATTCCCAAGTGTTAGAATAAACACTGGAAATTTAATTAAGAGATGGAAAGCTACAGGCAATTATAAGGCGACCCTCATGTACCACCCAACCATTTAGGACACTCGTAAATTCACGTATTTTGCATGTATAATACATATAATAAAAGTAGTATCCAATGATCGTCAAATATTTTTTCTAATCCATGTGGTTAAGGTAGGAGGTATTCTTGTTTGGTTGAGTTCTATTCTCCATGTTGAATATATATAACAAATATTAATTTCTTCCAACAATGTTTTACATAATTTATTTATTTTTAAAAATAAAATGGACTATGATATAATTACAGTTTAGACGGCTCACTTTTGAGCCGTTTTGAAACCTCATTATATAGTGGAAGATATTGTAGATTAGCCAGTTGATTGTTAATTAACCCTACCATTTGAAGATATCCTACTACGGTTTGATATCCACTTTTGGGGGGAGATTTTTGCAGGATGTTTTATGGACCAGGTGGTCAATATGCGTTGTTTGCCGGTAAAGATGCCAGCAGAGCACTCCTATGTATAAATATGGTCACACTCTAAAGTTCTATAAAAGTGAATGGAAAAGGATATTTTATGAATTTACTCTTATTTTGTTTTGATTATGTTAATCTCTTTTCCTCTCTAGGCAGTACTGTTGTTGTGTCAAAATTGAAGACAATCCGACAGACTATTGTTTTCATCACTGCTTCATTGCAAGTTGGGGAAATATAATTTTTTTTTAATATAAACAAGTCCAACTTTGAATCCGGTCCATTAAATAATAAAAATAGTCCAACCGAACAGAGGAAATCGGCCGTATCAATTCGAATCCAATGCCTATAATTTTTCGAATTTGATGGATGGATTTTGGGTTATTCAAATTCTGTTAGCGTTAGGTCGTCAATGAAAATGAGTGGGTATTGTGGAGAGATTAAATTCCAGCTTTGAATTATAATAACAGTCTGCAAGAACAAGTATCGTTGTGCTTCTTAACTATATTGTTGACATCGATATGAATTTACCTATGTTAATGAGGAAGAAATTTATACTCAACTACAAGATCTGCAACTGTATGTTTTCTACCTACCTATGATATGTTTTTGCTCGAGTGCGCAAATCGAGTTGTTATTGCCAAGGTAATATGCTATAATGTTAATTTGGTCACAGCTTCACTTGCAGCAAGACGATAATAAAACTGTATATCCGACAACCATAGTTTACAGTAATAACCGAAACAGATACGATACAACCCGTATCGATACCGACCGATACCAATATTAACAGATATTGACGGACCGACGCTGGGTATCTCTTCCTAGTCAAATCGATAGAGAAAATTGAACAAAAAAAAAGACCAATCATTAAGGGTGTAAAAGAATAATAAGGTAATAAAGAATGTAAAGGAAGAAATTTATTTATGGCAGTTAGCAAAAGGTGACACTTATTTTTTTTTTCAATTTCAAAGCTACTAAGAAACAACACATAATATACTTCAAATTATGCCTAAATATAAAAATAAAAAAAATCTAAAATTTTAATAATTATTTGCTTTCCGATACCAAAAATTTCAATATTTCGATCCGAAACTGCCGATTCTGCTGGTCCGATACTCATAGGAAGGGTCCGATACCGATATTCTGAACCTTTGGCAATAGTGGAGTCTGTTCAAACTATGCACACAATGACAAACAGTAGCTTATCAGTCCCAACTCTTGACTGTCATGTCCAATTAAAACAGTCTAATTGTTTATCTACGGGACATTAGTATTATTATCATTAGGTTCACTTCCAAGTTCCTAACACAAGATGCGCACACCTAATTATTCTACATATATTCCTAAACCATCTGCATATGGACAAATAATTAGAAGATTTCAACTCCTTATGATCACTATGGTTGTTATCATCAGACTAAAATCAAAGGAAGGATCCAATTTACATAGTTTGACAAAATATGCAGTTGGTAAAGTTCCACACTTAGCGAAGAAACAGAAATAAGAATAAGAGGCAAAGAAAGAGTACAAAGCTACAAAGCGTCCTGTAGAGGAAGATCGAGAGTGTGTGGATCGGGGTTGAAGCATATATATGTACCTTTCTTTTTCTTTTTTATTAGTGACGAGAAGTGATTTCTGAAGAAAAAGAGTAATGTTAACCCTTTAATTACTGTTATGTTATGAAGCAGAATAATATTCTGATAACCTACATTAGAGCCAAATGTAAATATGAAGGTCGGCTTAAATTTTTATTTCTTGAGAAGAGCAAACAACAGTCCCTTTAATTAAATTTTTTTATACTGAAAATTGCTGAGAAACCCAATTTCGGGATGGGCTTTTATGAAATGCCCACCCGCTGGATGAGTTTTATGAAATGCCCAGAATTAAGTATTTTCACGTTAAATATTCCAAGATTCCCTTTTAGATGCCATCCGCTGGAAAACTGCTATTTTTATAATACCGAAACTACCCCTCCGCGCGAATTGGTCATCTATATGTATTTGAATTCAAAAAACTCAGATCTGGATTGCGATTTTCTTCTTCTTCTTCTTCACGGAAAATCTGAATTCCATTGCTCTCATCTTCAGCAGAGATCGCAAAGATCGTTCGTAGTTCGGTGTACTTTTCTTCGGTCGAACTCAGATCATCGCTCGTCATCATCATCATCTTCATCGACGTCAATTGTGGAGAGAAGATCTTTTTTCTTCTTTTCCATAAGAATTATCATCGCTTTGAAAGAAGAACGAAACTCTTTATTCATGAAAAAACTAAATTACTGGCCATTCTCCTACGTTTTAACACTGAAAATGACCATTCTCCGTGTTAGAAACACGGAGAATGCCATTCTCCGTTTTATTTAAAACGGAGAATGACATTCTCCGTGTTTCTAACACGGAGAATGACCATTCTCCTGCGTTTTAACACTGAAATGACCATTCTCCGTGCTAAATTACACGGAGAATGACCATTCTCCGTTTTATTTAACACGGAGAATGACAATTTTTCGTGTAAATTAACACGGAGAATGACATTCTCCGTTTTATTTAAAACGGAGAATGACATTCTCCGTGTTTCTAACACGGAGAATGGCCATTCTCCTGCGTTTTAACACTGAAATGACCATTCTTCGTGCTAAATTACACGGAGGATGACCATTCTCCGTTTTATTTAACACGGAGAATGACCATTCTCTGTTTTATTTAACACGGAGAACATCATTCTCCGTTTTATAAAAAACGGAGAATGCCATTCTCCTGCGTTTTAACACTGAAATAACCATTCTCCGTGCTAAATTACACGGAGAATGCTATTCTCCGTTTTATTTAACACGGAGAATAACATTCTCCGTTTTATTTAACACGGAGAATGGCATTCTCCGTGTTTCTAACACGGAGAATGGTCATTCTCCTGTGTTTTAACACTGGAATGACCATTCTCCGTGCTAAATTACACGGAGAATGACTATTCTCCGTAAGACGGAGAATAGTCATTCTCCGTGTAATTTAGCACGGAGAATGGTCATTCTCCGTGTAAATTAAGACAGAGAATGACCACCCTCATGCGAAATTAACATTTTTCGTCTTCTAACACGGAGAATGACCATTCTCCTGCATTTTATGGTCAGCTGAAACTTTGGAGAGCCATAACTTTTGACTGGGAGGTCGAAACGAGGTCCCGTTTGTCGCAAAATGAGCGTATCGTCGAGGAGACTGAAAGTAACAATTTTTTGTTAGACGGCCTTCCGAAATTTTAGAATCGCAAAAAAATGATGTTTGGACCTCCGTTTAGCACTTTTGTCGTTTGTCCCGGTCTTTCCGAAATTTTTCGACGAGTTTTTGAAGATTTTTGAGGAGAAAACCTAGATTCGAAAGTGAGCAGCGTATGGAAGAAGATGAAGTATCGAAACATTTTTTTTAAGAGCAGTTTCGTGGATGTTTTCAATAAATTAAAAGGAAGGGCAAAATGGTCATTTGGAATCCGCTTTGGATAAGTTTCTCTAATTCTGGGCACGCGATGAAAGTTTTTTTAGCGGTGGGTTTTACATAAAACTTTTTTAGTTTTTGGGCATTTCATAAATCCTCCCTTTTTTATATATGTAATTACCTAACTACCCATATTAAATTTAATGAACATTTTAATTAGTAAACATAAATAAGACTATTTTGGAACAAAAAAATTTACGGTGAAGCCTCAACCTTTTCTTTTATATAGTAGTATAGACAACTTTTCCTATTATATAGTATTATAGACAACTTTTTCTATTATATAGTAGTATAAATGATTGTTCAATATTTGGGTAATATTTGTATCGTTCATATCCACAGTAACGATGAATTTTTTTGGTTATGTGGGAAAGGAAAAACATAATTAACCACGAACAAAACTAATTCGTGCCATCCTGGCACAGGTTGCGCGGTATCGGTCGATAATAATTTGATATGGTCGATATGGATATAATTTGGCATATCGTGATCGGATATATCGACAATGGATTTCTCTTTTTCAATCAATCCGATAAAAAAAAAATTGAATGAAGAAGACCAATAGAAAGCACAATAAAATTGTAAAAGAAGAAAATATTAACAACTAGTCGAAAATAAAAAACTGACGCAATTATATAAGTATCATCAATTTTATCCATATTTTATAATTAAACTGCTATATTTTTTGTAAAACACGAATTTTATGTATGTATTTAAAGTACAAATTTGACAATTTAACAACTAGTCAAACTTTAAAATACAACAAACGCACGTATGTATAGAAATTATATTTTTAATATAATTTAATCATAGTCCAAACTTTAGTTTTGGCCTATTAAACAAAAAAAAAAAGATTAACCGAACAAATCGATTAAACCTAATTGATTATCAGTTCGATTCGGTTTCTCTTACGACTAATTTTTGTTGAATTTCGATTTTAGATTTTTGGAAGTTTGATTTATTCGTTTTTGACTATTTAAATCCGATTGCCTATGACGACGAAAACGATGATGATGACGCGCCGGGCACCTCAGAGGTAGCGTTATCGGTTGGAACTATGACAATTTTGTGTTTACTTTAGTCTCTTTCGAACTTCATTCTTTTATTTAAGACGGTGACATGTACCATCTTGGAATCAATTCTTAATAGTTTGCTTTCTGATTTGGTTCGAAGAATTGCTGTGGCGGTACATAGTATGTAGTTATCAAAATGCAAAACCTCTACTCTGGTTCGCGGAATCAGGACTTTTGACAAAAAAATAGGTCATTTTCTTATGTACTTGGATCAAATGAAATAAACAGAAAAGTAAATTAATTTACAAAAAAAAACATATGGAAGAAAATTGTTCTCCAATCACCCCATGGTATCAATTTTCCACCCCAACCATTTACTTTATCTACCATTTTTTTTGAATTTTCCAAACGACTATTTCTATGTTTAATTTCAACTTGATACCCTCAACTATTACATTTTTTTCAACTTGATACCATTTTTTTTTACTCGACAACTTGTTACCATTAACTATTAAATATTTTTAACTTGATACGTATAAATAAAAAAGAGATAAATTTCTCCTTTATTCCAACCCAACCCCCCCCCCCCCCCCGCCGACTGCACCCCCTAGCATCCCCCTCCCACCCTCGTCGGCTGCACCACTCGCGCCTCCCTCTTTTTGCGTGCGGAAGCAGCAGCGACAACAGTAGAGGTAGGAGAGAGGTGAGAAGGGATGGACAAGGATATTTTTTTAGGGTATCAAGTTGATGCATACCAAAATTTAGGGTACAAGTTAAAAAAGTGTAATAGTTGAGGGTATTAAGTTACAGTTATGTTTTTTTGATAAAAAAATAATTTTTTGAAGGAATTTTTTTTTTAAATTTTCTTTTCTTTCCGCGAACCTAACGAGGCCTTACACTGAGTTGATTTTAGTCACCGAATATGGTACGTTGGCGATGCTTCAAATGAGAGCACGTCTTAGACGGTATTGTTTGGTTTGAAAAGAAAAGGAATGAAAGGGAATGAAAAGAATGAAAATCTTGCCGGACATAAATAATTATAATTTTTATCCGTTGTTGAAAAAATTTAAAAATATAGTTAGAATAAATGCAAAAATCGAAAGAAAAAGTTAATCCTCTAGCAGGTGAGTAAAACCATTTTCTCTCGTCTACTCTTCTTTGTGAACCATTTTTTTTTTTGCTTCTTTTATGTAAACATTCAAATACAGAAAATAAACAACTTTTCATTTCCAAAGTTAAGCAATAACTGCGAACCAAACGACATATTTTAAAGGGCTAGTACTGTGAAGCACTAGTCTTCATCCCAAGGCAATTCAAAACCCACAAATCGCCTGTTTGATGAGTTTTATTTATTTATTTATTTATTTATTTCTCATTTTCCTTTTTCTGGGTATATTCAAAACCCAAACGAGGAATATAAATCTTCCTTCTTTTTGTGATAGATCTAATTGTTGATCATGTCCGGCCTCTCCACATGGCAGTGGTGATTCATTGCTCTTCTCCAATAACCGCATAGTACATGACGGAAAGAGGAATAAGTGTCACACTGCTATTGGAGGAGAGCAAAACTTTATCACTGTCACGTGTTGAGACCGCACCACTGAAAAATTTAGGAAATGTTAGGAACGCCAGGGATTGGAGCAAGTGCAGGAGAAGACTGAGGATTTAGAAATCGGATTGGCCCAGAAGTTTTGGCTCTATGCTGCCTTCTGCAATGATACACTTTTGGCTCTCTAGCCATCACATTGGTTCAATGGTGGGAAACTCATGCTCATTGATCTCGTTGCTACATATTTGGAGCATGTAAAAAAAAAAAAAAAAAAAAACCTCCGTACATATTACTAATGTCAGAAATCGGCCATACAAGATTTTGAATAGAGGTGCAACTCGAGCATGTTGGGTCGGACTTGAGGTCAACTCGAGCCCAACTCAATGAATCATAAGTCTAGCCCAAGCCTAAGCCTAAGTCCGATCCGACCTCGGATCTAACATATGAAGTCCAATACCAAGTCCGGAGGATCGGATTGACTCGGATTCTTCGGACTTATCGGACTCTAATGTAATATTTGAAATTTTTTTAAGCAAAATTAATACTAAACTCATAATCAAATCGCAATCAAGTCTTGATTATCACAAAATACAACCTAAATAAGATTTAGGATAATGAGTTGAAGAGTTCAGGTGGGAAAAAAAATATAGGATTCAAACTTTTTATTTAAGAAGGACGAAACAATATATATACAAAAAGTATATGTAAGTCAGGTTTCGGGTTCTTCGGATAATCCGACACATAAGCCAGAGCCCAACCCGATTTTTGATCGGGTTCAAATATTTTAACCTAAACCCGAGTATCTTCGACTCTAACCCAACCCATTAACTGGTTTATCCGATTGGGCTCAGATTTAGCCCATCTGAGTTTTATCCCTAATTTTGAGTGATTATAAGATCAGAAAATCGACCTTAAAATGTCAGAAAAATATCTTTCTTTTTTTAATAGCATTTGTACATAGTTCTTAGAATGTCATAATGATGCATGTAAACTAATGCCTAACTTTTCATGTCTAGGTATTTATGTGACATTTTAGCTAGCAGGGGCTTTACTCAGAGTTCTCTGTGAACTTATCCATATCTTACAGGAATTATCATGTGTTTCCTTCTTTCTATCCATAGTTTTGTCACCACCTTCATTTCACTAGGGCCCAGTCCACACAGAAAAATATGGCTTTAGGGGTTTCTAAGGGTGGTGCCCCCACAATCCACAGCACCATTTGTAGGGTAGGGCTCCTGCGGACGGACACCAGCAGATTGCAGACCTTTGCTTTTTCCTCTTTGCGAGGAACGTTCCAAGTCCCATTCATTGCATCGTCCTACAGACTTTAATGCCACTGACCCAGTCTGGTTGTTTTAGCTCGGATGGGTAGGACCGTCGGGGTGTAAAAGTCCCGGGTCCGAGGATAATCTTGTTAAAATGGATACCGTGTCTCCATTATTTTATATCAATTCTGTCCACCGACACTTATTTTCATCTCCTATAATTATGAATACAAAAATGTAAAATTATTACATGGTGAGAGTACATGACGCAGTGTGATAGCGAAACGGATTTACCTTCCAAGTTAATCGGTGATGACGATAACCGGACCACCGTTGCTTGGTGACACTACTACAAAAATCTTTAACAATGACACGTTATAGATGACACTCATTTAAAAGTATCATTAATAATACTTTTAATGTCAACTAATTTAATACATGTCATTAATAGCTTTATCAATGACAATGAAAAAATATAATGTCATAATAAGTGCTCTAAGATGACGATTAAAAAGATAACGTCATGAAATATATATTTTGCATGTCATCTTTGTGTATGAAGAAAAGATGTGAGACTAATAATGACACATTGATATTAATGGTCATATTTAGTTTAAACAATAATCTACACCAAATATATGTTATAAAATGTTGATTAAAAAATGACATATTATTGAGTTGAAAAATATAACGTCATGATAAGTATTTTACTACAATTAGTATCCCATAAGACAATAAAAAATTTAACAACACAATATTTTTCGTTACTAATAATTTCTTTTACAGTGCATACACTACAAAAAAAAGGCGTTTCTTGACGGTTTATTTGTTGACGGTCATGTTAAACCGTCAAGAAGAGCTATTTTCTTGACGATTTTGACTATACGTCATGTAACCACTCTTTTTGTTAGTATTATTGACGGTTTTAACAACAACCGTCAAGAAAAACTACTTTATTATTGACAATTTTAAAAGAACCGTCAATAAAACCGTTTGACGATTCTTTCATTAGCGTCATTAATTGTAACGCAGTAAAATTCCCGCGTACATTTCAGTATGCCATTTTGGTAATTCTGACATAATTTTTTTCCTTATATCTCCCGAACCCTAGCTCCCTCTCCATTCTCCTCTCTATTTACTTCACACTCTCGAGTTCATTCTCCAACTCCCCCCTAAAAATGCAAAATCTTTTCCTTCTTTCTCCAAACCCTAAACCTAACTCGCAAACCCTAATCCTAAAATGTTGAAGGAAAGAGAAGCTCAATCCCCTGATCTGTGAGTCATCATATTTGATTTAGGGTTAGGGTTTTGGTCATGTAGTGTTTGAATTTATTTATTTTAGGAATTTTTTTGTTTGCATGAAGGGGACAGAGAGCTCGATGAAGAAAGAAACTACTAGAAGCACTTTTCTAACTCCTTCGTAGCCGACCAGACCACCGTGCCTCCTATTCGACTTTGGACCTTGTCGCAGAAGAAGCCCCAAAATTTGAAGGGGGGGAACAGTTATTCTTTTCTGTAGCCGATCGATCTGCAGAATTGGGGGAAGAGAATTTAGGGTTTGCTGATGTTGGCGAAGGTGGTTACGAGGGGTGGATGGTCCGGTACGGGAGGAGGAAGATCGGGAGGTCATTCATATACATGCGCTACTTCGCGCTGGAGACGTGGTAAGTAGAGAGGGTCTCCCGCAACCGCAGCTGATTATTTGGTGTCATGTTGAGCGGACACGACGACACGGACATGATGTTACGTCTGATTTTGTGCCGGATGCGGATACGTCACTGGTTTTCGGAGTGTTAAAAATGCTGAATTTTACTCGTGAGTTTTTTTTTTAATTACTGTTTTTTTTTTGTGTTGTTTAGGTTCCGATCAAGATTCTGCTTATAGATGGGAAGTGGAGGATAGGGGGTTTAAGATGCACCATGGGCATGTAAGTTTTACTTTTATGTCAGTCGTCCATTTATCACATTCACCAACAGAGTTGGGCAATCTGTCTTTATTAAGTTCAATGATGAAGATGAGCCAAAGACTCTGCATGTATCTGATTCAAGAGTTTCTTTCATCTATCGAGAAGCAGTAGGTCCAGATAAACTGTAGGTGTCTTCTTCAACCATCTCTATCCCCCTCCTAGTGCTTCTTATGAATAGAAATTCAAAGTTGATAGATTTATTTGGTGCAAGCTTTTACATGTATGCTTTCTTTTTTGCTCGGAAAAAGTTCTGTATGTGCAAGTGTTTTGTTTGTTCAACAATACTGTCCACTTCGAATCTAATTATCTACTACATGGAAAGGCATCGAGAGTAGTGATGTACTAAGGAATAATCTGAATAGTGAATATCTGTCTATTGAACCTAAATCAGCCCCTATTGATTATGTTCTAGTTGAGGTATAAGACATTCTCAAGAGTAGGAAAAGTTGAGCAAGAAGAGGCATTGGGAAACACCACCAGGTTAACAGAGCTTCAAACAAATATCCTGCTTGTTTTGTAGGTCTATTGACCTCATATTGTTCCAAATATTGCTTGATGACCACTAATTAATCATATAGTAGAGCTTCGAGCAATAACAGAAAAAGGGTCTATTAGGGTGACCATTTCTTTCTGAATGGTTTGTGATAACCAACCTAGCATTTAGCCAAAAATATGACTGAACAGAATCATTTTGTCTTTGTATGGATGATGTATGCATCTAACAAAAGCATACAGATCTAGAAGTACAAGAATGTTGTTTAGCAGCAAGATACTGAGATGACAACACGCTAAATCATGTTTCGTTGAGAAGCATATGTATAAGTCTCTTCTTTTGTACAAACGATACAAAGTGTGCATCTTCTTCAGGAATCTGTTGTTCTAAAACATTTTCCATTTCTACCTTGTTACTAGTACTTCCTACGAAATCAAGTGGATATATCCAAGTATTTCTTGATGGAGGGTTGAATCAACAGAGGATGGGGTATGCTATTTGCTTTACTTTCCAAATATACATTTCTTGTTCCATACTTACTGTTGTTTCTCTTGAGGGCTTGATTGAATGCTTGCTTTGTGGGGATGTAGATGAAATGACTCGTCCATATAAACTTTTCATGTGTAGATATGTGATGCAGTTGTTGTTGCTAAAATTTTGAATGCAACCCTTTGTGATCCCACACCTTGAAGTAAATCCTGTTTGGCAAGACACAAGGTTTCCATAGGACAATATCATACTGTGTATATTCTCTTATGATCATCCTACACATGATTGACAAAGCTGTGTTTGCTTTTTGCAGCTCATTTGATAATTTTTTGACGTAGATCACTTTATTCGAGTTTTGAAAGATGACGTTTCAATAGTTAGGGATTTGCCCAGTGAATACTCATGTAGCGCAAGAGAGTATTATGCTACTGCTATTCGAGCTACCAGAATAAAAACTGCACATGTTCATGCTTCTGCCAACTGGTATTTGGAGAATGTTATTCCTGTTCTACGGAGGTTAATACTTAATTTATGAATTGTTGTGAGTTTTATGTTAACTGAATTGCCAATTTGTTATGCAAAATTTAGTTTATAGTATATCGACAAATTAACCAGGTGGTTATGCAAGCAATTTAAACTTAAATTCTATCGAAGTACGATATGTCGACTAGTTTGCTTACATGAACATACATCAGGAGTAATATGTAGCAATGACCATTTTTCTTACGCACACTATTCATCAGAAAGAAGATTCAGCTGTAGATTAGATGGTTTGTCTGGAGATTATCTATATGTGGGTTTAATTAAAAATAAATTATGCAATTTTCCTGTAGCCTACTGATGTCTTTCGACTTAAAATTATTGTTATGGGGTTAATTTACCTATTTATTTGCTTTTAATTTTTGGAATCTAAAAGGAGAGTTTGGGTTGTATGAAATGTTATGGTGTTAATTTATCTTTTATTACCTTAAGTCAAGATGTTCCATCAATTACAAACATATCATTTCTCAATCCAGTTTCAAATTTGTTCTGCATTAATCTGATCTGCCGTCTATCACTACAACATTTTTTCCACATCTCGTGCTCTTTTTGATGAAACTTGTTCCGATGAAGAAGAAATCTCTATCCTTGCTTCTAATGATCTAATCCTCCTATATCCACATCCAAAATCTCGCCCATTGACTAAGCATCTTTTTACTATTTTATATCCATTAGGCAGAAATCAAGATATATTCGGACTTTGTTCTAGAATTTCTCATCTTCTATTCAATACAGAAAAGGTAAACATTTCTTTATTCCATGTTTAAGAATTATCAAATAACATGTTTTGAACATGCTGCATCCACATCCTTAATTAGAAAAGAAACCACGTGTTCTACTAAGCATTTTGTTTATGTCTAATGAACTTGTATCTTCTAGTTAGTCTTGTATTTCAAAGTATAAAGCTATTGTTAGTTGATTTACGGATTGAGCGAAACTTGAAAGGTGCAGCTCCTATGAGTGGCAAGTAATTTTTTTTCATTTGGGTATGGCTTAATTGGTATTGTACAGGGAGTCCCTAGCTCTGGTATCAATCGTCATCCAACTGACAAAGAAAATGATATATAACACATAATAAAAAGGGTATGGAAGTTTTTTCTTTTTTTTTTTAAATTTATCTTCCTAGAATTTCCCACATGTTCCGTTTTTCCTCTCTACATACGTCCTCCTTTAGCCATTTTTGGGCCCAAGTCAGCTCATCATTTTCCTACACTAGATAGTTTCACATTCTTTTCTATTTCTCAGCTTGAAAAGCCCTGTCAAAGACCGTCAAGAAAAGTGCCAGAATCATAGCTGAAGGACTTTTCAGGGCTAGGAAATTGGAAAACTTGGGTCAGTAGATATATTCCTTTCTTGTTAACAATATTATAAGGTTATTATAAGCTAGGGAAGTTGAGAAGGCTGTGGTTTATATAATAGTAATAGTAAGGTTCACAATATCGGTATCGGAATCCGTATCGGACAATTTCTATGAATATCGGGATCGGCGGTATCGGCAATATCGGCCTCTTCCTCTGGGAAATGTTTGAAATAAATTAACATTTTCAATAGACTCTAACATACGAGTGCACAACATTTGAGTGCTTGCACCTACACATTCTGAAAAACCTAGTCTGAGCCATCAGTCAATAAAATGTATAGAACTACATATCCTATATTGATCTAACTTTAACACATTCAATTAGCCTCTTTTTCTCAGAGCCACAATACAGCTCCCTGAGTAATATTTTATTTGATTGTCAATCTGGTGTGCAACTTGTTCAGTCTCTTCCTCTGGGAAATGTTTGAATAACAACCAAGTTTTTTTAAATTAGAACTCAATAGGCATGAAACTAACCTCCTCTTGCTTTTGGGATTCTCTTACGACTTTAAATTATCCTGCATAGGGTTATGGGCTTGGATATAAATATGGTATATTCCAGCAAAATATTACAAAAGACTGTCAAGAGGAGGCTTCTGAAAGTTGGCTTGAGGTATCTATTGTCTTGTCTTCTCTTCATAATATGTTCCTTTCCGATATATATGTATTGGTATAACATTATGTACTAGTTGATTTTATGTTTATTTTTGTAGTTTGCTGGGAGAAAGGGTTACCCTGTCAGAGAAATTGATGAAATGAGACGAGAGCTGGCCAAATTTATTGTTAATGAAGACCATGTAAAAAATGATGTATTAGAAAATTTTGGAAGTATTGTAAATTTATGTTGTGAACGTTTGAGACTAGAATAATATTGTATAGATCAATGTTGGCATTTTGAATAAATATGAAATGAATTTTTTTTGTTCGTGTAAGTGTTTATTTTTCTTATATGGGATATTGTACACAAAATACAAATTGTGGAATATGGATGAAAAAATTCGAGTCATCTTTTGTAAATAAAGATGACACAAAAAGTCATATTTTACAAATAAAGATGACATGTATTGAGCTGTCACTGATTTCTTATGATAAATGTAATTTAAAAAAAAAATAAAGATGACGTATAGAAGTCATCTTTTGTACATAAAAATGATGCGTCAAAGTCATCATTTGTAAATAAAGATGATGCATAGAAGTCATCTTTTGTAAATAAAGAAAACGTATAAAAGTCATCTTTTATAAATAAAAATGGCGCGTGTTTAGTTGTCATTGATTTTTCAAGATAAAAGTCATTTAATATAAATAAAGATAACACACAGTAGTCATCTTTTCTAAATAAAGATGACACATAAAAGTCATCTTTTATAAATAAAGATGACGTGTGTTGAGCTGTCATTGATTTCTAATGATAAAGATGACCCCTTCATAGATGACGGCCGAACAAATGTCATCAATTAACATATTTAGCCGTCATTGTTATCTATTTTTGTAGTAGAGAGCGAAACAGTGCCGCAAAAACTCCGACGGATGGCCTTATGAGGGGTCCGCACAAAGGTTGCTTGAAAACATCAAGCGAAAGGTTTCCGAATCCAGCGTTTCCGAATCCACGGAACAGTCGAGTTCACGACCAAGAAAGAATAAATCTCAGAACTTAAAGAAATAAAAATTTATTGATTAAAAAGTTGTTACTCAGTTGCATGCAGAAGGTGCCTACTTATATCACTTTTATGATAACTTAATTCTAATAAAATAAAGATAAAATATATTATAATAAAAAATAGAGTCAAAATAAAAGTTCTAAAAGAAATATCATTCTTATCAACTCTATAAAACAGATAAAGCAAAAGAAAAAAAAAATTATAAAAAGATTCAGAATCTATGCTACATCAGAACATATGACCAGAATTGATATAGAGAGTCCATATATATATCAAAAAGATTCGTGTGGGAGGGACGAAATTTGTGTTTATTGCGGGAGAGGGAACGAGTTTGGAAAAATTCGGGTGGGGAGACGGCCCGCCAACTGAGTTGACGGGCTTGCTCAAAGCAGCACCCGCCAACTGAGTTGGTGGCCCCACTGCCAATATTATTGCTCAAATCCCTTATATCTCCCACCTCCCGTATACTAATGGATTGTCCACGACCATTTCGTTTTCTTTGTCATTTAACTTAACGGCTGTCACCGAGCCGTAGGCTAACCCTTAGCCATATTGCGTTATCGACCAGGTTGGCGTCCATGCAGCGCGGGTAGCGAGCCCCGTTGTACGTGCCCGTCACACCTGTCGCTAACCATTCCTTTCCATCTTATCTTTTATTCATTCATTCTTTCTTTCACTTGTTTGTTCGTTCATTGATTTATTTACGTATTCATTCTTTCATTCGTTGGCTCATTCATTCACTTATCCATTCATTCTTTCATTCACATATTATGCAACTCCCCGTGCGGGAGTCGCCCTGGCGACCCATCGGTCCCATAGTCTTTCAATGTTGCTATACTCTACTTGGAACGACTATGTTGATAGTCTTTCCGTTTTATTGTTGTAATCCATTCATTGTTTCATTGTTGAACGCGTAAGGGACTTGAACGTAAGCTTGTGCCGTAGCACGAGCATGGAGCTCGGTGCTAGAGTTCTCATATTTTCCATGTTCCTTTCCATATTCTATACAAGCATGCAAGGTGGGATTAATCCCTTAGCTAGGTGCGTTGAGTCATTTATTAACATGCACGGTGTTATCGCCTAGCGATTCTCGTGATAGTGTCCGCATTGTTAAGTGTCTAGGCTAAGCAAAGACGGGTTCATCGGAGCCACCCACCTTAGCGATGTTCGCATCGGCCGAGCGATACTCCGAGCACGTCTTTGAAAGTCTAAGTCTGGATTCATCTTGACGGGCCAATGTAAGCCTTGCACCGATTCTTCTTCAGGTCGATGCCAACTCTTCGGGTCGACGGCTCGTTTGAGTCGTTGCACTTGCCGTTTGAATCGGCGTTCCGCTAGGGCGGAGCGGGTCGTTACACCGGCCACCCCCTCTCCCGCTTCCGGCCATCCCCCCTCCCGCTTCCGGCTTCCGTCCACCCTCCCCCAGCCCCCCCTCCTCCCACGCTGCCTTGCCCTACGGGGAGAGGCGGGAGCGGGTGGCCGGAAGCGGGAGTGGGAGAGACGGCCGGAAGCAGGAAGAGGGAGGGTGGGGTGGTGGGGGGTGGGGGGAGATAATTTTCAAGTTTGACTAAGGGTATTTTCGTCCAAATTTTTTTTCGGGTATCAACTTATTACAAAAAAAAGTTTAGGATATCAAGTTGAAAAACAGGAATAGTTGAGGGTATCAAAGTACAATTACGCCTTTTAAAAATTCAAAAGTTTTACCACCTATATATACACACACACGGTTTGATAGGTTTGTGCACATGCTTATGGATATGTTCGACACTTCGGCTCTAGCAAAAATGAAAAAAAAATCAAGTTCCTCCAGGAACCAGCTCTGCTCATGGACGAACTGTTGGTCCCTTGACGAACAATCGATGGAAAAAACACGAGTTCAGAAACAATTGTAAAGACAATGTTTCTGGCAACAACACCCTAAAGAAGGTGAAGTTGTTTTACGAGAATCTAAAAAGATTATTTCGTAATATTTCTCGAAGGCAACAGAACCGTATAACTTCTAAAGAGAAGCGACGGTATTCTCGAAGGCAACAAGAGATGATCAACAACAGTTGAGTCTCAGATTCTCGAAGGCAACAGAAAGAGGGAGGAAGAAGAAGAACGGATCTTGCTGGGGTGTAGAACACCGGCGCTCAAAGCTATACCCGCAGTACGTGTCACGTCCCGCTTCCCAGATGGAAAAAGGTGACGTCATAACACATCCCAGGCTACGCGCCGAATCCGCGATTGTCGCCCGTAAACATCAGCAAAATGGAAAATATCGGAAATTACATAGCATTAAGCATATTTTACATGGAGCTTTTCCAACAATTCTTATACAATTTTATTACAAAAACAGATTGCATAAAGACTGGAAAAAATATACTAGTCCTAGCTGCAAGCAACGGTTTACTCCTCGAGGTATTGTGGCGATACTTTGGTAGAGATGTCTTCTTCTTCTTCACCTAGTGAACAAAACTAGGTCGTTTTAGGAAACGACAAGCAAGTCCTCGGTCAAGGACGGTAAAATATAAATGAAACATAAATGAAATATGCAGTTTCCAAAGACGAGAATAAGTCAACTCGTACTACCTATATATTGTACAAACCTATATGTATATATATATATATATATATACCTTTGTTAACTAACTAAATGTAAATATCATACTACTCCATATTTTTATAAGATTTCCGAGCTTCCCTTGAGCTTGTATAAGACTTGCTTCCCTTGAGCATACAGGAAACTACTCCCATGTAAAGGGCAGAGTTGTTCTTGGAGTAGGATGATATCTAATGCAATGCAATTTGAGAACGATACTCTGAATGAATCTCTAGATATTTCCCGTGAACAATCCCGTTAACCTGGGATCAGGCTGTGATTTCGGAGCCTCCCTTGGGCTAGTACTCTCTATTGAAAATAGAAGTACGGACATCTATTGATGTTACTGTCAAATAGATGTAGTAATTTCTGAGTCTCCCTTGGACTAGTACTCTCTATTGCAATTAGGAGTACGGACATCTAAAAAGATGTAGAATGCTGATCAGCTTTTTATGGTTATTATGTTACGGGATATCTAGGGTATTCAGTTGTTCTCCCCGCCCAATGCTTCCTAAATGAGAATTTTCCAAAATTTCTGAAAGTCAGAATTTGACTATCCTTAGAATTTCTTAAAAATTTCGACAGAGTCTCCTTTGTATTTAGGAGCCCCGAAATTTTACAATAAAACATATATAAATGCTAAGAAAAATATGGGCTCGCCGACCCCTTCGGTGGAGCAACTCTCAACACCGGAACCACGCAAATAATAATTGGGCTCGCCGACCCCTTCGGTGGAGCAACTCTCAACACCGGAACCACGCAAATAATAATTGGGCTCGCCGACCCCTTCGGTGGAGCAACTCTCAACACCGGAACCACGCAGGAAATAAAGTACAAAAGGAATTGGAGATTTATACCTGAGCAAGCATTTGATTTCCTTTCCTTTAGCAATAATTCAATTTGCGGTTTGCTATTAGCTTTGCAATTTGTCGCATAGAGCAAAATTCTTCCATCTATGCAAGACTTTATATATATAACTATATGTATACAGGTATGTATATGTATATATGTATGTATATATATATATATGTAGAGATATATATATTTATATGTATGTATACATATATGTATGTATATATATATATGTATATGTATGTACATATATTTGTATGTAGACATATATCTTTATATATATATGTATATATATATATATATATATATATATATATATATATATGTATGTATACATATATGTATGTATATATGTCACGACCCGATCCCAACTATTTGGGTCTAGTCGGATCATGCCCAGCCTGCGCCGTTGATGAGACGGCGGCAGTAAGCTGTTCAGTAGCAGGCAACCACACAACAACACAGATACATTTGTCACAACTATTATTTCGGAATTGAAATTTTTGGTTAAATAAAGTATTCAGAATACATCAGGAATTGAAAATGCAGAAATAAATACAAACTCCAAAACAAAAATGCTGGAAAGGAAAACTAGCAATCTGGTTCCGTCGCCTCAGGATCAGTGTCCTCCGGAGACGGCTCCGGTACGGTCACAGGGTATAGGACCGGATCATAGTAGCTATTAAAGAATAGCTCGTCATCCTCAGTGTTACCTAAAATGTTGTCTCCAGTCAGGAGGGAGCAAAGTATAATCCATGCTAAATTTAAAACAGTTAATTAAGAAATTGAATCATGCAGTTCTAAACAAATTTGAAACATGTTTGTTACAGTAGAAATCAGTGATTTGAATAGGTAACGACATATGACCGGCTTGGGTTTGTTACAGTAATGGATATGGGGGTTTTGTTACAGTATGGTCATAATCGTTACGCTACTCCCCAGTCCCCGATAGTTACAGTACAGTACTCAGTGTGAGTTCGTGTTTGAGTCGTGGTTTAGACATGCATTGAGACGATTAAATAAATAACTGGAAAAATTTACACAAACTATACTTGCCTTTAATTAAGATTGACTGGAAGAACAGTTCGGTACCGAGGGTGACGTCAGGTCCGACTTCGAGTTCCTACAGTTGAGAACTCGGTTTAGAATCCTGAATAACCAGACTAGGTGTGCTAGTTGCAATCTCTAGTAGACAATCCTAGTCAGATTTTAAGTTGTATTTATTTACACTAACGATTACGTCGCAACTACGTGCGTTGGTTAACCGGTTAATTGGATTATTGGAAAATCACGAGAATCAATATTATTTGGAAAACTTTGTGTTTTGTAATATATATATAAAATACGATTTTTCTTTAGTGATAAACAGTGATTATTTTATTTATTTTACTAACTCGTAAATAAACCGTAAAATCGCGATTTAAATAAAAATACAGCTAAATCAACTCCACCCAAATCACAACCACCAGAAAAGAAAGGAAAATAGCTACGCTATACAAATACATGGGCTCAGCTACTGGTCCTAGGATGGGCTTATGCCCGATACATATTTATTTTACATTAAATAAGAAATGACTGAATTTAAATAAATAAAATGCGAGAAAATAAAAGACTATAATAATTAGCCTAAAATAAATTAATTAAAAATAAAGAAACTAGGAGTCTCAGACTCGGTCCATTCCTCAAATTTCGGTTTATGCCTCAACGTCCGGTCGGACCGGTGCGTTTGCATTTCACCGGGGCCCACAGACCGGTACGGTCGTCGCCCAAAAATCGGTATTATAAATCTATTTTCGAAAGCCGGTTTGAAATCAAATAAAAATATAATTTTGTAAAAATTTGGGCAGCACTTCCTCTATTCCGGGATAAACCCAAAACTGGGAAGTGCGCCGACAATACCTGCAAAATGTCCCAAACCAGGGAAAACTCATTTCCAACCCAAAATAGTCCACAGAAAATAACCACTAAATAATTCCAACTCCACAGACAAAATTTCCAATCCACCGAATAATTTCCCGGAAAGTCCGGGAATCCAAAATCCATCCATATCACGCCAACACAGCAAGTAAAACACAGGAAATCAACTAACGCAGCTAAACGAAAATTGTAACGCAGCTATCCGGATTCCCAGGAGGGAACCGGGGGACCGATTTCAACATCGACTCTACGGGGAGGGACGAACTACTCTGATTATCAGAAGTTACCTATTTCCGTTGGCGGGGAGCCGCGGGAAAAACTCGGGAAAGAATCCGAACAAAGTCGGCAGCAGGTAGAAGTCCAATCCCGCGGGAAAAATCCACGGGGACAGCAAGAAATCCTCAGAACAGCGCTGGACAGCAGGTTCGGCCGCGGGATTGCTGACAGCGGCGGGAGTTTGCTGCTGGCAGCGGGCGGATGGCCTAGATCTGGCCAGACAGGGGGCTCCGGACACGTGGGGTGCGCGGAACAGCGGCGGAGGGTCGCCGCAGCGCTGGTCAGCGGCTCGCGGAGACGGGATCGGCCGCGGATTGGCCGGACGGAGTCGCCAAAGGCCGGGGCAGCGGGGAAAAGCGCGAAGGGGGTCGGCCAAGGGCCAGCGCCGGAGTCGGCGGAGATGGCGGCGCGCGAGGGCTTCGACGTGGTCGGGTGGCTCGCCGGGGAGCGGTGGCTGCGGGCGACGGACGGCGGAGATGGCGGCGCGCGCGCTGGAGGTCGCGGTCGCCGGAGCTCGGGGAGCTCGCGGGTCGGGCGGCGGCGGGAGCCGCACGGGCGGCCGACGACGGGGCGGGATGAGAGTTTTTTTCGTGGAGAGGGTGAGAGAAGGGTTCTGTGGAGATTAGGTGAGGGAAGGAAGTTCCAGAGAGAAGGAAAGAGAAGAGTTGAGCTATTACTCTTCTTCTGTGAATGAAAATGTGAGAGGAGTGGGAAAGAAAGTGGGTTAATTAAAGGAAAGAGATGGCTGCGAGTGTGGTGAACGTGTGGAGAAACATGTGTGGTGGAGTGTAGTTGAAGGGAGGAAGAATAGGGGAGTGGTGGTTAACGTGAGTGAACGTGAGGGATAGGAGGAGAATAAAATGAGGAGAAAAGGGTGTATGTGTTGGTCCTTCGTAGACCAGCTCCAAGGAAGAAGTATATATATAAATATATTTCAAAAGAATTCAGAATTTCAAAATAACTAGGATTGGGTCTGGGTTCGGAAGTCGGATCCGGACTCGGGTCTGGGTCAACATCCAAAAGTCCAAATAAATTAATTTTCGAAATTGATTTTTATCACTCAAAAATAAAATAATACTATTAATAATAACAATAAATATTATAACATTAATATTAGTTTACTTACGAAAATTGGGTTTCACAATCTTCCCTCCTTTAGAAAATTTCGTCCTCGAAATTAAAGGCAGGGTTAGGGATAGGATAAACTCAAACCAAACAGGTACGGGTACTATGCCGGTAACTCAGGTCCAACAATAAGAATTTCCAAGGCAGTCGTGGATGAAACGATTTAGGGACAAGTTTTATTTATGATATCATCCACGCAGAAAAATACAAAAGCGAACCAAAGTACACGAGGTTGATCAGACCATCATGCACCGGTCCTGATTAGACGATATATTAGTGGGTGCACCCAATAAGATATCGTCATGATCAAGCTTGATAAAGAGATAGCTTGCAAAACTAGGCTAACTTCGTCAGCATCAGTCAAGTTTAGAACGAAAAGATAAGAAAATAAGTGATGGTTCGAATTCTGATATTCTTCTTACCTCTGACTAGGCTTGCAGCTGGTTTCTCTGGCACTGAAAGGTTAAGTCCAAACTTGAGCTCTGAATTATCCAAATTTGTGACTCGGATCCGAAATGTAGCATCTGAGCTGTGACGTAGAAGACGTTGCACACTCTCAAGATTAGCTGGTAGAGCTCACTGGTACGCTACTTCCAACACGTCTTAAACTTAAAATGGCCTGATGTATCTGGCCTCAATTTCCTGCTCCGTCGAAACTGATTGTTTCCTCTGGTATGAGAAACTTTACCAAATGCAATTTGGTCTTCCCAAGACCTACCAAATTCCGAGACGCAACATCTCAACCGTCTTCAAGCGTCTGGATTGACCTATCTGATTGCTTGTCCCGCGGTACTCCGTGAATCCGGTAGATGTGCTTCCCGTACAATGCCGCACACTGTTTAGTGGATAAACCAACTTGAAAGAAATTAAAGTGTGCTGACTTAGTCAGTCGGTTTATTATAATCCAATTGGTGCCCTTCCCTCCTTGGGAACAAGGCAATCCTTACTCAAAGTTCATTGTTATATACTTCTACTTCCATTCTGAATTGTCCAGCGGCTCCAACAAACTTGTTGTTCTCTTGCTAAATTCCTCATGTTGACAAATTCACATCTAACTCCCATACCTGGAATTGTCCTTTTTTATTCCCTAACACCAATTAATGGAGGCATATCTGTTACATCTTATTATCTCTTGAATTTATGGAATACTGCGACGGGTGCATTTCTTTCATCAACTCGTTCCTCCGTTTGTCAGCCGATACGCTAAGTCTCGCACCATTCTTCAGAGTTCCAATGCTGATTAAATTAGAAACCCTCAAGTGTTCCTGCCAACACTTGATCTCTAAGCCTGCAAAGTGCTTTGTTTTGTAAATACGTTCTCTTGACTTTTATTCCTCAGCCTCGAACTTCATCAATACTGAATCAGCATCCAGCTCCGTCCTTCTATCTTCAGGTAGTATCGACTCCAGTCCAAAATTCTCGATGTCTTCTAGCAAGTGCTAATCCTTGGTTAAGAACTTCGCCATCAGTGTCGACCAAGTGCATCAGCGGTCACACTAGCCTTGCCTGAATGGTACTGCAGGTTGATGTCGTAATCCTTCATCTGCTTCAACCATCCTCTTAGTCAAACATTCAGCCCTTTCTGAGTGAGGACATATTTCAGACTTTTTGTAGTCCGTATAAATTTTCACTCCCTTTCCATAAAAATCATGCTTCCAGCTTCAAGGTAAAAATAATTACAGCATTTCAAATTAGGTGTGGGATGATTCCTCTCATGAGTCTGTAGTTGCCTACACGTGTAAGCAATTACTTTCCCATGTTGTTGAAGAACACAACCCAGTCCTCTTCCAGAGGCATTACTGTAAATTGAGAACTCACCGGTTCCTGCGGGTAGCGCAAGGATTGGTGTAGTGGTAAGTCTCTTCTTCAGCTTCTCAATGCCGTCTGGCAAACTTTCGTTCAGATGAACTCTTCATTCTTCCAAGTGATCTTCGTCATTGGCTCAGCAATTTTGACGAAATCCTTCACGAATCTCTGATAGTAGCCGACCAAGTTCAAGAATCTTCCGAATTGAACTTGGGGTACACCCCTCTTCAACAACAGCTATCTTCCATCAAAATTCCTTCTCATGACAACATGGCCAAAGATCCACCTTGTCAACAATCCACGTTCAGCTAACTTACCATAAAACTCATTTTCCTCAAAGTTTCCAAAACTTCCTCAGGTGTTCTTCATGCTCTTCTTCAATCTTCAGGAGGTTATCTATGGAGAAGTTAAACCGATTCAAATACTCATGAAAATCTCTGTTCATAAAATTTATGAACACAGCAGGAGCATTTGTCAGTCTAACGTCCTGACCAAAGAAAACTACCCATACTGGATGTTTGAACGCCGTCTTGGAAATGTCCTCTTTCCTGACTTTGATTTGATGGTAGTCAAATCTTAAGTCAAACTTCAAAACATCCTATCTCCACATAACCAGATCAAACAGATCCTCGATCCGGGCAGAAAGTACTTGTTCTTTAGTGTCTGATAATCGATGCACATCCGTTGTTCCATCCTTCTTGGACATAAACAAGATAGGTACTCCCTAAGGTAAAGTTCTATTCTGCATAAATCCTAGAGCCTTCACTGATCTGGTCCTTCATCTTCTGGTCCCACTTCGGGTTGACTCTGTAACATCCTTTAGAAATAGGGAAAGAGCCAAGGACTAAGTCAGGGGTGAATCCTATGTCTAGATCTAGGGTAATCCTGGGAGACTATCAGGGAAAACATCTGCCACAAGGTGTAACTAAAAACTTCTATTCATGAGGGGAAAAAGCTCTTATGTTGATCTAAGGACATCCTGTTACAACTTCCAAAAGATGATGCTATTCAGCGGTTCTAGGTACTATTCTTCATGGTTCTGACTCTTGTATGAGCAGTCTCCAACTGCTTCCTTTTCCATGAACCTCAAGTATGCATCATGCCTTATTGAAAGGGGCAGGTCTGCTGGATAGGAAGAGGGTCTTCAGGTTGTGGCCTAACAGGTATTGCTGGAATATGAGCTCTGGTTTGATAGACAGATAAGGGCAGTCCTTTACCCGATGTTCAGCAGATCCACATGCCAAACATTGTCCCAATCTCTTGCGGCAACTAACGGCCTGATGACCAGGCCTCTTGCAATAGTTACAAGCCCACAACTTCTTACTGCAAGACTGCCGGAAAGTAAAGTACTCGATGGGACCCAAATATCTTCTAAATCCAGGGGTATCCTTCCTAGGACTAAAAGTTGTGCTCTAACTGGTTGGGGATAACTTAAGGCTACAACATGACGTTCTTCATGTCTTCTCTCGCGATATTCTTCTGTTCCTGCTGGGCTTCATCTTGAACTTTCTGAAACTCCAGGATTTCTTGAAATAGGACAACCATTGGAAAATGATTGCTGGTACTGGTGGGGAAACAAAATGAATAATCCACTAGGGGATTGAAATTCAGTTGAGATGAGGTAGGATTTGCCAGTGTAGGAAAAACTTCACTGGATGCATTATGCGGACAGTCAATCAGCCGCGAGGGGAAGGACCCTGGGCTTGGTTGAGAGGATGGGGTATGATCCGGAGATGACACCTCATCGCCAACAGGATTTGGTCTTGTCAATGGTCATTCTTTGGAAGGCTTAGGACGCACTCATAAGCAAGGTAGCCTACCAGTCTATAGTCAAGCAAAAATATTTATTTATATATAAATCGGACCTATGTCGTGACAAATCAATGTTCTAGTGTTCTAATTGTTTCTAGATAGGTTTTCCTAAGTTGTTGTTGTTGTTGTTGTTGACCTGCATGGGCCACCACTGAAAACATGTCACGACCCGATCCCAACTATTTGGGTCTAGTCGGATCATGCCCAGCCTGCGCCGTTGATGAGACGGCGGCAGTAAGCTGTTCAGTAGCAGGCAACCACACAACAACACAGATACATTTGTCACAACTATTATTTCGGAATTGAAATTTTTGGTTAAATAAAGTATTCAGAATACATCAGGAATTGAAAATGCAGAAATAAATACAAACTCCAAAACAAAAATGCTGGAAAGGAAAACTAGCAATCTGGTTCCGTCGCCTCAGGATCAGTGTCCTCCGGAGACGGCTCCGGTACGGTCACAGGGTATAGGACCGGATCATAGTAGCTATTAAAGAATAGCTCGTCATCCTCAGTGTTACCTAAAATGTTGTCTCCAGTCAGGAGGGAGCAAAGTATAATCCATGCTAAATTTAAAACAGTTAATTAAGAAATTGAATCATGCAGTTCTAAACAAATTTGAAACATGTTTGTTACAGTAGAAATCAGTGATTTGAATAGGTAACGACATATGACCGGCTTGGGTTTGTTACAGTAATGGATATGGGGGTTTTGTTACAGTATGGTCATAATCGTTACGCTACTCCCCAGTCCCCGATAGTTACAGTACAGTACTCAGTGTGAGTTCGTGTTTGAGTCGTGGTTTAGACATGCATTGAGACGATTAAATAAATAACTGGAAAAATTTACACAAACTATACTTGCCTTTAATTAAGATTGACTGGAAGAACAGTTCGGTACCGAGGGTGACGTCAGGTCCGACTTCGAGTTCCTACAGTTGAGAACTCGGTTTAGAATCCTGAATAACCAGACTAGGTGTGCTAGTTGCAATCTCTAGTAGACAATCCTAGTCAGATTTTAAGTTGTATTTATTTACACTAACGATTACGTCGCAACTACGTGCGTTGGTTAACCGGTTAATTGGATTATTGGAAAATCACGAGAATCAATATTATTTGGAAAACTTTGTGTTTTGTAATATATATATAAAATACGATTTTTCTTTAGTGATAAACAGTGATTATTTTATTTATTTTACTAACTCGTAAATAAACCGTAAAATCGCGATTTAAATAAAAATACAGCTAAATCAACTCCACCCAAATCACAACCACCAGAAAAGAAAGGAAAATAGCTACGCTATACAAATACATGGGCTCAGCTACTGGTCCTAGGATGGGCTTATGCCCGATACATATTTATTTTACATTAAATAAGAAATGACTGAATTTAAATAAATAAAATGCGAGAAAATAAAAGACTATAATAATTAGCCTAAAATAAATTAATTAAAAATAAAGAAACTAGGAGTCTCAGACTCGGTCCATTCCTCAAATTTCGGTTTATGCCTCAACGTCCGGTCGGACCGGTGCGTTTGCATTTCACCGGGGCCCACAGACCGGTACGGTCGTCGCCCAAAAATCGGTATTATAAATCTATTTTCGAAAGCCGGTTTGAAATCAAATAAAAATATAATTTTGTAAAAATTTGGGCAGCACTTCCTCTATTCCGGGATAAACCCAAAACTGGGAAGTGCGCCGACAATACCTGCAAAATGTCCCAAACCAGGGAAAACTCATTTCCAACCCAAAATAGTCCACAGAAAATAACCACTAAATAATTCCAACTCCACAGACAAAATTTCCAATCCACCGAATAATTTCCCGGAAAGTCCGGGAATCCAAAATCCATCCATATCACGCCAACACAGCAAGTAAAACACAGGAAATCAACTAACGCAGCTAAACGAAAATTGTAACGCAGCTATCCGGATTCCCAGGAGGGAACCGGGGGACCGATTTCAACATCGACTCTACGGGGAGGGACGAACTACTCTGATTATCAGAAGTTACCTATTTCCGTTGGCGGGGAGCCGCGGGAAAAACTCGGGAAAGAATCCGAACAAAGTCGGCAGCAGGTAGAAGTCCAATCCCGCGGGAAAAATCCACGGGGACAGCAAGAAATCCTCAGAACAGCGCTGGACAGCAGGTTCGGCCGCGGGATTGCTGACAGCGGCGGGAGTTTGCTGCTGGCAGCGGGCGGATGGCCTAGATCTGGCCAGACAGGGGGCTCCGGACACGTGGGGTGCGCGGAACAGCGGCGGAGGGTCGCCGCAGCGCTGGTCAGCGGCTCGCGGAGACGGGATCGGCCGCGGATTGGCCGGACGGAGTCGCCGAAGGCCGGGGCAGCGGGGAAAAGCGCGAAGGGGGTCGGCCAAGGGCCAGCGCCGGAGTCGGCGGAGATGGCGGCGCGCGAGGGCTTCGACGTGGTCGGGTGGCTCGCCGGGGAGCGGTGGCTGCGGGCGACGGACGGCGGAGATGGCGGCGCGCGCGCTGGAGGTCGCGGTCGCCGGAGCTCGGGGAGCTCGCGGGTCGGGCGGCGGCGGGAGCCGCACGGGCGGCCGACGACGGGGCGGGATGAGAGTTTTTTTCGTGGAGAGGGTGAGAGAAGGGTTCTGTGGAGATTAGGTGAGGGAAGGAAGTTCCAGAGAGAAGGAAAGAGAAGAGTTGAGCTATTACTCTTCTTCTGTGAATGAAAATGTGAGAGGAGTGGGAAAGAAAGTGGGTTAATTAAAGGAAAGAGATGGCTGCGAGTGTGGTGAACGTGTGGAGAAACATGTGTGGTGGAGTGTAGTTGAAGGGAGGAAGAATAGGGGAGTGGTGGTTAACGTGAGTGAACGTGAGGGATAGGAGGAGAATAAAATGAGGAGAAAAGGGTGTATGTGTTGGTCCTTCGTAGACCAGCTCCAAGGAAGAAGTATATATATAAATATATTTCAAAAGAATTCAGAATTTCAAAATAACTAGGATTGGGTCTGGGTTCGGAAGTCGGATCCGGACTCGGGTCTGGGTCAACATCCAAAAGTCCAAATAAATTAATTTTCGAAATTGATTTTTATCACTCAAAAATAAAATAATACTATTAATAATAACAATAAATATTATAACATTAATATTAGTTTACTTACGAAAATTGGGTTTCACAATATATATATATATATATGTATGTACATATATTTGTATGTAGACATATATCTTTATATATATATGTATATATATATATATGTATATATATATATATGTATATGTATGTACATATATATGTATGTAGATATATATACATGTATGTATATATATAGTAAGACGGAATTTAAAATCAAATGATATTCTTTCATAATAATTGCATGAAGCAGGAAGATAAAATAGACGGGAATTAATTCTAACTATAGATATACACAAAGTTGAATTACTACATAGTGAGTAGAGAGAAACAGGGTCCTTTTTACCTTTCCGGCGTACGGTCCAGTATTTCAGTTCCAAAATTTTTATGACCACTTACCATGGGAGAGTCCCGTATGTTCATTTGTGTTTGTTTCGTTCATGGAGAGTCCAATAATTCATGTTCAATAGTTCACGTCCAAAATTGCAAGTCCAAAATCCGTGTTCGAATTGATTTCTCTACTTTGTGTCTTATTCGATTATTCACTTGTCCGAAATATCATACCATTTAATACTTTTGTTCATGTCAAATTAAATATTTGCTAGAAATTAGTGTTTGCAACAGTTTTAATATATCATGACCTAATTTAAATATTATTAAATTCAGAATTGTAACTAACCAAAAATTCAGACATATTATTCCTAAATTACATTTTCAAATCTTATGATATAAACTTTCAGATTTTTGGAAGATTAACCATATGCTTCAACTTTCTGGTATTACCAATTTATTTATGAACTACAATTTCAGAATTTTAATATGAAAATAAAGGGATAAATAAAATTTCCATTAGCCTAAATGGAAGACTTGAGAAGAAGAAGAGGATGAGGACTTGCCTTGGGTTGGGAATGATCCAAATTTCTTCACAAACCCTAGATGGAACCCAAAAGCACAAATTACTTTGTTAGTGATCTAACCTAGTTTGGAATTGAACTACAACATAGGAATTGAGGAAGAAGAGGGAAAAATTTACCTAGGGTTCCCTTCTTGGGAAGTTGGAGTAGAGGGAGAGGGAGATGAAGAGGGAGTGGTGGTGGTGGCCGGCGGTTGCTGGCAGCGGCGGGCGGCGGCGGTCAGCAGCGGCAGCGGCAGCAGCAGCAGCAGCAGCAGCAGCAGCAGCAGCAGCAGCAGTAGCAGCAGCAGCAGCAGCAGCAGCAGCAGAAGAAGAGAGGGAGAGAGAGAGGGTCGGGTGAGTGTAGGGGGGGGGAGTGTTTTGTTTTTTTTTTTTTTTCTTCTCTCTTTCCTTCTCTTGTGAGTGTGTGTGTATAAATAGGGAGAGAGGGGGTGAGTGTGCTGGTGGTGTTGGTGTGTGTTTGTGTGTGTGTTTGTGTGTTGGGGAGGGAAAGGAAATAAATGGGAGTGGTGAGGTGTACACTTCTCCATACTTCTAGTGTGGGACATATGTCAAGCTATGAAAAGTTCAAAAAATTAAATTTATTATTATTATTATTTATTTATTTATATTATAATTTTTTTTTTTTTTTTGAAGCCAATAATAATAATTGATAATAATAGTAATAAGAATATGACAAGTCTACTCCCCTTAGAAAAATTCCGTCCTCGGAATTTGAAATAATTAGTACAACGATTGATTGCTAACCTGGATTAGGAAATAGATACGGATATTGCTTCCGCATGTCTTCTTCTTTTTCCCAAGTTGAATCTCCAGGCGAATCCTTGCTCCACGCGACTCGTACTAGTGGAATGACCCGATTGCGGAGTACCTTTTCTCTTCGATCCAAGATCCCAACGGGTCTCTGTTCGATCCGTAGTGTAGGTCCAACGGTGATTTCTGAATGATCGAGTATATGGCTTGGATCAGACACATATCTTCGTAATTGGGAAACATGGAATACATTGTGGACTCCCTCTAGTGTCGGGGGTAGAGCAAGCCGATATGATACATTCCCCACTTTTTCCAGTATGTCGAAGGGCCCAATGTATCTCGGACTCAGTTTTCCTCTGGTCCCA
Source organism: Iris pallida (assembly GCA_029216955.1). Taxonomy (NCBI): domain Eukaryota; kingdom Viridiplantae; phylum Streptophyta; class Magnoliopsida; order Asparagales; family Iridaceae; genus Iris; species Iris pallida. The sequence goes on along the minus strand of JANAVB010035820.1, from coordinate 17,525,563 downwards.
AATCTGATGGTTCCCTTAGTTGGTGAAATCTTCAGAAAAACATGATCTCCAGGTTGAAACTCCAATATTCTTCGATGCTTATCAGCCCACATTTTCTGTCTGTCCTGGGCTGCTTGCAAGTGACTTCTGATTATTTTGACTATGTCCACCGTTTGCGTCACCAGTTCTGGCCCTAACAATTGTCTTTCTCCTACGTCGGTCCAGCATACCGGCGATCTGCACTTTCTACCATACAGTGCTTCAAAAGGAGCCATTTTGATGCTATCATGGTAACTGTTGTTATATGAAAATTCTACCAGATGTAGATGATCATCCCAAGCTCCCCCAAAATCTAAGGTACAAGCTCTCAGCATATCTTCTAGTGTCTGAATGGTTCTTTCAGACTGGCCGTCTGTTTGGGGGTGATAGGCAGAACTAAATTTCAATTGAGTACCAAGGTTTTCCTGCAGGCTTTTCCAGAAGTGTGAAGTAAACCGGGTATCCCTATCTGACACTATACTTACGGGTACTCCATGCTGACTGACAATCTGTTTCATGTACATCTCTGCCAGTATTTCTGTTGACTGTCCAACTCGAAAAGGAAGAAAACGAGCGGACTTAGTGAGTCTATCTACAATGACCCAAATAGCATTATTTCCTTTTTGGGTCCTAGGCAGTCCTGTCACAAAATCCATGGTAAGATGCTCCCATTTCCACTCGGGGATAGGTAATGGTTGGAGAAGTCCCGCTGTCCTCTGATGTTCTGCTTTCACTTGTTGGCACACAAGACATTTAGATACAAACCTGGCGATTTCTCTCTTCATTCCGTGCCACCAAAATGTCTGTTTCAAGTCTTTATACATCTTAGTGCTGCCCGGATGAATAGAATATTGTGAGTTATGGGCTTCTGTCATGACCTCCGTTCTCAAATCTCTACTGGGTACACATAACCGATCTCCGAATCTTAGCGATCCGTCCGGATGCCTCCTTATACCAGTCTGGAGTCCTGCTTCTGTTTGTTTCCAAAGTTTCTGCAATTTTGAATCATTTTGCTGTCCTTCTTTAATTCTATCTATTAAGGAGGATTGTATTTGTAAATTTTGCCATATCCCATCAGTTACCGGGCATACTACTTCAATTCCCATTTTTCTTAGATCCTCGAGGATTTCCTTAGGTATATTCATAAGGAAAGCTTCGGGTCTTCGACTCAGAGCATCAGCCACCTTATTGGCTTTTCCTGGATGATATTCTAACTCCATATCAAAGTCTTTCAGCAATTCTAGCCATCGTCTTTGTCTCATATTGATTTCTTTTTGTGTGAAGACATATTTTAAGCTTTTGTGGTCTGTATATATTTTAATTCTCTCCCCATATAAATAATGTCTCCATAGCTTAAGGGCAAATACCACAGCAGCAAGTTCAAGGTCATGGGTTGGATAATTTCTTTCATGCGTTTTTAATTGTCTGGATGCATATGCTATGACTCTTCCATGTTGCATTAGTACACACCCCAGGCCTTTGCCTGATGCATCACTATATATTTCATATCCACCTGAACCAGATGGTAATGCTAGTATTGGGGCTGTAATTAACCTTTTCTTTAACTCATCAAATGCTGCTTGACATTTTTCCGTCCAGATAAATTTTTCTTCCTTCCGGGTAAGACGGGTTAAAGGTTCTGCAATCCTTGAAAAATTCTCCACGAATCTTCGATAGTAACCAGCTAGTCCTAAAAAGCTTCTAACTTCTGCTACGGACTTTGGTGTTGGCCAAGACTTAACTGCTTCTATTTTCTTCGGATCTACCGAAATCCCTTCTCCGCTGACAATATGTCCTAAAAATGGTATTTGGTCCAGCCAAAATTCACATTTGCTAAGCTTGGCATATAGCTGTTCCTCCCGCAAGGTTTGCAGTACAATTCTCAAATGTTTCTCATGTTCTTCTTCACTTTTGGAGTATATAAGAATATCATCAATGAATACAATTACAAATTTATCCAGATATTGATAAAATATTCGATTCATCAGGTCCATAAATATAGCTGGCGCATTTGTCAACCCGAATGGCATAACTAAGAATTCGTAATGCCCATACCGAGTCCTAAATGCAGTTTTTGGAATGTCTTCTTTTTTCACCTTTACCTGATGGTATCCAGATCTTAAATCAATTTTTGAAAATACCCTTGCCTCTCCTAACTGATCAAACAGTTGATCAATCCTAGGTAAGGGATATTTATTCTTGATGGTAACCTCATTCAAGGCCCTATAATCGATCACCAGGCGTAAGGTACCATCTTTCTTTTTCACAAATAATACTGGTGCACCCCATGGCGAAGCACTAGGCTGAATAAATCCCTTTGATAACAATTCCTTTATTTGTTTATTTAACTCAGCTAGCTCCTCTTTGTTCATTGGATATATTTTCTTGGCTATGGGTGCAGCCCCGGGTATTAGATCTATAGAGAATTCTACGGCTCTATCTGGGGGTAACCCTGGCAATTCATCTGGAAACACATCCTTAAATTCTTCTACTACCCTTGGGAATATCTGCTCTGTTGATTCATGTAACATTACGGGTAACTCAAATTTTACTAATTCATCTGCATTGAATTCATTCTGGTCCCTTACAAACTCATATGACTCTCCGTCAGGGAGTTGGAATAAAATTTTCCCCTGTCCACAGTCTATATTAGCTAAAGTTGCAGTCAGCCAATCCATACCCAATATTACATCATAATTGCTTGTCGGAAAGACAAGTAACCGGGTACGAAAAGCTCCTCCACCCAGTTTTATGGGGCATTTACTACATACTCGACTAACTTCTACCACCCCATTTCCCGTGAGGACTCTTAATGGTTTAGTTAGAGGTTGAGAATCTATCTCACGGTGTGATATAAAGGAAGATGCTATAAATGAATGGGTGGCCCCGGAATCAAATAATACTGAAGCTGGATATGAGGAAACTAGAATAGTACCTGAAACCACTTCTCCTGGGATACTTGCATCTTCAGCTCCCATCACGAACGCTTGGCCTCGCCTATTTCTCTTTTTATTATTGTTATTCTGGGCTTGAACTGCCCGTTGTGCTTGTTGGAACTGGTATGCCTGAGGGGCATAGGGCGGCCTTTGTTGATTTCCATTGGTTTTGACAGCTTGTGGTGGTGCCTGAATCATCGGTCGTGGTTTGGTTTCCTGAATTGGCGGTCGGTATCCCTGGTTGAAGCCTTGTGTGGTTGCTCCAATCGCAGGAAATCGAGGACACTGACTGGTTTGATGATTCCCTGCTCCACATTTTAGACAAAGTCCCAACCTTCTCCTACATACATTACTTTTATGTCCTGGCTTCCGGCAGTAGTCGCAGATAATGAATTTGTCTGGGTTGCCATTCTGCGGACGCTTAGGTGGTCCCTGCCAATGATTCTTGGAGGATGCCCCCTCCTCAAAACTCCTCTTAGGTTGTGGAGACCGGAACCAGCAAGTTCAGGAGAATTTCTGGAACGCTCGTAAGTCAATATTTGAGACTTGAACGGGCTTCCTGGACTTAACAGACTCCCTCAACTCTCTTCTTGGTGCATCTTTCAAAGGAGGCCAAGGGGCTCTATTTATAGAGTGGAGTTGAGACTTCACCTCTTCTCCTATCCGATGTGGGACTAAAATACCAATACTCAAAAATAGAGTTTGATATTTTAGATCATCCCACAATCAGCATAGAAGTGTGCCAGTCCACGCCTACCCCCCGAACACTCCCGTGCATGCACGAGACATCCTGGAGTCCGTGTCCGAGTCCGAGTCCGCATCCGCACAACAAAAATTAACTTTCATCCTTGTTGGATTTAATCCTTTTTCCTTCTAGAAAATACTTCCACATGGCACAAACTTGTGCCCCACTACACCTCATGTGCACACCTCAACACAAGCAATGCATTATATTGAGATAATCACCATTTGGTGTAGCCGATGTGGGACTATCTTTTCTAGTCCAAAGGCAAAAACACCAACAATCCCCCACATATCACAATATATGGGTTGAGCGTTCCCCACAGTGATTGTCCATCATGCATTAGGAGAGATGTCGCTACGACTTGAATCTTCCCGCATAGGTTAAATAACAGCATGATACAAGAATGGACTAAGCCTTGAATTCTGCACCATAACTGCAATTCTTCCTGCTCACATAATGACATCAACTGTGCTTCTGGCTGCACATTGAAGGTCTTGTGCCAGCCTGGTTTCAGTGTATAATTTTGGGCGTCTACAAGCTTACCCTCAAGAGACGGCCTGATATCTCTTTCCATACACTATAGGTGAGTTCTTCGATTGACCCTGTGAAAGGGTTTCCTTGTGATCTTCGTCTGAGCACATATCTCACATTTCTCTACCTTGCCCCCATACTTGGAGATAAGTCCTAGACTAGACATTTTGTTTATTCTCTTACAATGAACATGTCCTAGTCTATTATGCCATAATTCAAGAGAGTAATTCAAACTAGTGATAGCATTAACATTATTATGCTGGGTTACAACAAGCTGAATTTTGTACATTCCTTCAGTCTGAAAAGCTTTCCCGAAGAAAGTACCCTTCTTGGACATCACCATTTGGCCAGCATTGATGTCCATCCTCAAGCCTGCGTTGCAGAGCAGGCTCCCAGAGATCAGGTTCTTTGCGATTGCAGGAACATGCTTCACACCTTGAAGCGTCAGAATGTTCCCCGATATAAGCTTCAGCTCCACCGTCCCAATCCCCAGTACTTCAGCTTGTGTCTGGTTCGCCATCATGACTTTCTCGGAAGTAGGCTCATAGGAGACGAACCAGTCCTTGTCTGAACAGACATGACATGTCGCGCCAGTGTCTATCCACCAGTCCAAGTCTGCCCCCACAGTTGCAACCTGTGCTATCATGGCAACCTGATTAGTAACCAAAGAAACCTTGTTAGGCTCACCTTGCTCTTTGGGCTTGGACTTGCATTCACTTTTATAGTGACCCTTCTTGCCACAATTGAAGCAAGTCACATGGGACTTGGACTTCTGTTGCTTGAATCCTGGACCCTTCACTTTCAGATTCGAGAAGTCCTTCTTCTTGTGGTGAGAAGTCGCCTGCTTCCCTTTGTTCTCTCTGGTGGCTTGAACCAGATTTGCCGTTGCTAGTTGCTTGGATAGGGCGTCCAACTTCTGTTGAGAGCGCATTTCGTCCTCAACATGAATCTCACTGAGGAGATTATCCAGGCTAATCTCCATCTTCTTCCTATGCATCCTTGCATAGATGTTGCTCCATCCTGGAGGAAGTTTTGCCACGATCCCTCCAACGACGAACTTGTCGACGAGGGGCATGCTATCATCCTCCAGTTTCTGGCGCAGCTTCAGGAACTCTTTCACTTGGGGCAGCATGGTCTTCTCGTCTTCAAAGACCCATTTGTGGTATTTTTCAACCATGAACATCTTCGACCGGGCCTCGTCGTCGTCATACAGCTTCCCCACGGACTCCCAGATCTCTTTGGCAGAAGTCTTCTTTGTGTAGGACTCGGCCAGAGAGTCTTCCATGGAATTCAGGATCAGCAGCCTGCATATGCTGTTATCCTTTTTCCACTTCGTCTGCTTGCTCGTAGCAGCGGCCAGAACAGCAGCAGATCCTGTTGCTGGAACGATTGGTTCTTCCTCATCCAACACGTGATCAACATCCACGAGTTGAAGGTTCAGAGTCACCATTCGCTTCCAGATCTGGAAGTGTTCACCGTCGAATTTCTCCAACTTGTTAAAGCCGGTATCGACAAGCGAAGCACGAGTGTTTTCCATCGAATCGTATAGCTTTGAGATTGTTGGTCCCTTGACGAACAATTGATGGAAAAAACACGAGTTCAGAAACAATTGTAAAGACAATGTTTCTGGCAACAACACCCTAAAGAAGGTGAAGTTGTTTTACGAGAATCTAAAAAGATTATTTCGTAATATTTCTCGAAGGCAACAGAACCGTATAACTTCTAAAGAGAAGCGACGGTATTCTCGAAGGCAACAAGAGATGATCAACAACAGTTGAGTCTCAGATTCTCGAAGGCAACAGAAAGAGGGAGGAAGAAGAAGAACGGATCTTGCTGGGGTGTAGAACACCGGCGCTCAAAGCTATACCCGCAGTACGGATAAGCTCCCAGGAACCAGCAAGTTCAGGAGAATTTCTGGAACGCTCGTAAGTCAATATTTGAGACTTGAACGGGCTTCCTGGACTTAACAGACTCCCTCAACTCTCTTCTTGGTGCATCTTTCAAAGGAGGCCAAGGGGCTCTATTTATAGAGTGGAGTTGAGACTTCACCTCTTCTCCTATCCGATGTGGGACTAAAATACCAATACTCAAAAATAGAGTTTGATATTTTAGATCATCCCACAATCAGCATAGAAGTGTGCCAGTCCACGCCTACCCCCCGAACACTCCCGTGCATGCACGAGACATCCTGGAGTCCGTGTCCGAGTCCGAGTCCGCATCCGCACAACAAAAATTAACTTTCATCCTTGTTGGATTTAATCCTTTTTCCTTCTAGAAAATACTTCCACATGGCACAAACTTGTGCCCCACTACACCTCATGTGCACACCTCAACACAAGCAATGCATTATATTGAGATAATCACCATTTGGTGTAGCCGATGTGGGACTATCTTTTCTAGTCCAAAGGCAAAAACACCAACACGAACTTGATTCTGATTTTCTTTTGTTTTCTAATTTAAACGAGCAGCTAAGGTTAGTCTACCTTGGCTGGCGAATACATATTGTAAGTTGAGCAACCTCGGACTACATGCTCGTTGGAGTCTGAGCTCGAGCCTAGCGAGGAGGGGGAATGACACAACACGTACAAACACTTAAAAATATTACAACACCAAAAACAGGCGACGTGTCCGTATCACAGTGTCTTTACCGTGTCGTACAACGTAGGCCTGAACGAAGCCATTTTTATAACGAGCCCGACTCCCGAGGTGAAGCAGCAGCAGGCTGCTCAGTTAAAGCTTGACTAGTCTACAACCGTAGGATCAGGTTGTTTCAGGATTTGTGGTAAGTCGGACAAGCCTCGAGACTCGGACAACTTCTTCTGCTACGACAATTTTTCAGGCTTCGCATGATCCCACCAAAGGTCAGGGTCAGAAATGACTACAAGGACCAGCTGTCAATAAGGATCAAGAGACAACCAAAATTAACTCTAGCATACGGCAACCCAATCCTCCGGACTTGCCCTGGAATGTGGGATAGCTGAGTTGAAATATATATATATATATATATATATATATATATATATATATATATATATAAAATAACGAAGTACATCAAAATAATAAATAAGATAATAAGTATATATATTATAAAATTTTTAAAAATAACGAAGTACAGCAAAATAATAAATAGGATAATAAGTTACCAAAAAAGGATAATGTGTCGTCAATGACGACACTAGTCTATAGTAAATCTTTGAAAGAAAATAATGTGTCGTCAATGGCGACATGAGTGCATAGTAAATCTTTGAAAAAAAGTAATGTTTCATCAATGACAACATGAGTGCACGATTATATCTTTTTTTTCAAGCACGGATCTTGGAAATATGAATACTTTGTAAAAAAAAAAAAAAAAATCGTCACTAGAGTTCAATTTTGTCACTGAAATTTCAACATCAACCACCTAATTTTCGTCAGTAAAATTAAAATCAGATTACATGTCGCCAACAACAACGGCGACATGGATGCAAGTTTTTTAAAATTTTCTTTTATAAAATAAAAAATTCGTCACTGAAGTAATTTTGTCACCAAAAATCCAATTTCGTTACTAAAATCTCGTCACTGCAGTGTAAACTGCAGTGCCACGTGTCTCATTCTCATTGTTCGGGTTCCCACCGCAAACGTCAGTCCCCTTTGCTAACGTCAACTCCAGTAATCCGACCAATAAAGGAGAGCACGTGGCGCAGCTGCGGTCCCATCTAAGTTCAAGAAGAGTTTCTGTTTTTTATTATTATTATATATATATTTGGTAACAAGTTCAGTAAATTGAACATTGGCGAAGAGGGAGAGAGAAACCACGTTGGAGTTGTTCGAACCGGTGGTGACAATCGTTAAATCTAATCGCTGGCAAAGTCTTCCAACATGCATGCAAACCTAAACTCTGTCGGGTTCCCCGTTACCGCACGCGATCCCCTCGCCGTTTCGATCTTGTCGACAACATCGGCGTGACAGCCCACGTGGCAGGACGACGTGTTCCGATCGATCATGGGGGTCAATCATGGAGAAATTGATGTATAGATAGAGAGAGAGTGTGTGTCTGAAGATATTTTGGCAGCCACTTGAGGACATAATAAACTATGTCTTTCCATGCATGTCATGGTCATGGCGATTGATCATTAGAGGGGGATGAATGAAGAAACAGTAAATTTGTGCAACGAAAAGAAAAATATACTTACTTTAGAGTGGTCACAGAAACACTCATCACCACTGCCACTCCCTCTTTTTGTTCTCTAGCTTTTAATACTATTTTTTTCTTTTGACTCCGTAGGGAGAGAGAGAGAGAGAGAGGAATATAAATTAGATATATATGGTTTTTATTTATTTTTTTTTGTAAGCCACACCCACACACACACACAGTGTGACACAGCTGTGCTGATCTCTTCTCCCAGTGGTAGCGTGGTGCTCGGAGAACATGGTTCTCTTCAATTCATAGGCAGGACAAAGGAAACCCTAGTTACAAACAAGCCCAGCCGCAAGGACAACCCTAACATTGTCGAAATTGAAGACAACCTTAACGAGCTGCATCTCTTTCTTTAGTATCTGCCGTTGGACTTTTCGTAACTTCAGTTCCGGTTCGGTGATACATTGCAACGGTTCGATTCGGTTCGAACCGAATATATAAAAATCGGAATAACCGTAAACTGGATTTTTCAAAATCGAAAATCAAACCCTTTGTCCGAGCTCTCTAGCCTAGTGGTATTAGAGCGGACATCCGGAGGGGCCGGCAAGGTTCGAGCCCCCTAGTTGTGTGTGTGAGTGGGATTTCAAAAAAAAAAAAACCCTTTTTTTATAAAAATCGAAGAAAACCGAACCGAATTAAATCGGTTCGATTTCAGGAGACAATGGGTTGGACCTTCAAATTTTTAGCAAATGAGACTATGTCAATAACAAATCTTAAAAAAAAAAATATATATAACATTGTTGTATTTAAGAATTATTACAATACATAGAGTGAAAAATATTACTATATATAAATTAATGGTAGAGAGAGAGAGAGAGTACTAAAAAAAAGTACCGACAGAGAATAGGAGGATAAATTGAGTTCAGTTAGGGACTAGAGAAAATATATTAATATTTATGGATTGTGGGTATTTTGATAAATTACTAAATCTAAATCGATTTTTCGTTCGGTTACTCGGATCAATAACCGAAAACCGAACCGTTATTTCAAAATTTTAAACCGAAAACCGAACCGTTTGTCATATTTCGGTTCGGTTCGGTTTTCAACCGTTGTATGCCCACCCCTACCACGTCGCTACTTAATGAGATTTGTCGTTTTTATTGATTGCGCCGAGTATGCATCAACGTTGTCCACAAAGACGGAGCTACATGTGGATACGGCCGGACTCGGTACGCAACAATTTAAGTAATAAATAAATTAGTCAAAGTTGTTATTTTAGGTGGTGCGATGCGATGCTAGCGTCCTCGTGCCGTTCAAACTGAACATAGAGTGTAACCGTCCGTAATTTTAGATGTTAGTTCGGCCGCTGTATCCTCGGATTCAGGAGGTGATGGCGCTTCCGAAGTGGACCAGGAAATTTTTTTTGTTCTCGTTGCTTCTTAGTTCCAAGGACCACCAGCTCCGGTCCTTTCCGACTGGCGCTCGGTAGACGTATCGGCTTCCGACGTGGACCGGGAAGATTTGTCTTCAATGTCTCTTCCAAGGACCAGCAGAGGCCTACGTGCCACCACGAAAGTGGCTGCCGACCTGCCTGCTAATCGCGAATTATTGGCGCGGATGGTGCTTGCTGCAGCAGTATTTTCTTTTAGTCATGGACCAAGTATGTAGCTATCCGGTCCCGAGATGGCAGCTGCTTCCCCCTAAGATTTTGATTTTTTTTTTTTTTTTTTTTGAAATGTCCGATCATATCCACTAAATTAGGTAAAGTGCATTTAAACCCTCCCTAGATTTGTCTCGTTTGCAAAATAAGACTTTTTAGAAAATTTAAACAGTCTGCACCTCTTTAAATTTTCCGCGCGAACAAAAAAGTCCTTACCGTCAATTAACCGCTAGAAATGACCATTAACAACATTTAAAAATAATAATAATAATAAAATATCTAAACGACCCTTCCACTTTTCCTACCAGCCTCCCTCTCCCCTCCCTCCCATTCCCACACCAGCCTCCTCCAATTTCCACCGCCGGCTAGCCCCTCCACCGGCCAGCCTCCCCCCCCCCCCCCCCCCCCCTCCTCCCTCCGCCAGCCCGCCCCCTCCCTCCCTCCCTCCGCCGCCAGCCCGCCCCCTCCCTCCCCCCCTCCCCCCCTCCCCCCTCCCCCCTCCCCCCCCCCCCCCCCCCTCCTCCCTCCGCCGGCCATCCCCAATCAACCCCACCCCCCCCCCCCCCCACCATCAAAGTGAGAGAGAGAGAGAGAGAGAGAGAGAGAGAGAGAGAGAGAGAGAGAGGGGGGGGGGGAACAAAATCGTCTTTTAAGATAATTTTTAACGATTTTTAACAACAGGAGGGTGATGTGATTTGAGCATTTTCGTAGGGAGTCTTTAATTGAATTTTCGTAACACAAGGTTTAAATGCACTTTACCCCACTAAATTTTGTACACGTTGTATTACATATCTGTTAGATCCACTGTCTTCCAACTCATATCAAATAAATAGAAGAAATAATAAATTCATGTGGCTAAATCCACTCATTTTTGACATCTAGTTAGGGTCTTATACCTTTTTTCGGTAACCACAAAGTCATTATTAAGAAGTAGTATGTTTATGACTTCTGCTTATTAGTTCATCATATTTTTGGAGAAACTAATACTAGACCGATTGTTCTCTTATATAATTAAGTTTGTAATTAGTTGTACTATCTTATCTAGCAGATGATGATGAAGAACTGGATGATGTATAGAACACTGTTGGCATTGCTACTACCCCGGCAACCGCGACTATAGATAATAGTCGTATTGTTTAAAAAAAAATTCATTAAGACTTTATTAAGTAACCGATTGATAGATGTGACATGATCAATGATTTTTTGGTGGCATGTATTAGAAGAGACATATATGAAAGACTATTCACAATTAAGATATTATAAAATATTTTCAGAATATAAGTCTCGAATAATTTTATTGTAAAAGAAATAGTTATTTAATGATTGTAATAAGTTTGTGATATTACTGAACTCCAATGGCTCTTGTGGTTATCGATGAGAGGTATAAGACACTGACTTGGTGGCGGAATATCAATGGATCGAGCCACAGTGGCGTATTATTTTCTTTCATTTATTTGATGGAATTTGGAGGACAGTGGACCCAACAAGTATGCAATGTAGCGTGCGCAAAGTCCGAGTGTATCGCCGGATATCCCAAATTTTTTTGGTGATATTTAATGTTAATATATAGTATTTTTCGGATTATAAATATATTAATTATAATTTATTTCAAAAATACTATTTCGCTCCAAAAATATTTGGGTGATGCCATCTTACATTATGTGGCATATGACTTGTTTGCTGACATGCAGCTGACATGTCAAAATTTAACACTAAATTAAAATTAACCTTAACATTAAAATTAATATTAATATTAACATTAACATTAAAATAAATGGATAATTAATTTTTTTGGTTAAAATTTGTCATGTCAGCTGTTATATCAGCTACCATGTCAGATCCAATATAATGGAAGATGACATCACCTAAATATTTTGGAAACCAAATAGCATAATTTAATTTATTTATATGTTTATGGTAAGTGTGTGTGTAAAAATTTTGGCTAAGCCAACAAGGAACATATATAGGGGTTGGTTTTGTTAAATTTGGCGTGTGAAAGAGAGGGTTAACAAAGTAAATGCCACGCAAGCGCAGCGTCTAAGTAATTGCACAACTGCACTAACACTCTTAAAATATATATATATATATATATATATATTTCTTCTGTGTGGGCCCCACGTCTTTTCTTTCATTAAATGATTCCTTTTCAGGCATCCTCTGCCATTCCTTATTTGTCGTTGATAAAAGCCCAGGTCGAACCACTGCGCACACACATTCCTCCCTTCCTCGCCAGCAATGGAAGAATCAGCAGGACCACCTCGACAATGCGAACCAAACACCTCCTCTTCCTCTTCTTCTTCCTGCGACTCCAAGACGCCGTCGTCGATGAAGCGTGCCAACGATGATCGCGGCGGCATTGACGGCGGCCACGAGACGACGACGGCGACGACGACGACAACGACGAAGAAGAAACGGAGCACGGACGGGAAGGACCCGACGTACCGCGGCGTGCGCATGCGCAACTGGGGGAAGTGGGTCTCGGAGATCCGCGAGCCGCGGAAGAAGTCGAGGATCTGGCTCGGGACCTTCCCCACCGCCGAGATGGCGGCCCGGGCCCACGACGTCGCCGCGCTGACCATAAAGGGCAACTCGGCGTACCTCAACTTCCCGGAGCTCGCCGCCAAGCTGCCCCGGCCGGCCTCCGCCTCCCCGAAGGACATCCAGGCCGCGGCCGCCCTGGCGGCCGCGGCCTCGTTCGGCAGCGCGGCGCCGTGCGAAGAGGCCGCAGGGGGGCCCACGCCGCCCTGCGGAGACAACGAAGATGCGCTATTCGACCTGCCGGACCTCCTGCTGGACCTGGGAGACGGGTTCTGCCACCCCTCCGCGTCGTGGGCCGATGAGGACGACTACAACGTCGGGTTTCGGATCGAAGAGCCGAGCTTGTGGGAGCACTGCTAGAGCTAGCCACAGAGTACGAGAAATTATTCAGTGAGCACCTTCTATGTTATCCACTTGATGGTAAAAAGATAAGAAAGACCGTTCTGCGTGCACTTATTTCCATGTCATTAAGTGGATGGCATAAAATGTGCACACGGCAAGTCCGACTCAGTGAATAATTTCTCGGAGAGTACCTTGTCGGAAACGTACACTTATGTACATCTATTTAGTGGGCAACTTGAGCAACTACTATTACTACATTTGGGCAGGAGATCATCAACGGTCCTTCTACTAAAACTTCAGGTTGGATTTGAATTGGCCAAGGTCAATAACACTCGAATCAATCGACCACTGCCCATGTAGATTTTAGTCATCATGTCTTCATTAAGAATTGTGTATATTCTTCTTCTTTTTTAGTAAGCAGTTCTGAACTTTAGTTCTTGTGTATAATGCAACGAGTTGGGTTTTAAGACTTTTCAATACTACTACTACTACTACGAGAAATCACTTTATTTGACACACTCCATAGTCACATTGATGTCCCACTGCATTATTTGATATCAATTATTATCTCGCTTTTAAAACATTTCTTGACATCTAATCTAATAATGTGCTGCCACATCATTGTGGTTATGAAGTGTGTCACCATATTTCTTTTTTTCCTTTGCAGTCGAGCATCCTTGAAATTATAAAGAGTAATGCTATATGGACATACTTTTTTCTTGACATACTCCATATCCACAATGATATGACAATGCATTATTGTTGGATGCCAATTATTATTTTTTTTTCTTTTAAAACTCTCCTTGACATCAAATAATGTACATCCACATCAATGTGTTGATTTATAAATGGCTGGTTAGTTGAACTCGACTTGTAACCATATTGGGAAAGGATTTGGTTTAATTATGTGCTTTAGTCGCACGGACAAGTGACATTGTTTAGGCCTATTTTTCCTATATTTGTTGCAAAAGCTGACCTCCCCATTATTAAAGAAGGATCCTTAGATAAATTTGGATACATCACCCTTGCTTCCCATGATCGAGAAAGATTCGCAGTGGCGATCGATACATATGTATGTGGCCTACGCGACTACGACAATTGGCTAAACTACGAAGGACCCCAATTTGTATATGCTTAATTTAATGACCGTCCCTTAAGGGCCCCAATGGAGTGGTAAATGACATCAAGACACTAATCATCTCCTTTCGAGTCATTTTGGCTATACATTCTACATTCTCACTAGCACTACTGTTGAGAGTTGCTATTTATTTCTTTATGGATTTTTTTTTTTCTTCTTCTTCTTTGGAAAGAGTGGAGGAATGGACGATGAAGATATGGTTGCGAAATATTTATAAGACTGGCGTTGCAAAAGAATGGATATGCATGAAGGATGAAAGTGACTGCGGATCTGCCATTTGATTTCTCACTGCTAGGTTGGGGTGCGTCACCAATCTATAATATTAAGGAGCTTTGACTATCGAAATCCTTGGTGGGGTTGTACCCGCTAGCTATTGTACAAAGCGACCACCGCGAGAGAGAGCAGAAGTGTTACATTTTTGCTTTAGTCAAAATTTACGGCATTGAGGACTGTAGTGGACTTTTACTCACACTGAAATATGTTAGCAAGACAAGAGACTCTCGAAATTTGGAACGTGTTCTATCTCATGAATAGTAATCCAACTGGGCCCACAAAGAGGGAAAAGAGAGAGATAAATTTGAAAATGAAAGAGGGAGGAAAGCGACGAGGTTAATTTAGAGTGCATATTTGGTGTGTTATTTGGAATGTGTCATTGTGTGCTAATATGAAATGGACACTCCATAAGTAATAATTTACACGATTTTTAAAAAAAATTGTAGTGTGGAGCGTGGACGCTCTTATTATTCTATTTTTGGAGCCAAAAACAACTGTCGAACCAAGGAAAGACCGCACGTCAGCCTGAAGTGGACATGGTGGCCTCCCATTAGATCCAGCCTGCCCTGCAAACTTCTGGTCCCATCATGGATCCGATGGGAGGCCGCCACACCAGTTTCGGACTGACGTACGGTCCCCTCCCCCCCTCGGTCAGTAAATCACCGTTTGTTTTGGAGCTTGATCTCGATGTTTACATCAATGGAGGGAAGATCTATTTTGGGAGACCACGACTCCCTAAATCAGGAAAAAAAAACACTCCACATGAGGAACTCTTTGGTGAAGAAGAGAGGAAACATACTTAAAGCGAGGGTTACCTAAAAATTCTTGATTGATCATACTCCTCTTCATAAATATGTATATTCCTCATAAAAGTATATAGCGAAGCAGTGACATTATTAATAACTGGCTTGAGCTGATAACACTGAGGGTTCACATACATATATTGAAGTTGGTATGAGATTTTTTTTTCCTAAAAAAAGAGGGTGATATGACATTGTTAATGCACTAAAATTGTCCAACGTATGGTTCTTGTTTTTGTCTTTTTCTTCTATCCCATGAGCAACAATATGCTCCACTTGCATTTTGTCTGGCTACTCTATTTAATTCAGATGAAATCTGAATCATGAACTTAACAGCGTTGCACATTTCGAGCAAGGTGAGTCGTGTCGTGCTCATCTAACCCATAGTTACTTGGGTTGCGGTTCGCTTTAGTACGTACATTAGTGTAGCCATTTTTGGCTATCCAGATTTCCAAATTTGGGTCACGAGACGCAGAACCTGAAAGAAATTATTACGTGGTCCGGACTGGCTTTGGTGAACGGTGAGCTGAGCTAGTGTTCTTTTGACTTTTGACACTTGGGATAAAAAAAACAAGAAAACAAAAAATCTATAGCAAAATCATCAATTCTTTATAATAGTTTTGAAGAAAAAAAATAATATTTTTTTTAAATATATAAAACCACTTGGTATAATTTTTTTTTTTTCCTTTTCCAAAATCATTATAAAGAACTGATGATTTTGCTATGGATTTTTTGTTTTCTTGTTTTTTATCCCAAGTGTCAAAAGAACATTAGCTGAGCTCATCGTTCACCAAAGCTAAGTGGTAATTCCGGACCACCCAATAATTTCTCCAGAACATGAGGGCATGGGGCCTGTGGTAGGGAGAGAAAGATGACCCAGCCAAATAAATGTGAATTAAATAATAAATCTTGGTCTCATTGCCTAGAAAATTTGTCACATAGTTGGTAATGACAAGAAAGATGCACTGTTTTTGCTCGAGTCAAAAATGGGGTTTTTATCTCCCCTATTTATATGGTAGCAAGAAATCCACTTTAGTAAAAGTCCCTCTCAATCATAATTACAATTTCAATTTCTATCATACGTAGCTCTCACGGTGATGTTGGATGAAGAATTTTTATGAGAGAGAAATTCTCAGCAATTAGTATTGGATCCCACATCATTAAATCGATTCTTTTTTTTTTGTCAAGTAGGATAGAAATGGAAACATATTGAAGAGTGTTTTTTGTGCGTGTACAGTTTCTAACTATGATAGAAATATTCTTGAAGTATAATGTGAAGTAGCATAGAAACACAATTTTAGAAATCTCCATTGAAGATGGCCTAATTGTACTTACTACTACTGCTGAAAAGAAAGACAAGGGTCAGCACAAGCAAAGTATAATTCTGAAAATTATTATTATTATTATCATGCATTATTATTTAAGAGAGAGAGAGAGAGAGAGAGAGAGAGAGAGAGAGAGCTAGTTCAGGGACAAATCTAGTGCCAGACTGCCAGTGGTCTCAACATTCTCTTTTCTCATGTTGGGGAAGGAAGCTCATCATATGCTTCCTTCCTTTGGCCACTATATGATTAGATACTCGTATGCTTTTGATGTGTGACAAAAAAAAGAGAGAATGAAAGTGGCAAGGAGAGACCCTCATGTTTACTCACTGCAGCTTGATCACCACACTGAGCTTTAGATTCCAAAAATCTAACAATACTAGGTCAGGCATTTATAATGTGATCTTGACTCTTGGAGGCCTACTTGGAACTGCAAACATTGAAGCTGAGTCTGGCCCTGCAGTGGTCCGGTCGATGCAACCTTCACGAATGATACAGTTTGCATTGCAATTAGGTTAGGATGCTTAGTCGGCGTCCCTACGTACGTACGTGGAGACCTTTAAAGCATCCAATATCGTAGTGGTCCTCGACTCGACTTTAGTACCTATCGTTACAGGCCGGCTGGCTACGTTACATATATGATCCATAGCTGTTGAACAATCAGTTTCCATCTTCTTGTTCTCTCTCTCTCTCTCTCTCTCTCTCTCTTTTTCTTTTCTTTCTCCTTTTGTCTACTGGTTTTGTTTCATAGCTGACAATCGTTGTTTAGACGACTAGAACGGGACACCAACCGGAGGGAAAGGTTGCATGAAGAAAAAGAGGAACAGGAGGGGCCATAGCTAGATCGTACTAGGCTTTTGAGAGAGAAGTGATTCTACCCAGCTAGAAGGAGGTAGAGAGAGGTCACTATATGGAGATAGTGTGCCAATGATTTCGAGCGGAGGCTAAATTTTGGCTCGAGCCCAGGTCGACTAGCAACCAAGGAAAAGTTTGACCAGCATGGGTGTTAAAAGAAGCAAGGACGGAACTAGAAATTTGACATGGAATGAACTAGATTTAGGCTGACTGATATAAAAAGTTTTAATTGCAACTTGATACCCTCAACTATTCCAATTTTTCAACTTGATACTCTAAACTTTTTTTGTAACAACTTGAACTGAAAAAAATTTGAACAAAAATACCCCTAATCTAACTTAAAACTAGACCCCTCCTCCCCACCCCCACTCTCACTGTAATTATTTTCGGAATATGGTAACCTCTGTAATACTAATTCATATTCTGAACTATTAAGAAGTTTGAATTAGTCAGCAGTTAATTTCGTTAGTCAGCCCTTAATTTTCCTGTCCTAGCAAAGAAATGTGACTTTTACTAACCAAATTATTCTTATTATGTATTAGAAGGAACATTCCAAATCGTCAATTTTCCATGAGGGTTGCTAGAAATGTTTAAGAGAAGCCCTTGTCATCTATAGTTAGATGTCGAGAAGCCTTTTGGTAAAAGCCATTAATGATCATCCATGTCGTCCTCGACAACAAGCAACATGATACCTCCCATTTATCTTTTGCCTGGACCAGGACTCGAATCCATGCCCACTCCTCCCCTCCCTTACTAGTGGTGGTGCTACACGCTTTGTTTTCAAGTTTTGGCACTTTCGGCTATTCAATAAATATAGGAGTACAATTGCAACTATAATATTAGCAAATAAATTTTGTGAAAGATTCAAATAAAGCTGCGGAAAGTGATTATTCAATATATGAGTACAACTACGGCTATTCAGTATTGGTTTCAATTCACACACACACAAAAAAAGAGACCGAGTATGTTTCGTTGTATTTTCATCATAAATTGTTTCCTTGCTTAGAATTGCATATAAATTCTCATATTTGCAACCAATTTGTAAATAACTTCCAGATTTTAGTTTACAGTTTGAACATGCCACATGTTTCTTAAAAGAAAACAAAAATCCTAAAGGAACTCATGAGTGTTTTTTTTTTTAACTCGGCCATGAAAAGCCGTTGGATTGCAATTTTTTCAAGAGACTAAGCAAAAAAAAATTAACGGCCTAAATTGAAAATTTTCTAAATGTGGTCATGCCCACATACAGTGTATATAAATTGTAAACAACAACATAAAACTATTCATAGTATATATATATATAGATACATTGTATATAAATGGTAAATAACAACATAAAACTATTCATAATATGCCCACATACAGTGTATATAAATGGTAAACAACAACATAAAACTATTCATTGGGTAATTTTATCATGGGCACTTAAGCTGGCTAAGCTATTCATTCATATTAAGACAGACTTACGTAATGTTAATCCATTGTTTTACTAGTAGAAAAGAGTTGGTTGATAAAAAGGAGTTATTTGTATAGCTGACATTCATAGATATTGAACACGACTTTCCATCTTTAGTTTCCTTCTTCTTGTTCTCTCTTTTTCTTTTCTTTCTCCTTTTGTCTACTGGTTTTGTTTTATAGCTGACAGCGTTGTTTAGACGACCAGAACGGGACACCAACCGGAGGAAAGGTTGCATACAAAAACAGTGAAGAAGAAAAAGAGGAACAGGAGGGCCATAGCTGGATCGTACTAGACTTTGAAAGATGACAAGTGATTTTGAGTAGCTAGAAGAAGGTAAAGAGGGGTCATTATATGGAGATAGTGTGCCAATGATTTCGAGCGGAATGTCACCCACAAAAGTTTGCGTCCCGTCGAAACGGATTTGCATAACTCTCCACGGACCGGGGTTATGCGGAAAGCTTCCAGAACATTCTAGAAGATGACGGAAGTCTCTAGAAGATAGTTAATCTCTCCGGAAGGCCCAAGATCGTACTAGGCGGCCCAAGATCCTTCTGGATGGTCCGAGAAGTTTCATTTTATGTTCTTAGAAAATAAACCTGGAATATGCCGTTCCAGTTATAGTAGGAAGAATAATCCTTGGAATATTCCTTCCAGAACTTTTCATGTAAAGCTCTATGAGCCATTATAAATAAGGGGGAGGCCTCATTTGTTCCTCACCACCTAAAACTTGTAAGCATTCTCCAATTCAATAAAGAAGTTCTTACGAGTCCCACTTTGCTCCAATCTTCTTATTTTTCTTAGCGATTTAGCTAAGTCGTGTTGGGAAGGCTTGCACGAATCTTCGAGAAGGAAGATAGTGCGCCGCACGGGACGAAATGCTAGCAAAAACACTAAGTCCGTGGCAAGTGAAAGCTTGCACGAATCTTCGAGGAGGAAGATAGTGCGCGGCACGGGACGAAGCGCTAGTAAAAATACTAAGTCCGTGACAAGTGGTATCAGAGCGAAGGTTGGTTGGTGCCACGTCGACATCCGAGAACGTCCAGGAAGGACCCACGTCGCCGAAGGAGGAGCACGCCAAGACGCACAAGAAGGGCAAGAGCAAGGAGTCTATGGCGGAGCGTAGCCTTGTGGATCTTGTCGAACGTGTTGGAGTCTTGGAGGCGGGTTCGAGGGACATGGAGATGCGCATGGGCTCCGTGGAGCAAAGCAACACGAGGTTAGAAAGGTACTTCGAAGGGCTGGAGAGTGACGTCACTTCGTCCATGGCAATCTTTCGGGAGCAATTCCAAGAGATCCGATCCGCACTTGAGGAGGAGTTCAAGGGGCATCGTGCGGAGATTGAGGACTTGCGTAGGAAGGTCCAAGGCTACGAGGAGCTGAAAACCGTGGTCGAGAGTTGCGGAGAACTCAAGATCAAAGTTGTCATCTTGGAGAAGTCCGTTGCGAACGGTGCACCTTCGAGTAGGGAGGCACCGAGACGAAGGAAGATCCATGAGCCAAACTCCTTCAGCGGGGTGCGTGATGCCAAAGAAGTTGAAAACTTCTTGTGGAACGTGGAGCGATACTTCAACGCGTTGCACATCAACGATGACGCCGAGAAGGTGGATATTGCTCCACTCTACTTCACAGACGATGAGATGCTGTGGTAGCGTCGAAGGTGCACAGAAGCCGAGAAGGGTTTGTGTTCGATAGAGACTTGGGAGGATCTCAAGAAGGAGATCAAGTCCAGTTCTATCCAGAGAATGTCGAGTTTGCAGCGAGGCGGAGCTTGCGGCAACTCAAGCATACCGAGACGATCGAGGAGTACGTCGCGGAGTTTACACGCTTGATGTTCGCGATATCTAGCATAGGCGAGGAGGATCGTTTGTTCTTCTTCCTCGAGGGACTCAAACCTTGGGCGGCTCAAGAATTGCAGCGACAGAGGGTGCAAGACTTGAACACCGCCGTGGCAGCAGCGGAGCGGCTCGTCGAGTACATGTGGGACGACAACTATGCCGAGGCCAAGCCAAAGTTCACCAAGAGGAATGGTGGGGGAGAGCGGAAGAGCTCTCCTAAGGAAGGTCCGTCCGAGGGGAAGAAGCACAAGAAGGCCCAATCCGAGCGAGTTGTTTCATGCTTCATATGCGGAGAGAAGCACTTTGCTCGGGATTATCCGATGAGGAGCATGCGTATGAATGTCGTCCAAAGCGAAGAGGTGGAGGACGAAGAGTGCGAAGTGGAAGCGCACATGGGAGCGTTGCGCTTACTCAACACCGTGAAGACCAAGTCTGTTGTGTCTAGGACTCCGAGCAGGAAGCTCATGTATGTTGATGCGAGGATCAATGGCATGAGCACACGGGATTCGGTTGACACGGGCGCCACTCATAACTTCATTACGGGCGCGGAGGTCCGTCGCTTGGGTCTAGCCTTGGAGAAAGATTCAGGCATGATGAAGGCAGTCAATGCGGCGGCGTGCCCCGTACATGGGGTAGCCAAGGGGGTCCGCATAGTGGTGAAAAATTAGTCGATTGTTGCCAATTTCACCGTTACGTTGCTGGATGACTTCAAGATGATACTGGACATGGATTTCTTTATCGCGGCTAAGGCGATTCTGATGCCACATTTGGGAGTTGTCGATTTTATGGAGGAAGGCTCATCGTGCATGGTGAAAGGTGCACGAGGCAAGCCTTCGAAGGGAAAAGCTATCTCCGCTATTCAGCTCAAGAGATGTGGCAAAAGGGAGACGGCATACCTAGCGGTGCTCGAGAGGAAGGAACGCTTCGAGGAGGAAGGCCTTTTGTGCGAGACCAAGGGTGTTGCAAAGGGACGTCCCGAGGAGGCAGAAGCGACGAAGCGGAGTAGCTCGCGCAAAGAGTTGCTCAAGGCTCGTGAGGGACATTCGGGTCGACAAGCTTGCAAGGGGACTCGCATGAGCGGAGGTGTGCAGAACGATGTGCAGGCACGAGACAAGGGGGACTGGCGACTCGATAGCCCGCACGAGATCCGTCCTGTGCCGAGGAGGGCACGGACTGAGGCCGGAGTTGGTGCGGCGAACCAGTTTGCTTCCGATCTTGAGGAGAAGATGGACAAAGGAAAGCGTTGCACGAGACGCACAAAGGAGGGACGATGCGCAACGATCGTGCCTACGAGAGTGGACATCGTCCCGAGACTTGCAGCACCTGTCAACGAGAGCGTCGACGAAACAGGTGGGGGAGAATGTCACGCACAAAAGTTTGCGCCCCACCGAGACGGATTTGCATAACTCTCCACGAGCCGGGGTTATGCGGGAAGCTTCCAGAACATTCTAGAAGATGGAGAAAGTCTCTAGAAGATAGTGGATCTCTCCGGAAGGCCCAAGATCGTTCTAGGCGGCCCAAGATCCTTCTGAATGGCCCGAAAAGTTTCCTTTTATGTTCTTAGGGAATAAACCTGGAATATGCCATTCCAGTTACGGTAGGAGGAATAATTCTTGGAATATTCCTTCCAGGACTTTCCATGTAAAGCTCTATGAGCCATTAAAAATAAGGGGAAGACCTCATTTGTTCCTCACAACCTAAAACATGTAAGCATTCTCCAATTCAATAAAGGAGTTATTACGAGTCCCACTTTGCTCTACTCTTCTTATTTTTCTTAGCGATTTAGCTAAGTCGTGCTGGGAAGGCTTGCACGAATCTTTGGGGAGGAAGATAGTGCGCCTCACGGGACAAAGTGCTAGCAAAAACACTAAGTCCATGGCAAGTGAAGGCTTGCACGAATCTTCGAGGAGGAAGATAGTGCGCCGCACGGGACGAAGCGCTAGCAAAAACACTAAGTCCGTAACAGGAGGCTAAATTTTGGCACGAGCCCCGGTCGACTATCGACTAAGGAATAGTTTGACCAGCAATGGTGTTAAGGAAGTAAAGATGTAACATAAATTTGAGATGGAATGCAGGGGTGAGTGTTCGATTTACTCGATTTCAACTGAAATGAAATAATCAAAATCGAATAAACCAAAATTCTAAAAAAATTCAAAACCGAAACCGAACCGAAATTAACCAAAAACGAAACCGAACGAGTAATGATTCAGTTTATTCGGTTGGATTATTTCTATTATATAATAGGTAGGATCCAAAGTTTAAATTGTGGTTAAATGATACTAAAAATTATAATTTTTATACAAAAGTTTATTGTATTTGTGTCCGAAGTTATACTAGTTGTTAAATTATCAAAATTTAGTTTCAACACATAAATAGAATTGTTGCTTTCAAAATATACACACTAATTACAACATATCAATAGAATTGAGAATATTTATATAATTGCACAAGTCTTATTCGGTTTTCGTTTTAGGATCGAAACCGAAACCCAAAATCAAATAAAAATTTTTAGTATTTTTAAAACCAAAACCGAACCGAATTTTTTTCAAACCGAACCGAACTCTTACTCAGTTCAATTCGATTTTCGGTCCAAAACCGAATAATGCGCACCCTAATGGAATGAACTAGGCGGCTAATTGATATAAAAAAATACAACTAAATATCCTTAACTATTCAAATTTTGGAACTTTTTTTTTGAGATATCCTTCCTACGGTAGGAGAGCAACTCCCTAGAGGAGATTCGAACCCACGTCTTCCGCATGACACCCCGTTGCAACCATCAGGCTACAACCCCACATACCAAATTTCGAAACTTGATAACGTATATTTTTATATAGACAAATTATGTTAACTACACCTATGTTTTAAATTTATACAGAAACTACTACTACTGACTATAGTTTGTTTACATAATCTATATTAACTTATAACACTTACCATCCCTATGTTTATAAAATTTATCCATATCTTTTATAAAATTTATAAAGGAGAAAGGTAGTCGATGTAATTATTTTCGGAATAGGGGTACTCACTGTAATACTCATAAAAGATAAGAAAATCAGTATATTAATTTCTTCTTATATTATACTAATTAATATTCTGAACTATTAAGGAGTTCCATTTAGTCAGCAGTTAATTTTTTTGGTCATCACTAATTTTTCTGTCCTAGCAAAGAAATTTGACTTTTCTTTACCAAATTATTCTTATTATGTATTTGAAAGAAAAGAAAAAAAATTCCAAATCGTCAATTTTCCTAGAAGGTTGCTGAAAATTTTAAGAGAAGCCCTTGTCATCTATAGTTAGATGCTCACAACTTAGAGAAGCCTTTTGGTAAATCCATTAATGATCATCCATGTCCTCACTAATTTTTCTGTCCTAGCAAAGAAATTTGACTTTTCTTTACCAAATTATTCTTATTATGTATTTGAAAGAAAAGAAACAAAATTCCAAATCGTCAATTTTCCTAGAAGGTTGCTGAAAATTTTAAGAGAAGCCCTTGTCATCTATAGTTAGATGCTCACAACTTAGAGAAGCCTTTTGGTAAATCCATTAATGATCATCCATGTCCTCCTCGACTACAAGCACCATGATCCCTCCCATTTACTTTTTGACTGGTACACACTTTGTTTGTCAAGTTTTAAAAACTCCTGGTACATTTCAGTGTTGGTTTCAATTTTCAATCCTCCCTCTGGTGTTTTGGTTTTGGCACTTTCGGCTATTCAATATAGGAGTACAATTGCAGCAAATAAATTTTGTGAAAGATTCAAATAAAGACGCGGAAAGTGATTATTCAAAATTGGAGTACAATTAGGGGTATTCAGTACTGGTTTCAATTCTCAAAAAAAAAAAATATATGATCATGTTCCGTTGTATTTTCATCATAAATTGTTTCCTTGCTTCGAATTGCATATAAATTATCATATTTGCAACCAATTTGTAAATAACTTCATATATCAGATTTAGAATCCGCTTGGATTGAGGGTTAAGTGAGGAAAAGTTAAGTGAGAGGAAAATAAAACCATGCTTGGTTTGAGGATGGAGTTTAGGAGGGAGGATTATAGAGGGTTAAGTGGGAGTTTATTTCACCAACGAGGGATTGAGAAATTTTGTTTAAAAAGTCATAAATACCATTTATTTGTTCTATAAGATATCATGATTTTTTTTCTCAATTTTTTTTTCGTTTTCAACATGTTGCTCCGTATCTTTCTAATTTGTGAAGATATTTTGACAAGTTCTAATCAAAATTTCAATCAAATTTGATATTATGACATATGTAATAAGGCTATTTTTGTAACTATCATATTTTTATTAATTTTCCACCCACTCAAAACCTCTAATCCAAGCAAGAGTTATTAAATACCCCCTCCCCCCTCCCCCCTCCCAACTATCCCTCCAATCTAAACAAGGTTCTATGTATTGACTCTACTCCCCCTCACTCTACTCCTCCCCACTTAACTCTGCTTATTTTTCTCCCTCAATCCAAGCAGACCCTTAGTTTACAGTTTGAACATGCCACATGTTTCACTACAACAGATATGGGATATGATAGCGTACGATGAACGCTGTAGAATGCATATTATAGCATATTCCGTCCGCTATATATGCCCCCGCTATAATAACCCTATGTACAAGAACGCTATAAAGTTATAGCGTTCACGAACGCTATTCATAGATTATAGCGTTCACTGATGCTATAGACAATGTATAGCGTGTTGAAACGCTATATTATAGTTATAGCAATTAGGAACGCTATAAAACTTTAATAGCATTCATGAACGCTATTAATATATTGTAGCGTTCATGAACGCTATAGACATGTTATAGCACTTACAAACGCTATAAAGTTTACATAGCCTTTACGAACGCTATAGTTCATTAATAACATTTGTTAACGCTATAAATGTGTTCTGGCGTTCCTGAACGCTGTATATTTTTAATTGCGTTCCTGTATGTTATTGTTTGTTAAAAGCGTTTCGATATATATCTGCTTTTTATAGCATTTCTTTCCTGCTATTATATGTGCAACAATAGCATGTCAGAATGCTATTGCAGAGTCAAAATTCTGTATTCGAAAATTTGCAGAATACAGCACATCAGAATACTATTGCAGATAATGCCACAGTTACACAAAATGCAGGTATTCAAAAATTTAAATGCGAATCAATCACAGAATGAATTCCGAACATAAGTAAATTCATTAATTTTACTGTCTAATATATGTAGAACAACGAAGTAGTATCAAACATTCAAAATCCTTAATTTCTCCATGTAGAACAACGAAGTAGTACCAAACATATGTCCAAAAATTAAACATTAACAGTGTAGTCAGCTACATATATCCCAAAATGTTGACTATCTAACATTTAGCTCCCTTCGAGCCTATCCACAACCAAAACTCCTCAGAAAGCATCCTCTTCCTTCATGCAACCTACACAAAAATAGGAGGTAAATCATTAGTGTAAAGAAAAAACTATCTCGAGCCGATCCAGACAATTGACGAAAAGTAAATTATTGGGATAGGAAAAGTGATGCCTTACCAGTGCACTAATTGAGTCTTATGTGTTTATATATTCTGTTGTAATTGTAAGTGTTCTCAACTCTTTTTCTCGTTTTTTGACTGAAAGCTTGAAAGGATTAATAAGTTCCAACTGAGTGCGTGTATTTTTTTATATAGATGAAGCTGATATTGCTAAATGTGGTCTATACTAAAGACTTATCAGTACAGACCAAAGCTTTCAGTTTCCCATATCTGTTGTGTAGTAGAAAATAGGTTTTCTGTAGATAAAGTTCAGTAAGGTATTATATGCAGATATTTACTCTCCAATGTGCATCAGATCAGACGCTCTAGTGTTCAGTAAACAGTAGATTATAAGTTCAGATTATTGAAGAAGTGTGCAGATAAGTAGAAATTAGTATCAAAGATTGTGTAGGATTAGTTTTTATTTTACATCTGTGTAATAGAATATGAAAACAGTGAGTAAAACATAGGGGTGTATGAATTAAAGTATAATGTGTAAGAATTTAGTATAGCATTTAGAGGTACTGCACTAAAGACGTACACTACAAGAAAATTAATTTTTTTCCTACGTTTTATAAACGTCGGAAAAAAGGTTAAAAATGTTGGCATAGAAATTCTCGACCTTTTTTAACGTTTTCGGCAAACGTCGTCATTGCCGCAGTATAAAACTTCTGATGTTTCATATAAACATTGGCATAGGTAAAGATGATGTTTGCAACAACGTTTAATAAACGTCGAAAATTGTACACTAATGGGTAATTATTTTTCAACATTTTGACAAAAACGTCGAAAACTAAACCTTTTTTCCAACCTTTTACAAAACATTGGCATAGGTAAAGTATCACATGTTTCTTATCATGATATTGTAAGATACTATCATAATTGGCCTTTACAAGAGTCGAGTAGATCTTGTGTCATGGTAGTTATCTTTTGGAATCAGTTATTGAATATGTAACACTAAAGAGTGGCCAATGATTCCAGCGCTTTGCTAAATAAGGGGACATCACCAAATGTGCTTCAGCACTTGCTTGAATGATAATTTTAGAACTTTCTAAAGTTTATCGATAAATTGTAACAAGTACATAAAATAATAAAAGAGCCCAATACTAGAATTGTAGTAAACGAAACTAATTATGGGAATCATTTAATATAAAGAAAAAGGTAAGAAAAAAAATACTAAGGATATCCATTGCAGATTTAAAGTTCAAAGAACTTATTTCTAATTTAGCTAGGTCAAAGAACCCTTTCGAAGCAAACAATAGGTCTGAATGTGCTACACTCAATAAATTCATGCATCATCTTAACCCATCAGGTGATTTGTTGAATAAACCAACGATCTAGGCAAGAATTTATAATAAAAAATGAAATGTATATGCATCTTTAGACTAATATAGAAAAAGAAAGGTTCATAATAGTAGATTGGGAGAGGACTGAAGGGTTTTTCCGGGGGAGGGGGGTTAACCTTCATCCACGTCGAGCAGACTCCTTTGTGAATTCTTCCTGTGGGTGATGGTCCATACACCAAAGCACATGTTACATGAACTCTAGATGGTGCCATCCTGCAACCGATAGACCAATTCATATTAATGGTGAACGAATATCAGCTGACATCAACAGAGCAAAACAATAGCATATCCTTAAATTTTTGCTCACTTTGGTGATGATGATATCGAATAATATCTAGGCTGCAAGCGGGGGCTATGGATGCAAAGAAAACCCCTAGTGAAGGCTTGACTGAAGGAAATTCTGACATACTCAAGGAGGCTCCTCTGACTTGCAACAATCCATTGAGAATATTCATCCTGTGACAATAAATAACATAATGAGATCTAGACCCCAAAAAAGAAGAAGACAGTGACTCAACATCCAAAATACAAAACCATCTAAAATAAGATGCTAACCTTTCTAGCAAGAGAAGCAGAAACCTTAATCATTCTACTTCACTCGGATCAGAAGCATGTGCAGCTAAAGCAACTAAGCAGCCAAATAGAACGTATCAATTATTTTAGAATGTACCAACCAAAAAAGATATTGAAGAAAATTTGGAGATGGGGCAAAAAAAGCAGTTTACCTTTTTAGGAGAGTCAAAAGGTCAGCATATTATGTAAGAGCAGTTCTTAAAGTATAGGTAGA
The DNA here is from genome assembly GCA_029216955.1 of Iris pallida. Taxonomy (NCBI): domain Eukaryota; kingdom Viridiplantae; phylum Streptophyta; class Magnoliopsida; order Asparagales; family Iridaceae; genus Iris; species Iris pallida. The sequence goes on along the minus strand of JANAVB010035820.1, from coordinate 17,497,343 downwards.
TATAAAAGGAGGTGGTAGCGAATAGACACAAAGGACACTATTGAACAGTAATTCGTGGTATAAATAGTAACTCTATGTGTATAGTACCTGCAGGGACGCTAGATCTCATGAACATCATAGCCATTTGCAAGACTCTATTTCCTCTCCATACGAGATGCTTCTTCTGAGTCAATCACGACTACCTAGTATTCAGGAATAACAGCCGTGTAAGTGGTCGATACAGCAACATCATCTTTTTCTCGAAGCAACTGATCTAATTCTGGCCACAACGACTCTTTCCTGGAAATCAATCATCATATTATGCATAAGACCATTTACATGTGATATATTAAAAATAAGAGAAAGCAACAGACAACAGACAGAAGTTGGTTAGGAACTATCCATGTAAAATGGTAAACAACAGAAGTTCTTCAATGACAATTCTTATCAAAATCTCGCAGCAATTGATATTTCACCTCGTTGTTATAGTGCCATTATATCCACCAAATGGCACAATATAATCTTCTCCATTATAAGTGGTCAAAACCAAAGTCAAACCATACCACAGAACTTGTAAATATTAGTAACCCAGACCAATTAGAAAACTCTCTTAGGGTAAGGGTTTAGATATAGGATGAGTTTTGATGCAACTGTTGACCACAATTATTTTATAGTATTAGCATTCTTTTGGAAATGATAAATTTATGATCTTGGGAATCAGGTGTTTTGATGCAAATCCAAAAAATTTACAGCCCTAGAATCATGGATTTGAAATACTCTAATTCAAGTAGGATTTTCAAATATCATTATTTTGCTCCTCTATACGATATCTTATTTTTATACCAATTTAGTAGACACCAACACTCACATGATAATGGAACAAGGTAGTACATTAGTCAGATGAATCGTATGAAGAAGAAATTAGTGCAAAAAGCTTGAACATAAGCATAAAGAGGGGCCACTGTAGCTTTCTATGAGCCTTTTTGGGGGGAATTTGTAACTGAACTAAGATTTAAAAAAAAGTATTTTGTTTGCTGCAAAGAAAACAAGTTTTTGGCTTTGCAACCCTTCTAAAAGTATATATTTCCTGTAAAAAAGAGAGTAAAACATACTATGCAAGTATGCAACCGATTGGAGAAGTAACTACAGGTGGTGCTAAATTGCATTTGGTTTTTCCTTTCAGGAGGGACACAAAAAGGCAGGAGAGTGATGGAGGATGTTTTCAAAACAAGAGTATTCAGCTTATGAGAAACTGATATCAGTTTCACAGCTTGACCTCTTTTAGCAGGATAAATCTTCACCAAAAGTCATGAACCATGAACATATAACAACTAACCACAAACTTGTGGGTGAACATTTCCGACCAAATGCTTGAACTCTTGACTAATTTTTTTTGCATCTTCAATGGATAAAAAGTTAATGTTAACAGACTTATGCTATAAGTAGGACTCCATGGAAGGATCTCGAGAGAAACCATGAACTGGACAACACTATACCGAAAAAGATAATGAAAAACAAACCATCAATCTTCACTGAAAAAATAAGAAACATACCAAATGACTGAATCCCATTGGGAAAATATACTTGAACAAATTCTAGTGGGAGGAGAAAAACCAATGAAGGAACAATGATCAAATCCAACCAGGAAACAATTATTTCGACTCCTATTTTTAATGAAGAATGTGACAACTATGACCTTACAATGAAGGAAACAATGATCAAAACCATACCAAATGACTGTATACTAGTACAGCTTTCCAAATGCTTGATTGCTTATGGTGAAGAGAATCACATATGTTTGCTAGAGCCCAAGAGGCAGTTATTCGTACCTGGATACGAAAGAATCTATGAGAAACTAGCATATAGAGTGAAACAAAAAGAAAGATACGAGCGATGTCCTGAGAAGACACGATCAATAGAATTAATGGAGATATTTGCATACTGAAGTTGACGAATTATAGCTATTAAGGTATAAATAAATTCATTTAGCAGCCTTGTACTGCAAAAGGGAATGGTTCATGTTACTATCTAAATATGCATTTGTAGCTGCATTTGTAGCCTTGTACCATAAGAAAGAATTACCTACAAACAATTTGTGAGAAACACACAATGACACCAATGGCTCGGCAAGCAGCTACTCTTACTGATGGAGCTTCATCTTTCAATGCTGCAGCAATCTACATGTGATACCTAATGCATCAAACAACTATTTTCTTTCTTCAACCAAACTGTGTGAAGATAATTATTGATCTGAAGACTTCATACATCATCAAAACAAATGCTTCCATACATATCTCAAATAAATGCACTAAAGCATCATGACAACAATAAATGGTTACAACATCTTCATGTGTTTGTACTGTATATATGTTTATATATATACAAACACACACATGAAGATGTTGTAACCATTTATTGTTGTCATGATGCTTTAGTGCATTTATTTGAGATATGTATGGAAGCGTTTGTTTTTATGAGCAAAAGGAAATAGGAATAAGAGGCTCATATTTTCCTTTGGTCCATCATATATGAAAATTCAATCCTGATTTCTCCTTCCTTCCTTCTAATAAAAGGTTGCAGTGGAACTGCCTCACCTTCAGAAGAGGAAAGAATTCAAGGGAAGGGTTTATTGTTAACCTATTATCTGAGGTATGCCTATTTATAATCATTACCTCATTATCACCATTGGCTCTCTCCCACACATACACACACATTGGATAATTATAGGAAACTGGGATAGATTAAATCTTGTGATACCTATGTCATGTGCACAATGCATCAAAACTGGGCTAAATATAGATGCAGCTATTAGAGGAAATACTCATGACAAGATTTCCTTTTATCCCCTGGCGACCTAACCCAATCACCATACATAGATGGAGAGAAGAAGACACATGCACATGCACACACACACACATAAACGCACATGCACACACAGGAAGTATAGAAGTAAAATGCTTATATTTACCTTTAGCCCTTCAATATATAGTTGCCTCACCATCAGAATAAGTGTAGGGAAAGAAGTTTTTTTTTCATTTCGACCAATGGTAGTACCTATGTTGCACAGGCGCGACATGGTACAGCCAAGGCGACACTGACATGGAATCTATTTTGGTGTGTCCTAGTGCACTTTGGAGTATCCGGGTAGTGTACAATAGGTGTCGACTCGACACAGCCCACTCTTTTCTGGAGTGATCGTGATTCCTCGGCTAGCTCCAAGTCAAGGGCATCAATATTTCGTACTGGAATTTCATCAAACAAATAGAAAGCAAGAACAAGAACAAAAAGAAAAGTGCACCAAAATTGCAAGTATCTAAACAAAGGTACCGGTTAGAAGAAGCCTTTGCTTCAGGGAGCACCAAGTTCGAGCCTCTCCTCATTGGTAGTGACATCCCAAAAAAGGACCATCGGAGCATCGTGTCTCCTCTCCTCTGTTGCATGTCGCAGGCCTACTTGACCTCCCTGTGGTAGAGGATCTTGTAGGAGACGGTGTTGGAGGGGATCGTGAGAGAGGATGGGGGAGGAGGAGATGGGTTGGAAGTGGTTGGGGGAGAAGTCGGATGAGAACGAATAGGAAGAAGAGGAGGACTCGATCTAGTGCATGCGGGTCTTCCAGGATGCCGATGAGGATGAAGCCGACGACTAGATGGGAGTCGTCGCAGGACTTCTGGGAGGACCGGGCACGGTGGGGACGTCGTCGGGGAATGGGGCCTGGGAGGGTGATGGAGGGGAGGTCAAGGATGAGATTGGGATGTAGTGGAGGGGAGAGAGAAGGGGGTCGGGTTGGTCGAATTTAGGAGAAGGGCTTTTTGATTTGGGAGGGCTATTTTGATTTGGGAGGAGGGATTTTGAAATTTGGAGGAAAATTTTGAAATATGCTGCCTATTGAAAAAATTTCATTACTAATCCTATTATTTTTTAAAATATCTAGCAATGCTATATTTTGTTGTTATACGTAAAACATTTTAGTAACAATATAATTCGTTGCCCTGAAAACATAGATGATTTAGCAATGACATCGTTGTTGTCTATTTAGTTTATTGTCTTTGGTAACAGAGTTATGGCAACGATAAAACGTTTTGTTGCCAAATTTTGCGTTTAACAATGACAAAAATATGCGTTGCAGAAAATATTTATTAGCAACGAAAATTATTGAGTTACTAAAAAACTTGTTGTCTTGTTGGGTATTTCTTGTAGTGTTGCGAAATATCTAACGGACGGGATCGCCCGCTATGGAGAACGCTATAATTTATTTAGCAAAACTGAATCGCTCCTATAGCAGTCACAACATACAATAACTTATTTTTTTAATATAAAATATATTTTATAAAACTGTGTTACTTCTCCCATATGATTGGAACAGTAGAAAGTTCAATTGTGAGCATTCGATTAACTCGGTTAACCGAACTGAATTACCAAATACCGAATTTGACCGAAAATCGAATAACAAAAATTGAAACCAGCCGAAATATCCTGTACCGAACCAAACCGAATGGAATAAATCTGTTCAATTTTCAGTTTATTTGGTTTATAACCAATATTTCAGTTTATTTATAAAATTTTTTTCAATATATATATTAACTAAATATACAAATATATATTTTGTATATATATTACTAAATTTTCTTATTCGGTTTACCAGGGGAGAGAAATTTTAGATAAAATTTCTGAAAGGTTAGTGGGATTAGTTGAAGAGTATTCTGCAGCTCCTTAGCATGAATTTTTTTTTTACGGTAACGATTTAATCCCATTACGACGTTGTAACTTATATAGCATCCAAAATATATATGTTATAGTATTTTTTTTAATCATTTAAATATATACAATATGATGCTACTCCTAATCGAACTGGATACCTTACTTTGATATATGTGGGGTGAACCTTCTGTTTATTCGCGGTTTCAACCGAAACGAAATAGTCAAACACCAAATAAACCGAAATTCAAAAACTCCAAAACCGAAACCGAACCGAAATTAACCGAAACCGAAACCGAACCGAACCGAATAAACTATTCGGTTATTTGATTTATTCGGTTAAACCGAATAAATAGAAATCATATTTTAATTATATTAAAAAATTATAAGTTTGTACACTTTTTTGTTATATGTCAAAAATATATCAAAAGTAGGACTTCAAAATATATATATATATATATTTTTTTTTTAATATATATATATATATATATATATATATATATATATATATATATATTTTTTTTAAATATATATATATATATATATATATATATATATATATAATTGTTGCTTTCAAATATATACATTTTTAGTCACTAAATATACATAGAATTAGGATTTTTATAAATTAATAAATATTCTTATTGGGGTTTTTGGTTTAAAACCGAAACCGAATAATTTTTTTTAGTATTTTCGAAACCGAAACCGAACCAATTTTTTTTTCAAATGAACCGAATCTCTTATTCGGTTAGGTTCGGTTTGGATTTTGGTCCAAAATCGAATAATGCTCACCCTTAGACATACGGGCATAGCAACGGTCAGAAAAAACTATACCTTTAACAGCACTGCATAATGAACGCTATTGATAATGACACTTCTAATAGCGGGGAGGCATAAATGCTATAGATAAACTGCTATTGTATGAACTTTTAATAGCATTTCATATGAACACTATGGATGATGATATTATAATAGCAGGGAGGCTCAAACGCTATAGATAAACTGCTATTGTATTACCTTTTAATAGCACTGAATAATGAACGCTATTGATGATGACATTCTATAGCAGGGAGGCTTGAACGCTATAGATAAACTGCTATTGTATGCCCTATTTGTTGTAGTGTTTCTTACATCAAACATCAATTTGTCATGATGAAAATAAGAAGAAAAATAAAAGAACAAAACCATCTTTAAAAAAAACACATACGCACAACCTAGCAATTGTGTGTTCAGGGGGAGGGGGGAGCAGAAAACAAAATTCCTAAAGGAACTCATGAGTTCTTATTTTGTTTAAACACGGCATGAAAAGACGTTGGATTGCATGCATCTCATCCTTTGATTTTTTTTCAAGAGAGTTAAGCAAAAAAAATTGACAGCCTAAATTGAAAATTTTGTAATCGTGGTTATGCCCACATACACTGTATATAAATGGTAAACAACAACATAAAACTATTCATAGTATATGCCCACATACAGTGTATATAAATGGTAAATAACAACATAAAACTACTCATAGTATGCCCACATACAGTGTATATAAATGGTAAACAACAACGTAAAAGTATTCATAGTACTATTCATTGGGTAATTTTATCATGGGCACTTAAGCTGGCTAAGCTATTCATTCATATTAAGACAGACTTCCGTAATGTTAATCCATTGTTTTACTAGTAGAAAAGAGTTGGATGATAAAAAAGAGTTATTTGTAGTTAAACCTCCCCACCCCACCCATAAAAAAAATCCTGGAGAAATAAAAAGGTGAACCCTTTCTGAGAAGTGTGTTGTTCCCATCAGTAACCATTTTCCAGTAGCACACTTTTGTTTGTGGCAAGGTAAAATAATAGGATATTACAAGACTTGAAATAATCAGAACAGCGTTCTCCATCAAAAAGGGAAAAACTTTTAACTCCTCATAGATGATGAGTAGCCTCGTAAGAATGAACAACAGATAATATGGCTCTAACTGGCCAACTTACCATGCTGGTAAAGAGGAAGCTATGCAAAAGGTTCACTACCTAAAGCAAAGTTTTTAAGTTTTTCCTTGGAGAAGAATAACCTCAGCAATAAGCAAACACCTAAATACAACAAACTTTAAGAAAAGAAACTGAATATAGTTATATGGCAGATGATTTAGAGTTTTCAACATCCATTCAAACTGAATATAGTTATATGGCAGACGATTTAGAGTTTTCAACATCCATTCATCATAGCGATGCTAAAACGAATCAATGAAGTAGAAACAAAGCAATTAATGACTAACCCTCCTGCATATGAGAATTCATATCATCAGCAGCACCATTTGTGTATCCACTTGTACAAACAGAGCATGATTCCAAATCGCCCACCAGCTATGTGAACAACCAAGAACCTTTGTTTAATTTAAGGTGGAGGATAAATAGCACACTCACAATAAATAGGATATGTACTTACCCGTTCCCAGGAGTTCTTACTTACTACTAATGTTTCATCATAATTCTCCTCTCTCTTCCAGCTGATGGTATTTCCTCTCAAGAGCAGAATACTCAACTTTCTGAGCCTCCACTTGTTGAACAAGTTTTTTTATTTTGAAATTGGAGCATAGTAAAATCAAGCTGCAAAAATTAATCAATTTAAGAATCAACTCCAGATCAGAAATGATCAATCAGGTGACAACTAAGAACTACGAAAATCTTTTAAAAGAACAGCAAAATGATCAAGATGGTCAATGTCTGTTCAAAATTTACACCAAAAAGCAGTAGTTGAGTGCTATAAAAGAAAAGAAGCATAAAGACGAATGTTGTATGTAAATACGGAACTGTTTTCAAGTTTCCTGCAAACAGCTCCGCGATCAGAAAAACAGCAGGGTATGCAGAGATAGGAGAAAGAAGAAGGCACAGTACATCCTAGCTACAATGAATCTTGATGGTAGAAGAATAGCTTTGAGCAGACGTTTGGTATTGATAAAACTGGAGCTATGTTGTATTAAGCAGGAGGCGAGGCGACGAGGCTGTCGCCTCGCTTAATGGTGCTTAAGCGGCGCTTAGTTACCGCCTCACTTTTTTTTTTTTTTTGCTCCTACGTATAAAATACTCTATATAGTATATATACATAAATTTCAATATTTTTTCATACAGTCCTACTAGTATATGCATGAATAACAATATCAATTATCAATCAACCAAAGTAACAATATAAATACTAGAATCAAAATGCAAACTACAAGCCACACAATGCATACATACTACATAGTCATCAAAATACCATCAAACATAAAAGTTGTCTCTAAAGTACCTACTTAAAGTTTTCCAACTATCCAACTATGTAAATAACAAAAGATTCGGTTCAATTTATTTTAAAAAAATCAAAAAAAAAAATCGTTAAGCGAGGCGCCTAAGGCGAGGCGCTACTAAGCGACGCCTAAGCGCGCTTAAGCGTTGATCTCTTTTTTGGGAAAAAAATTCATTAAGCCAGGCGCCATAATTCTAAATCTTGCTTAAGCGCACTTTTCACAACATAGAACCGGAGAGAATTATGTTCTAATCAGCCTCCATTTACATAAGGCTCAGTACAAAAACTAAAACAAACCATTAAACAGATTTGTTTAGTTACAATGGGTTTTATAATCCAAAATGTAAAGCCTGACTTGACTAGCACAGAATTGACAGTTGACCCCCTCCCCTCCCCACCAAATCCATCCACCCAATTGTATTACTCTATTTTCCAAAATAGGTTTTGCTCTCTGTTGACTATGCAGTAACACAGGTAAACCAGATCTATAAATCAAACATTCAATTTCTTAATATTGCAAGGATAACTCAAAAAGGAACAATTTGATCAACAAAATATTTGTACGCAAACTCTTCTTTTATATATCAAAATAGTTATAGAACAATTTCAGTACTGAAGGATCATTCTTCTTCTGTCATAATGCCTCTTTTGAATTTCTAAAGGAAAAGATATTTCATATATGCACAAGCCACATAAAATATGAGGAACAAATCTGCAACAAATGGCATTGAGTAAATTATTATTTATTTTTGTAGCTATCATCTATCCACACGCCTTAAATTTGGACGATTGATCTTGATTGCTGGGAATACGAATACTCACATGAACCATGGTTCGCAGTATCGGTATCAGACCCTTCTTAACTGCATTTTTGGGGCGGTTTGGGGGGAGGGGGTCGGGGTTGTTTGGGGGTTTGAATCGTTTGATTTTGGTAGTTTTTGTATCAGTCGATACTCTAACTATGACATGAGCCCACTTGCTAAAATTGTCGTTAGACAAAATTATTTATATGTACAGAAAATGAATGTCCTTTACAGAGCTCTCTTAGACTCCAGTGCAAGTACTTTAAAATTTTGAGACAAGGAGGACAAAAGGGACATTTAAAACCAAGAGCCATGACAAGTTGGGCAAGGCAACGACAGTGTGGAACAAGTCAGGGAAAGGTCAGAAGACACCCAAAAAAATGACGAAGAAGACATCCTTCGCTGGTTTGAAAACTTGGATGATGAGTTCCTATAGATGAGGAGATTGTCTGATTGATATCCTACTTTCTGCATGTCAGTTGTTTGATGCCAATTTACCAATTAACTGCTAGAGTTGGTAGACCGGTCATAGAAGTCAAATTGTCCTATCAGAACTGCTTTGCGCGAAGGAAGTCACCATCATCCAGGCCTTCTCCCATCGTAAATGGGTAGGCTACGGAACAGAGCTCACAAAACAATTGACAGTTTATATGATCACCTGCCAAGCTGATGTCATTGATCTGTTGTTACCATATTCCCACCTAAAGGAATCTATGAGCACGACAGATATTGCCAACAAGAAAGTGCAATTTAAGCTAGAGAAAGGTTTACCTACATTTTCGGTTATGAAATTTATGCTCATACAAACAAGGAGACCAAGTTCTCCTAGACTAGAAAATGAAAAGATGAAGGGGACACTATTTAACTATGATAAATCAAGTAAAAGGATGATGTCATTTAACTTCTCAAATTAGAAAATTAAAATCGATTGAGTATATACGAGACTACTGGACTCTGAACTGATAGTTATGAGAAATATCACGTCCCGATTCCGAAGAATCAATAGTCGTCCCCCGAACGTGATGCCGTACGAGCCTAGGTTGCTCGCACAAGACACTTTAATAAGGTTATCCGAAACACAACAGCAAAAAGAGTACGCAGAGTAAATTGAACACATTGCATAGAAAAAACTTTTGCTTTATTGATAATGAACATCATATTACAGACTCGATACAAAATATATAGACACCTTGAATAGGGAAGAGTTGAGACATCTTTGCTTGGACAGTTGTAGAGTCTTCAAAATGAGATTTGATCAAGTCTTCGCATGCACGGACGAAGCTTCAAGACACATGAGCGCCGCCTTCACTCAGGTGGCACGCTTCTCATTTGTAGTACCTGTGGAGAGCAAGGATAGGCGGCACTCGTGTGTTTTGAAGCTTCGTTCGTGCATGCGAAGACTTGATCAAATCTCATTTTGAAGACTCTGCAACTATCCAAGCAGAGATGTCTCAACTCTCCCCTATTCAAGGTGTCTGCATATTTTGGTTGTATAAAGGAGTGTGATGTATAGAACGCGTTCATTTTGTAATGGAGTCAGTTTGTAAGCTAGCGCGACACCTTCGTATCGAGTCTGTAATATGATGTTCATTATCAATAAAGCAAAATTTTCTTCTATGCAATGTGTTCAATTTACTATGCATACTCTCTTTGTTGTTGTGTTTCGGATAACCTTATGAAAGTGCCTTGTGCGAGCGCAACCTAGGCTCGTACGACATCACGTCCGGGGGACGACTATCAATTCTTCGAAATCTGAACGTGACAAGAAATGCTCGACTCTCTAGGCTTAACTTAATTTCAGAGTCTAACTACAACGTCCCAACAACTTGAAGAAGAGGGATTATCTACGAAACAAGCAAGTTACCATTAGTTAACAATTTGGTAGCAAAGCCTTAGCTACATTTTGTTCCGTCAAGTGGAGAGCTTGATATAAACACCAGGTAGCAGTGCATGTGAAAGACCATTAAATTTCCTATATATTGAGGAAAATATCAAAATAATACCTTTTTAAATCAAAAGCATTCAATATTCCTAATTTGACAACACATACACGGCTCATCTGCTCCCTCACAAAATTTTCGACTTGGAATGTCCATATTTAATAATGTTCACAAAATTGTTTTGGGGTTTATGATTAGTTACCTGTAAGATTTTGGACAATTAACGTATTCATTAATTAACAGGAATATCTGGTTCAGTACTTATCCAGGTGCTCCCGACGAACTACTTACCCATTTATCCTTAAATAATATTCACAAACAACACGAGTAGGTACTTCCTCACGGAACAATACAATTTCCTCTCATTATATTAGCACATACTGACTTGATGATTTGTACCGCAGTAGAAAAAGTTGCACCATGCTAGAAAACTATAAATCAATCTCAACAGTTGAGCAGTCACAACCTCAGAGTAACTAGGTGATTTGGAAACGTGGTTCAAAAAACAGCTAAATATATTTCCCAAATTTAGACAACCATTAGGAGCTTATAACTCCAACAAAATGGTCAAATAAATTAACTTTTCATGTAATAGGTCCTATTTCAATGAACTATACACAAATAGCGGAAACAGAAGCTGAAAAGACCAACTACAAATTAATGTGTACATGTGAAACTGTAGTGCCTCGTCCCGCTCAGTCAATCGGAGGAATTGAAACACCGACGGCGTTCGGACTTAGCCTTGCAACGGTGCTCGAAGACATCGCTCGGTCGAGACGACCGTTCGCTCAGGTGGGATAGTTTCGGTGAACTCGCCTCATCTTTCCCTTCACATAATAAATCGCATGTTTTCAACTTGCACAAGTAGGCTTGATAAAAGAGACGAATCCACATAGCTAAAGGAAATAATCCCGACGAGTCGAATTGAGTTAGAATATGGAAAGGTCCAACGGTCGGCTTAGAATTGGTGCACGGCGTGCTTTGAAAATGACACTCAGTCCTTCGTCCCGTAGCTTGGGAGAAGAAAAAAGTTGGTCTTCGACACAAACTATGAATTTGCCTAAGTCATAGGCGTCGCCCGCGCAAATGTTCGATAAAGCATGCACGCTTCCACGATGCAAGGCTCGGCATAGCCTTTGCTCATCACGTGGGTTAAGTTGTAGGCTTGATTAAGTTAAGCAAAGAAATGGCGGTCGACCTAAGTCATTCCAAGCACGGTCCTATGACTTCTACGGCTAGGCATAACGACATAGTCAAGTCCGTCATATAGAGTATGTCTTGGGCGATGGTGTCGCCTAGAGTTCAAGTTGGTTGCACGGCGTCACGGACTTAGTGTTTTAAGGCACGGGCCACGGTTGATTCATTGAGTTTGGAAAGTGTTTCAAATAGTTGTTCTTGAGTTGAGTGAAATGATAGGACAAGAAAGAAGAATGCTCGCGATTGGGTCGTCGAGGCAAGGTCTCAAATGTGAGAAGTATTGAAGTTGGCCCTGAAAGAGATGGTAACACTAGAAGTAGATTGACTGTGTGAGACGTCAGTTTGAGTCGAGTCTTGCATGGTCATGGACAACTTGTCGACAAGGTAGAGTTTTCCCGTACGGCAACCCGTGGCCACGGAACCGATGCGGCCTAAGAAAACAAAAATGGCTCTGGGAGTCTAAAATAAGTTGTGCTGGGCACGATGTTAGGCGGGGACTTGCAGCGGGGCTCGCTACTCGCGCTGAAAGGGCCCCGTCTAATAAAAGCTAAAAGGGAGTCCACAATGGCTCTGGGAGTCAGTGACCAATTCATATAGATGAGTCGGCATGGCGGCAACCCGCATGTGTGCCTTTGGAGTGAGTCGAGTATTGAGTGTACTATACCAAAGAGTCGAGTTGAATGTGTGTGTACAGTTAGAACACAAAATGTTGGGCCTAAGATTTGGCTGCAACGTAGGCGACGTGCTTCGGCACGAGATGTGGCGTCCAGTCCTAAGTTGTCGGCATATAAGTTGCATAAGTTGGATTTGAGTCGTTGGAGTTTAAGTCAGAAAACCGCCGTAAGGCAAAGTTGGTTGAGTGACACTAAGTTCACAAGTCTTGATTGGGTCAGTTGGTGATCAAAGTAGCAAGGGCCGCGAGGCGACGGTATGGTTTAGTCACACTGAGTTGTGAGGCACGGCACGATGGATTTGTAGCACGGTCACATGGAAATGGAGTCTCACCGATTAGTTACGTCTTTGAATTTGGGTCGTAAGGCAAACACGACTTGATAGGTTAACGTTGTTGAGTCGACGTTGTTGTTGCAAGCACGGGATGGTCTAGAGACATGAAATAGGCCAAGGCGTCGGTCCTAAAATAATCCTAAGGCAAGAGTAGAAAGACAATTGATAAGAAGGGACTATGTTGCACGAAGTAAATCAAACGTGTTGGTTTTGTAAGGGTGGGCGAGGAGCTCATTCCACCAGTACAGTTGAGTACTGACACCCACATAGTTTTTATGTGCAGGCACAGGTAGAAGTCCGTGGCGCGGAGCTCGCTTGGATGCGTCGAGGCACTGAGTTCCTTGGCGATTCGAAGCGTGCGGCCGCATGGATTCAAGACTTATACGGGACATAATGTATGGACGTCGCCTTCCAAAGCATCCGCTGGCTTAAGACATGTCACTCCCCGATTCGGTAGAATCGATAGTCGTCCTCCGGGCGTGATGCCGTGCAAGCCTAAGTTGCGCTTGCACAATACGATTCATAAGGTTATCCGAAACAACAGCATATGTAAGAGTACGCAGAGAAATTGAACACATTCATATAGAAAAGGAAACTTGCATTTTCATTGATAATAAGTTTGGTTACAGACTCGATTACAAAAGAGGCCTCTCGGCTTACAACCGACATCGATGAGATAGTCATTCCATACATTTACATCCCATTTTACAAACAACAAAACGACTCTCTAAGACCTGGGATCGGCGAGAGTTTGCGACTCATGATGCAGTTGGGTTGGAGTCTTCAAAAGTTGCAGAGTTAGCCTTCGCGCTAGCAAGGCTTCAAAAGAAAGGAGCGTCGCCTTCAGTTCCTTGGCACGCTATCATGGTTCCGAGTACCTGTTGAGAGCGAGGGTCAGCACTTTACACTTTGTGCTGGTGCGTGGCAATTTAAATCCCGTGCTCTCATTTGTTGAAGAATTTAAGTGAGCGTGCATGTAAATATTTAGTGAAGTTTCTAGCCATCCTACTCAATTCAAACTTATATTTGAAGGCACAACCGTATAACGACGATAGATCTTACCCCCGGCAGAGCGCGCCGTTGTAGCGTAGCTTACCATGTTCTTCCCTGTCACGTTGATAATAAGAAAACGTAATAGAGTGCATTCGTGAAGGTCACTGGCACGACAAGCCATCCTGGACATATAGCTTGGTAGACAGTGGTCCTTCAGCACAGGTAGCGAGCCCCGTTGAAAGCCACTGCCTACCGTGGCATGCATCCGGCATAGCTATCCGTGTTTCTTCCTAGGCCGGAACGGTCCCGTGGCCTCGGGATACCGTCCGAAGAAACAATCGCCCTTGTCGACAAGTTGTCCATGACCGTGCTAAGTTAATTCATAATTTCAAGGCACATCTTTATTAATTGTTGCGACATTCATTTAATCGATTCGTCTTTCCTTAGCACAGTTCTATATGATACGGTAAATTGCAAGCACGACAAGGTTATATGACAAGCATTTGTATAGTTCGTGTTCGTGGGACATCGTGTGACCGTTCGTCGGAATATCATTCATGTCGTAGCAATACATCTAGCATAGCACATGTCTCGTATAGAAATGTTTTAGAGAAGAGGGTCGAGAGAAGAAGGGTCAGCCACTCACCTTAGTATTTACTTGAGGCGAGAAACTGGTTGGCCGCGCTAGACGTTGCCTACGCGATCACCTGAAATCGTACAAGCAACCGATTAGAACACTGTGTTATTCAAGAAAATTCGATACGAATGCGAAGTTCGAAACGTAAGCCATGAAAACCATCGAAAGCAATCACGAAAATGCATTCAGAAAACAAAGCCAAAACCAACGCAAGCGGCGTGAAAACCAGAGCAACGGGAGGTCCCACCCGACTCAGCCGCAGAGTCAATCCTTGAGGCGCAATCCACTGAATATGGGACTTGGTTCCGAAGAAGCCATTCCATAACGGAGAATGGATCTTAATTCAACCGTTCCCGTTTGATCGATTCGATCGATCCCGACCTATCGGTCCCGACCGAGTCGATAGCGACAGTGTTCCTTTCTCGCGCACCCCGTGGATGAAGAACGGGGCACGATGTAGGGACGGGGCACTACAAGACATGTGTTGAGAGATGAGAGCTGAGTGACTTGTAATGTGAGATGAGTGAGCTTGAGTGAGCTTGAGAGACTTCTAATCTTGGCCTTGCGCCCCATTGTAACCTTTGTTTCAATATCAATAAAAGAGTGTTTTGCAATGACTTGTGTTTTGCTTCAAATTTCGCTGCTATTATTCAATGTCTCTGCTTGGGACTTCTGTGCGACGACCCCATCGCAGCCGCTGAAATCGACCGTTATGGAATCGCCTTGCACGAGCGCAACCTAGGCTCGTGCGGCATCACGCCTTAGCGAGGACGATCGCTCCTACGGGAGCGAGACGTGACATAATGGTATCGGAGCACGGCTTTACGTCCTTGGACTATCGATTGAATTCTTTAACTCAGTTATTTTCGCAAACTCTGAATTGTGCTTCCGCAAGTTGATATCGTTGGTGCGCTCTCTCTCAAATGTCCCACGAATGTCCATACAATAAGTCTACCTATTTTGCAAAACGTAGGAGAACAGTTTTTGATAAAACAAAAAAAGATGGTTTGCGGAAGCACGGTTGGCTTAGTCGGGCTGGGCATATACACCAAGGATTGCGTCGACCTTAGAAAAGTCGAGTGCGGGATTCGAATTGTGTCGAGCAAGAATGAGTTGAGCTCGATTGAGTAAAAGTGAGATGACTATCGATAGGGATACTATCGAGCGACGATAACGTCGGTGCGATATAGATGGACGTGCTTGGATATTGAGGAATGTTTCGAACGGAAGATCTGAAGAAGTCGATTTTGATTCGAACGATAGTTGAGGATTTGATAAATGACTTCATCCCTGAGTGGTGTATGCGATAGCCTCAGGGATGTCGATCGATCGATTGAGGATACGGAGTGTCAATGAGTCTATCAGCAAGCGTCGCGCGTATGCAAAGCCTTAGATTGAGTGTCGTTGAACAAGTTGTAGTCTTGAAGATTTGACGAATTGATTCGAACAACCTAGAATTTACGTGCACGGAACGTGCACCGGATCGAGGATTATGCGAGTATGAAATGCAAAATGACTGAGTAGGTGAAATCGAATCGAGGCAAAGTTAGGGTATACGAATGGATGACTTGATCGAGAAAATTGATACGGATCGTATATGAAAAGTTAGCACGACAGATAGATAGCGTGCATGAAAAGTTAAATTTTGAAGTTACGCATTGACTCTAAGGATTGGATTGAATGTTGCTCGATGATTTGAGTTAGCAAGGAATGATGCGAATTGAGGAAACACGTTGGTCGATGACTTAAGATAAACGGATGAACAATACGTGAAATTGGTTTGAAAAAATTGATGTTGTGAATGATTCGAGGAATAATGATTGAACTTGAACTTGAATGTCGAGGAGATTATCCAGTCGGATGATTGCATCATTCGCACGATTCGAAATTGGTTGCAAAGGAAGATCGTCAAGTTACGCATATCGTCGATGGTATTGAGGCGTATCAAAGATCGATATGCGATAACTCGGGGGTACTCTGACTCGGCGAAGGACGATCGTGCAAATGTTATTGTTCGGTTGGATGCTATACTTAGGATTTTGATTGAGATAAATGTTGGATGAAAATGATCGTGTCTTAATGGTTACGTTGATAGCCACAACGTCGACGATCTTGTCTTGCGCGAGCGTAACTCTAGCCTCGCACATGCGTCGCGTCGGATTTGGGGCGATCGTTTCGCGTGAGCGCTGACATGGTGATTCAAGTCGCGGGAATGATCGAACTCGAAAAATCAGGACGGGACAACTTTGATTGTCTTGACTTGTCGGTTTGATGCGAAAGAAAATTCGAGGATGCTAGGACTTGCGATTGATGAATGAAATAAACTTGAGGATTGAGTAAGTCCAATCCGCGTATCGAGAATGAATTAGTCTAGACTCGAACAAGAGTTACGTCCCGATTAGGATGATTATCCCGCGGGAGCGTGCATGGTGATTCATGCCCACCGTGGATAATCTGACTCGCGTGAGATCGGGACGCAACGTATTGTTAAGTCAGATGACCTTGTGATCGATTTCGTGAATTGGGATAAATGACTTAGGGAGTATGGAATGTGAATTATGGTTTAGCGATGAATTGTGTCGTAGCGTGCTTGACTTGGAAGGATTGATAGGAGTATTATGTCGAACGTGTTCGAAGAAATAGACTATGCGAAATGGCTTGATGAACGAGTGATATTGATATGTCAAGGAATTGATTGAAACGTGAGTTATCGTAGGACGGCTTTGCTGAATGACTCAGACCCCGTACGACGAATATTGGGATGTGTGTAGGAAATCTATGCTCGAAATTTAGAAATCGGAGTGATGCGAGCTTGGGTAGAAAAAAACCCCGTACTATCAACTTGGTTTGACCTTAGGATGTGGTCAGTGTTGATATTGTTGTTTGTGAACTATGATTCCGATACTGACGGAAAGCCATAGCTAGCGGTTAGGCAGACGTCCGAGTGCGATGCGATAGGAAATTGGGAAGGCACCACTCATGAGGCTCGGTTGACATGCACGTATATCAGGGACGTCCGAATATGTGCACGATCCGACTCGAGTGTTGATGGAGGATTCTCTATCATGAGGCTTGGCTGAAATGCATGTATTTTGGGAACGCTTGAAATATATGCACGATCCAACTAAGTGATACGTTGAATCAAGTGAGACTTGAGGAATGGAAAAGTGTCAAGGATTTTGAAATCGGATTAAAGAAAAGATTGATAGTAGCACGAGCGTGGCTCGAATTTGAGAAACGCATAGGAGTAAATGTGTGCGAGAGTCCTTGAATGTTGAGTAAAGTGGTAAGTCGATAAGTGTACTCAGTTAGTTTCGAGGACGAAACTTTTTCTGAGTGGTGTATGATGTAGTGCCCCGTCCCGCTCAGTCAATCGGAGGAATCGAAACACCGACGGCGTTCGAACTTAGCCTTGCAACGGCTGCTCGAAGACATCGCTCGGTCGAGACGACCGCTCGCTCAGGTGGGATAGTTTCGGTGAACTCGCCTCATCTTTGTCTTCACATAATAAATTGCATGTTTTCAACTTGCACAAGTAGGCTTGATAATAAAAGAGACGAATCCACATAGCTAAAAGGAATAATCCCGACGAGTCGAATTGGGTTAGAATATGGAAAGGTCCAACGGTCGGCTTAGAATTGGTGCACGACGTGCTTTGAAAATGATACTCAGTCCTTCGTCCCGTAGCTTGGAAGAAGGAAAAAGTTGGTCTTCGACACAAACTATGAATTTGCCTAAGTCATAGGCGTCGCCCGCGCAAATGTTCGATAAAGCATGCACGCTTCCACGATGCAAGGCTCGACATAGCCTTTGCTCATCACGTGGGTTAAGTTGTAGGCTTGATTAAGTTAAGCAAAGAAATGGCGGTTGACCTAAGTCATTCCAAGCACGGTCCTATGACTTCTACGGCTAGGCATAACGACATAGTCAAGTCCGTCATATAGAGTATGTCTTGGGCGATGGTGTCGCCTAGAGTTCAAGTTGGTTGCACGGCGTCACGGACTTAGTGTTTTAAGGCACGGGCCACGGTTGATTCATTGAGTTTGGAAAGTGTTTCAAATAGTTGTTCTTGAGTTGAGTGAAATGATAGGACAAGGAAGAAGAATGCTCGCGACTGGGTCGTCGAGGCAAGGTCTCAAATGTGAGAAGTATTGAACTTGGCCCTGAAAGAGATGGTAACACTAGAAGTAGATTGACTGTGTGAGACGTCAGTTTGAGTCGAGTCTTGCATGGTCATGGACAACTTGTCGACAAGGTAGAATTTTCCCGCACGGCAACCCATGGCCACGGAACCGATGCGGCCTAAGAAAACAAAAATGGCTCTGGGAGTCTAAAATAAGTTGTGCTGGGCACGATGTTAGGCGGGGACTTGCAGCGGGGCTCGCTACTCGCGCTGAAAGGGCCCCGTCTAATAAAAGCTAAAAGGGAGTCCACAATAGCTCTGGGAGTCAGTGACCAAATCATATAGATGAGTCGGCATGGCGGCAACCCGCATGTGTGCCTTTGGATTGAGTCGAGTATTGAGTGTACTATACCAAAGAGTCGAGTTGAATGTGTGTGTACAGTTAGAACACAAAATGTTGGGCCTAAGATTTGGCTGCAACGTAGGCGACGTGCTTCAGCACGAGATGTGGCGTCCAGTCCTAAGTTGTCGGCATATAAGTTGCATAAGTTGGATTTGAGTCGTTGGAGTTTAAGTCAGAAAACCGCCGTAAGGCAAAGTTGGTTGAGTGACACTAAGTTCACAAGTCTTGATTGGGTCAGTTGGTGATCAAAGTAGCAAGGGTCGCGAGGCGACGGTATGGTTTAGTCACACTGAGTTGTGAGGCACGGCACGATGGATTTGTAGCACGGTCACATGAAAATGGAGTCTCACCGAGTAGTTACGTCTTTGAATTTGGGCCGTAAGGCAAACACGACTTGATAGGTTAACGTTGTTGAGTCGACGTTGTTGTTGCAAGCACGGGATGGTCTAGAGACACGAAATAGGCCAAGGCGTCGGTCCTAAAATAATCCTAAGGCAAGAGTAGAAAGACAATTGATAAGAAGGGACTATGTTGCACGAAGTAAATCAAACGTGTTGGTTTTGTATGGGTGGACGAGGAGCTCATTCCACCAGTACAGTTGAGTACTGACACCCACATAGTTTTCAAGTGCAGGCACAGGTAGAAGCTCGTGGCGCGGAGCTCGCTTGGATGCGTCGAGGCACGGAATTCCTTGGCGATTCGAAGCGTGCGGCCGCATGGATTCAAGACTTATACGGGACATAATGTATGGACGTCGCCTTCCAAAGCATCCGCTGGCTTAAGACATGGGTTGAGAGATGAGAGGGAGCTAAGTGACTTGTAATGTGAGATAAGTGAGCTTGAGTGAGCTTGAGAGACTTGTAATCTTGGTCTTGCGTCCCATTGTAACCTTTATTTCAATATCAATAAAAGAGTGTTTTGTAATGACTTGTGTTTTGCTTCAAATTCCGCTGCTATTATTCAATGTCTCTGCTTGGGACTTCTGTGCGACGACCCCGTCGCAGCCGCTGAAATCGGCCGTTATGGAATCGCCTTGCACGAGCGCAACCTAGGCTTGTGCGGCATCACGCCTTAGCGAGGACGATCGCTCCTACGGGAGCGTGGCGTGACAGAAACAATGGTGTAAAATAATATGATTGGAACTTATGATGAGAAATGACGCAAGTATATTGAACCACAATAGTGATAAGTGTGACACCATTCTGAAGTTCTCAACTGTCTTAGAGGCTTGCATTTCATAAGCTTTGTATATATTAGTATGTCACCTTTTCAGGGTCTAATCATTCTGTACACAAAAAATATGACCTAAATGCCCACTCTTAAATATCGAACTCATAAGCTTCATTCACAATCTCAAAATGTATTTTCTCATAAAATACAACATAATCTCCCCGCATTTACATCAGCACATCCTGATCCGGTGATTCCTAGCATATAGACAAAAAGTTGAAGCACACCACAAGACTAGGAAAAAAAAAAGTCGCTGATACGGGAGCTGAACAAACACTATTCAGACAGCGATTAAGACAATAGAACCAGTTATAAAGAATACAGATATCAATCTCGCGTACCCCCACAAACACTGAATCTCTTCACAAACTCTAAACATCCTTTCTTTCAACATGATCAGCTGAAACTGCAGAAATAATTAAGGTTGATGGGGTAACTATATTTCCAAAATTTATAAGACACAGGAGATGAGCAATGCTACAGTTACAACCAAACTTTTACAACCTTCTTACAACTTACACCTATTTGCTGACATGTGGGCCAGGTGGTGGCCTGGCCCACATGTCAGCAAATGGGTGTAAGTTGTAAGAAGGTTGTAAAAGTTTGGTTGTAAACCAAACATTTTCCCACAGGAGATTACTCCTCCATGTGGGATCAGCGGGCGGGTTGGTCATATGAACTCTAATGCAACACATTACTACAATAGAATGCAATGCCTATGTTCAGTTCATTTCTATATGAATAGCTTAAATAGAACACCAAGAAAGATCAAAATATAAATTGTCCAGTGTGTGCAATTTAATGGTGCTCAAGTATTATTGGAACTTATGGTTTCTGCATGGATATTGTTTGGTCACGATATTGCAAAACATGTAAATGTGATAAAAATCATTTTGGACTGTGCAACTGGAATAGTAGTTTATCAAAGAATACTTGCATAATTTTAAATGACCTAAATGCAACGAAAAAGGTGGTATTGTATTTACCATAAATTGCAGTAGATGGTTCATACTCCGCCTCAGAGCTTCAGTGCAAATCATACAATCCCGCACTAAAATAAACCATACAACACATTAGTTTTGGGAACCCCAAAAAGTGCTGATACACTCATCTATAAATTCCATTTTAGGATAAAATACGATGAACAATTATAATTTATAAATGAGTATTATACACTCATCCATAAGTTAACTGCCGTTGGCGCTTTGATAAAGGAACTTCACTCAAAAATCTAGGCCCATGCCACCTACTATCAATGTTATAGGAAGCGCTTGGCGGCAATTGTGCGGCAAGGGTCTTTTTCACACCTAGTAGCCGCTTTTTAACACCTAGGCACTAGGGGTGAGCATTATTCGGTTTTGGACCGAAAACCGAACCGAATCGAATAAGAGATTCGGTTCGGTTTTTTAAAAAAAAGTTCGGTTTCGGTTTTGAAAATACTAAAATTTCTTATTCGAAACCGAGAAGACTTATACAATTATACAAATACCCTCAATTCTATGCATATTTTGTGATTAAAAATGTGTATATTTTGAAAACAATAATTCTATGCATGTGTTTTGAAGTCCAACCTTGTTAATTTAACAACTAGTCCAACTTCGTGCGCAACTTTGTGATTCAACAAATGTGTGATAAAAATTATAATTTTTAATATAATTTAACCACGATTCCAACTTTGGGTCCAAGTCATTAAATAATAGAAATAGCCAAATAAACAAACCAAATAAACCAGTTTATTATTCAGTTCGGTTTTGATCTTGTCTAATTTGGTTCGGTTTCGGTTTTGAAATTTTAGAATTCCAGTTTATCCGGTTTTGACTATTTCTATTCGGTTGAAACCGAATAAACTGAACGCTCACCCGTACTAGACACCTGGCGGTGTGTAGCCACATATCGCCCAGGCATCACTTCTTACCGCATTTTAGAGCACTGCCTACTATTAAATAATAAACTGGCACTACCCGCGACGACAACTACATTATACGACATTAATAGCAAAAGAACTTAACTTTCTAATGATTTCATCAGTAGAAGAAACTCAAATCCTAACCGCATGCATGCCATTCCTTCCCTTTTTTTCCCCCAACTTAGCACGCACAACCAAAATCAACAATTACCAAATCTTACCAACTTAAGCACAAAAACCCTAGAAATATAACAAAAGCGCAATTATGGAACAATTCAGCTCTCAAACACATCGGATGCGATCAATTGGACAGTACCTTGTTATCGTCGGAGCAGGCGAAGCTTAGGTAGCGTAGCAGCACTTCCGGTCCGGCTCGCCGGTGCTCCCATGGAGGGCCTCCGCTCAAAGCAGCAGCCGAGACCAAACCCTAGTATTTCTCCGCTCCGAGCTCACATGACGACAAGATCAAAACGAGCAATCAGCAAACACTATTTCTCGGATCAGTCGCTAGATTTTGGGGCGGTGGAGGAAAATTAGTGGAAAAGTTCTTGAGATTTTAGGAAAAGAGGAGGGATTTTGGGGGTTTTTTTTTTTTTTTTTAGAGAGTAAACTGATGCACGAGCAGAGAGGAGAGAGGTCCAGCGCGTAAAAAACAGTACGGACATAAAAAAAATACTTAATTTGAGGGTCTCATATATATATCTATTCTACTGTATAATAGGAAAACTTAGTTGGTAAAACTTTTGAATTCCGAAAATACCCTTACATACTCATACTAATTAAAAATAGTTCATTAATTTTAATAAGGACAACTTAGTAATTAGGAAGACTACCCTTTGGTCTTCCTAAAGAGTCTTTCTAAACTAATTATGAAATGTTAAAATACGTGCAAGGCACGTGCACATATGCTAGTATATATATATATATATATATATATATATATATATATATATATATATTTTGATTTCGAAATCACTGTTCATATAAGCTAAATGAACAGTGATTTTGAGATCCAAAATCTAATTTCGATCAATTTTGAGACCTAAACCGTAATATTCACATATATATGAGATCCTAAAACTAAATAATCCTAAACAAAATCAGAGGAGAGAGAAAGTAGTAGTAGTTTATAGAAGATAGAAATATTATTTCATGGAGTTGAGGGGCAAATTCATCATTATAAGAACCGTTTGCTTACATGTTCTCCGATAAAAGGATTACACATTACCATATTCCAAAAAAAATAAAAATTTTGTATTTTTTTTGTGTGTCTAGTTTATATTAGCACACAATAATACACTCCGAATAAAATAATATTATACATTCCTTCAAAGTATTCCTACAAATTATTCCTCTTATATGTGACAACTAACACTACGATTGCTATAGCAACTGAGGTGACAAATTTTTAAAATTAAATTTAACATTAATATTACTATTATTATTAATATTAATATGGACAGTTCATTCTGACCGGAGAACTTAGTCTCAGGTGCTTCTCTTGCTGAAGGAGTGCAGGGCCGGCTCCAGCATTTTGAAGGTCCTAAACAAGTTCCAAAAATGAGACCCACATCTCTCTATATAATTTTTGTATAATACAAAATCCAGCAAATCCAAAATACAATATAATTAATTCTAAGCAACTCCAAATTTTAAATTTATAACAAAGTTTCTGGATGTATTCATATTATACTATAAACAACTGGATGACAGAATATGGATAAAAATAATAATTCATATGCAAAGTAGTCGAAGATAACAAATATTATGTGAGGATAAATATGGATGAAACTTTACAGAAGATGGAATCATGAATCATACATAATTTTTTTGGATGAAATTATATTCTTGTACATGGATAAAAATTATAAAAATAATTGACAATAATAACATCACTCAAGGGCCAGGGAACCTCCCTAGTCCCCACTAGTGCTTACTCCCTCCCACCAAGTAAAAACATAGTCATAAAAAAAAAAAATAGTAAGTGCAAAAAAAAGGGTCAACCTCACTCAAGCAAGGATCAGGCTTCTTCTTGTCGTGACTAATGAAATCGTTTCAAGTTTAGCCGCCGAAAAGAAGCAAAAATGAAAAAGAAGATGCTATTAGAGATATATAGAGAGAGAGAGATGATATTAGCTTAACAAATGCTAAGTGGAAAGGGGAAGAGTGCTTTTTTTTTCAGATTTTTCGTGGTAGAGGGGATGAAGAGGCAGCTTGAAAATATGGTGACAATTTTTTTTTATAGGTTTTATTTGATTCTTCTCCAGGCAGTCATAGACTTCCCTAGGTCCATAATTTTTTTTACCGGGCCCAAAAAAACTGCTGCTTCAAAAAAAAATGGAGGTCCCCTTGGGGGAGGAGGCCCTAGGCGCATGGGCGGATCTAGAGGTAGGGTGGGGGTGGCTGGAGCCCACTCAAAAAAAAATTACATTTTTTTCTATATAAATTTTTTTTTTTGCTTTTTTATATATGGATTTATTTACTTCCAGCCCACCTAAATTTTTGCCAGCCCACCCTAACTATAATTTCTGGATCCGCCCCTGCCTAGGCGGCTGCCTAGTTCGCCCCCCCCCCCCCCCCCCCCCCCCCCCCTCGGAGCCGCCTACGAATAGGGGTGGCGATTTTGCCCTCATACCCTCTACCCTAGCCGGGTACCCTGTACCCTCAGGTGCCCACGGGTACCCTCTACCCTTCGAGGGCATGCCCTACCCTTACCCTCTTGGAATTATGGTAGGGTAAGGGTTTTATTCTGTTACCCTAGTGCAATTACCCGGGTACCCGCTCTACCCTCTGCCCTGTAACCCTACCCTGAACCCTACCCTACCCTGAATCACTACCCTATCCACTACCCGTTAACCCTAACCCTTTAAAACCCTCGACCCTACCCTTCTCCCAACCCGCTTTGTAATTTTGTATAGTCCCACTGCCATAGTATTACTACTACTTGTAGTTTTTTGTAATTAGTATTTAGGATTAGGAGAACTACATGGTGCTTGATCCTAAGGAGTCAGGTCTAGCCCCCTCCTTGGGTATGTAGGCAGCCCAGGTTCTACTATATAACTGGGTTCAGCGCCTTCAGTAAAAAAAATATTCTTCCTGTTATTTCTTGTTAAGTTGTTATAATTTTTGAATGCTGTCAAAATCTGAAAAAAATAAAATGGAAAGAAAAAATATTCCCCCCCTGTTTACTAGCAAAAAATTTGATTTTCAAAGTTAAAAAAATAAAATGGCAAGGGTAATACCCTTACCCTCCCTACCCTGACCCTCAGCTACCCTGTGAGGGTAAAGGGCAAGGACGGGTAATGGGTATTGGTTTTTTGGAAGAGGGCTACCCTACCCATATACCCTACCCTACCCTGCCCTCTTCCTGCCCTTACCCTACCCTACCCTACCCATCGCCAGCCCTACCTACGAAGGAGTGTGACGAGTATGGAGGGGTACTGCTATGGTCTGAGTTATGCATGTACTTGTAATGTGATGACGATGAGACTAGATATAGCAAGACCATTTGGTGGGGTGGGGGAAGGTGATGGTTTTGTAATTGTCAGCGTTCAAAGTATTGTTTTAGTGTGCTGTTACTGAGAGTCCTAAAATTTTGTCTTGTATTCTTATAACTTTATTCATTCAAATTTGAAATATGTTCATGTATTAAAATTGACATTAACGCATTCATGACTTGAAGTCCAAACATTCATAAATTATATCAGATTTAATACATGGACATATTTAGAATTTAAATGAATAAAAAAGAAGAAGAAGACAATAAGATAATATTTTAGAAGTGTCAATAATGATATCCTTATTTTAATATCGATGACCTGAACATATGTTCGAGATAAAGCTGGAAATGGAGTACTAGTTGTCAAATTATGGTGTGTAAGTGTTTGGAATTCAAACATTTTAAGAAATTAAATGGTTTCTTTATTAGGGATCATTTTTTATTCATCCACCAAAAAGACAACCTTGAATGTAATGTCTAACGTCACACAAGTTTTGATGGATGAACAAAAATCGTCTATTCTTCATTTTCTTTATTCTGGTGATTACATAGCCCGGCTCGGAGCCTAGATAATTTAGGCATGGCTTTGAGTTCCAAATTTTTATATAGACTCTAATTTATTTATTCTGGAAATTGCTGAGAAACCCAATTTCGGGGTGGACTTTTATGAAATGCCCACCCGCTGGATAAGTTTTATGAAATACCCAGAATTAAGTATTTTCACGTTAAATATTCCAAGATTCCCTTTTAGATGCCACCCGCTAGAAACTGCTATTTTTATAATACCGAAACTACCCCTCCGCGCGAATTGGTCATCTATATGTATTTGAATTCAAAAAACTCAGATCTGGATTACGATTTTCGTCTTCTTCTTCTTCACGGAAAATCTGAATTCCATTGCTCTCATATTCAGCAGAGATCGCAAAGATCGTTCGTAGTTCGGTGTGTTTTTCTTCAGTCGAACTCAGATCATCGCTCGTCATCATCATCACCATCATCATCATCTTCATCGTGGAGACATTTGAACTCAGATCTTCAATTGTGGAGAGAAGATCTTTCTTCTTCTTTTCCATAAGAATTATCATCGCTTTGAAAGAAGAACGAAACTCTTTATTCCTGAAAAAACTAAATTACACGTTTTAACACTGGAAATGATCATTCTCCGTCTTAATTAGGACGGAGAATGCCATTCTCCGTTTTATTTAGGACGGAGAATGCCATTCTCCGTCCTAATTAACACGGAGAATGACATTCTCCGTTTCCGTCTTAATTAGGACCGAGAATGTCATTCTCCGTCTTAATTAGGACGGAGAATGGCATCCTCCGTTTTATTTAAGACGGAGAATGGCATTCTCCGTCCTAATTAACACGGAGAATGGCATTCTCCGTGTTTCTAACACGGAGAATGGTCATTCTCCTGCGTTTTAACACTAGAATGACCATTCTCCGTGATAAATTACACGGAGAATGGCATTCTCCGTCCTAATTAAGACGGAGAATGGTCATTCTCCGTTTAATTTAGCACGGAGAATGGCCATTCTCCGTCTTAATTAGGACGGAGAATGCCATTCTCCGTTTTATTTAACACGGAGAATGACATTCTCCGTTTCATTTAACACGGAGAATGGCATTCTCCGTGTTTCTAACACGGAGAATGGTCATTCTCCTGCGTTTTAACACTGGAATGACCATTCTCCGTGTAAATTAAGACGGAGAATGTCATTCTCCGTCCTAATTAAGACGGAGAATGGTCATTCTCCGTGTAAATTAAGACGGAGAATGCCATTCTCCTGCATTTTATGTTAGCTGAAACTTTGGAGGGCCATAACTTTTGACTGGGAGGTCGAAACGAGGTCCCGTTTGTCACAAAATGAGCGTATCGTCGAGGAGACTGAAAGTAACAGCTTCATCGTTAGACGGCCTTCCGAAATTTTAGATTCGCAAAAAAATGATGTTTGGACCTCCGTTTTAGCACTTTTGTCGTTCGTCCCGGTCTTTCCGAAATTTTTCGATGAGTTTTTGAAGATTTTTGAGGAGAAAACCTAGATTCGAAAGTGAGCAGCGTATGGAAGAAGATGGAGTATTGAAACGTTTTTTAAGAGCAGTTTTGTGGGTGTTTCCAATAAATTAAAAGGAAGGGCAAAAGGGTCATTTGGAACCCGCTTTGGATAAGTTTCTCTAATTCTAGGCACGCGATGAAAGTTTTTTTAGCGGTGGGTTTTACATAAAACTTTTTTAGTTTTTGGGCATTTCATAAATCTTCCCTTATTTATTTTTACAAATGTTCAATTTGTTTAAGTTTTTTTCTTCTAATTTTTACAAAGAACCAAACAAATTACATAAGTTCCAAATTTTGTAAATATGACCCATTTTTAGGATCAACCATATTTTTGCTAGAGTCGCTCTTCTTGACTATAGTTTTAGGGTATGCTTGAGAGGATGGATCATATCATTTTAAAGGATTATTTAGTTATAGATCTCCTATAATATTTGATATTAATTTTAGATCTCCATTTATACCATTTATTGTCCAAAATTATTTTAGGGTTAATTGTATTAACTATTCCTATGTTTTACACTTATTACACGGACCATCCCTGCTTTGAAACTAATTACACGGACACCCCCCTATAGTTTCTGTTTTCTATAGAAACTAATAACACAGATCATCCCTATGGTTAATAAAATGTACAAAGGAGAGGGGTAGGTAGTGTAATTATCTTCGGAATATGGGTAGTCCTTGTAATACTCATGAAACATAGGAGAGATCAGTGTAATTAATCCATGTAAGCACTGCTCCATGTAAGCAATAGCTGGTTGTCAAATACTGCTCCATGTAAGCAAACCCTAGCATATCGTGTCTATAGAATTGTATAAAATTATGTCGATAACGATAACATTGTTATATTTTACATTTTCAGGCGTGGATATATGAGCATTTTCCGACGCTCAATAGGGCTACTCTTAATCGAAATTATGATGAGCAGATGCCCAGGATGTGTAGGTGGAGGCCGACTACGATAGATACCAGACATCCACATACGTTGGCTACCCTACGTGTTGCTCTAGAAGATCTGAGGGCAAAGGAGGTGAAACAATAGTAACTTGAACTAGCATTTACTTACCACTCTAGTATTCCACATTAATTAGTAACTCCTTAAGTAATGAATGCATGTTGTAGATTATTTGGCATCCATATCAGGATCTGCGAAATAACACTCATCATGTGCAACCAGTTGCACTATTTAGAGGTCCGATGTTTTGTCATGAAATTGAGGAGCCTCACATCCCAGATAGAGTGCTTCGTCAGTTTGGTTACGTACAGACTATCCCGAGCACGTTGAAATTGAGAACCGCTGCAAAAGGGAAGAAACCGTCGACCTATGTCCCGCCAGACTACCCTTGGGCTGTGTCACGCCCCAGAACCAGAATACTGGAGAGTAGGGGCAGACATAGCCAGCTACGTATATGAAATGGAATCCATCTCGCTATACGGTCACGACTGTCTAGATACATGAGGGTTCACTACAAGCCAACAGTCTCCTATGGTTATGAACAAGCCTAGTGTCTCAATCACAAGCAAGTAAGTAAAGTCACAAGATGTATGATCATTAAATACACAATAATAAGGCGTCCCAAATATTACATATTCAGCTGATCATGAAGCTAGTCGTTACAAAATATTAGGACTAGCAAAAGTTTAGTCATACATGATCAACCCTAGGATCTGTTAATCATGTTACAGCCCGTAGGCAGACAGTAAATAAGTGTAATCGAGCTAAACAGGTGCTCGTCGGCTAAATGCCTCAAAAGAATATTTTTATAATAGAGTGGGAGAGCCAAAAATAACCCACTCGTTGCCCTGGTTACGCCTGGTGTTCACCATCGGGCTGGAAAAGCGGTAGATCCTCTGGAGCTGCTCCGAAATCTGGCCATAGAAAACAGCTGAGTCAGATCCCAGAAAGATCAAGTGCCACAAAGGAAGCTTCACTTAGGAACTAAAACCAGCAATTAGCACAATAGTATAAATTAAAGTAAGAACTAGAAATAAAGAAAATACATCAGGGTGATAAACGACGAGATAACCATGGAACTATTCAGATGACCATGTTACAACCCGTAAACCAAACAAGGACCGGGGTTGTAACCCTTCGTCTGAACAGAACTTGGAATACTCACCATTTATCGATAAAAAAATAAATACAGGCATTCTGGTCATGCAGTAATTTGGAATAGAATCAGGACAAGACTAGACTGGTTAGACTCCATCCAATCATGTCACGGCCAAGCAAGAATTACGGCTTGATACTTTAACTAACTAGGGTTATCACAGGCCTAGTTACTAGCAAGATGCAGTGAGAATCTTCTACAGCCACAAGTCCTGCAGACCATCCAGGTTACCCGGGTTGAAAGATTTAGAGTTGAATTCAGGTGGATATATCGTCCAGGAGACGCATGTACCCTTAGGTAGCTTGAAGGGTGCAACACATGACAGTATGTAGGAAATGTGCCCTACTCGACGGCAGGCTACAGATCCCAAGGCGTGCCCAGGTAACGGGATTGCCTGTAGCTGGGAGATCTCTTTATGACTAGTGTATTAATCTAGTTATTAGCCTTAGTCCATTTCAATGGGTACTCCTGACCGTGGTACTCAGGAGTCCCCTCCTAGACATGATACAAGACAGGACTAGATTATTTGTACAAGCACAATCGCACACGGTGTCCGGGTTAATTAAACAGGTCATGTCATGTCAGGTAGCCGTCGCAACAGCTTATCAAGATATATCATGTCAGATAATCATGTCAAGAGTTCTGGTCAAGAGTGCGCCACGACGGGCCACCATCAGGTCATGTCATATTCACTTGTCAGCCCATGTCATGTACAATTGTTATTTCAATTATGCCAATCAAATCGTGATTTATCAAGTTCAGTACAAAAGGCGTAAGGATATAAAATGAGCATAAATATACCATAGGAGTTCCAAGGCATGGGCAAAAATAATAATAAGATAACAGTACAGAGCTATAAGAGTGTCATGCGGTTCAGGAATATGCGGCCAGGAATAATCTTATGCGGCTGGAAGGAGAACAGCCCATGCGGCTCAATAGGGTCAGGCGCATGCGGCTGATAAAGGAAAGCCTATACGGCTAAGGATATCAGTCCTCATGCGGCCAGCGGGATAAGAGGGCGCATACGACCATACGGCTGAGATGAATTGGGCCCATGCGGCTGAGATGAATTGGTCCATGCGGCTGAGACAAGAGCGGAGCCATGCGGCTGAAAAGGGTGCGCTTATGCGGCTCACGAGGGATGCTTCGCCTATGCGGCTATGGCAAGCAGGGCTTTATGCGGCTGGGTCGAGCAGTCTCATGCGGATGGGCTCACTGCGCCTAAGCGGTTAAGGACAACATTGAAATTATGCGGCTGGAAAGGACTTGGTCTATGCGGCCAAGAAGAAATAGGCTTATGCGGCTAGGTGAGCTCGGCCCTCATACGGCTCAGGTCCTTCCAGTCATATGGCTGAATAGAACACTGGCCGCATGAAATATTCATGCGGTCAAGTCAAGCACAGTTTATCTTCTCCAAAATTTCGAGAAGAACACCATGAGAGCCAAGTTCTCAAGCTCCATAAAACCTTCATCCGAAGCCCAAATTCGAACTTTCATAGGTCAAAATGGGGCAGAACAAGATTCTCTACAACATAGAACCATCAAAACTCAGAAATAATAAGATAAAGTAGTTCAAAATCCAAGATTTCTGAAAATAAAGTAAGCTTAGATCTACAAGAATCTAGCCATGGAAAGTGAAAATGCCAAGTATTAAAGTAAGTTAAAATGCTGTAAGGAAGAGAATGAAGCAATAAAATTAGAGTTCCTCCATGAAGCAAGTTGCACTTGCCTAAACCTCTCTCTCTCTCTCTCTGGTAGGTGAAGAAGTAAATAAAAGAAGAAGAGGTTAATGAAGAGAGAGAAAGAAGAATAGGTAATAAATACTAATGGTGGTGGTAGGTAGGGGGTTCACCCTTGGTCCATGATAAACCAAAGAAAACCGAGCCAAGCCGAACCAACCCAAGAAATAACCAAGCCAAGATGCAAGCTAAGCAAGGAATCATGCATACAAAATAAAATACGTACACGTATTCCAAAAATACGTAATACGGACAACAGGCATTACAACTCTACCCACCTTAAAAGAATTCCGTCCTCGAAATTTAATTAAGAGGCTAGAGAGACGAGGACAAGCTATATTAATCACAAGCAAGCTATAACTAGGCAGGCAATCACTCATTCAAGCAAGGAATTGAAGGCATGAGGCATAAGGAAGACATTATACCTCACGAGTCAAACAAGTCGGGATACCGCGATCGGATGTCATCCTCACGCTCCCACGCTGACTCCCCGAAAGAGTGATGGCCCCAAGCAACTCGGACTAACTTGATAGTCTTATTCTTGAGTGTCTTCTCTCTCCGGTCCAATATAGACGCGGGTCTCTCCTCATACGAAAGGTTGGTACCAATAACCAATTCCGAATGATCTAGGATGTGGCTCGGGTCCGGGATATATCGTCGTAATTAGGATACATGAACACGTCATGCACCTCGCTTAGCGACGGCGGAAAAGCGAGACGATAGGACACATCTCCTACTCGCTCCAGAATATCGAACGGCCCTATATACCTAGGACTAAGCTTTTTCCGTACGCCGAAACGAATGACGCCACGGTTAGGCGAAATCCTTAGGAATACATGGTCACCGACAGAAAACTCGAGAGGGCGCCGATGAGAATCGGCCCAATGGCGTTGGCGATCTTGGGCAACTCGAAGATGATCCCTGACTTTTCTGACTACTTCGACTGTTTGGACAATCATTTCTGGACCGAGCATCTGCCTCTCTCCGACATCATCCCAGGCTAACGGGGATCTGCACTTCCTACCATACAGTGCCTCGAACGGTGCCATCTGGATACTAGCTTGGAAGCTGTTGTTGTACAAGAACTCCACCAGGTGCAAGTGATCTTCCCACGAACCACCGAAGTCAAGTGTATAAGATCTCAACATGTCTTCAAGAGTCTGGATTGTACGCTCCGACTGACCATCTGTTTGCGGATGATATACTGAGATGAACTGGAGGTGAGTTCCCAAACTCTCCTGCAGGCTACGCCAAAAGTGTGACGTGAATCTTGAATCTCGGTCCGAGGTGATACTGACTGGCACTCCGTACAACCTGACAATCTGCCTGAGGTATATCTCTGCTAACTGAGCTGTCGACTGACCAACTCTGAACGGGAGGAAGTGAGCTACCTTCGTGAGCCTGTCAACTATAACCCAAATAGCATCTCGACCAGCTGGAGATCTAGGCAATCCGGTCACAAAATCCATGGTCACATGTTCCCATTTCCATTCTGGGATCGGCAAGGGCTGAAGAAGTTCGGCGGGCCTCTGATGTTCAATTTTAACCTGTTGGCAGACCAAACAACGAGAGACAAATTGGGCTATCTCCCTCTTCATGCCATTCCACCAAAAGTGCTGACGAATGTCACGGTATATCTTCGTACTGCCGGTATGAATAAAATACTGAGAACTGTGAGCCTCTGCCATGATTTTCTGTCTGATATCCCCGCTGGATACACAAAGACGCTTACCATACCTAAGTGTACTGTCTTCATGAATGTATAACTCTGGTCTTCGGCCTGCCTCACACTCTGCTCTGAGTCGTTGAAGCTTGGAATCTGCTGACTGCGCCATCCGGATCCTCTCGACTATAGTGGACTGAACTTGCATGATGGCCATCAATGCCACACTGGAAGGGAGGACAACTTCGATACCCATCTTCTGGAGATCTGCTAACAACTCTGGTTGCGCTGTTAGGAAATAAGCTCCGGCTCTCCTGCTCAATGCATCTGCAACGATGTTGGCCTTCCCGGGATGATACTGCAAGTTGACATCATAATCGACAAGCAGCTCCAGCCATCTCCTCCAACATATGTTAAGTTCCTTCTGGGTGAACACATACTTCAGGCTCTTATGGTCGGTGAAAATCTCCACCCTATCTTCGTACAGGTAGTGCCTCCATAACTTAAGTGCAAACATTACTGCTGCCAGTTCTAAGTCATGGGTTGGATAATTCCTCTCATGATCACGAAGTTGTCGTGAAGCATAAGCTATTACCTTCCCATGCTGCATCAGAACACATCCTAAACCCCTGTCCGAAGCATCACAATACACTGAGAATCCTCCGGTTCTATCTGGAAGCACAAGAATGGGAGTCGTCATCAAGCCTCGCTTCAACTTCTCAAAAGAATCCTGGCACTCTGTTGTCCAAGCAAACTGCACCTCCTTGCGGGTCAATTGGGTCAATGGCGCTGAAATCCGAGCAAAATCTGAAATAAATCGCCGGTAATAGCCGGCCAATCCAAGAAAACTGCGGACTTCTGCAACTGTGCTGGGCACTGGCCACGACTCAATGGCCACGATCTTATGGGGATCCACTTCTACTCCTCCTCTGGTGATAATGTGACCCAAGTACGAAATGCGATCGAGCCAGAACTCGTATTTACTGAACTTGGCATACAACCGGTGCTCTTTAAGAATCTGAAGAACCACACGGAGATGCTGCTCATGCTCCGCTTCACTCCTGCTATAGACCAGGATGTCATCCAAGAACACAATCACAAACTGATCCAAATAGGGCATGAAAATACGATTTATGAGATCCATGAATACAGCCGGCGCATTGGTCGCTCCAAATGGCATCACTAGGAACTCCCAATGCCCATACCTCGATCTAAAAGCTGTCTTCGGAATGTCCTACTCTCTGACCCTGATCTGATGATATCCTGAGCGCAAGTCGATCTTCGAGAATACTGTTGCCCCTTTAAGCTGATCAAACAAGTCATCTATCCTCGGAAGAGGATATCTGTTCTTGATTGTCACTGAGTTCAAGGTACGATAATCAACACATAACCTGGATGTACCATCCTTCTTTTTCACAAGAAGTATCGGGGCTCCCCAAGGCGATCCACTAGCACGAATGAATCCCTTGGCTCGAAGTTCTTCAATCATCCTGTACAATATCTCTAGCTCTGATGGCGCCATCTTGTAGACTCTCTCTGACACTGGGGCTGTCCCGGGAATCAAGTCATAGTGAGCTCGATCTCCCGCTCTGGCGGCATACCTGGAAGTTCTTCTGGGAAAACATCTGGAAATTCTTCGACTATCCGGGGCAACTGTACTGCTGCTACCGTCATCCGCAACACTGGAGGAGAAGGCTCAACTGCGCCTCGGGAAAAGAAAAACTCTGGCTCGCCTGGAATGCTAAAAACAACCCTACCAATATGGCAGTCTATTCTAGCATACTGGTTCCTCAACCAATCCATCCCTAAGACCACATCATAATCGACCATCGGGAACTCTATCAATCTAGCAGAAAATTTCTTACCGCTAACTACGATTCGACACGAGGAAAACACCCTATCGACTCCCACAAGTCCGTTACCAGTAAGTATATTGAGCCTTACTGATAATAACTCGGGTTCCAATCCTATCCGTGTTGCGAATCGTGCAGACATAAAAGAATACGATGCACCAGAATCAAATAAAGCTAAAAATGGAAAGGAGTTGACGAGAATAGTACCTGCCACTACCTCTCCTGGTGCCAATACTTCCTCTGCGGTCATCACCATAGCCTGACCATGCCCTCGGGGTGCTGGTCCCCTCTACTGAAATTCTCGCTGCCGATTCTGACTCTGGGCTTGGGCTTGAGTATGCTGCTGGGGGTTCTGCTGCTGGAAAACCTGGGATTGAGGCGGCAAGGGCCTCGGCAATGGATACTGCTGCTGCTGGACCGGAGCTGGTCCTCTCACCGAAGAGCTAGAAAGGTTGGACGATGATGAACTACCCCTATTCGGGCAGGATCCAACCCTATGGTCTGCTGCTCCACAAGCCAGACACAATCCCTGTGCCCTGCGGCACTCTGCCACTACGTGACCTGGCTTCCCACAATGAGAACATCCCACTGCGAAAGTCTGCTTCTGCTTCTGCTGCTGCTGAGGGTACGCTGGGACTGAATGCTGAACCGACATCACTGAGGCCGCCCACCTCAAAGCTCCAATAGTCAAAGCCCTGGCTGCCGGGGCTGGGGCTGAAGACTGATTCATCTGACCGTAGGATCTCTTCCGACCTCCGACCCTATCCACAATCCTCTGGGAGGTATACTCATGCCTCCTAGCTGCTCTCAAGACTGCATCAAAAGTCTGATGCTCAAACTGTTCAACTGCCAACAAAATCTCCAGGTGAAGCCTCTGCTGAAATCGCTGGGCTCTATCATACTCGGTTGCCACCAAGGTGGGAGCAAACCGACTGAGTCTCGAAAACTCGACCGCATATCCGTCGACCGTTCTGTCCATCTGCTTCAGATTGGTGAACCTCGTCTGTAGGTCATACCGAGCTACAGCATCAAAATACTTGGTCTGGAATCTCTCTCTGAATACTGTCCAAGCAATGGGTACTTCTAATCCAACAGCCTGAGCCGCCCACCAGTTGCGGGCAAGATCCAGCAACTGCAGGCGCACCACGGCTACCTTCTCGATCTCTGGGGTCCTGGCTGCTTCTAGAATCACCTCTGTGTCCTGAAGCCAGGCATCTGCTGCGATAGCATCTTCATTACCGTCAAAGAATGGAGGGTTCAAGCGCTTGAAGCTGTTGGCTGCGCTGTTACCCTGATGACCTCCTCCGGTCAAAGCATCCGTCACTGTCTGGTACAAAGCATCTCCATGACGATCTTGGAAAGCTATCAAGGTCCTGACGAGACCTACCAAAGTGCCATCATCAGGTTCGGCAGGCTGAACTGGCTGGACTGGTGGCTCTCCGTCAGAAGGTACGACTCTGGAGGCTACCCCAGAATGCTGGACTTGATCTCCAGGTTGCTGCTGATCCGCGGGAAGTGTTCCGTCTTGCTGACCGGCAGGTCCAGGAATGATGTCGCTGAAGAAGACGACATGGAGAATAATAAGGAAGGACCAGGACAGATCAATGATACAAGCATATGATCAGGACAAGAATCTAGGGATTCAGAAGATACGAGCAGAGATCAAGAGCGAATACTGATTGAGACATCTATTCGGTAAACCCTCACATATCTTGATTTACAAGACCTGCATGGGCCACCACTTAAACCATGTCACGCCCCATAACCAGAATACTGGAAAGCAGGGGCAGACATAGCCAGCTACGTATATGAAATAGAATCCATCTCGCTATACGGTCACGGCTGTCTAGATACATGAGGGTTCACTACAAGCCAACAGTCTCCTATGGTCATGAACAAGCCTAGTGTCTCAATCACAAGCAAGTAAGTAAAGTCACAAGATGTATGATCATTAAATATACAATAATAAGGCGTCCCAAATATTACATATTTAGCTGATCATGAAGCTAGTCGTTACAAAATGTTAGGACTAGCAAGAGTTTAGTCATACATGATCAACCCTAGGATCTGTTAATCATGTTACAGTCCGTAGGCAGACAGTGAATAAGTACAATCGAGCTAAACAGGTGTTCGTCGGCTAAATGTCTCAAAAGAATATTTTTACAATAGAGTGGGAGAGCCAAAAATAATCCACTCGTTGCCCTGGTTACGCCTGGTGTTCACCATCGGGCTGGAAAAACGGTAGATCCTCTGGAGCTGCTCCGAAATCTGGCCATACAAAACAGCTGGGTCAGATCCCAGAAAGAGCAAGTGCCACAAAGGAAGCTTCACTTAGGAACT
Source organism: Iris pallida (assembly GCA_029216955.1). Lineage (NCBI taxonomy): Eukaryota > Viridiplantae > Streptophyta > Magnoliopsida > Asparagales > Iridaceae > Iris > Iris pallida. The sequence goes on along the minus strand of JANAVB010035820.1, from coordinate 17,459,901 downwards.
AAAACCAGCAATTAGCACAATAGTATAAATTAAAGTAAGAACTAGAAATAAAGAAAATACATCAGGGTGATAAACGACGAGATAACCATGGAACTATTCAGATGACCAGGTTACAACCCGTAAACCAAACAATGACCAGGGTTGTAACCCTTCGTCTGAACAGAACTTGGAATACTCACCATTTATCGGTAAAAAAAATAAATACAGGCATTCTGGTCATGCAGTAATCTGGAACAGAATCAGGACAAGACTAGACTGGTTAGACTCCATCCAATCATTTCACGGCCAAGCAAGAATTACGGCTTGACACTTTAACTAACTAGGGTTATCACAGGCCTAGTTACTAGCAAGATGCAGCGAGAATCTTCCACAGCCACAAGTCCTGCAGACCATCCAGGTTACCCGGGTTGAAAGATTTAGAGTTGAATTCAGGTGGGTACATCGTCCAGGAGACGCATGTACCCTTAGGTAGTGTCACGACCCGTACCCTGAAGAGGGGCACGAGCACGTGGTTACGTCCAGCCTACGCTGCAGTATCGGCGGGCCCAATTGGTTGCTCTATTTTGAAGTCAATCGAGAACCACATTTCTTATGAAATATGGAAGGATCCGATTAGTTACTTACCTTGTATATAGATTAACTATTCGAAATAATAGATATATGTAATATTGGATCTTTATTTTTTTATTTGCAGAAAAGCTCGCGCCTTTCGAGGGTAATAAACCATGCGAAGATGTGTAGTACGTGGGGATTTAATGAGTTGAAAGAGAGTGTGAAGGAAAAAATCACCCCACCGGATTGCAGTATTTGGCAAAATACTCGTATCAGATATTGGACCATGCAATAATTTCTGCATTTGTGGAGCGCTGGCATCCAGAAACTAACAGCTTCCATCTCGCAGACGGAGAGTTGACAATCACCCTTGATGATGTCCACCACATTTTAGGGCTTAGAGTTGATGGTCGTCAAATGTCGATGGACTATTCCGTGGGCGACTTCGACCTGTATGATGAGATGGTGGATTTGGTTGCCAATTGTCTCGGTGTCGAATCCAAGACTTTCGTCACAATCCCGGAATCTAAAAAGTCTTATGGAGTTCCTTTAAGTTCTTTGAGGAATACTTTCAATGATGACGCCGACGATGCTGACGACAACAATGCTAATGACGACTTCGTGGCCCGTGGATACATGCAGTTCATCCTAGGAGCCGTCGACATTACAGACAAGTTCGGGACAGCGATACATGCAAAATATCTAAACAATTTTACGGACTTGAACGTTGTGGATGAAATATCATTCGGAAGTGGTATACTAGCACACCTCTACCGCGAACTTGGTGCTGCATCTCGAGTTGAGTCGAAGACAATAGCTGGTTGTCAAACACTGCTCCATGTAAGCAAACTGTCACGACCCGTACCCACTGTTAGGGTACGAGAACGTAACAACGCCCAGCCTACGCCGCAGTGTCGGCGGTAGAACGCTGTCCTAGGTCAATCATCTATCAATATCAAGTACCTGTACAGTTTATACTCTCCGAATGGAGGTGACATAACAATATACATCTCAATCATATCTAGGGTAGAAGAACGAAAGACAGATAGATAGATAGTAACTCAAGAGAACAGTATCATAGATGAAATAAGACTAAGTGTCTAAGATACATAACATCCAGAATGTCAACTCATAATACAAGACTAAGAGTCTATACATAACTCAACATCTCAAAATACAACTCAGATGTGAGACAAAAGTAAATATAGAAAAGACTGCCTAGGCTAAACTAGTCTAGACTACTGGAACAACATCCTCAGCTGCAGGTGGATCCTGCTGAGGGTCCACAACATAAGTATCATCTAGTCCTGCTCCATAATAGGTAGACACCAGGGCCTCCTCCTCATCCTCTGTAATATTTTCAACAGGTCCAATCAGGACGGGAACGAGCACAATACATCTCACGCAGTGCATAGAATGATAGGAGATATAAAGCATGCAATAGAGTAAAATACAGGAACTGCTGAAGGAAGATACATGTAGCAAAAGAGATAGCTGTAAAGGAAATATCTACTGTATATAGAGAACTAGCAGTGTCTAGTGAGTCAGAGTAAAATATAGACATGTGAACTGGCATAGGAGATTCATGATTACAGCTAGAAGTGATTCATGACTACAGCTACTGGGGTAATATCCACATGACTATTTCCACTCCCCCATCCCCAATCAATACACAAGGATCCGTTCAAGTTATGTTAAGATTCGTGATAAGCCCATAAATGGGAGATTCATGAGAGGCTCTGTGAATCATGAGAGTACATGAGTCACAAGCGATTCGTGAATCTATGAAAGCATAGAGATACATGATGATAGTGAAAAGCACAAACATGCTGTATCTGATGCTCCCGAAGGGGATAACATCTCATGAAAAGATCCATATAGTACCAATCCGTGATAACAATCGTGTCAGCATCAAGTAAAGTAATCTAGAGCAAGAATATAAATCCTGGCAAGTATGAAACGATCAGAGAATGTACTCGCCTGATAACTGAATGTCTGAAGAAGATATACTGTCTGAGGAGAGGTGTATGGCTCCTAATCAGAGCAATACAAGTCACAATATATCCACAATGGTAAAAATAAAGTATACAATGCATACTACATGATTCTAGGTCAATCTGGTCAAAAGTCAACTCTGGGTCAACTCTAATAGTCAAACTAGGTCACAGGAAGTCATACTAAGTCAAATAGAGTCAAACAAGGTCAAACAAGTTAAATACTAGTCAACATGATCAATCTGGGTCAAGTCTAGGTCAAACTTAGACCAACTAAGGTATTGGTCAAATAAAGACCAGTCAGTAAGGTAATTAGGTCAAACAAAGACCAGTCAATAAGGTAATTAGGTCAGACTAGTTAAACTAGTCATTTTAGGTTAGTCCTAGTCAAATCTAGGTCAATTAGGTCAACTTTGACCTAAGGTTGACTTTGGTCAACCCTTAGTCAACAAGGGTCAACAAGTTGGGTTTATGTCCATTAGGGTTAGCCCCAAACCATAGGCTAATAATCTTGGCCATAGGCTAGTGTTTAGGTTTCTATATAAACCTATACTAGAAGTCATACTATATATATATATATATATATCTATATATATAGACATACACTATCTATCTACTACCCAATACCAATATGTAATACTCTATATAATACAACCCACACTCACATATATATACATAATACCATGTATAATCTAATACAATATATATATATATATATATATATATATATATATATATATATATCAATATATATATATATATACATATTTATATATATATAACTTATATATATTACTATATATATAGAGACATAGAGAGAGACAAAAGGGTGAGAGAGAGAGGCTGTGAGACAATGAGAGAGAGAGGGATAGAGGGGGACTGAGAGAGAGAAAAACTGAAATGGGGGGGGGGGGGGTCCCTGTTCAGTCACTTAACAGTGACTGAACACACCAAGAACACACACACAAATACACACACTCACACCTATATATACATATATGTATATATACATGTATATACACCCATTGAACCCCAAAATTTATCCACACACACATAAACATATATACTAAGTATATACATACTAAAATACATATATATAATGTATAATTTATATCAAAATTAAGTTTGAAATCCATTTTTGCAAAATCTGGAAAATCCTAAAACAGGAAATAGTGGACTGTTAACTCGATACTAGGTAAACCAAAATACATACTCGAAACCGAGCTATGGCTCGAATATCTAGGTTGGTAATTGATGCCCCATAGGTATAAGTGTCGTGTGTGTCGGTGGGGGTCCACCACGACACGACACGGCGTGTCCAAACACCCAAAAACCCAATCGGGTAAAACCTAACACAGTGCAGTGCACAGGCATCGTGCACGCGTGCACTTAGCTCTAGGACACGACACACGTGTCTAGAAGTCTCGTGCACGTGTGGGTAGGTTCACCTAGGGTTGGTCTAGGGTTTAGGTAGCCTGTCTCGTGTCCACGTGTCCTCAGGACACGGCACGAACTCTGTATCAGTCGAAGAAAATCGACTGATACTCAGTGTTCTGCACCGCGTCGTGCATGGGTTCTCGTGTCTCGTGGACACGACACGAGCCACGTGGGGCCTCGTGGTCATGCCCACGTGTAGCCCACGTGTAGGGCTACACACTCGTGCAAACACGAGGTGTCCTAGTGTCGTGTCCAAGTGATACGAAGGCCGTGTCCAAGTCGGGTTTCCACAGAAACTGTGCGCGTGCACGACAGTGCACGACCAGTGCACGTGTCCTTGTGTCCTCGATACGACACGAGCACACCCCAAATTTTGGGTACTACTTTTCAGTCAATGCCCCTACGTGCATGCCAAATGGCAAGTGTCCAAGTGGTGTATGTGTCGAGAAAACGTGTCTAGGTAGCAGGACATATTTTGTGTACTGTGCAGTGTCCAGACAGTGGAAAAACTGAGAGCTTTGTGTCCAGTTTTGGACACGACACAAGCTCTAAATGTGCTTAGTGTATAGGGGTTAGGTTTAGCTAGGTCTAGGCTAGAATTTGGTTCAAAAACATTTGGGAGACAGTGAGTAATTTACACTATGACAGAACACAAAATATATTAAATTTCAAATAGGATACGTGTCCGATACGACACCAAAACACTTCTAATTTCCACCAAATTTGACCTACAGTTCAGGTAGTCCTATATGAATGCAATTATGAAGAAAAACCAGGATTTTAACTAAGTTTGAGAGTATTTACCTATTGGTGCAATCCAATGAAAATCAAATGAAAGGGGGGGTGTGTATCCTTCAACTTGATGATGTCCAATGCTTCCAAATCCTTGATTTCCATCCTCCCTTAGTATCCTTGATGTTGTAGGGTCCCAATGAAAGAGACTAGAGTGAATTTGGATCTATATTGCTCAAGTTATGAAGGGTTGAAGGAAAAGGGATTTTCTAGGAATTAAATTCATGTAAATTCTTCATGAATGAATGAAATGAGATTATATAGAAGGGTGGCTGCTAGGGGGGTGCCCTATGGCCGGCCAAGACAAGGGGGGGGTGTCCTAGGCTTGCTTCTTGGTTAAGGCAAGGACTTTCATGGTAAAGGCTTGATATTTTGAGTAAATCAAGCAAAATATCATATGTAAAATATCTAGATATTTATCTCACTTTAACCCAATGTAAATATCTATCCCCTAATCATTCTAGGTTAGTAGCTAACCTCTAGATTAGTGCTAAACTAGGTTAGGGACTAACATGACACTTAACAACAATTAAACAATAATAAAAACACATATATCCAAATAATTCTAAATAAATCCTAGAAAATTACCAAAATACCCTTTAGGCTAAAAATCACTAATTTGGTGTTCTAAGCCTATGGCTAAGCTCTCATGGTCATGGCAACTTCTAGGTTAGAGAAAACTAGGGTTTACACTAAGTTATACTAACCAAAATCACACAGTCATAAGTCATGACTTAGCATGACTTTAGAAAATGGTTTAACTCAACTAAAACCACCAGAAAATCATACCATGACTAGAATACCACTAATAAATAATAGAAATAATAAATTTTCAAAAATTCCCAATTTCAGAAAACAGAGTGTTACAATTCTACCCACCTTAAAATAATTTCGTCCTCGAAATTTAGATGGTCGTACTCCTCCTGGGTCAAACCTCCAACAATCAGGGACGAAGCCACAATCTAGGCAACATACAAGGTCAACAAGCAAAATATGGGTAGTAGACCTATACTGGGTCATGTCCAAAAAATTGGCTAACAGTTTTAGGTCATAGGGTGTCCTTAAATCAATTCGAAGCCAAAAGTAACTCCATGGGATAAATCAGGATGGAGTCTTGGGTCAGAAAAATCGTACTAAGCAAATGAAGCATATGATGGTATGCCTGAGTGGGACACTAAGGTCATGGCTGTAGTACGTCATGTCTAGGTCTGGTATGTGAAGTCAGTTTTGAGAAAACAACTAGTCTTGTGCTCCAAATTTAAAAGTCACGGTAATGTGCCTACGATGATCACAATTTAGAGTGGGAAAGGTCTATGGCCTAAATTGAACCAAAAATCGTGATGAAATAGTGGTACCAGGGGGACAGGTTAAATGGAACAGTATGTGGTCTCATCTAGGTGCACTAGTCATTCTAGATCAATACTGTCCTATGGTATCAAATGTACAAGCAATCTAAGGTATCCTAATTGGGAAGGTAAGGGAACAACAATCATCAAGGCTATAGGCCGTCTACCATCCTATATGAAAAATGGATCATTAACAAGTAAGTGAGAAATCATTAAAAGTTACTATTCCATAAAATGGTAAAAGAAAATTGAAAATTTAGGCACAAACAATCACAAATAGATTTTAGTCTTGACACGATCTAAGTTGATCAATTTCAGGATAAATCGAGATTGGGCAAGATGGGAAATCAATGAAATCAAGTATGAGCACAAGCATCCAATGATGAAGATCCAGGTCATGATTAAATTTAATCCAACTGGATATGAATACGAGGTTCATAGGTGATGAAAATAATTCCAAGGAGAATTGTCAAGGCTGTTGCGGATAAGATTCTAAGGCAAGTTTAACTGTGTCTCCATCCACGTAGATTAATATATGAAAAGCGAACCAAAAATGCAATAGGTTGATCAGACCATCATGCGCCGGTTCTGATTAGATAATATGTTAGAGGGTGCGCACCCAATAAAATATATCATGATCAAGCTCGAAAGGGATAAGCTTGTAAAACTTAAGGATAAATTTATAGCATAAGATATAAGTAAGGGTGAAAATGATGAAAGAAAATACCTAGTCCAAGATTCTTAACCAATCGGGTCAAGCATTCAAGATAAGGTACGAGGTTAAGTATTTGAGGCTTCAAGCAGAACACCATCACATGCCAGGTCGAAAGAATTGAGCCAAGGTGGATCTCTAATTGAAATAAGAATTAATTTAGTATCATGGTAGAGGTTATAGTTTAGCCATTTGACCAGAAAATCATGTCAAGGAAATAGAGTACAAGGAGACGGGTTTTAATGGGACATGGAATACCTACATGAAGGTAGGCTAGTCTAGGTCTTACATGTGAAGTTTGTTGGAAGGTAACAGCTAGTATTATACTCTGAATACCTAAGTCATGGTAAAGGACGTCCAAGGATCTAGAATAGAAAGTGGGAGTTCGAGACGTGACAAATTGATGCAAAAATTGAAGAAGATCAAATTAACTCATGAAATAAAATTAATCAGGAATCTAGTAAATAATTTAGGAACACAGTACTAGGGATAGATAGGCTACTAGAGTAATATAGTTAGGGTTCGATCAATCAAGGGTCAAGGTTAGAAGGTCTCAATAAAGTCTTGATTTGAGGAAATGTCGAGTAAGTCAGGTTTGGGATACAGTCACATAGATTGGTAGAAAGAGTTTAAGCAAGGTGCAAAATAGAGAGGACAGTTCATTTCAATGAAAGGCAATTAGCAAGAGGATTAGATGGCAAGAAACAGATAATAGTTTTCTCATAATTGTGATTGAGTACCCTAAAATAAAAGATATTAATCTAACACTAAGAAATTAAAATCAACAACTACAAAAATTTTAAAATTATCAACTAACACCAGGATTCAAAGTTCTACAGTGAATCCTCCAAAATCAAATTTAATCAAGGAAAAAGGAGTTTAAATCGTAATTTCAAATGAGATTCTCAAGGGTCATCCCAGGAATCTCTCAAAGTATCCTAGCAGTGATTGAGTATCCATTCTCTCTAAGCCTATTCCTCTAATCCTATCGCAGGCTGTAGTGATACTCTAGTTCGAATATCACTACATAAACTCGAGACCTGCATGGGCCACCACTAAAAACGTGTCACGACCCGCACCCACTGTTAGGGTACGAGAACGTAACAACGCCCAGCCTACGCCGCAGTGTCGGCGGTAGAACGCTGTCCTAGGTCAATCATCTATCAATATCAAGTACCTGTACAGTTTATACTCTCCGAATGGAGGTGACATAACAATATACATCTCAATCATATCTAGGGTAGAAGAACGAAAGACAGATAGATAGATAGTAACTCAAGAGAACAGTATCATAGATGAAATAAGACTAAGTGTCTAAGATACATAACATCCAGAATGTCAACTCATAATACAAGACTAAGAGTCTATACATAACTCAACATCTCAAAATACAACTCAGATGTGAGACAAAAGTAAATATAGAAAAGACTGCCTAGGCTAAACTGGTCTAGACTACTGGAACAACATCCTCAGCTGCAGGTGGATCCTGCTGAGGGTCCACAACATAAGTGTAGGTCCTAAAAAATCAAGTTGCATCAATCAACAAAATCAAGAAATCAAAATATACATCATCTTGTTGAATTGCGCAGACAACAGATTGCGCAGCCAACCGATTGCGCATTCTAATTTGTGCACACAACCGATTGCACAAGCTGACGTGGCAGAAGTCATCATTACTAAATCAAATCAAATCTTTTCTGACAACTGACAGCACGGATAACAAGGAGTCTGTTCGTTTCCTGCGCCGCACAGAGCTCGAGGGCGGCTGACAGCTGGCAGCGCAAACCAATCCTGCGCAGTTTGAGTTTGCGCAAACCATGTATGCGCAATTCAACTCTGCGCACTCTATCAAACGTAACTGTTAAGTTACACGTGGCATTCATGCCATTGATTGTTCATTACGTGGCAACTGTTTATGCACGATCATGCGCATTTCTATCAAATCATGCCATATGTCCATGATAATCGGCCCACGATCCAGTAACTATCTGCGCAAATCAATGTTGCACAAACCAATGCTGCGCAAATCATCATGCGCAGTCCAAAATAACTGAAAGTTAGTTATTTCTAGAACTCTATAAATAGAGTTTCAAGTCTTCATTCAAGGGAGCAGAGATCAGATATCAAGATCAGAAATCAAAAATCAGAGAGTCCAGAAGTTCTTGCCAAAGTGCTGCTGCATTCTTCCGAGACTTTTGTCTTCAACTTCAGAGGCTTTTGCCTTCAATTTCCAGAGTTGTTTTCAACTTCAAAAGCTTCGTCTTTACAGTTCACATCGTCCAAGGGATAAAGCAATCGTCATCGAGATTGGATTCCTACAGTTGTAATTTTCCCAGAATTCTTGTAATCTTTATTACAGTTTGTATCAATAAAGTTCTATACTTTTATTTTTGCAAACAAAATGGCGACTCTGCTGGGGATAACTTTCTCCTCCGACGAGGAAGTAGCAACTCAATGTGACGTAGCGTCTATCGGGAAGACGCAGAAGACCCTGGTTGTCAAGGTCAACCAGACAGCCTACGAGGCAATGCTCAACTCTAAGACCATTCCCCGTACTGCAGCCACTTCTGCCAAGAGCAAAGTGCGCTCAGTTTGGGTCTCCAAGACTGCTGCACAATCTGGCAGTTTTGCCACCAAAGGTGCTGCACACTCTGTGGCACAATCTGCTGGCCAGTCTGTTGCGCAAACTGCTGTGTCAACTGCTGCACAGTCTGTCTCAGCAACTGCTGCACAATCTGTTGCAGTCAATGCTGCACAATCTGTTGCAAAAGTTGCACAAGCTACTTCATATGCTGCCTTGTCAAAACAGAAGACTCCTATGACTCTGGCGCAATTGGCAGTGGCTTTTCCTGCACAAAACAGCATTCCAGCAACCAAAGTGCATCCTAAGCACTCTAAAGCAAGAAATCCTACTTCTGTGGCCAGAACCAATGTACCCTCCACTCATGCGCAAATCACTTCTGCGCAAACTAAGAGAAACAGCCCTTTGGCTAAACTCTCTCCTTCTCATAATCAAGAGAAAATATCTGATTCTCCTCTTAAACATCCTGCTGTTCTAGCACAATCTACTAGGGGTAGTCTTTTGGCTATTCCTTCTCCTTCTCAGATCAAAGGAAAAGGCCCGTTGGTCTTTTCTCAAACTTCCTTGTCTCATGAATTGGAAGATAACAGAGGAAAATGCTTTTTAGTTATCCCTTCTTCTCAGAACAAAGGAAAAGGCCCTTTGGTCTTTTCTCAGTCTTCTTCAGTCTTTACTGAAGCAGATCAAATTGAACGTGTTTCAACACCCGTCAGCACAAGATCTCCTACAAACAAAGATTCTTCTTACAAAGGAACTTGCACTGATCAAAAAGGTATTCTGCCTACCCCAGTAGCAGAATTCCAAGACCTCCCAACTTTCAAAATATCCCGTTCCAAACAAGGAAAACTGTTGGTGTCTCAAACAGAAACCTCTGGGGGTGAATTTGCAGACCTACGAACATATCTTAACAGGCCAACTTCAGCAAAACGTAAACAGCCAATGCCGAAGGTCAAGCCTCAAAGACAAATCTCTAGGAACATAAATTCTGATACCTATGCCAATAAGATGAGTACTTCCTTGTATACACAGGGGACAAAACATTTGAAGAATCGAAACCATGTTCCAAATATTGTTAAAGAACACATTCCTCGAACTTTTCCTCGTCCCGGCATGGTTTCTGATCTTCGAGAACATCTCAGACAAAAACGGGATAATGTCTCAACTCCTTCAAATCAACCATCTGATCATCATTGCAATCATAAAGTCATCATCCAATGTTGTTGTCAAACAACAAAGCGATCTATCTTTGATCGTCTGACTTTTGTTAAAACAGAACCAATGTCAGGAGAAGACGAAGTGTTGTACGCTTCTGTCAATATGGCTTCCCGAGACACCGGGGGTAGAAAGTGCTCCAAACATGGTAAGCCTCGCAGACCAAGCCAACGATATTTGGATTTACTCCAAGAATCCTCTGAAGGAGTATTTCAACATACTCGTTCCCACAGCCGAGACACAATCGGTCAAAGGAATCTTCCCCAAGGTCCTTCAGCTTATCTTCCTACTTTTCAGTCAGGAGACGAATCTTTTTCTGATTATGATGCATATAGTGAAAGCTCTGAACAAACAGTTTCGTCTACTGTGCCTAGAGAAGCGACGGCATATGTTGTTACTGATGATCCAGATGCTTCAACTTCTGTAAACCAAGAACAGCGGATTGTTGCACTGGAGGACAAATTGAAAACCATGGCTGAAATGGTCGCCAGTATGCATTCTATCATTATGGCACAACATGCTACCCCACCAACTGTACCGGCTGCTATAAACCCTGAAATCATAGCTTCATCGGTGCCTGTCAATACTGGGCTGGGGGTAGTACCTCCTCAGATGCCTCCTGTGCAAGTACAAGTTCAAACTACACCCAGTCAATCAGGTGCTGGGGGTAATGCTTATAATGCTGTCCCTCCTCCTACCACGGCTCCTTCCTCTTCATCTGAAGATGCTAATGAAGCAGTCAAGCTTTTACGAACTCAGTTTGAAGCTTTCAAAGAGAAAGACAACCTGCAAAGGTTGGGAATCAAACAGCCATATCCTGTCGAATGGAAAGAAGTTCCATTTCCTCCCAAATATAAGATTCCAACAATCGCTCTCTTTGACGGTAGTACCTCACCAAGTCAATTCATCAATCACTTCGAGGTAATGACTGTTCAACTTCAACCAAACGACGCTCTTCTTACCAGAGTGTTCGTCGGTTGTTTAGCCGGCGTAGCATATGACTGGTACAGAAGTCTGCCCGATGGTTGTATCACTTCTTTCTCAGGTCTCAAGCAAATCTTTTTAGAACGATTCTATGAGGGATTCAATGACATGACTATGTCAGCCCTAAATAAAATCAAACAGAAATATAACGAGACTGCAGAGAGTTTCATTGAACGTTTTCGTCGAGAAGCCCTGAAAATGCCTCCAGGGACTCCTGCTGCTGTTACCATAGATACTTGTAAGGCAAATCTCTTGCCTATTATCAGTATGTGGACAGGCTCAACTCAGTTTCAAGACTGGCCATCCTTCATTGTTAATGCCAAAGCAGCTGAAGTAAGTGCTGATAAATTCAAACAGTTGGGGGTACAAATGTCTAACCCCGATCGGGATGAACATCAAGCATCAGGCGGTGGTAATCGCCAAAACAACCGCAAGAACAAAGAGACTCTGAACATTAATCTGAAAAGCAAAGAGTCTTTGGCTGTCAACGTAGCTCAGCCTACGTCCACTTCCACTCCTTCTGCACCACAACCGAGGGAACCTCGTCCTAAGGTAGAGTATTCTTTTGACGAGAATGACACGGCAAGTATCTTCGATTGTTTGCTCAAAAGCAATAAGATCCAGCTCCCAGACCCAAAGAAACCTGATGAAGTCGGTAAGACCGATCATCCTAAGTACTGTGTTTACCACCGATTCATTGGACATCCTACTAGAGCATGTTATGTGCTCAAGGGCAAGATTCAAGAGCTTGTTAATGCTGGAGTTGTTACTCTGCAACAAGATGAAAAGACTGTCACTGCCAATATGGTTTCAGTTCAGTTCGGTAACTTTCCCCCGCAGATGATACAGCATAGTGTCATTCCTATTCCGAAAACTACTCTTGAGATTGAAAATATTCCTTCTCCACCAAATGAAGGTCTTGTTCCTTTGTCTCTAGACAATGGTGAGGTTATGTGGATTCACCCCGATCTTACTTCAGAGTTCGAGGATTCTTCTTCTTCCAAGAAGAAAAGTCGCTCCAAAGGCAAGACGAAGATTTGCAACATGGTATCTTTTGATCCCATAGTTGACGAAGAAATTCTATTAGGCACCAGATCAGGAAAGCCCTATTTGAAGGATTACCCTGAAACTCAAGAGAATCTTGCTTCTTCTTCTGAACCTACCTCAGCACAATCTGCTGGCCAGTCTGCTGCGCAAACTGCTGTGTCAACAGCATACAATCCTGCCGCTAATGGTTTAGCTGAAGCTTTTAACAAAACCATCATTAAACTCCTCAAGAAGTTTGTTTCCACTAACAAACGGAACTGGAGCGAGAAACTTGGCGAATGTCTTTGGGCCTATCGAACTACAGTCCGTAATCCAACAGGCTTTACACCTTTCTTTTTAGTGTATGGCTGTGAAGCCGTTCTTCCTTTAGAGCTGCAAATTCCTTCTTTAAGGATTGCCATCGCTAACGAGCTTACTACAGAGAACAACGATCTTGTCACGCCCCAGTACCGAAATACGGAGACGGACTAGGCCAGCTACTCCATATGAGGTACGTAACGTCATACGGCGATCGTGGCTGTCGAGAGACTAGGGGGTACATGCTACAATCGAGTCTCCTATGGTCCCACAGAGTTCTATGTCTCAATCAATCAAATCACATCAGCAAATAAATGAACATTAAAGATAAAGCAGTAAGGCGTCCCCGACGCTTCATCAAAATGATCATGAGAGACTAGCTTTATAATTTAGCTATCTCAGAGAATCAGGAGTACAAAACTATACACAGCTGCAGTCTGTTTAATTACAATTATGTACTGACACAAAATATCGAGTAATCCGGCTAACAGGTGCCGGTGGCTAAACGCCGCAAAAGTATAAGCAGGAGTGGTGGAGAAGAAACCCACTCGAGTCCCCGACCAGCCATGCTCCTAGTATGCACCATGGATGTCAGGAAGAAGGATCGCGTCCTCTGGCTCTGCTACGAGATCTGGCCAAACAAAACCAGCGGGGTCAGCCCCGAATAGCAAGTACCGCCAAAGGGGCACAAGAGTTAAGATAAAACCCAGTTATAATGATAAGGATAAAGCTTATGCTGCGGCTATAGGGTAGCGCTACATCGTCGGACCCATCTGGCACCCTTACAACCAAACAAGGACAAAAGGTGCCACATGGAGCCGGGACGCGTCGCACTCTATGACCTTCACATAAGTTTACAGATATAAGTAAGAAGATCTCTTGGTCGTGACTTTGGTCGACAGACCATCGCAGCACGATAACCAACCCAACAATCAAACAAGAACATGGGTTGGATCACGTACCACGGTGGGCCATGTTCCTTAGTCATTCACAGGAGTAACACATCACAATCAATTAAGGCCTCCGTTCGTATCTTCGGTCCGCAGCCTGTCATAGTACGATAACCAACCCAACAATCAAACAAGAACATGGGTTGGATCACGCGCCATAACAGTCCGCTTTCCTCAGTTACTCGCGGAAGGTAAAAGAAAAATACAAGCAAGTCATTTTCACGGCCAGTCAAGTCTACGAATTTCTAGTATGGCGAGGTTATCCTCGCATTAAATTATCAGAGTCCTCAGATCGTATCTTTCCAGCAAGGCTAGCCAACCCAGGGGTCCGCGTAGACAGGTATGATTGAGCACAGGTCCCTCGCAAGGCCACCTTGCCAAAACATATAATATATAGCAGGAATTAATCGGATACAGTCATCCACTCGTTGCAGATGACACAGCATCCGTGGAGACCAGCCGGCGCGTCAAGACAATATCTCAAGGCGGCTGGTGTAGCACGATCTCGGGATTCTGCCCTCCCCATGCATCTAGTATATTTAGTTGCCTAGTTTAACCCTAGGTGAAATCTTGGACTCACATGCTGTGGCCTGTATGATTATCCTCCTAAAGTCGTACTTTGGTACGAGTACCCCAAAGAGGATCCATGTCAATTAGTATGTCAACATGTTCTACCCTCCTTAGTGTAATGCATCAATGCAAATACGCCACGTGGAGTTACGAGTCATTTGTCGAGCATGAACAAGAACTGGGACATTCAGGTACATGTATCAGGAAGGAACACTTTGTTCTCCGGGGTCACATTAGTGCTCATATCATGCTCGGGACAAAAGGCGTAAGGATATATAGCATACACAAACATTCACCTATATATACAAGAAAATATAATATATAAGATCCCAGGTCAGAATGCGCATGGTCAAATGCGCAGAAGTCAAAACGCGCAGGGTTAGACTGCGCAGGGGTCAAACGCGCAGAGTTAGGTTGCGCAGGCATTAGACTGTGCAGCGGTTAGATGGCGCAGGAGATGGATTGCGCCAGAGTCGGGTTGCGCATGGATCAGACTGCGCAGGGTTAGACTGCGCAGCGGTCAGGTTGCGCAGGGAATGGATTGCGCTGAAGTCAAGCGCGCTGGGTTAGATTGCGCAGGGATTAGACTGCGCAGGATCGGATGGCGCTGGAGCTAAGGAGCGCCAGCGCAGTTCAGCTCAGCGCAATGCGCTGGCCGAAGGGTTGCGCAATTCGTCAAAAGGCGAGCTGCGCAGTTCAACTTGCGCTAAAGAGCGCAGGCTGAAGGGTCTTCTCTTCCAGGCCGAGAGCCTCCTCAAGAACACCAAAAACTTCCAATTTCCTTAACTTGACCAAATCAAAACCAAATCTAGATTTTCAAAGTTCTAACTTGAGTGAAATTGAATTCTCTTCCACATGGAAGCATCAAAACCCACAAAATCCTAACGAAAATAGATCAAAACCATGTAAATCCGAAAATAGAGAAAAACTTAGATCTACAAAAATCAAAGCTTCAAAATGGAAATTTTCAAGTTCTAAACTAGTATAGATTGAGGAGAAGAACATATTTTGACAAATCAGTTTGTAAGAAATCATTAACAAAATATAAATCCATCTCTTGAGCAAGTTGGCACTTGCCTTGGTTGGTGGAGGAAATAAATGAGAGGAATAATGAGATGAGAGAGAGAAGGAATGGGGTTTTATATAAAAGCCTAAACCAAGTTGGTTCATGATGACCCAACGGGCTCAAGTGAACCGAGAACATGTCACCCAATTAGAGCCAAAACTGCAAACTAAAATCACAGAAAATTAATTACGAAATATTATTTTGTCAAATAATTTGGGATATACATGATGAAATACAACAAAATAAATATCGTATAAATATACGTAATTACAAATAAGCAGTATACGTGCTAAAAATACGTATACCAGAATCAGGGAGTGACAGATCTTCTTCGACTTCAAGAGTTAGAAGCGTTAGATGAGAAGCGATTAATGGCTCAACAGCATATTGAGCTATATCAAGCCCGCATCTCAAAGACTTTCAATCGCAAAGTTAAAGTCAGAGCATTTCAGCAAGGAGAACTTGTTATAGCAGTCAGACGTCCTATGACTATGACTCATATGAGCAAAGGGAAATTCGATGCGAAATGGGAAGGTCCCTATGTTGTAAGCAAAGTCTTTTCAAATGGAGCCTATCAACTTTCAGAGCTCGATGGTCGAATTGCCATGATGCCTATCAATGGCAAATTTCTCAAGAAGTATTATGTATAAATGTAAATGCTTGTAAAATCGTCAAACAGGATCAGGTTCATAAATAAAATGCAAATTTTATTTCATCATATGATAGTACATAATATCAAAGGTCACTATCATCTTTTTCTATATTCGGACGCGGGCCACTGCCGTCCTTCTTGAAGACATGATCAGCAAAAGAGCTAAGAACCTCCTTGCTGGAACCCACGAGGAATTTGCAGGCGGCCATCCTCATGGCTTCTTCTTCTTCAGTCTTTCCTGGTTCGAGCAGGAAGTCCAAGATATCCCGTGGCGGCTGGGGTGCAGACGGACCTTCGCCCGCTTTTGCCTCCTTCGGCTGGATTGGATCGGCAGGGCGATCTTCAGTGCCCTTCTCAACCTTCGGGGCGATCTCGGTCTTCTTAGATGCTTCTCCGGACGACATTTTTATGTTGAAAAGCAGAAGTGTTCATTCCTGTCAGACTTCTGTTATATTTATAGGCAGAAGTTCCTCAAATAACGAAGAGACGGTTCATCCGTTCATTTATCACATTCATCAGACGGTTCATCCGTTCATTAAAGCCCGATGGTTCATCCGTTCATTTATCATATTTATTTGACGGTTCATCCGTTCATTTATCACATTCATCAGACGGTTCATCCGTTCATTAAAGGCCCGACGGTTCATCCGTTCATTTATCATATTCATTTGATGGTTCATCCGTTCATTGTCATCCATCATTTGATGGTCTTCCCGTTCATTCATTTTCACAAATATTGACGATTCATCATCGTTCATTATCTACATCAGCAACTTGTCGTTTTCGATTAAGTTGTCAAAATTGAAATAATAATATTCAATATATTCTGCCATGTCCATATTACCTCTGAGCAGATATAATGAATATAATTATTTTCTACAAAATTATCAAGAAATATATCATGTCTTGCACCTCTGAATATATTTTCTATCTCTATTTATTTATATCTAAATAAGATATGCAATAAATAATGGAGCCACAACAAAATATCTTTTATATCAAAATACGGGACATTACAAAAATGTAGCTATAGCAATAAAACACAAATACAAAATCAAGAAGGAGGGACAATCAGATTGTCAATTTGCTGCTTTAAGGTCTGCAGCTCTTCTTTGTGACTAGTTGTTACTCTCATTCTTGCTTCCTCCATCCCATTTTCTTCATCAAAGATGGGCATATCTACTGTCCTGCGGGTAATTTCAGCACTATGAGTCTCGTCATACTCATTTTTCTCCTGAATTAGGGCATTGAGTTGTTCAATCATAAATCGTTGATTGGCAGTTTCTTCTTCAAATTCCTTCTGAAGGCGAATAATTTCCGCTTTCAATTCAGCAAGCCTCTGTCCTTTGTTCTCAGCTGCCAAAGTAACTGATTCTATCTTAGAGTTGAATTCAGCTGACTTTGCAGAATGAGCTTCTAAAAGGTTCTGAAGGTTTATTCTTTCTATATCAGCTTCTTGGGCTAATCGCTCATATTCAGCTTGCACCAGAGAGTCTATATTCTTCTTCTTGAGTTCTTTATATTTCCTTATGGATACTTCCAACTCATCTAATATATGTTCAAGAAGAACGGCTTGGGCTTCGTCTCCTTGGCCTCTTATGGCTTTTATCAGGAAAGAAGTGGGGTCCCTAACCATAATGAAGTTAGCTCCTTCCTTCTCTATCATTTTACGGACAAGAGATCCCAATGACTCAAAGAAACATCTGGTAAAAGATTGGACAACTTGTTGATTGATGGCTATGGTACCAGGAGTCGAAGCTACCCCTGTTGAGGATGGGGTAGTCGGTTGCTCAATCCTTTGCTGATGAATGATAGGCTCTTTAAACAAAGGAGCCAGAGTAGAACTAGCTGCTTCTCCTGTTTGTTCTTCTGCAAAAAGTAAAATTATTATTTTACTAATTTGCCAATAAACAAAAAGATCAAAATAAAAAAGCAGTCTTACCTTGATTGGATCTAACAACAACTGCATTTCCTGCTGGAATAGACTCCCGTTGAACGGAAGTAGCTTCAATTGTGACAGCTTGGCTGCTGCCCGCTTCAGAGCCGCAAGATAAGTGATGGCTACTACTAACAACTACCGTTGGAATAGGCACCATAGCCAGGTCCATCGGAGGTGTTGGTAGAGTATCAAGATCTGCAAGAACTACAAATGAAGATATTAGATATCAATCTATTTTAAAGAAAGAAGATTGTTAAATCTCGTTTTATACCTTGGGGTTCGGTGGCGGGACTCTCTTGCTGAACATCTTCACCAGCCACTTCTTCAGGGGATACTTCTATCTCGACGTCTTCATCAGGGTTAACAACCTTTTCTACTAACGCCTCTACTTCAATATCCTTTTTAGGATCCGAAGCATCGTCGGCGGTTTCAAGAGATATGTGTTCTTCGTTGTCCCCTTCAGGATTCTGTATATACTTATCAATATTTCCAGACGAAGAGCTTTCTTCATCCTTATCTTCTTCTTCTTCTTGGGCTACATTCCCACTGTCAGTTGCGGTGAGATCCTCCTGCAGGCTATAACAATCTTCTAAAGCTTCGATCATTTTATGCTCTTCTTCTTCACGAAGAGTCTTTGGGGTAGGAGGAAGCTGAGTCGTCTCCACGACAGGTGAAAGGGGTCGTGTAATATTTAGCTCCTCTTCAATGATGTTTTCTCTGAGTATTTCAACTTCAGTTCTGGGGTCAAGATCTCCCCTTTGTTCAGTCTCTTCAAGGATTTTATTCCCTGATTCAGAAACAGGGGTGGGAGATGGCATTATAAATCCTGCTGCAGCATCTACTGAAGTCAGGAGTTGTTTGGAAGAAGAGGCTTCTAAATTTCTTCTGGTAACCAACTTCTTCTTCTTTCTGTGTAGAGGTCTATCGGGACTCTCTACATTTATTGGTGCTGTTTGCTTCTGTACAGAAGTTGGTGTAGTAGTAACTTCTTGATTTGTCTCGGCTAGCTGCCGAGATTGGGATCTTGTAGTCACTTTATCAGAAGAATGCTCCAAGACCAATTTCTTCTTTGCTGCAGGAGCAGGAGGCTCCTCTCTTCTTCTTTTCTTGGCAGGAGACTTTCCCACTCTTAGAGAGATCCGCATTGCTGCGTTTATCTCTTGTTGGAACATCATTTCTCTTGAAGTTTCTAGGGGTTCATCCGCCGGTTCGTTTGCCTCATCATTGGCAGGGATTGATAAAGCTATCCTCCCTTTCCTCAATCTTATCGCAGAAGCAAAACTATCAGCGAGATTAAAGTTCTCGGCAAAAGTATTTGCAGATGTGTAGAATACCGAGTATGTAAAGAGCATCCGAGGCCCTTGAGGAGTGCTCTTTGGTGGCATAGAGAAGGTAGCCTTTGTGTCACGGGCATTGTAGTAGGCCCAAGCTCGGGCCCCGTCAATCAAGAAACCCTTGCCCTGAAGGCAGGTGATTGCGTTCCCTACGTGGAACTGATCATACCCAAATTGTCTAGCAAAACGGCTAGGGAGGTATGGTTCCAAAAAGCATTCTTCTTCAAAGCGGTATACTAAATGAGATGGTCGAATTGTCTTCAACCATTCAAAGGCCACACGGTTTAAGGGCTGCAGTTTTGAATCTACCATGTTGGGTGGCATCTGGTCATGACCGGCCGGGAGAGGCGCGCAACAGAAGTTCCATCCTCTGTTCAAATTTAAAACGAATCTGCATTCACTCAGAGAGGTGTACTTCCATTTACCCTGAGAATATCTGCGCAAGAAGCTGCCATCTACTGGTCCCATACCAGGGTCCATTAAAGTTGGATAGTGGAGGAGTAACCATCCAAAGAGATAAGTGTACGGCATTTCGAGACGGGGGAATTCTTTCTCTCCCTTTGCCTTCAGCATCGAGTCAACATACAAACGAAGACTCGCATTCAATCTGCAGGTCATTGCCGATAACAAGTCAACCTTATAACCGAAGACTAGCTTGACGGCAGCAAAAAGTACACCGCGATGAAAACGGTCCACTGCACTAGATCCCGGGACCACGAATCGTCTGAGCCAGTGTGTCAGAAACCCTGCTAACTGGGCTTCTTTGGACATGGGTCTGTAACCCATTCTCAAAAAACTCTCCAAAATGTCACCTTTCTTTAAAGGTGGACATTGATAATCATCCTTCATTTCCTTATCATAATGTTTACTTTCTTCCATCATCTTCATGACTTCCGTGTTAATCAAGGGTTTGAAAAAATGAGGGTAACATTTGTCATTTTCCTTGGTTTTCTTCTCTTCAATATGATTTAAGAACAAATATGGCAACCACTTCGAAGAATAGCAAGTGTTGGCCGTAGCACTCTTATAGTACAAAGAGCAAATTTTGTAATGGCATAGCAGTTCTTCAAACACTGCTACCATTTCTGTATTTTCTTTTCTGAGTTTCTCCAACTCGTCATTTGTGGGAACAAACTCCTCATATGGAGCATCCGCCATGGGCAAGTATGAGATGTACTTCATCTCGTGGAGTGCAAACCCCATCTCTCCACCCGGGGTCATGAAGGTTCCTGTTCTGTAATTGTATCGCTCAGCCAAGGCCAAAAACATTTGAGGGTTAGGAGCAAACCCGTATACAGTGGCATGCACTGCTTGAAACAAGTTAATTTGTTGAAGTTTGTCTTGGAAGGTTATCAGAACCCAATTTGCAATGCAATTCCATCGTTTGTAATCTGGATTCACTAATCCAGTCATTCTGATATCCTGTTCAGGGTATCTTCCTTCTTCCTTCGCAAATTCATTTGCGAATATAGGGGTTCTGACGGGCATCAGCATAGAGGAGTTTTCCGGTGGAATGCAGCTAGGTCTCAAGCCTCTCAACATAACACTGTATCTGTCAGAAGAGCTGTAAAACATATCTTTTCCGTTAACCTTCTTTACAAAGATCTTCCCTGCACGAGCATCCTGGAGAAGGGTGATGTTCCAATCCATTTTCCTTGGGTAGCTCGCATGAGCGTACCGTGACAAAGGAAGGCATCGAGCAATTTTAGGAATGAAGAATGATCTGTCTTCCCGGTGGACTACCATCTCCTCCATCATTGGCCTAGGCTGGGAGACTTTTTCAAAGGCGTCACCAAACAAGAATAAGGGTTTCTTGTGGATAACAGCATCTGCTGATTCCAGAGGCTGTCCATTCATCAGACACATTAAAGTTTCGTTGTCCTGAGAAATCAATATTGCCTGACGAGAAGTCGGCAGATCGTATTGAGGATAATGGACGTGAGACAAATCTTCTTTATATTCAGATTCAGACAAAGTTCCCACAAAATGTTCATAGTTTGGATCTTCATTGGTTTCAACTGCATCAAAAACAGAGGAAGATCAGTACAAGTCAAAAACTCTATTTTTCAGACAAGCAAAACAGAAGAGTACACAATCCTCAGATTGCGCTAATATGGATTGCGCAACATTAGTTTGCGCATCATAATAGGGTGCGCAAACCAATCGATTGCGCTGACATTCAGCGCAAATCAATCGATTGCGCTGACTTTCTGTCAGCACAATTCGATAGATTGCGCAGGATTACAGTCTTCATAAAAATGAAGACTGACTGTTTATGCAACCAAAAAACCCTAAAAAGGGTGGCGCAAGTTGAACTCATCTCTAAAAAGAAATGAGTTTCGAAGATCGAAGAAAGTCAAAACACCCTAAAAAGGGGTTTCGATCGGTTTTACTACCTATCAGAGCAGGGTGCGCAGACTCATGTCGAGATGCTCGCCGAGCAACTCTGTCAGAGGATTCGGCCGGAGCTTTTCCCTTCGCAGCGGCGGTGGCGGCAACATTAGATCGTCGGGGTGCCATGGAAGTCGTCGGAGAAAGAAGACAGAAAGGGTTCGGGAATTTTTCTCTCAAAAGCACGAAAGAGGCAAAGTAAAAAAATGAAATGAAGAAGTGGGCTATTTATAGCCTTTGAAATACGAAACGGCTGCCTTGGATTGCGCCTAAGATCGGGGAATACTTCGCTTTGCGCAGACAGCCCATCATCATGCGCAACTTGATTCAAAAATTCAAAAATTCAAAGTATTTCGAAACTTTGAATCAAATCAACTTTCGAAA
The DNA here is from genome assembly GCA_029216955.1 of Iris pallida. Taxonomy (NCBI): domain Eukaryota; kingdom Viridiplantae; phylum Streptophyta; class Magnoliopsida; order Asparagales; family Iridaceae; genus Iris; species Iris pallida. The sequence goes on along the minus strand of JANAVB010035820.1, from coordinate 17,437,661 downwards.
ACTTTGAAGGGGGTCTTGTAGGTCCTAAAAAATCAAGTTGCATCAATCAACAAAATCAAGAAATCAAAATATACATCATCTTGTTGAATTGCGCAGACAACAGATTGCGCAGCCAACCGATTGCGCATTCTAATTTGCGCACACAACCGATTGCGCAAGCTGACGTGGCAGAAGTCATCATTACTAAATCAAATCAAATCTTTTCTGACAACTGACAGCACGGATAACAAGGAGTCTGTTCGTTTCCTGCGCCGCACAGAGCTCGAGGGCGGCTGACAGCTGGCAGCGCAAACCAATCCTGCGCAGTTTGAGTTTGCGCAAACCATGTATGCGCAATTCAACTCTGCGCACTCTATCAAACGTAACTGTTAAGTTACACGTGGCATTCATGCCATTGATTGTTCATTACGTGGCAACTGTTTATGCACGATCATGCGCATTTCTATCAAATCATGCCATGTGTCCATGATAATCGGCCCACGATCCAGTAACTATCTGCGCAAATCAATGTTGCGCAAACCAATGCTGCGCAAATCATCATGCGCGGTCCAAAATAACTGAAAGTTAGTTATTTCTAGAACTCTATAAATAGAGTTTCAAGTCTTCATTCAAGGGAGCAGAGATCAGATATCAAGATCAGAAATCAAAAATCAGAGAGTCCAGAAGTTCTTGCCAAAGTGCTGCTGCATTCTTCCGAGACTTTTGTCTTCAACTTCAGAGGCTTTTGCCTTCAATTTCCAGAGTTGTTTTCAACTTCAAAAGCTTCGTCTTTACAGTTCACATCGTCCAAGGGATAAAGCAATCGTCATCGAGATTGGATTCCTACAGTTGTAATTTTCCCAGAATTCTTGTAATCTTTATTACAGTTTGTATCAATAAAGTTCTATACTTTTGTTTTTGCAAACAATAAGTATCATCTAGTCCTGCTCCATAATAGGTAGACACCAGGGCCTCCTCCTCATCCTCTGTAATATTTTCAACAGGTCCAATCAGGACGGGAATGAGCACAATACATCTCACGCAGTGCATAGAATGATAGGAGATATAAAGCATGCAATAGAGTAAAATACAGGAACTGCTGAAGGAAGATACATGTAGCAAAAGAGATAGCTGTAAAGGAAATATCTACTGTATATAGAGAACTAGCAGTGTCTAGTGAGTCAGAGTAAAATATAGACATGTGAACTGGCATAGGAGATTCATGATTACAGCTAGAAGTGATTCATGACTACAGCTACTGGGGTAATATCCACATGACTATTTCCACTCCCCCATCCCCAATCAATACACAAGGATCCGTTCAAGTTATGTTAAGATTCGTGATAAGCCCATAAATGGGAGATTCATGAGAGGCTCTGTGAATCATGAGAGTACATGAGTCACAAGCGATTCGTGAATCTATGAAAGCATAGAGATACATGATGATAGTGAAAAGCACAAACATGCTGTATCTGATGCTCCCGAAGAGGATAACATCTCATGAAAAGATCCATATAGTACCAATCCGTGATAACAATCGTGTCAGCATCAAGTAAAGTAATCTAGAGCAAGAATATAAATCCTGGCAAGTATGAAACGGTCAGAGAATGTACTCGCCTGATAACTGAATGTCTGAAGAAGATATACTGTCTGAGGAGAGGTGTATGGCTCCTAATCAGAGCAATACAAGTCACAATGTATCCACAATGGTAAAAATAAAGTATACAATGCATACTACATGATTCTAGGTCAATCTGGTCAAAAGTCAACTCTGGGTCAACTCTAATAGTCAAACTAGGTCACAGGAAGTCATACTAAGTCAAATAGAGTCAAACAAGGTCAAACAAGTTAAATACTAGTCAACATGATCAATCTGGGTCAAGTCTAGGTCAAACTTAGACCAACTAAGGTATTGGTCAAATAAAGACCAGTCAGTAAGGTAATTAGGTCAAACAAAGACCAGTCAATAAGGTAATTAGGTCAGACTAGTTAAACTAGTCATTTTAGGTTAGTCCTAGTCAAATCTAGGTCAATTAGGTCAACTTTGACCTAAGGTTGACTTTGGTCAACCCTTAGTCAACAAGGGTCAACAAGTTGGGTTTATGTCCATTAGGGTTAGCCCCAAACCATAGGCTAATAATCTTGGCCATAGGCTAGTGTTTAGGTTTCTATATAAACCTATACTAGAAGTCATACTATATATATATATATATCTATATATATAGACATACACTATCTATCTACTACCCAATACCAATATGTAATACTCTATATAATACAACCCACACTCACATATATATATACATAATACCATGTATAATCTAATACAATATATATATATATATATATATATACATATTTATATATATATAACTTATATATATTACTATATATATATAGAGACATAGAGAGAGGCTGTGAGACAATGAGAGAGAGAGGGATAGAGGGGGACTGAGAGAGAGAAAAACTGAAATGGGGGGGGGGGGGGTCCCTGTTCAGTCACTTAACAGTGACTGAACACACCAAGAACACACACACAAATACACACACTCACACCTATATATACATATATGTATATATACATGTATATACACCCATTGAACCCCAAAATTTATCCACACACACATAAACATATATACTAAGTATATACATACTAAAATACATATATATAATGTATAATTTATATCAAAATTAAGTTTGAAATCCATTTTTGCAAAATCTGGAAAATCCTAAAACAGGAAATAGTGGACTGTTAACTCGATACTAGGTAAACCAAAATACATACTCGAAACCGAGCTATGGCTCGAATATCTAGGTTGGTAATTGATGCCCCATAGGTATAAGTGTCGTGTGTGTCGGTGGGGGTCCACCACGACACGACACGGCGTGTCCAAACACCCAAAAACCCAATCGGGTAAAACCTAACACAGTGCAGTGCACAGGCATCGTGCACGCGTGCACTTAGCTCTAGGACACGACACACATGTCTAGAAGTCTCGTGCACGTGTGGGTAGGTTCACCTTGGTCTAGGGTTTAGGTAGCCTGTCTCGTGTCCACGTGTCCTCAGGACACGGCACGAACTCTGTATCAGTCGAAGAAAATCGACTGATACTCAGTGTTCTGCACCGCGTCGTGCATGGGTTCTCGTGTCTCGTGGACACGACACGAGCCACGTGGGGCCTCGTGGTCATGCCCACGTGTAGCCCACGTGTAGGGCTACACACTTGTGCAAACACGAGGTGTCCTAGTGTCGTGTCCAAGTGATACGAAGGCCGTGTCCAAGTCGGGTTTCCACAGAAACTGTGCGCATGCACGACAGTGCACGACCAGTGCACGTGTCCTTGTGTCCTCGATACGACACGAGCACACCCCAAATTTTGGGTACGACTTTTCAGTCAATGCCCCTACGTGCATGCCAAATGGCAAGTGTCCAAGTGGTGTATGTGTCGAGAAAACGTGTCTAGGTAGCAGGACATATTTTGTGTACTGTGCAGTGTCCAGACAGTGGAAAAACTGAGAGCTTTGTGTCCAGTTTTGGACACGACACAAGCTCTAAATGTGCTCAGTGTATAGGGGTTAGGTTTAGCTAGGTCTAGGCTAGAATTTGGTTCAAAAACATTTGGGAGACAGTGAGTAATTTACACTATGACAGAACACAAAATACATTAAATTTCAAATAGGATACGTGTCCGATACGACACCAAAACACTTCTAATTTCCACCAAATTTGACCTACAGTTCAGGTAGTCCTATATGAATGCAATTATGAAGAAAAACCAGGATTTTAACTAAGTTTGAGAGTATTTACCTATTGGTGCAATCCAATGAAAATCAAATGAAAGGGGGGGTGTGTATCCTTCAACTTGATGATGTCCAATGCTTCCAAATCCTTGATTTCCATCCTCCCTTAGTATCCTTGATGTTGTAGGGTCCCAATGCAAGAGACTAGAGTGAATTTGGATCTATATTGCTCAAGTTATGAAGGGTTGAAGGAAAAGGGATTTTCTAGGAATTAAATTCATGTAAATTCTTCATGAATGAATGAAATGAGATTATATAGAAGGGTGGCTGCTAGGGGGGTGCCCTATGGCCGGCCAAGACAAGGGGGGGGGTGTCCTAGGCTTGCTTCTTGGTTAAGGCAAGGACTTTCATGGTAAAGGCTTGATATTTTGAGTAAATCAAGCAAAATATCATATGTAAAATATCTAGATATTTATCTCACTTTAACCCAATGTAAATATCTATCCCCTAATCATTCTAGGTTAGTAGCTAACCTCTAGATTAGTGCTAAACTAGGTTAGGGACTAACATGACACTTAACAACAATTAAACAATAATAAAAACACATATATCCAAATAATTCTAAATAAATCCTAGAAAATTACCAAAATACCCTTTAGGCTAAAAATCACTAATTTGGTGTTCTAAGCCTATGGCTAAGCTCTCATGGTCATGGCAACTTCTAGGTTAGAGAAAACTAGGGTTTACACTAAGTTATACTAACCAAAATCACACAGTCATAAGTCATGACTTAGCATGACTTTAGAAAATGGTTTAACTCAACTAAAACCACCAGAAAATCATACCATGACTAGAATACCACTAATAAATAATAGAAATAATAAATTTTCAAAAATTCCCAATTTCAGAAAACAGGGTGTTACACAAACCCTAGCATACTGTGTCTATAGAACTATATAAAATTATGTCGATAATGATAACATTATTATATTTTACATTTTCAGGCGTGGATATATGAGCATTTTTTGACGCTCAATAGGGCTACTCTTAATCGAAATTATGATGAGCAGATGCCCAGGATGTGTAGGTGGAGGCCGACTACGATAGATACCAGACATCCACATACGTTGGCTACCCTACGTGTTGCTCTAGAAGATCTGAGGGCAAAGGAGGTGAAACAATAGTAACTTGAACTAGCATTTACTTACCACTCTAGTATTCCACATTAATTAGTAACTCCTTAAGTAATGAATGCATGTTGTAGATTATTTGGCATCCATATCAGGATCTACGAAATAGCACTCGTCCTGTGCAACCAGTTGCACTATTTAGAGGTCCGATGTTTTGTCATGAAATTGAGGAGCCTCACATCCCAGATAGAGTGCTTCGTCAGTTTGGTTACGTACAGACTATCCCGAGCACGTTGAAATTGAGAACCGCTGCAAAAGGGAAGAAACCGTCGACCTATGTCCCGCCAGACTACCTTTGGGCTGTGTCACGCCCCAGAACCAGAATACTGGAGAGTAGGGGCAGACATAGCCAGCTACGTATATGAAATGGAATCCATCTCGCTATACGGTCACGGCTGTCTAGATACATGAGGGTTCACTACAAGCCAACAGTTTCCTATGGTCATGAACAAGCCTAGTGTCTCAATTACAAGCGAGTAAGTAAAGTCATAATATGATCATTAAATATACAATAATAAGGCATCCCAAATATTACATATTCAGCTGATCATGAAGCTAGTCGTTACAAAATATTAGGACTAGCAAGAGTTTAGTCATACATGATCAACCCTAGGATCTGTTAATCATGTTACAGCCCGTAGGTAGACAGTAAATAAGTGCAATCGAGCTAAACAGGTGCTCGTAGGCTAAATGCCTCAAAAGAATATTTTTACAATAGAGTGGAAGAGCCAAAGATAACCCACTCGTTGCCCTGGTTACGCCTGGTGTTCACCATCGGGCTGAAAAAGCGGTAGATCCTCTAGAGCTGTTCCAAAATCTGGCCATACAAAACAGCTGGGTCAGATCCCAGAAAGAGCAAGTGCCACAAAGGAAGCTTCACTTATGAACTAAAACCAGCAATTAGCACAATAGTATAAATTAAAGTAAGAACTAGAAATAAAGAAAATACATCAGGGTGATAAACGACGAGATAACCATGGAACTATTCAGATGACCATGTTACAACCCGTAAACCAAACAAGGACCGGGGTTGTAACCCTTCGTCTGAACAGAACTTGGAATACTCACCATTTATCGGTAAAAAAATAAATACAGGTATTCTGGTCATGCAGTAATCTGGAACAGAATCAGGACAAGACTAGACTGGTTAGACTCCATCCAATCATTTCACGGCCAAGCAAGAATTACGGCTTGATACTTTAACTAACTAGGGTTATCACAGGCCTAGTTACTAGCAAGATGCAGTAAGAATCTTCCACAGCCACAAGCCCTGCAGACCATCCAGGTTACCCGGGTTGAAAGATTTAGAGTTGAATTCAGGTAGGTACATCGTCCAGGAGACGCATGTACCCTTAGGTAGTGTCACGACCCGTACCCTGAAGAGGGGCACGAGCACGTTGTTACGTCCAGCCTACGCCGCAGTATCGGCGGTAGAACGCTGTATATAGGGTCTGTAAATACTACGACTAAAACAGATAAATGTACATGTACAGTATATACACTCCGAATGGAGGTGGCATAGCAATACAGTCTCAATCACATATATCAAACTAAGGTAGATAGCATAGGAAAGAAATATGATAGATAAAACATGAAATGAGTCCAAGATCCACAAGTCAGAGCTATACACAACCGTCTAGAGTCTCAGAAAAATATATAATAGATACTACAAACTGAAATGTACTAGCTGGCTCGCAGGCCAGGCAAACCTAACTAACTACGCTACTCAGGGTGAGCAAAGTCTAGTGGCTCTACTAACAAGCCACGGTCCAAGTCTACTCTATCTAACCCGTCCCCATAATAGGTCGGGCAATCAGCCTCTGAATCATCTGTAAAATATCATAACGGTATCCTGTCAGGAAAATGAGCAAGTACAACCACCAACAGCAGTTCCATGTGAATTGACAAATACTATAAGAGACAATATAATAAAATATAAGACAAAGATATCGGGCGACTTGGGAACCATTTGAAAGCCGAGTTACAACCCTTAAACCAAACAAGGACCGGAGTTGTAACCCCTCTTTCAAACAGGACTTAGTCTCAAATCATGGTACAATATAAAGACAGGTAGAGCATGTGAGTAAATGAAATCATAGCATGGTAAGAAGTACAGAAAGTAAAACTGAACTGGAATATAAGATACGACAATAAATGTAAAATATGATTTGAATTATTAGGGCGATATGTGATCGACTAGGGAGTCAGGGTAGGGTTATCCACTTGGCCCGACAATCACAGGAAAATCTCTGGAAAGGGTCATGCCGGCCAACCTGGATAACCCGGCAAGGGGTGTCTGCTACACCCTACGTGAGGTGAGGGTGGCGCTAGCAAAATAAGGACATGGGGCTTTGATCACATAACCCCTAATAATTCCTCCATCCCCGAATAGTAACATGGATCCGAACATGGCACGTCATGACACGGATTCAAAAGCAGGTGATCAGCCCACTCCCAAATCAATGTCTATATAAGTACATGAAATATGGATATCACACACCAATATACCAAGGAAAATCCGGAAATAACATCTCATGACAGGATCCGACGTATACTAGTTCGTGAACTATCGTGTCGAGAATCAAGTAAGACACTACAACTGAATCGGATATAGTAGATATCAAGACAATGAAAACTATCAGTGAATGTACTCGCCTGCTGTCCTGAGCTGTATGGTATATCAATGCTCAGAGTGGAAAACAGAGACCTAAAGATGAGATACTGTAAGTTAATTTAGGTTTAAACAAGTTTAGGAATGATTTACAATGAATGATATGCAAATCTAGGTCAAACTAGGTCTCACTGAGTCACACTAAGTCAATCCTAGGTCATACTAGTCATCACAGGTCAAAACAAGTCGAAGAAAGTCAAACGGGGTCAACTGGTCAACTGGTCAACCCTAGGTCAATGGTGACTAATAGTTGACTTTTGGTCAACTACATAAGTCTAAAGGAAATTGGGACTAAATTGGGTAAAGCGTTGACCCATAGTTGACTTTTGGTCTAAAAAGTTAACTGTGGTCAACCGAGGTCAAGACTAGGTCTAGGCGACTATTTCTAACTATTACCAACATCTACAACCCATATCCAAGTCCATCTTGGACTTCGAACTAAAATCTTGGCCGTAGGCCAATATCCTATTTTGTCCTTAAAAAGGGTAAAATTCTAGTGTATTAATCTAGTTATTAGCCTTAGTCCATTTCAATGGGTACTCCTGACCGTGGTACACATGACAGTGTGCTGGAAATGTGCAACACATGACAGTGTGCTGGAAATGTGCCCTACTCGACGGCAGGCTACAGATCCCAAGGCGTGTCCAGGTAACGGGATTGCCTGTAGCTGGGATATCTCTTTATGACTAGTGTATTAATCTAGTTATTAGCCTTAGTCCATTTCAATGAGTATTCCTGACCGTGGTACTCAGGAGTCCCCTCCTAGACATGATACAAGACAGGACTGGATTATTTGTACAAGCACAATCGCCCACGGTGTCCGGGTTAATTATACAGGTCATGTCATGTCAGGTAGCCGTCGCAACAGCTTATCAAGATATATCATGTCAGGTAATCATGTCAAGAGTTCTGGTCAAGAGTGTGCCACGACGGGCCACCATCAGGTCATGTCATGTTCACTTGTCACCCCATGTCATATACAATTGTTATTTCAATCATGCCAATCAAATCGTGATTTATCAAGTTCAGGACAAAAGACGTAAGGATATAAAATGAGCATAAATATACCATAGGAGTTCCAAGGCATGGGCAAAAATAATAATAAGATAAAAGTACAGAGCTATAAGAGTGTCATGCGGTTCAGGAATATGCGGCCAGAAATAATCTCATGCGGCTGGGAGGAGAACAGCCCATGCGGCTCAATAGGGTCAGGCGCATGCGGCTGATAAAGGAAAGCCTATGCGGCTAAGGATATCAGTCCTCATGCGGCCAGCGGGATAAGAGGGCGCATACGACCATGCGGCTGAGATGAATTGGGTCCATGCGGCTGAGATGAATTGGTCCATGCGGCTGAGACAAGAGCGGAGCCATGCGGCTGAAAAGGGTGCGCTTATGCGGCTTACGAGGGATGCTTCGCCTATGCGGCTATGGCAAGCAGGGCTTTATGCGGCTAGGTCGAGCAGTCTCATGCGGATGGGCTCACTGCGCCTAAGCGGTTAAGGACAACATCGGAATTATGCGGCTGGGAAGGACTTGGTCTATGCGGCCAAGAAGAAATAGGCTTATGCGTCTAGGTGAGCTCGGCCCTCATGCGGCTCAAGTACTTCCAGTCATACGGCTGAATAGAACACTGGCCGCATGAAATATTCATGCGGTCAAGTCAAGCACAATTCATCTTCTCCAAAATTTCGAGAAGAACACCATGAGAGCCAAGTTCTCAAGCTCCATAAAACCTTCATCCGAAGCCCAAATCCGAACTTTCATAGGTCAAAATAGGGCAGAACAAGATTCTCTACAACATAGAACCATCAAAACTCAGAAATAATAAGATAAAGTAGATCAAAACCCAAGATTTCCGAAAATAAAGTAAGCTTAGATCTACAAGAATCTAGCCATGGAAAGTGAAAATGCCAAGTATTAAAGTAAGTTAAAATGCTGTAAGGAAGAGAATGAAGCAATAAAATTGAAGTTCCTCCATGAAGCAAGTTGTACTTGCCTAAACCTCTCTCTCTCTCTCTCTCTGGTAGGTGAAGAAGTAAATGAAAGAAGAAAAGGTTAATGAAGAGAGAGAAAGAAGAATAGGTAATAAATACTAATGGTGGTGGTAGGTAGGGGGTTCACCCTTGGTCCATGATAAACCAAAGAAAATCGAGCCAAGCCGAACCAACCCAAGAAATAACTAAGCCAAGATGCAAGCTAAGCAAGGATGTCACGCCCCAATTCCGTCGAATCGATAATCGTCTCCCGGGCGTGATGCCGTACGAACCTAATTTGCGATCGCACAAGGCCAAGTCATAAAGATAATCCGAGACACGAGATCTAAGAGAGTACGCAGACAAATTGATACACATAATAAGTAAAGAAAACTTGATCTTTATTGATAATGAACATCTTTTACAGACTCCGATACAAGACTCATTGCCGCGCGGGCTACAACATGACTCGATTACAAAAGAGTGTCGATGAGATAGCCGTTCCATACATTGCACACATCCCTCAGTATACACAAGTACTCCATTGACCTGGATGGGAGGGACGCTGAGTCATTTCCTTTGGACTGTCGAGAGCCTTCAAAAGTGGAGTCGCAGAGTAAGTCTTCGACACGCGGCCGAAGCTTCAAAAGTCACGAATGCCGCCGAGCTAGCTGGCGCGTCCTTCCTGGTTCGCGGGACCTGCAAAGAGCGAGGATCAGCACGAAACACATGTACTGGCGAATGGCTAATTAAATCCAAGCTCTGCATTTGATTCAAGAAGTTTCGTAAACATGTTAGCTTGCTATTTCAATGATCTTTCTAACCATCCTGTTCGATTTGCATGTTAACATATTTTGAGGCAAGCATATGAACTTGTATATCATTAAGCAATTATCCTGTTCATCCCGTATCCCGTGCACCTGTTAAGCAGTAAAAAGGGGTATAAAGGCCACTGGCAATGTCAAGCCATCGCGGACTATAGCATTTGGTTAGACGACGCCCCTTTCGCGTCGGGTAGCTAGCCATGTATGAAAGTGCCCGCATAACTCGCGCCGATGAAGGGTTGGCTCTGCTACACTCGTTCCTTCCGGGCCGAATCGGTTCCTTGGCCTAGGCAACCGTTCGAGGAAACTTCACCTTGTCGACAAGTTGTCCAATGACCGTTTTCCTTTGGACTTAGTTGATTTGCTTACTTAGCCGTATCGTTGCGATAAACGTTAATCGATTCATTCATTGTTTGCATAGGCTAAGTGGATTTGTATAAGAAAGCGCATTTTCTATTTTCAAAACCGGCAGTTTGATAGCAAGTGTTTCGTGAAGAATCGTGCCATGATTTCTTTGATTCTACACTATTATGACAAGCATTCATTTACTTCACATGTTGAGTTTGAAATAGAGGGACGAGACGAAGGAGGTTAGCCACTCGCCTTAGCCTTGCTTCAAGCGAGCGACCGGTTGGCTGCGCTGACGTCGCCTACGCGATCACCTGTAATCGTATAAGCAACTGATTAGAACACTGTATAATTCAAGGATATTCGATATGAATGTGAAGCTCGAAAACGCTTCACGAAAATCCATCGAAAATATTCACGAAAAACGTATTCACGAAATCCAAAGCCAAATCAAGTGCGACATGAAAACCAGAGCAACGGGAGGTCTCTTCCGACTCAGCCGCAGAGCCAATCCTCGAGGTACAACCCGCTGAATATGGGACTTGGTTCCGAAGAAGCCATTCCATAACGTAGAATGGATCTTAATTCAACCGTTCCCGTTCGATCGACTCGGCCGGTTTCGACCTATCGGTCCCGACCGAATCGATAGCGACAGTGTTCCTTTCTTGCGTACCCCGTGGACGGAGACGGGGCACGATGTAGGGACGGGGCACTACACCATAACCAACTAATAAAAAGTTTTGTTCTCGAAACTTAAAGATGGAACCTACCTCTAAGAGAACAATAAAGGAAACTTTTCCTTCATCTCCGATTCAAGCTCCCATGTCGACTCTTCGATCGAATGGTTCTTCCAGAGGACGCGGACAAAAGGGATCGCTCGGTTGCGCAGCATCTTATCCTTGCGTTCAATGATTTGAACTGGCTCTTCAACGTAGGATAAGTCGGACTTTAGCTCCAGCTGGCCAAAGTCTACCACGTGGCTCGGGTCGTGCACGTACTTCCGCAGTTGAGAGACATGGAAGACATTGTGAACACCTTCAAGCGCCGACGGTAGGGCAATTTTGTAGGCCACTGGCGTGACCCGTTCAAGTATTTCGAACGGCCCAACGAATCTCGGACTCAACTTTCCTTTCGTGCCGAACCGGGTAACTCCCTGCATGGGCGACACTTTGAGAAATACGTGATCGCCTACTAGAAACTCGAGTGGTCGACGATGAATGTCCGCATAGCTTTTCTGACGACTCTGTACGGTCTTTAATCTTTCCCGAATGAGCTTGACCTTTTCCACAGTCTGTTCCACCAGCTCCGGGCCGAGTATCTGCCGTTCCCCGACTTCATCCCAGCAAATGGGCGATCTGCACTTCCGACCGTACAAAGCTTCATACGGCACCATTTGGATGCTAGATTGATAGCTATTATTGTATGCAAATTCCGCCAGCGGTAGGTGGACGTCCCAGCTTGATTTGAAGTCAATTGCGCAGAGCCGTAGCATGTCTTCGAGAATCTGGTTGACGCGCTCTGTTTGGCCGTCGGTCTGAGGATGGTAAGCTGAGCTGAACTGCAACTTGGTTTCCAGCGCCGACTGAAGGCTACTCCAGAATCGTGACATGAATCGTGAATCCCGATCAGAGACGATGGATACTGGAACTCCGTGCAGTCGTACTATCTCGTCAAGATAAATCTGCGCCAGGCGATCAACGCTCCAAGTAACTTTGATGGCAATAAAGTACGCTGACTTGGTTAATCGATCGACGATGACCCAGATGGCGTCGTTCCCCCGTGGTGTCTTCGGCAGGCCAACAATAAAATCTATAGTAACATGATCCCATTTCCACTCAGAAATAGCGAGGTTCTGCATCTCTCCGCCCGGTCGCTGATGCTCAGCTTTCACCTGCTGACAGGCCATACATTACGACACGAAGAGCGCCACATCTCTCTTCATCCCGTGCCACCAAAAGGTCGTATGGAGGTCCTTATACATCTTGGTACTACCTGGATGCAAAGTGTATTTCGCATAGTGCGCCTCCGACAGGATCTCCTTTCTGAGTTCTGAATCGTCCGGAACGCATAGCCTACCCTTCAATCGAAGCACGCCGGTTTCGTCTTCCGCAAAGTCGGTCGTCCTGCCTGTCGAAATTAGCTCTCGCACTTTCTTCAGGTATGAATCGTTCGTCTGAGCGGTCTTGATCTTTTCAAGCAAGCTCGGCTCTAACTGCAACTTTACCAACTGCACATTCTGAAATCTGGCTCGGAGCTCGATGCCCATCTCTTCTAGGTCGCGTAGCAATCTGGGGTCGATGGATAACGAGGCAATGTACTTCCGACTCAAAGCGTCCGCCACAACATTTCCCTTTTCGGGCGTATAGTCGATAGTCAAGTCGTAGTCCTTGATCAGTTCAAGCCAGCGCCTCTGCCGCAAGTTCAGTTCCCTCTGCGTGAATAGATACTTGAGGCTCTTGTGATCGGTATAGATCGTGCACGCCACGCCATAAAGATAGTGACGCCACAATTTCAACGCAAACACAATTGCCGCTAACTCCAGGTCATGCGTGGGATAATTTTTCTCGTACGGCTTTAGCTGTCGGGAAGCAAAAGATATTACCTTGTTCCGCTGCATCAGCACACACCCCAAGCCCTGATCGGACGCATCGCTGAATATCTGGAAACCCTCAGTCCCTTCTAGAAGTGCGAGTATCGGGGCCGAGACGAGCCTCTGCTTCAACTCTTGGAATGCAGCTTCACAGTCGTCTGACCATTCAAATGCGACTCCTTTCTGGGTGAGGCGAGTCAGAGGCGATGCGATCTTCGCGAAGTCTTTTACGAAGCGTCGGTAGTATCCTGCTAAGCCAAGAAAACTTCGAATCTCGCCGACGGACGTTGGCCGCTTCCAATCAACGACGGCTTCAACTTTCTTCGGGTCGACCGCGATGCCTTCAGCAGAAATGATGTGTCCGAGGAATGAGACGCTGCTAAGCCAAAATTCACATTTGCTTCGCTTCGCATACAATTGATTTTCTCGAAGAGTCTGAAGTACGGTCCGCAGATGCTCAGTATGTTGTTGCCTATTCTTCGAGTAGACGAGTATATCGTCGATAAAGACTACTACGAACTTGTCGAGGTGTCACGCCCCAGAACCAGAATATTGGAGAGCGGGGGCAGACATAGCCAGCTACGTATATTGAAATGGAGACCACCTCGATATACGGTCACGGCTGTCTAGATATATGAGGGTTTACTACAAGCTAACAGTCTCTTATGGTCATGAACAAGCCTAATGTCTCAATCACAGCAAGTAAGTAAGGTTGCAAGATGTATGATCATTAAATATACAATAATAAGGCGTCCCAAATATCACATATTCAGCTGATCATGAAGCTAGTCGTTACAAAATGTTAGGACTAGCAAGAGTTTAGTCATACATGATCAACCCTAGGATTTGTTAATCATGTTTACAGCCCGTAGGCAGACAGTAAGTAAAAGTGCATCGAGCTAACAGGTGCTCGTCGGCTAAATGCCTCAAAAGAATATTTTACAATAGAGTGAGCGAAACAAAATAGAAAACCCACTCGTAGCCCGGGTTCCTTCTAGTCGCCACCATTGGGCTGGAAGCTTGGTAGATCCTCGGGAGCTGCTCCAAAATCTGGCCACACAAAACCAGCTGGGTCAACCCCAGAAAGAGCAAGTGCCACAAGGGGGCCACGAAATAAGAACAAAGCCAGCAATCAGCACAGAAAATCTAATATTAAAACTAAAATTACGAAAACATGTCAGGATGATATACGACGAGATAACCATGGAACTATTCCGATAGCCAGGTTACAACCCGTAAACCAAATAAGGACCGGGGTTGTAACCCTTCATCTAAACAGAGCTTGGTTTCCCACCATTTATCGACAAGATAATAATGCAAGGATCAAGACATGGAACAATCTTGCATGGGATCAAGACATGACTAGACTGGTTATACCTCATTCAATCAATCACGGCCAAGCAGATCCTACGGCTTACTACCTTAACTAACTAGGGTTATCACAGACCTAATTACTAACAAGATGCAGTGAGATTGTTCCACAGCCACAAATCCTGTAGACCATCCAGGCTACCCAGGACGAAAGATTAGGGTTGAATTCAGGTGGGTACATCGCCCGAGGACAAATGTACCCTTAGGTGACTTAGAGGGTGCAACACTCGACGGTGCGCTGGAAATGTGCCCTACTCGACGGCAGGCTACAGATCCCAAGAGCGCCCAGGTAACGGGATTGCCTGTAGCTGTGTCAATCTCTTCATGACTACTGAGTTATTCTAGTTATTAACCTTAATCCATTTTAGTAGGTACTCCTGACCGTGGTACTCAGGAGTTCCATCCTAGACATGATGCAAGACAGGACAAGTGGATTTAACAAGCAAGCAAGAAAGAACCACCCACGGTGTCAAGGCAGGTCAAGTTCGGTTATCAGGTCATGTCAAGTCAGGAGTGCGCCGCCATGGCCACTATCAAGTTATCAAGATAAATCATGTCAGGGTACTTGTCAGGAGTGCGCCACGACGGGCCACTATCATGTCAGGTTGGTCATATCAGGAGTGCACCACTACGGGTTACTGTCATGTTATGCAAGTTCCTTGCCATACGAAGCCATGTACAATAGTCATTCCAAACATGTTAAGTAAAATAAAGTTTATGACAAAAGGCATAAGGATATAAAATGGGCATAAAATATCTAATAAAATATCAAAATACGGGCCAGGGGGATGCGTACGCATAAAAGCACGCACGCAGGGGGAATGCATACGCAATAAAACACGCACGCAGGGGGGGCAGCGTACGTGAAGGTCACGCACGCAGGAGAACTGCGTTCGTGAAAAGTCACGCACGCTCAAGGGGCACAGCGTACGTGAAAGTCACACACACTCGGGAAGCAGCGTACGTGAAGAGTCACGCACACTCGGGGAGCAGCGTTCGTGAAAGTCACGCACGCTCCAGGAAGCAGCTGCGTGAAAGGTCACGCACGCTCCAGGAAGCAGCTGCGTGAAAAGTCACACAGGCTCTAGGAAGCAGCTGCGTGAAAAGTCACGCAGGCTCTAGGAAGCAGCTGCGTGAAAAGTCACGCAGGCTCACTCAAGGCAGCGTACGTGAGAAAGTCACACAGGCTCAAGGAGACACGCTTTCAACAGGAAGCGTACTCAAGTCTGCGTACGCAGCGCTAAAGAGCGCGCGTAGCTCAGTGTGCGTGAGCTAAGAAGCTCTGCATACTGCTCACTGTCTTCCCCAAACAGCAAGAACACCATGACAGAACCCAAAACTTTAAAACAACATAACTTGGTCATCCGAACTCCAAATCCGGATTTCCAAAGTTTCAACTTGGGTGAAATTAAACTCTCTTCCACAAAGAAACATCAAAACCCACAGAACTCCAACCAAAGTGGGTCAAAACATGCAAAATCCGAAAATAGGAGAACTTAGATCTACAACAATAGAGGCTCCAAATCATAAAAACCCAAGAACTAATGTTGGTCTCCATGCCCTAATCTAGCAAATGGACAAAGAAAATATGGTTCTCATGTGGTGGCAAGATGCACTTGCCTAAGGATTGGGGAGTTGTGTGGAGGAAGAAGAAGAAGAAGAAGAAATTAATGGTGGTTATGAAGAGAGAGAAGAGGTTGGTGGAGTTATAAAGTGGGGGAGTTGTGGTGGGTTGAGGGTGTAGCATAGGGCTATGGTGTTCCAACACAAAACCGAACCAAACCAAACCATCCCAATAAAATCGAGCCATGCCAAAAACCCAAAATACGAGAAATACCGAAATTCTACAAGTTGAGAAAAATAAAAATACATGCCAAAATCCAGATACGAGTATAAATACGAAATACGAGAAATACGGGAAATGAGGGTGACAACTCTACCCACCTTAAAAGAATTCCGTCCTCGAAATTTAGTCAAGGAGCTATAGATTGCCACGACAAGCTATACTAAGTACAGGCAAGTTACACTAAGCAGTTCAATCATACAATCATACAACGCAAGCAAGGAAGGGAAAACGTAAGGCATAAGAAAGACATTATACCTCACGAGTCAAACAGGTAGGGATATCGCGATCGGATGTCGTCCTCACGCTCCCACGTTGACTCACCTAGAGAGTGATGACCCCAAGCAACACGGACTAATTTAATAGTCTTGTTCTTGAGTATCTTTTCTCTCCGGTCCAAAATAGACACGGGCCTCTCCTCATACGAAAGGTTGGTACCAACAACCAATTCCGAATGGTCTAGGATGTGGCTCGGGTCCGGAATATACCGTCGTAATTGGGACACATGGAATACATCATGCACCTCACTTAGCGACGGCAGAAGAGCGAGACGATAGGATACATCTCCTAGTCGCTCTAGAATATCGAACGGCCCTATATACCTGGGACTAAGCTTTTCCCGCACGCCGAAGCGAATGACGCCGCGGTTAGGCGAGATCCTAAGGAATACATGGTCGCCGACAGCAAATTCTAAGGGACGCCGATGAGCATCGGCCCAATGGCGCTGGCGGTCCTGGGCAACTCGGAGGTGATCTCTGACCTTCCTGACCACTTCAACCGTCTAAAAAATCAATTCGGGTCCGAGCATCTGCCTCTCCCCGACATCGTCCCATGCTAGCGGGGATCTGCACTTTCTGCTATAGAGAGCCTCGAAGGGTGCCATCTGGATACTGGCCTGATAACTGTTATTGTACGAGAATTCCACCAGGTACAGATGATTCTCCCATGAACCACCGAAGTCAAGGGTGCAAGATCTCAACATATCTTCAAGAGTCTGGATTATGCGCTCCGACTGACCATCTGTCTGCGGGTGATAAGCTGAGCTGAACTGAAGACGAGTCCCCAAACTCTTCTGCAAGCTGCGCCAAAAGTGTGATGTGAACCTTGAATCCCTGTCCGAGGTGATGCTGACTGGCACACCGTAAAGCCTGACGATCTGCCTGAGATACATCTCTGCTAACTGCGCCGTCGACTGCCCAACTCTGAATGGGAGAAAGTGTGCCACCTTGATAAGTCTGTCCACAATTACCCAAATAGCATCTCTGCCGGCCGGAGATCTGGGCAATCTGGTCACGAAATCCATGGTTATATGCTCCCATTTCTATTCTGGGATCGGTAAGGGTTGAAAAAGTCCAGCGGGCCTCTGATGTTCAGCCTTAACCTTTTGGCAAACCAAACACCGAGAGACAAACCGGGCTATCTTCCTCTTCATGCCATTCCACCAGGAATTCTGACGAATATCACGGTACATCTTTGTACCACCCGGATGAATAGAATATTGTGAACTGTGGGCTTCTGCCATGACTTCCTGTCTGATATCTCCACTGGGTACACAAAGACGAGTGCCGTGCCGAAAGGTACCGTCTTCGTGGATACATAACTCTGGCCTTCTTCCTGCTTCACACTCTTCTCTGAGTCGCTGAAGCTTGGAATCTGTAATCTGCGCCATCCGGATCCTCTCAACTATGCTGGACTGAACCTGTAGACTGGCCATCAATGCCACGCTGGTTGGAAGAACCACTTCAATTCCCATCTTCTGAAGATCTGCCAATAATTCTGGTTGCGCCGTCAGGAGATAAACTCCGGCTCTCCTGCTTAATACATCTGCTACAACGTTGGCCTTCCCGGGATAATACTGCAAATCCATATCATAATCCACCAATAGCTCGAGCCATCTTCTCTGTCGCATATTAAGGTCCTTCTGGGTGAAAATATACTTCAGGCTCTTATGATCAGTAAATATCTCCACTCTATCTCCGTACAAGTAGTGCCTCCACAACTTCAAAGCAAACACTACCGCCGCCAACTCCAAGTCGTGGGTCGGGTAATTCTTCTCATGATCACGAAGTTGGCGTGACGCATAAGATATTACCTTCCCATGCTGCATCAAGACACACCCCAATCCTCTGCCTAAAGCGTCGCAATAAACTGTGAATCCTACGGTCCCATCTGGAAGGGTGAGAATGGGAGCCGTTATCAAACCTCGCTTCAACTTATCAAAAGATTCCTGACACTCTGCTGTCCAAACAAATGGCACATCCTTGCAGGTCAACTGGGTCATCGGCGCTGAAATCCTTGCGAAATCTGAAACGAACCGCCGGTAGTAGCCGGCCAATCCAAGAAAGCTGCGAACCTCTGCCACTGAGCTGGGTACCGGCCATGACTCGATAGCCACAATCTTCTGGGGATCCACTTTCACTCCTCCTCGGGTAATGATGTGACCCAAGTACGAAATACGATCGAGCCAGAACTCGTATTTACTAAACTTGGCGTACAACTGATGCTCCCTAAGCGTCTGGAGGACGACTCTGAGATGCTGCTCATGCTCTGCTTCACTCTTGCTGTAGACCAATATGTCATCTAGGAATACGATCACAAATTGATCCAAGTAAGGCATGAAAATGCGATTCATGAGGTCCATGAATACGGCCGGCGCATTGGTCGCTCTAAAGGGCATAACAAGGAACTCCCAATGTCCATACCTCGATCTGAATGCTGTCTTCGGGATGTCCTGCTCTCTGACTCTGATCTGGTGGTAACCTGAGTGCAAGTCGATCTTCGAGAATACTGAATCCCCTCTGAGCTGATCAAACAAGTCATCTATCCTCGGAAGAGGGTATCTGTTCTTGATTGTCACCGAATTCAAGGTACGATAATCAACACATAGCCTGGACGTACCATCCTTCTTTTTTACAAGAAGCATCGGGGCTCCCCAAGGCGATCCACTTGCACGGATGAATCCCTTGGTCCTCAGTTCTTCAATCATCTTGTACAGAATCTCTAACTCTGAAGGCGCCATTCTGTAGACTCGTTCTGATACTGGTGCTGATCCGGGGATTAAGTCTATAGTGAACTCAATCTCCCTTTCTGGCGGCATCCCTGGAAGCTCCTCTGGGAAAACATCTAGAAATTTTTTAACTATCCGGGGTAACTGCACTGCTGCTACTGCCATCCGCAATGCTGGGGAAGACGGCTCCACTGCGCCTCTGGAAAACGAAAACTCTGGCTCGCCGGGGATACTAAAGACAACTCTGCCAATATGGCAGTCTATCCTAGCATACTGGTTCCTCAACCAATCCATGCCCAGGACTACATCATAGTCTGCCATAGGAAACTCTATGAATCTAACGGGGAACTCCCTACCGCTAACTATGATCCGACACGAGGAAAACACTCGATCTACTCCCATAAGACCATTACCAGTAAGTATATTGAGCCTCACTGATAATGACTCGGGCTCCAATCCTATCCGTGTCGCGAATCGTACAGACATGAATGAATGCGATACACCAGAATCAAACAATACCGAAGCTGGAAAGGAGTTGACAAGAATAGTACCTGCCACTACCTCACCTGGTGCAACTTCTTCTTCCATAGCCATCATCATGGCCTGACCTTGTCCTTTAGCTGCTGGTCCCCTCTGCTGGAAACCTCTCTGCCTATTCTGGGTCTGAGCTTGGGCTTGTGCATACTGCTGGAGGTGTTGTTGCTGGAATGCCTGAGACTGAGGCGGCAAGGGCCTCGAAGACTGATACTGCTGCTGCTGAACTGGTGCTGGGGCCGGTCCTCTTACCGAAGAGCTAGAAGGGTTGGATGCTGATGAACCACCCCTATTCGGGCAAGCCCCAACCCTATGATCTGCTGCTCCATAAGCCAGGCACAATCCCTGTGCCCTGCGACAATCTGCCACCACATGCCCTGGCTTCCCGCAATGAGAACATCCCATCGCGGAAGTCTGCTTCTGCTTCTGCTGCTGCGGGTACGTCGGGGTCGAATACTGAACCGACGTCACTGAGGCCGCCCGCCTCGGAGTTCCAATGGTCAATCCCCTAGCTGCCGGGGCTGGAGCTGATGATTGGTGCATCTGACTGTGGGACCGCTTCCTACCTCCGGTCCTATCCACGATCCTCTGAAAGGTATACTCATGCCTCCTAGCTGATCTCAAGACTGCGTCGAACGTCTGGTGCTCAAACTGCTCAACCGCCAACAAGATCTCCAAATGCAGCCCCTACTGGAACCGCTGGGCCCTATCAAACTCGGTCGCCACCAAGGTGGGGGCAAACCTACTCAGCCTAGAAAACTCTGATGCATAACTGTCGACTGATCTGCCTCCTTGCTTCAAGTTGGTAAATTTGGTCTGCAGGTCGTACCGAGCCACAACATCGAAATACTTCGTCTGGAACCTCTCTCTAAACACTGCCCAAGCAATGGATACTACTAATCCCATGGCTTGCGCCGCCTACCAACTGCGAGCCAAGTCCAACAACTGCAGGCGTACCACCGCCACCTTCTCATTTTTGGGTGTCCTAGCTGTTTCCAGAATCACCTCGGTATCCTGAAGCCATGCATCTGCGGTAATCGCATCCTCGGTGCCGTCGAAGAAAGGAGGGTTCAATCGCTTGAAGCTGTTGGCCGCCTGGTTTCCTGGATGTTCGCCTTGGGTCAAAGCATCTTGAACTGTCTAGTGCAGGGCGTCGCTTCGACGATCCTGGAAAGCTATCAAGGTTCTGATGAGGCCTACTAAGGTACCATCATCTGGCTCTGCGGGCTGGACGGGCCGAACTGGTGACTCTCCTCCAGTAGGAATCACTCTGGAGGCGACTCCGGAATGCTGGGCTTGATCTCCAGGTTGCTGCTGGTCCACGGGAGGTGCTCTTCCTTGCTGATCGGCAGGGTCAGGTACAGTGCCGCTGAGGAAAACGACATAGGGAAACAATAAGAAAGGACCAGGACAGATCAACGATACAAGCATGTAATCAGGGAAAAAATTTCAGGGATTTGAAAATACGGACGGAGATCAAGGGCGAATACTGATTGAGACATCTATTCGGTAAACCCTCACATTTCTTGATTGACAAGACCTGCATGGGCCACCACTTAAACCGTGTCACGCCCCAGAACCAGAATACTGGAGAGCGGGGGCCGACATAGCCAGCTACGTATATTGAAATGGAGACCACCTCGATATACGGTCACGGCTGTCTAGATATATGAGAGTTTACTACAAGCCAACAGTCTCTTATGGTCATGAACAAGCCTAATGTCTCAATCACAGCAAGTAAGTAAGGTTGCAAGATGTATGATCATTAAATATACAATAATAAGGCGTCCCAAATATCACATATTCAGCTGATCATGAAGCTAGTCGTTACAAAATGTTAGGACTAGCAAGAGTTTAGTCATACATGATCAATCCTAGGATTTGTTAATCATGTTTACAGCCCGTAGGCAGACAGTAAGTAAAAGTGCATCGAGCTAACAGGTGCTCATCGGCTAAATGCCTCAAAAGAATAGTTTTACAATAAAGTGAGCGAAACAAAATAGAAAACCCACTCGTAGCCCGGGTTTCTTCTAGTCGCCACCATTGGGCTGGAAGCTTGGTAGATCCTCGGGAGCTGCTCCGAAATCTGGCCACACAAAACCAGCTGGGTCAACCCCAGAAAGAGCAAGTGCCACAAGGGGGCCACGAAATAAGAACAAAGCCAGCAATCAGCACAGAAAATCTAATATTAAAACTAAAATTATGAAAACATGTCAGGATGATATACGACGAGATAACCATGGAACTATTCCGATAGCCAGGTTACAACCCGTAAACCAAACAAGGACCGGGGTTGTAACCCTTCATCTGAACAGAGCTTGGTTTCCCACCATTTATCGACAAGATAATAATGCAAGGATCAAGACATGAAACAATCTTGCATGGGATCAAGACATGACTAGACTGGTTATACCTCATTCAATCAATCACGGCCAAGCAGATCCTACGGCTTACTACCTTAACTAACTAGGGTTATCACAGACCTAATTACTAACAAGATGCAGTGAGATTGTTCCACAGCCACAAGCCCTGCAGACCATCCAGGCTACCCAGGACGAAAGATTAGGGTTGAATTCAGGTGGGTACATCGCCCGAGGACAAATGTACCCTTAGGTGACTTAGAGGGTGCAACACTCGACGGTGCGCTGGAAATGTGCCCTACTCGACGGCAGGCTACAGATCCCAAGAGCGCCCAGGTAACGGGATTGCCTGTAGCTGTGTCAATCTCTTCATGACTACTGAGTTATTCTAGTTATTAACCTTAATCCATTTTAGTAGGTACTCCTGACCGTGGTACTCAGGAGTCCCATCCTAGACATGATGCAAGACAGGACAAGTGAATTTAACAAGCAAGCAAGAAAGAACCATCCACGGTGTCAAGACAGGTCAAGTTCGGTTATCAGGTCATGTCAAGTCAGGAGTGTGCCGCCATGGCCACTATCAAGTTATCAAGATAAATCATGTCAGGGTACATGTCAGGAGTACGCCACGACGGGCCACTATCATGTCAGGTTGGTCATGTCAGGAGTGCACCACTACGGGTTACTGTCGTGTTATGCAAGTTCCTTGCCATACGAAGCCATGTACAATAGTCATTCCAAACATGTTAAGTAAAATCAAGTTTATGACAAAAGGCGTAAGGATATGAAATGGGCATAAAATATCTAATAAAATATCAAAATACGGGCCAGGGGGATGCGTACGCATAAAAGCACGCACGCAGGGGGAATGCATACGCAATAAAACACGCACGCAGGGGGGGCAGCGTACGTGAAGGTCACGCACGCAGGAGAACTGCGTTCGTGAAAAGTCACGCACGCTCAAGGGGCACAGCGTACGTGAAAGTCACGCACACTTGGGAAGCAGCGTACGTGAAGAGTCACGCACACTCGGGGAGCAGCGTTCGTGAAAGTCACGCACGCTCCAGGAAGCAGCTGCGTGAAAGGTCACGCACGCTCCAGGAAGCAGCTGCGTGAAAAGTCACGCAGGCTCTAGGAAGCAGCTGCGTGAAAAGTCACGCAGGCTCTAGGAAGCAGCTGCGTGAAAAGTCACGTAGGCTCACTCAAGGCAGCGTACGTGAGAAAGTCACGCAGGCTCACTCAAGGCAGCGTACGTGAAAAAGTCACGCAGGCTCAAGGAGACACGCTTCCAACAGGAAGCGTACTCAAGTCTGCGTACGCAGCGCTAAAGAGCGCGCGTAGCTCAGTGTGCGTGAGCTAAGAAGCTCTGCACACTGCTTACTGTCTTCCCCAAACAGCAAGAACACCATGGCAGAACCCAAAACTTCAAAACAACATAACTTGGTCATCCGAACTCCAAATCCGGATTTTTAAAGTTCCAACTTGGGTGAAATTAAACTCTCTTCCACAAAGAAACATCAAAATCCACAGAACTCCAACCAAAGTGGGCCAAAACATGCAAAATCCGAAAATAGGAGAACTTAGATCTACAACAATAGAGTCTCCAAATCATAAAAACCCAAGAACTAATGTTGGTCTCCATGCCCTAATCTAGCAAATGGACAAAGAAAATATGGTTCTCATGTGGTGGCAAGATGCACTTGCCTAAGGGTTGGGGAGTTGTGTGGAGGAAGAAGAAGAAGAAGAAGAAATTAATGGTGGTTATGAAGAGAGAGGAGGTTGGTGGAGTTATAAAGTGGGGGAGTTGTGGTGGGTTGAGGGTGTAGCATAGGGCTATGGTATTCCAACACAAAATCGAACCAAACTAAACCATCCCAATAAAATCGAGCCATGCCAAAAACCCAAAATACGAGAAATACCGAAATTCCATAAGTTGAGAAAAATAAAAATACATGCCAAAAATCCAGATATGAGTATAAATACGAAATACGGGAAATACGGAAAATGAGGGTGACACGAGGAATGGTCGAAACACCCGATTCATTAAATCCATGAAAGCAGCAGGGGCGTTCGTTAGGCCGAACGGCATTACCAGAAACTCGTAATGGCCGTATCGAGTGCGGAAGGCAGACTTCGGCACATCGTCCGGCTTGATCTTGAGTTGATGGTAACCCGAACGCAGATCAATTTTAGAGAACACCGTGGCTCCTTGGAGCTGATCAAACAGATCATCTATGCGGGGCAGGGGGTATTTGTTCCGGACGGTGGCTTTATTCAGCTCGCAGTAGTCGATACAAAGACGCATAGAGCCATCCTTCTTCTTGACAAACAGTACGGGCGCTCCCCACGGCGAGACGCTGGGTCAGATGAATCCCTTGTCGAGCAATTCCTGTAACTGCACCTTGAGTTCTTTAAGCTCTGCAGGGGCCATTCTGTACGGGATCTTTGAGATCGGTCGAGTGCCGGAGAAGGTATCGATAGTGAACTCAATCTCTCGATCGGGCGGCATGTCGAACAGCTCGTCCGGGAACACATCGGGGAATTCTGCGACAACGTCGGTCTGACCCGCGTTTGCACCATCCTGTCGCATGTCTCGAACGGAAGCTAGATAGCCTTCACACCCGGAATGCAGCATCCGTCGAGCAGATATTGCAGAGATCACCATGCAGGTCGACGA
Source organism: Iris pallida (assembly GCA_029216955.1). Taxonomy (NCBI): domain Eukaryota; kingdom Viridiplantae; phylum Streptophyta; class Magnoliopsida; order Asparagales; family Iridaceae; genus Iris; species Iris pallida. The sequence goes on along the minus strand of JANAVB010035820.1, from coordinate 17,412,553 downwards.
TGCCTCACCACACGAGTAGCAGAATTTGGGCACTCCCGGTATGCGGAATGTGACCTTCTTTTCAGCGCAGTCTATGGTTGCGTTGCACGGACCGAGCCAATCCATTCCCAAAATGATATCGTAGTCCTTAATATTTAGAACTATCGCATCGAGACTGACCTTTTGACCACCTATACAGATGATTCCGTCTCTGCAGACTAAATTCGCAGCTAGTGGCATGTCTGACGGGATATTAACAGTGAGCTCAAGACCGAGCGGTGTCAGAGGAAATTTGTGCTCGGCGGCAAAGTCCGCCGATATGAAACTATACGTGGCACCTGAATCAAACAATACACGAACAGGTTTATTATTGAATTGCAGTATACCTGTCACGACTGTGTCAGATGCGAATACTTCATCTCGGGTCATGGCGTAGACACGGCCCTGAGCATTGGGGCGACGGTCTTGGCCATTCTGTTGTGCGGTCGGCGGAGCCCGAGGTGCTTGGCCTCGGTTTTGTTGATGTTGAGGCGGGCATTGGTTCGACGCAGCTTCCGGACAGTCCCGTACGAGATGATCTCTCCTGCCGCATGCGAAACAGACTATGTTCTTAAGTCGGCAGTCGGTGTCCAGGTGCCCGTCCTTGTGGCAGAAATTGCAGACCATCCGTTCCTTCGTCTGGTTGCCGCGATGTTGACGCTTATGTGCGTTGTTGCCTCCCGCATTACTATGGCGTTTGTTATTAAAGTTAACAGCGCCGGTAGTAGTAGGAGGATACTCGGACTCCAGACGGATGGCGTGGTTGAGTGCCTCGCCCACAGTTTTGTATTCCGACACCGAGACATGAGCACGGATAGAGGAACGCAGGCCCACTACAAATCGTTTTGCTCGACTTGCGGTGGTAGGAAAATAGTCCCCGACGAACTTGGCCAGTTTGTTGAATTTAGCCGCATACTGTCGTACAGTCATATTCTCTTGCGTCAACTGCATGAACTCATTTTCTTTTTCCTGTCGTACGACTGCAGAAAGATATTCGTTCTCGAACGCATTTCTGAATGTCGCCCATGAGATCGCCGCCGACTCGTCTTCACGTCGAATAGCCCGCTTCTGCACAGCCCACCAATCGTGCACGTTCATTCGAAGTAGAAGTTGAGCACATGCGACTTTCTTCGAGTCCTCGACACCCAAAAGCTCGAACTTGTCTTCCAGCTCCTCCAACCAGTCGATCGCCACAGATGGATCTTCTGTGCTGTTGAAGGAAGTGCGACAGCTTTTCGTGAATTTCGACACGTCAAAGTTAGAACTTTTCGGTGCTGCAGGTGAGAGCGCGGGCGCCTCTGGTTCAGCTTCGTTGGATCGAACCGCAGGCTGGGTCACGGCAGGTGTCATCGTTGAGTTGTTGTTGTTGCCGACGACCGACTGTACGATCTGTTGGAGGGTATTCAGCTGCTGCTGTTGCAGCTTGAATTGAGCCTCGAACTGACTCTCAAATTGGGTCTAACGAGCCTCCGCTTGCTGACGATGGAGCTCTTGCTGCATTTCAAGCATCTGCAGCATACGTTGCATCGGGTCGCCGGAAGGTCCGGCTATAGTAGGCGTCATTACCGTTGGGTTAACGGAATGGTCGGGCCTAGAAGCACTCGAGCCGCTGGAAGCGCTCGTCTCGTCTTCCGCCTGAGCTCCCGTAACTGCAGGGAAAAAGGAAGGCAACTCTCGTTAGTTTCAGAAAATGTCCTGGGTTCAGCGTATGGAACAACTCTTCTCATCGACACGAGGTCAACGGTTGGAGACTAGAACTCGACACTGGAGGCCAAGGACGTAAAGCCGTGCTCTGATACCATTATGTCACGCCCCGATTCCGTCGAATCGATAATCGTCCCCCGGGCGTGATGCCGTGCGAACCTAATTTGCGATCGCACAAGGCCAAGTCATAAAGGTAATCCGAGACACGAGATCTAAGAGAGTACGCAGACAAATTGATACACACAATAAGTAAAGAAAACTTGATATTTATTGATAATGAACATCTTTTACAGACTCCGATACAAGACTCATTGCCGTGCGGGCTACAACATGACTCGATTACAAAAGAGTGCCGATGAGATAGCCGTTCCATATATTGCACACATCCCTCAGTATACACAAGTACTCCATTGACCTGGATGGGAGGGACGCTGAGTCATTTCCTTTGGACTGTCGAGAGCCTTCAAAAGTGGAGTCGCAGAGTAAGTCTTCGACACGCGGCCGAAGCTTCAAAAGTCACGAACGCCGCCGAGCTAGCTGGCGCGTCCTTCCTGGTTCGCGGGACCTGCAAAGAGCGAGGATCAGCACGAAACACATGTACTGGCGAATGGCTAATTAAATCCAAGCTCTGCATTTGATTCAAGAAGTTTCGTAAACATGTTAGCTAGCTATTTCAATGATCTTTCTAACCATCCTGTTCGATTTGCATGTTAACATGTTTTGAGGCAAGCATATGAACTTGTATATCATTAAGCAATTATCCTGTTCATCCCGTGTCCCGTGCACCTGTTAAGCAGTAAAAAGGGGTATAAAGGCCACTGGCAATGTCAAGCCATCGCGGACTATAGCATTTGGTTAGACGACGCCCCTTTCGCGTCGGGTAGCTAGCCCTGTACGAAAGTGCCCGTATAACTCGCGCCGATGAAGGGTTGGCGCTGCTACACTCGTTCCTCCCGGGCCGAATCGGTTCCTTGGCCTAGGCAACCGTTCGAGGAAACTTCACCTTGTCGACAAGTTGTCCAATGACCGTTTTCCTTTGGACTTAATTGATTTGCTTACTTAGCCGTATCGTTGCGATAAACGTTAATCGATTCATTCATTGTTTGCATAGGCTAAGTGGATTTGTATAAGAAAGTGCATTTTCTATTTTCAAAATCGGCAGTTTGATAGCAGGTGTTTCGTGAAGAATCGTGCCATGATTTCTTTGATTCTACACTATTATGACAAGCATTCATTTACTTCACATGTTGAGTTTGAAATAGAGGGACGAGACGAAGGAGGTTAGCCACTCGCCTTAGCCTTGCTTCAAGCGAGCGACCGGTTGGCTGCGCTGACGTCGCCTACGCGATCACCTGCAATCGCATAAGCAACTGATTAGAACACTGTATAATTCAAGGATATTCGATATGAATGCGAAGCTCGAAAATGCATCACGAAAACCCATCGAAAACATTTACGAAAAACGCATTCACGAAATCCAAAGTAAAAGCCAAATCAAGTGCGGCATGAAAACCAGAGCAACGGGAGGTCTCTTCCGACTCAGCCGCAGAGCCAATCCTCGAGGCGCAACCCGCTGAATATGGGACTTGGTTCCGAAGAAGCCATTCCATAACGTGGAATGGATCTTAATTCAACCGTTCCCGTTCGATCGACTCGGCCGATTCTGACCTATCGGTCCCGACCGAATCGATAGCGACAGTGTTCCTTTCTCGCGCACACCGTGGACGGAGACGGGGCACGATGTAGGGACGGGGCACTACAAAGGAATCATGCAATACAGAATAAAATACATACACGTATTCCAAAAATACGTAATACGGACAACATGTATTACAGGCTGTAGATTTTTTTACTGAGTGGCAACAACATCTTGTTGGTGAAACCATACGAACTCCGGCGGTGGAGATGTGGGATTGTAGTGAGGACTATATAGAATACTATAGGAATGTCGGACATGGTATGATATTGAATCCTGATAAGAGAAGTGCGAAAGTGCCGGTAGCAGCACCCTTACCTTCCAAGTCAGCACTATATGATGCATTACAGAAGATGGTTAGTATAGTTTGTTTAATTAACCCATGTTGTGGTAAATTGTTGGTTCCTAAAATTATGATATGTATTCATGCAGGCTTCAAAAGTGAAGAAATTGGAGAAAAGTCTAATCCAGTACAAGGGGGAGAATTACAAAGATGTTGGTACCCAGATGCAGAACATCGCAGCTGATTACCCATTTATCGATGAGCGACGCACGAAGATGCGTCATGATCCTGAATGACTATGTAGTTTGTATATGGTTGAATGTATTTGGTAGTTGGGTGAACGACCGAGGAAGTGACTTGTAAAACTTTTCTAATTGGTTGAACACTTGTCTGTGTCAACAGTTTTAAATTGGTTTGCATATTATATGAATGTCGTTTTGAGTATCTTGATGTGAATTAGTTTTATATTGATTGCAAGTTTGCATATTATGTGAATGTTATCTTGCTGTGAATTAGTATTAAATTAGGATGAAGTGGGTATTGCCGTGAACTAGTATTAAATTGGTTTGCATATTGGTCTGTCCAGTCCTTGCTCACAACAAGTCCTATTTGTATGTGGACTGCCCAGTTCCTGGGCAGTCCATGCTCACAGCAAATTCTGTGATGGACTGCCCAGTTTTCTGGCAGTCCATATATGAATGTGGACTGCCAGGAAACTGGGCAGTCCATATTAGAACTTGCTGTTTGTATGTGGACTGCCCAGGAACTGGGCAGTCCATGCTCACAACAAGTTCTGTGATGGACTGCCCAGTTTGACGCCAATCTCTGCAGTTTGACGCTTCGGCCGACACCGTAGCGACCTTGAAGTTACAAGGGTTGTGTTGGTTTGCCTTCCAACTTCTCTGCACCATTCTAATGCTTCGGCGTAAGTTTCAAAGACAATATCTGTCGAGAATTTATTGCTCAAATCTGTGCACATAGGAGATGGGGTGCCCTACAATAAATTTACAATTTTTTTAAATACCTAAATCAATGACAAAACCAAATACAATATCCAATTGAGGCTGTTAAACTAGACTGCCACAACATCTGACAGTCCTGAGTACTTCATAGACTGCCAAAATGTGTGGCAGTCCAGTTGAATCGACTATCAACTTTAGGACTGCCATATTTCTGGGCAGTCCTTGAAGTATCTAGGACTGCCAGAAAGTGAGGCAGTCCTTAAGTTCATACGTATTTAACTCGACTGCCATACTTTCTGGCAGTCCTAAGTACTTTGTTGACTGCCATGCGATGTGACAGTCCAGTTGAAGAGTATATGAATTTGTATACTGCCTTCCTATAGGGCAGTCCATCAAGTACTTTGGACTGCCTGAGTGTGTTGCAGTCCAATTGTCGACTACGAAAAAATGAAAGTACGTCGGGGACCAACCACGGGTTCTTCGGAGAGAATGTTGTGTTCTTCGGAAGGACCGGACTGATCGATTGCTACATTTGATGTCCCAATTTCTTCCATATTTTCTACATTATGAAAGAACATTCAAAAATTAGGAATCAACCGATTATTTAACAAACTTTGCAATATAGTAGTCGAAAACATACCGACTACTACGAATATTCGTTGATAATTACTCTAGGGTTACAAAACAAGAAGATTTTCTTAGTTGTAGAATGGGGGGACAAGAGGAATCTCAATCTAGGGTTTGGACAAAAAATGGAGAGGAAGAAGACAAAGAGAAACATAACAAGTCACTTTTATACCACCTATTGGGCTAGTCCTAATAAATTTTTTTAATGATAAACTTGTAAATAATACAAAGTTACAAATGGACTAGTCCTGATAAAAATATGCATTGCCTTTATAACTAGCCTTATTATATGAGATCCTGTAGCTAAATAATAGAAGGATTCCAACAACAACGTTTTCAGTGGACACGCCACCAATTCAATGAACACTTGAGACCTTTGAGAAATATATTTAATATTTTTGTAATCATCATCTGCACATGTTGGCACTATGCGACTCTGCTCTACTTGTCGTCATCTGCACAGTCCCCGACGCCGGCCCGGACGTACATTTTCTTCGCACACCACTCCCATCTCGGAATTTCATCGAACACATCACGAGAACTCAACCTGTCGCAACGCAAGAAGAAGATGTTGGCAGCAAAAACCTCCTCTCCCTTCTTCCTCTCCAAACCCCTCCTCCACTCCCCAAACCCTAACCCTAACCCTAACCCTAACCCTAACATCCTCTCCTTCCCTCCCAAACCCAACCGGAAGCTCCACTGCACCCCTCAGGAAAACCAAACCTCCGCCCAGACCCGCGTCGACATTCTCTCCGAGTCCCTCCCCTTCATCCAGCGCTTCCGCGGCAAGACCATCGTGGTCAAGTACGGCGGCGCCGCCATGAAGTCCGACTCCCTCCGCCTCTCCGTCGTCAGCGACCTGGTCCTCCTCTCCTGCGTCGGCCTCCGCCCCGTCCTCGTCCACGGCGGCGGCCCCGAGATCAACTCCTGGCTCGCCCGCCTCGGCATCCTGCCCCAGTTCCGCGACGGCCTCCGCGTCACCGACGCCGAGACCATGGAGGTCGTAGAGATGGTCCTCGTCGGCAAGGTCAACAAGGGGCTTGTCTCCCTCATCAACTCCTACGGCGCCACCGCCGTCGGGCTCTGCGGGAAGGACGCCCGCCTCATCACCGCCAAGCCCGCTCCGGACGCCGCCCTCCTCGGGTTTGTCGGCGACGTCGCCCGCATCGACCCCTCGATACTCCATCCCATCGTCGCGGACGGGCACATCCCCGTGATCGCGTCCGTCGCGGCGGACGAGAAGGGCCAGGGGTACAATGTCAATGCCGACACCGCGGCCGGGGAGATTGCGGCTGCGATCGGGGCTGAGAAATTGATTCTTTTGACGGACGTCGCAGGGATCCTGGCGGACCGTGAGGATCCGGGGAGCCTGGTGAAGGAGATCGATATCAGCGGGGTGAGGAGGATGGTGGAGGAGGGGAAGGTGGCAGGGGGGATGATACCGAAGGTGGATTGTTGCGTGAGGTCGCTGGCGCAGGGGGTGAGGACCGCGAGCATTATTGACGGGAGGAAGCCGCACTCGCTGCTACTCGAGATCCTCACAGACGAGGGGGCTGGGACCATGATCACTGGGTGAGAAATCCGGGTTCATTTGTTATTTATGATTTACTTTTGTGTATTGACGTTGAAGATCCAACTTCATGTGCTTTTTCTAGGGTTTCAGTAGGCTAATAAATTGGGTCTTCTGGCAATTATGAATATTATAGAGTTTTAGCTTTTGAAAATTTCACATTGAACTCCAGCATAATTGTTTCAAACAAATTGTGTTGATAATGCTGTGGATGGTTGGTTGAAAAGACTCAAGGAAATCACTTGGTCATCATTCTTGCTAAATGCAATTGGCAATCTCAGATGGTTTCATAAAAATGAACACACTATTACTTTACATTGTTCACCTAATAAGAATTTTGCAAAGGATAGGAACAGCGTTGATGTTTTTCTTTTCACGTGGACAACCTTTTCCTCATAAAATTTTTTGCTAGTACTTGACAAAGTGTCGCCCCCAAAACCTTGTATGATGAAACGCCCTGTGCTTAAACGGACTTGATGATTAGATAGTTCACAAGCCTGACATTTTAGCTTGCCTTTTCTATTTTGACATTTTGTAAGTTGCAATTGTTTCTGCAGTATAGACCCCTAAACCCCCTAGTCTCTTAAGTGGCCGAAGTATTTTCCATTTTAAACTAAAGTTCGTTAAACCCCTGAAAACAATGAGATAGTACTAATTGATAAACTATCTAATAAAATGTTGCCTTTGGTATAAGCAAGGTGTTGCTTAGGCCAATAACTTCTAGCTGTGCTTATCTATTCTAACTCTAGTCACATATATAACACTTCACATAATCATGTTTCCTTGTGGATAAGCACCATCAATATTTTAAACCAGGATTCTCTGAATTAGCTGGTTTACTTGTATACTAGCCTAATAGGGGAGGTCAGGCTGCAGCATCTTTTAGCTTTGGAGTTGGTTAGGGTTCCTTTTAGTTACAGGCTTCAAGTCAGGTTCCACTTTCCTTATTCAAATTAATTTGCAATTTCTTTGATGTATTTTACAATTTTCAAGTTATTTAGGGACATCTATCAAGTTTTTGGTGTTTTAGATGGTATCTTTTAAGTATTGAGTCAGTATCAGTATCTATAACGGAAGAAATAGTGAATGCATCCGTAAGGAACCAGTGTATCTCCAGAGGTACTGAATAATTAGTAGGATCCCTTGCAGAAGAAATATGGTTTATGCATATAGTTAAGAAGATATCTACAAGATTGAAGTTTGACCATAGTACTGGATAGAGAAGTGTGCTATTGCATGTGAGATTGACAGTTCTATTTCTGCTACTATTGTTATTACTAGTATATTAGCTATAATAAAATTACCATCACTATAACTATTGTGGTCATTGTTGGTGATTTTGTCTTGACGGCACTAGATATCAAGCTGCTTTGTTTAGGAGTTAATCCGATCAATTATTGAGCCCTTTGGATGAAAGGGAGGTGATTGTAGATTTATAGAGGTTTTCTCCCACATTTGTAGCTCATTCTGATTCTCTTCATGTTAGGGTTCTCTATGTTTCGCTCTAACGCTATTGTGACTCTGCACCTAAATAAAGGTAAGAAGGTAAATCCCTTGAGATGTACATGAAAGTTGATGTTTCGTCTTCACATATAAATTCAGGGACTGACCCTCAGAATTATTCCATGACATGTCACAGTTCAATATCTTAGTATGGAAAATGATACTGATGAAGCAATTCACAGGAAATGCAAGTTATTTATGTTCATATATATTATAATTCTCTCTACCGGATCTCATAATTTTGGACTGGAGGAGGGGAACAGCGTCATGTAGGCAAGCTTAAGCCAGGGGGTTCTCAATTGAAAGTGACAAAATGACTGCTTATTTTGGGTTGGGTGTAAGTTCTTGTTTTTATTTCATTTCTTCTATTTATATTTTTGGTGTGTCATGTGCATTTGGAGGGAGAGATGGTTATGTCGTGAGATAGAAAGAAATCTTGTCGCGACTCACGACTCTTCCTTCCAATCACTATGGGTATGTATAGTCAGGATTGATGCTATGCACATGGGACTTGGGATTTAATGTTGGTACATGGCAACCAATAGTTTCACTTGGGACGATTTTCCTTTTATCCCCTGCAACCCATCTTTATCCCAGTTAAGGGGACAGTAGCTGAGTTTTAAAAACTTGCATTTCGAATGAAGGCCCGTATAAACCTTTGATATGTATAATCTACATATCTTCCATTACCACCACATTAATTCTTCCCTACATTTTCAGTTTAAATCTCTCTCTCTATCTTTGAGCCTAGAAATATTAACATCAATCTGAATTTCGTTATACCTTTTAACTTTAGCTTTGCAATCAGTTGTAGATGTAGTTCATAACTCTACATTTCACTGCAATCTTTTAGCTTCTTGTCCTCTGTGTAGTTAACCTTCTTCAATATTCTTATGTTGATGACTTGGTTGTAAATCTGCTAGTTCTAGTAGATAATGTTTACCAATCCATATGTAGGATATGGCATGTACCAGTACCATACAAAGTCAGGTTTAACCTGTCAATATGGTTGGTTAATCCATATGTTTCTTCTGTTAGAATCAAATTTGAATGTGTAGTTTAATGATCTGATTTACTTTTATTAATCTAATAGTTGAACTAGTGTGCTAAAGCTACCAGTTAATGTTTGTTTAAACTAATCAATGAACATAAACATAAATAACCAAGAATAGCTAGCTGGTTGGGATAAGACTGACAAATTGAAACCAGGAAGGTTTTAACCAAAACAAATAGTTGCATGATATGAAATTGCCTGTACACTTTCAATTGTGATGCATCAAATCAGACTTTTACATAAGAAGTTAAGAACAGCTGTTACATCGTATTGAAAATGTTAAAAGGGTCAGATCCAGGTTCCAGTCTAGAAGGTACATTTGTTACCCATAGCAGACTATTAGTCAAATGATTATACATGGATAAACCAGATTCATGGTCTGTGATAGTAACTCTGATCTCTCTCTCTCTCTTTACATGGTATAGATTTGACATAATAGTCGGCGAAAATACTTAATATGATGCATGTACTTTGTAACGGATATATGCATGTCTTCATAATGTGAACAGCTGAAGGCAGAGTTTCTTTGGCACCATTGTAAACGATCCAACCTCCTGTTTTTTTCACTTACACACCCTTTCTCATATTATTTTGAGCATAAGTTTTGAAGGTAGGGCTTATTGCATTTAAATACTTTCAACTTCACATGCTTTGCACTTGACTCGAATATCCCATACTAAATTTATGTGCATTTCATTACCTTAAACTTTCCCATGTTCAGCATAACTACCTTCTCTTGGATTATGGCATGCATTCATGATAGATATCGGTGACCAATACTGAATTATTTTATTCCTAAGAAGAAAAAAATATTTTCTTCTTTTGGTAGCTATGATTAAACCTAACACTCCACCATGTTTTCTTACTCTTACCTGCAAATTAGAAGGACGAACTTCAGTCATTGTACCTTGTTAGGATTTTCGATGATTTCACTTAATGGACGAGTTATGACTATCCAATTCACTAGGTTTTTTATTTGTGTATAATCATGTGAACATTGTCGACTAGGTGATTGGATGTCCAATATGGCATTTGGGGGGGGGGGGATAAACGTGTCAGTCATGTTAAACTACATATGGCAATACATATGGGAATATATAGATGTGTGATATATGACAATTTTTAACATATTAATATGAATATAAATCATATTACAAGAAGTGGCTTATTTTTACGTATCATTTTTTTTTTACCTCCGTCATTATATATGCAAGTATCCTTGAATCTATTTGTAGTTATATATTATTAGAGTATTTCTTGTTTAAAGCACAAGTTAAGAGAATATTTTAAGCTAGTTCACGTATACTACGGTATCATGAATGGGAACTTTTTTTTTTTTTTTTTTTTCATGAATGGGAACTTGCAATTGTAGTAAAAGAGGGATTCATAAGAAACAAGTACCTTGAAGTAAATTGACTTGTGGAAAGCATTTTGAGCATGGTAGTCAAAGGCGCGCCTCGGAGCAAGGCACAGCATCTGCGCCTCACACTTCATTAAACGAGGCACATTTTTTCGGACGCACCCAAGGCACGCCTTTCAGCAAGGCGCAACAAAAAAAATACGCGCCTTATGTATTTTTTTATTTTTTATTATAAAAAAAAGAGATAGGGAGATAGTCTTTATCTCATACAAATGATAGGGAGGCAACCATTTCCACAATTGTCAAAGTTGGCTACAGTTGAACTTGAAAAACTAAAATTTACTAAAAGCGTGGTAGGAAAAATACAAATTCTTGTTAGTTTTGTTACGTGTTATTGTTGCTATGTTAGTTCACTTGGTTATGTTAACATGTATTTTTGGTTTTAATATGTTATTTGATTTTATTTCTTACTTTACTAATTTATTTATGTATATTTTTATTGTTTTTTATTTTGTGCCTCATCTCACTCGGACGCACGCCTTAAGTGCGCCTTGCGCATTGGGTGATATAAGACCCTTTGTGCCTCGAGTGCGTCTTGTGCCTTTGACTACCTTGATTTTGAGTTAAATCTTGTTAGATTCCTTGATTCGTCATTAACACTATCAAAAAAATATTATATAGGTGCTATGGCTAGTGTTAAGATACTACGATATATTATGTTATTTCAACTAATAAATCGAAATAGCACATTTCCAAAACTATTTGCTTCATAAAGCTTCTCAAGATTCACAAATAAACATATTTACTATCAACAAATAAAAACCAGAGAGTGACTTTGCACAATATATCAATGAACAGAAGGAAAAACAAACACTCAAAAACTAACCGATTTTTCTTCATTTTTATTATGTTGATGACTTTGTTGTAGAGCTGTGATCTGGCAGATATTGTTTACCAATCCATACGTGGGATGTGGCGTGTTGGTTAATCCACGAAGTGCTTCTTCTGATAGAGTTGAACTTGAATGTGTAGTTTCACCCTCTCTTCTTTACAATGCATATTGGAGTAGGCATTTTAATCTGCCTTTTTATTTTATGGGGGCAAATGCTAAAGTGTTATATTAAATCCGATTGATGTTGTCATCTAATTTAGTTTTATTAATCTAATAATCGAATTGTTGTATGCTGTCAGGTGAGGTAGATTTAAAATAGGAAAATGCTAAATAGCCTGCGGTCTATATCTGCCGACTGTGATTGCGGGCTGAGGTGTCGTAACCCAATTTGCCTTCCCCCTCCCCCCCCTCCCCCCTCTCCCACCCCCTCGTGTGAGTCTCACCCGCACGGTGCCCTCCCAATAAAAAGCCGTCACGTGGACCGTATGCCAAAACTGCAGGCCAAAACGTGGTCCACGTGGTACTTTCGTTTAAAATATCCCTATATGTATATAAACTAACCAAGACTGAGACTAAGGGTCTGCTTGGTAACGGTATTTTCACCGGTTTTGAGGTGTTTTTGAACCGACCGTTTATGAAAATCCCTGCTTGTTATTTTTTTTGAGGCACTGGTTTTGGTCGGCTCAACAACCTCCCAAAACCGGTGTAATGTATTTTTGGGTGGCTTTATAAACACCCCAAATCGGTGGATTTTGAGCGGCTCTATTTTTTTATTCCATTTATATCCTCACAAAATATATGTAATTATAACTACTGATACCCTTCCCTATTTAATCTATTCGTGTAAAAAACTTTCAGAACCGCTCGTTAGTGAATTACCAAGCATGGCTTGGACTGGATTAAAAGCCGCTACTTTAAAACCACCCAAAACCGAACACCTCATAACCGCTCATAACCGGTACTCTAAAAACACCTCATAACCGCTACCCCTACAATTGCCAAGCAGACCCTAAGTGAAATCAGAAAGGTTACAACCAGAACAAACAGTATCATGACATGGAAAAAAGAAAAAAAGAAATGTCAAAAGCAGCAAAGAAATGTACCTTGTAAAGGAGGTACATTCATAACAGACTATTAGTGATATGGTTATATTGTACTGATAGTCGGCCAATCTTGACATAAAAGTCGGCCAAGATTGAGTTATATCATGCTAGTGATGTGCATTGCTAGGAATTGAACTCAAGCAAGCATTCAAGAGAAATCTCTTCCACCTTAACCACTTGAGTTATACTCATTTATTTATAAATATATCATATTAGGCAGTTAAATGCTTGGTTTTTTTTAAAAAAATAATTAGTGAAGTATTTATGTAGTTATTTTCTTATTAATTTTTAAATTCATTTAAATGATAATATACATATGACTTGGACGGCTCATTTTTGAACCGTTTTCAAGCCGCATTATATAGTAGAAGATATTTACCTTGTAATTGATATATACATGTGCAACTGGTTAATGATGTCAAAAGCTCAAAGGTATGTAGCTGGTAAGGCAAGGATTCTGCAATAGCTAGCTATGGATAGCAAATTTTATTATAGTTAACATACTAGTAATAATAGTAGGGCGTTGCTAGCTTGTCCGCCCGCGGGTCTGTCCGTCCGCCACGTGGCATCGTTCTATTGGCAGGTCAACCTGCGTGGGACTCATACATATAGGGGGTGCCAACGGGCTTCGGTCACGCGATGGACAGGCCAGCCGCTTGCGGGGAAACTAATATAGGTAATAGTAATAATAGAAGAAATAGAACTGTCAAGCTCACATACAATAGCACACTTCTCTGGAGTACTGTGGTCAAACTTCAATCTTGTGGATACCTTCTTAATTCTTTTACAAGAGATCCTACTAATTATTCAGTACCTCTGTAGATACACTGGTTCCTTAAGCATACATTCGCTATTTCTTCTATTATAGATATTGATACTGACTCAATACTTAAAATATACCTTCTAAAACACCAAAAACTTGATAGATAACCCCGAATAATTTGAAAATTGTAAAATACATTAAAGAAATTGCGTTGAACTTGGGGGATGTTTGGATCGCCGAAGTTGATGGAAGTGAGAAATTGTGAAATTGAGATTTTGCGTACAAGTTTATTATTATTGTCATTAGTTAATAATAATAATAATAATAATAATAATAATAATAAATCTCTTTCTCTCTCTCTCTCTCTCCACAATCTCTTTTTTTTTTTTCTCTCAAGGAGGAGCAACATCATCCCGAGGGAGTTGCCACCACCACTCCTCTCTCTTCCCCTCGAGACATTGTGGTGTCACTTAATTTGTTCATTTATCAGCTAGTTTGGATGCACGAAGTGGACGAAATTGGGAAAGTATAGAACCCAAAATTTGCACATTAGAAATTAATATTGCACTTTTTTGTCGGTTTAGATTTTTTTAAACTGTTTGTAGCTTATTAGAAATTAATATTTTGTTATGTCCTAGCTAACTATTTAACTTATTAGAAATTAATATTTAGCTAAATTAATAGTTAGGGACTATTAATAACTATTTAATTTATTATAAACTAATAATAATAATAATAATGATAATAATAATAATAATAATAATATTATTATTATTATTATTATTAATAATAAAAGGATCAAATTTTAAAAAGAAAAAAGGGGACTCCTCAACCAGCATCCTTCTTAAAAACAAGGTTAAGGGGCTACTGTGAGGCCATGAAATTCGATAGGCACTTCAAACAAGTAGAGTGGAGTCACATTCACTTGCAAGATTCTCTAATTCATGGCTCTACTTCCTGAATCAAAAAAGTGTCCATTTTTGTTCACCCACAAAAAACTATAGTGTTTGTTCATCCTCTACTAAGAAAATGACACGTGTCAATTCAGCCAACATAAAATTACTTTGAAAATAGTTTTGTTCACCCACCAAAGTGATTTTCACTTTTAATTTAACACGTGTTATTGTTTTAGTGGAGGGTGGACAAATACCCTGGTTTTGATAGGGGAACAAAAATGGACTCAATCCCACACAAAAAAAATAAAAAATAAAAGAAGGAAAATGCTGCCAAATAATCCTATTAGGGAGGATTTATGAAATGCCCAAAAACTAAAAAAGTTTTATGTAAAACCCACCGCTAAAAAAACTTTCATCGCGTGCCCAGAATTAGAGAAACTTATCCAAAGCGGGTTCCAAATGACCATTTTGCCCTTCCTTTTAATTTATTGAAAACACCCACGAAACTGCTCTTAAAAAAAACGTTTCGATACTTCATCTTCTTCCATACGCTGCTCACTTTCGAATCTAGGTTTTCTCCTCAAAAATCTTCAAAAACTCGTCGGAAAATTTCGGAAAGACCGGGACAAATGGCAAAAGTGCCAAAACGGAGGTCCAAACATCATTTTTTTGCGATTCTAAAATTTCGGAAGGCCGTCTAACGATGAAACTGTTACTTTCAGTCTCCTCGACGATACGCTCATTTTGCGACAAACGGGACCTCGTTTCGACCTCCCAGTCAAAAGTTATGGCTCTCCAAAGTTTCAGCTGACCATAAAATGCAGGAGAATGGTCATTCTCCGTGTTAGAACACGAAAAATGTTAATTTCGCATGAGGGTGGTCATTCTCCGTGTTAGTAACACGGAGAATGTCATTCTCCGTCTTAATTTACACGGAGAATGCTATTCTCCGTTTTATTTAACACGGAGAATGGCATTCTCCGTCTTAATTTACACGTAGAATGACCATTCTCCGTGCTAAATTACACGGAGAATGACTATTCTCCGTCTTAATTTACACGGAGAATGCCATTCTCCGTGTAGTTTATCACGGAGAATGGTCATTCCAGTGTTAAAACACAGGAGAATGACCATTCTCCGTGTTAGAAACACGGAGAATGCCATTCTCCGTGTTAAATAAAACGGAGAATGTTATTCTCCGTGTTAAATAAAACGGAGAATAGCATTCTCCGTGTAATTTAGCACGGAGAATGGTTATTTCAGTGTTAAAACGCAGGAGAATGGCATTCTCCGTTTTAAATAAAACGGAGAATGACGTTCTCCGTGTTAAATAAAACGGAGAATGGTCATTCTCCGTGTTAAATAAAACGGAGAATGGTCATTCTCCGTGTAATTTAGCACGGAGAATGGTCATTTCAGTGTTAAAACGCAGGAGAATGGAGAATGTCATTCTCCGTTTTAAATAAAACGGAGAATGGCATTCTCCGTGTTAATTTACACGGAGAATGGTCATTCTCCGTGTTAAATAAAACGGAGAATGGTTATTCTCCGTGTAATTTAGCACGGAGAATGGTCATTTCAGTGTTAAAATGCAGGAGAATGACCATTCTTCGTGTTAGAAACACGGAGAATGTCATTCTCCGTTTTAAATAAAACGGAGAATGGCATTCTCCGTGTTAATTTACACGAAGAATGGTCATTTCCAGTGTTAAAACGTAGGAGAATGGCCATTCTCCGTGTAATTTAGTTTTTTCAGGAATAAAGAGTTTCGTTCTTCTTTCAAAGCGATGATAATTCTTATGGAAAAGAAGAAGAAAGATCTTCTCTCCACAATTGACGTCGATGAAGATGATGATGATGGTGATGATGATGACGAGCGATAGTCTGAGTTCGACCGAAGAAAAGTACACCGAACTACGAACGATCTTTGCGATCTCTGCTGAAGATGAGAGCAATGGAATTCAGATTTTTCGTGAAGAAGAAGAAGACGAAAATCGCAATCCAGATCTGAGTTTTTTGAATTCAAATACATATAGATGACCAATTCGCGCGGAGGGGTAGTTTCGGTATTATAAAAATAGCAGTTTCCAGCGGGTGGCATCTAAAAGGGAATCTTGGAATATTTAACGTGAAAATACTTAATTCTGGGCATTTCATAAAACTCATCCAGCGGGTGGACATTTCATAAAAGTCCATCCCGAAATTGGGTTTCTCAGCAATTTCCAGTTTTCAAAGATAGAAAATAAAGATATGAAAATAAAGCATAAAAGATTATATTTGATACTTAATTATAAAATATATTAATAAATTATGAATAATTTTATATTCTCACTGATAACTTATAATATATTTTTATATTCATATCTTATAAATTATGAGTTATTTTTTATCACCAAATATAATATTTTATGTTTGAAAACATATCCAAGAACTTACCTCTAGAGATATTTTAAAAATTGTTTGATAAAATTATTACGATTATAAGTTATATCTAAGATTTGTGAAAAAATATTTAAGATTTTGAATTATTTTTTAAACATATTTTTTCTAATATTAAGTTTAAATAAATATCTAAGATTTTAAAAAAAAAAGATAAAATTGTATATAAAGAGTTAAATTTATCTAAGAAGATAAAATCTAACTTTCTCACGTAACCATCAAATAAAAAAAGTTACGGAAAAAAAAAAGAAGATTGGGTGCCATCTAAGATGGCGCCACACTCTAAAAAAAAAAAAAAAAATGGGCGCCAGATGGCGCCACATCACTTTTCCTATAAATATTGAAAACCTCTCCTCTTTTATATAAATATGCTAAATTTCATCACTCTATATGAAATTTTCTCTTTAGATTATAGAATGCTATTTAGACGGTCAAGGTTACTCTTAACTTAAGGCTGGATTATGGATTCTTTAAACCTGGTTGGCTTTAAAGGAAATATGACTTTGCAAAAGAGTTACTGAAAGTCATTAATGGAGTCATTCAAGATGAATTTTAGGATTTTTTTGATAGTTTGTGTATAATCTTTATAACATTCTTTTGTTCATTTTAATATAATTATTTTTCTTTTTATTCCACGGCGTAGATCTATTTTGACTAAACCACATTAAATATTAAATATTTATTTTTATTGTTAGTCAATTGTGTAATTGTATCTTGCTATTTACTTTTCGCCGTTAAGGTTATTATTTATGTCGCTTCTGAATTCGTCCTCGATTTCTCTTACATAATCTAGGTACTAAAAATTGTAACTCCATAGAGTATAATAGTCACGAAGTCAAGAGGAAAAAAGGTATGTTTCTTAGTATATATCCACCAATTCAATAAACTTCGAAGTGTTAGGAATCAATCTACTTACATGCATGGTTTACTATTTATGTATTGTATAAAGATAAGATGAGACTTATTTTCTAGTCTATATGATTTCACGAGGTTAAAGCTTAGCTAGCTTGAAGATGCCTAGGAAATTAAGAGTATTACTAAAGGGAAAACAAATGTTATTTGGGACTATCCAATTATTTATTTATTTATTTACAAATTTGTCGTCCAAACAAATTTACTAAGAAAACATACAGAACTGTAGAAAAATTCCACAGTCTTTGATGACATACATGATTGTAGAAAATTTTTACAATTCTGACCGGATCCAGGATTTACGTTGGATTGGAATGTCAAAAAAAAAATTGACAGTTTAGTATATTGATTGGACTGTCAAAAATTCTGACAATCATAAAAAACTATACATGTTGTTCATTTACGACTGTCAAAATTTTTGACAATCCATTATGTAGTTGACATTTCCTTAATAAATTTTTTGAGTGACAAACTTGTAAATAAATAAAGATTAGACAGCTATGAGTAACTTTTGTAGCAACTTGACTAATACTCGTTAAACTGCTCATGAGGTTGGCAGGCTGGAGATATCTTGTGTTTCATAACCAATTCCGTCAGATGGAACTAGTATTCTCAAATTATTATTATTTTTTAATTAGTACGCAAAACTCTGACGTACGTGTGATTGATTGTGTACGTATGTGCCATTCATGCATGCAGCTAGTTAATCATGGGGTGGCAGAAGAATTGGTGGACAAGATGAAGGCCGACATTGCTGAGTTCTTCAAGCTTCCTTTGGAGGAAAAAGAGGCTTACGCGCAGTTACCGGACGGCTTCGAAGGTTACGGCCAAATATTTGTGAAGTCGGAGGAGCAAAAGCTGGACTGGGGAGATATGATCACAATTTTCACCAGACCTCATTCTGTGAGGAAGATGAGATTTTGGCCAACCCATCCTCCCACATTCAGGTAATTTAAGGGTAAAGTACAAAAAAATCTCTTGGTAGATTTTCGTTTTTTGCACTAAAAGATTCCATGCTCTTAAAATTTCTGAAAGCAAAAAATCTGCTCATTTTGTCCCCTTTCCGTTAACTGATGTTAAGTGGAGTGTGTAATGACCATTTTATCCCTCAACTCCCTCCCCTCCCCTCCCTCCCCCCCCCCCCCTCTCTCTCTTTCTCCGGTGGTGCGGGGAGGAGGAGGATCAGGAGGAGGAGGGAGGCGGGGCTGGCCGGGACGGGGAGGAGGAGGGGGAGAAGGGGGCTGGGCTGGTCGGGACGGGGAGGAAGGGGGGTGCTCGCCGGAGTAACGAGGGGGACTGAGGGGGGCGGGGAGCAGGGAGGAGGAGGGGGGCTAGGCTGGCCGGGGCGGGGAGGAGGGGGGTGCTCGCCATAGTAATGAGGGGGGCTGAGGGGAACGGGGAGGGGGTGGCTGCCCGGGGCGGGGAGGAGGAGGAAGGGGGCAGAGCTGGCCGCGGCGAGGAGGGGGTGGGGTGCTCGCCGGAGTAAGGAGGGGGGCTGAGGGAGGCGGGGAGGAGGGAAGGGGGGGGGGGGGGGGTTGCAGACCGAAGGGAGGAGGGGAGAGGTTAGGAAAAAGGGGGGGGGAGTAGTTTAGGTTTTTTTTTATAAAAAAATGTCACTTAACGGTCAAAACTAACGGTCAACAGACGGTAGGGGGCTGGCCGAGTAAGTCATAGATTGTAGGGATCTTTATTTGCTAAATTTGACTAAAAGGTCTTTCTACTCAAAAGGTGCACATTTAACGAGAAATTTTTTGTAATTTATCCGTAATTTAATCTTGTGTATACTTTTTTTTTTTTTTTGAAATCCCACGCACACACACAATTGAATAACTCGAACCTTGTCGGTCTCTCCGAATTTAATCTTGTGTATACTGTCAATTTATCAAATCTTCTTCCAAGCATTATTGTTTGATTTGAGATTCATACCACTACTTACAATACAATCCAATCAACATAGTTGTTGTAGACAAATGCTAGGATACTACGAAAATAAATTACTAGAGAGCAATACAGTTTTTGGAAGTTTTAGTTAGAACTATCAAAATTCTGACAGTCATGTGCATATCCACGACTCTAAAAATTTTGATAGTACTATGCGCATATCCATGTCCGTAAAAATTTTGATAGTACGTACAAAGTCAGGAAAAACAAAATTTTGATCATCCTTAAATAGCAAGAACTACAAAAAAAAAAAAAAAAAAAAAGACAGATATACACAAAACTGCCAAAAGTGTAATTTTTTAGTGCCCTAAATATTTGTCCTGTTGAATAATATAAACATATTAGCCTCATTCCTCACCACAAGTCTTGTTTTAAAATCAGTCTCAATATCTCTTACATGTATTTTAAGCGAATTCTAAACCAAATTGCATTGTTGCACTAATCTATTACAATACATCAAAGTAATTTTCTATAATTTTGGTGGACTGACGGAAACTTCACCAATAACTCGGATATGGTTGTCATTCTTATTCAGTAAGTAACTCATATGAGGATATCTCGTGTTCTCTCACGAGCAAGGGTGGAATCATCGTTTGGCTTAGGTGGGCTTCAAACCACCCAAAAAAAAATTTGTTATGGATCAGTCCGCATCTCAGTCTATCCGGCCCACCCTAATCCATTCCAGTCCATCACAGTTCCAATTCTTGGTTCCGCCGTTGCTCACAAGCAGGATTGGGTTGTCATATCCGAAACTAATTTTGGTTATCCCTTGGTCCTTATTGTGAGCCGATCCTGGTAGTCATCCGTGAGCCGGACCTATGGTTGGATCACGCTGAGGTTGGAGGGTTGCCCTAAGAGAGGGGAGTTGTCCAAGCCTCCAGTTTTATTCAACTTACCCCAGGGCCGGTCCTGCTCACATTCTGAGTTCGTTACCCAGTCCCAGAATTTGTTCCCGATGAATTTAATGAAGTACACATTCTGAGTTTGAGTAATGACTTTCAAGGTTCAATATAGACGAGGAAAATTTTCTCCACAATTAGTATGCCTACTTAAGTCTATACTGGTGGTGCAAGAGAACTGGACCTCCGAAGCTAAAAAAGAAAAAGAAAAAAAAAAGGTACAAGAGAACCGACAGGGATAATATAAATCCATTATGGATAATTTAACTGTCAAAAAATAGGAACGCAAAACTTAAGATTGGGGACTGAAAACATAAGATATTTATTTATGTGTTCTTTATGTGTTCTATTGGAAAAGTGTAAAGATTTCATAAATAAGGTTATATATGTTGGTGGAAGGTAAAATTATTCAACGAGTTAGACTCATCGTGCACCTTCAGTGGAGATGAGTGCATGCAGAACAATTCTCCTAATCTCCATGCAATCAAATGGATAGCATGAAAGGTGCACGGTGAGCTCGATTTTTAGGAAGAAGGCACGTCTTTTTCTTTTCACTGGAAACCAAATTTTATAAACTTTGGCTAACTAAGACAGTCTGACAAGATATGAACATTGATTGCTCTACTACCATGCTAAAATTATTATAGTTTTACCCAAAAATCCGGAGTTACGATAAAGTTTGAAGATTTTATTATTTATATTTAAAAGAATTATTTATATTCCTCCTTGATTTGGTTTTCAAAGGGATACTCTGGATAAATACACCTCGGCGGTGAAGGACGTGACCAGTTGTGTACTAGAGGTGATGGGAAGGAACTTGGGACTTGATTCAGAAGTTATGACGAAAACTTTCAAGGACCACCCGCAGGGGGTGAGGATAAATTACTACCCACCGTGTCCGGACACGAAGAAGGTGATTGGCCACTCCCCGCACTCCGACACCACTGGCCTGACGATCCTCCTCCAGGCGAATGATGTTCAAGGTTTGCAGCTGAGGAAGAATGGCAAATGGCTCCCCATCAGACCACTGCCGGGGGCTTTCATCGTTAATATTGGCGACCATCTTGAGGTAAATTTAAGTGCTAGATTTTATAATAGCTTAGAGTATAACTCTCGCTCAACTCTTTTAACCATCAACCCAAGCAGAACTTGAGTCTTGATATGTCCAATTTAAAAGTTTGGACCCTAAATTTTTATTTTTGATTTTAATTTTTCCATTATACCCTCGTTGCCAGTATGCAAGGGCCGGTCCAAGGCATTTGATTACCCTATAGAGCTAATTTTGGCTGCTCTTTAGCCCTTAGATCTCGTTTGGTTCGCTGAAAGGAAAAAATAAATTCTTTGATATTTTCTTAAGATTGAAAACATTTGTTTTCACTCTTTTTTTTTCATTCTTTCCTTTCCTCCTAAATTCCTTTGGCATTCAAATATAGAAAAGTAATGACTTCCTTTTTTCAATCTCATGATTCCACGAACCAAAGGATGACTTATTGTGGACCGATCCTTGAGGGGCATCCGTGATCCCAACCTCCTGTAGGGTCACACTGTCTAGGGACGTTGCCATAAGCAGAGGGGACGGTCCAGCCAGTATGTGTTGGTTATTTTTCTTGTACTCGTTCAGTGAAAAAAATATATAAAAAAAATTCAGGATTTAAACTTTCTAATTATACATGTTAGAGCTTAAGCTCTGAGCTGATAAAAAAATTTTCAGAATCTAAACTTTAATTAGTTCTAAATTCAATTGTTCATAGCCCCTTGGTTTGTTACATACAAAATAGACAAGTGATCTCTTCGTTGAACAGATGTTGACCAATGGGAAGTACAAGAGCAACGAGCACAGGGTCGTAGTAAACACCGAGAAAGAACGCATGTCCATTGCAGCGTTCCATCCACCGCGCCACGACATCGTCCTTCGCCCTCTGCCGGAGCTTGTGCGGGAAGGGGTGGAGAATTACAAGGCGACGCCGTACGCCGACTTCATGAAGGGCTTCTTCTCCGCGAAACTCGACGGGAAGAATTATCTGGAGACCTTGAAGTTGAACAAATGATATCATGTCTGTATCTCAATATTGACACATCTTATTTGTTGTTTGTATGGTCAATTGTCGCACAATAAAACCGTCGAAGTGTGAAAATAATTTTATTGTCTTGTCTAGTAGACGTAAAATATGTATGTTTTTTGCATTTTATATTAGTTGTACCCTCCTATGATTTGTACGTATTTTGGTAAATATTTTCGTTGTTTTAAAACAAAGAACAACAAATTAACTCATAATCTGTACCGGAGGGTTAAACTAATTAACTCTATAAATCAGGAGCTGTTTTTTATTTTTAAAATAATATAAATAATTACCAAAATACATATAAACTATAGAGGATTACAAGTAATTAACTCATAATCTGTAATCGCAATATAAGATTTTTTGTTGCAAGAACTTGACAGACAAGAAGTGGTTATAATTAGTAGTAGGTCAGCCTACCTCATCACGTGCCGTACCTACCTCTCGCAGCCATCATCACGTAATATGTGCTCAACTACCACAGTCAACTACTACTTTCCAACGAGTCCTCAACTAACACAGTCAACTACTAATTTCAAACGAGGGAAGTGATCCTCTTTTCATGTAATTTTTAAGTACGAAAGGATCACAGGAGCATTAGTTTTCTACAAACACATATGTAAGCCTTTGAAAAAAAATGTCAGCAGCTATATATATTTGAAAAAAAAAAACGACACCTATTATATTTAGACGTGTGTTGGACTACTCTGAAGTATCCTCGGTGATGTGTCCCATTCGAAGCAATATGGACACAGCTTTCTTTCTTTGCGAGAGTAACAGTGCTTGCCAGACCTTGAATTAGAAAAATAAATTTAATTGACTTTTATTCCACTTATTAATATTGATTTGTACATAGAAATAAAGTATTATTAAATTAGTTCTAGAGAAAAAAAGTTTGAATAAATTGTGTACAGAGGAAAAAAGTTCCGGATGCCGAAATAGGAAGGTTTTAAATTTAATTTAGTGTTAATTTATTTTATTCCTTTCAAAATAACTGAAAATTTGCTGTTGCGATATGAATTTATACAAAATTCGCCAAAACGGTAAAAGTTTTTCGAAATTAATGAAAATGATATATATTGACATACGGAATGGCGGAAAACGAGCAATGCTCAATTTTCGCCAGACCGTCCGACAGAAATTGGACAGTCTGGCGGAAAATGGACGCGGTCGATTTTTTTTTTCCGGCTCGTTTAGTTCGCTAGTAATCATTGCCAGAGAGTTGGTTTGGATAGATATGAATGGAGTTGGGTTGGGAGTTGAAAGTTGGGTGTTGGAGTTAAGAGGGTTTCTTCCTATATGAAGAGGAGCTCGGAGGAGTGAAGAAAATGAAGAGGAGTAGAAGAGAAAACGGAAGGAGAAGAAAGAGGTTATTTTAATTTTTGAATTAGTTTTTAATTGTATTTATTAGCATTATTATTAACCATATCCTTATTCTAATTATAGTTAATCTTAACCTAATACAAATTCTAATTCTATCATATTCCCCAAAAAAAACCAACCTAAAACTAAACGAAACGACTAAAAAATAAAAACATATAAAGGAAACCAAACTAGTTACTATAAAATAAACCAAATTAAAAACCAACTGTAAACATATTAAACCAAATTAAATCAAAGCTAACCCAAAATGTTCCATTTCTTGTTAGAGGATCAACCAAATTATAAGTCCAAAATTCAATCTTATCAATTCAAATCTTCAACTCATCCATATCAATCATCATGGATAAGGATATTTCTTGCTTATATTATTGTTATCTTATTAGGGGTGAGCATTCGATTTAAACCGAACCGAATAACCCAAAATCGAATTGGACCGAAACCGAATAAGCAAAACCGAAATCGAACCAAATTGGCCCAAAATCGAATCAAACCGAACCGAATTAAATCGGTTCGGTTTTCGGTTTATTCATATATTTTTGATTTTTTTGAGCTTTTTTTGTTAATATATATAGTAACTAAATATACATAGACATATTTAGTATATACCTATATATATTTAGTATATACCTATATATATTAATACTTATATATATAGTACACACACACACATACACACACACACACACACACACACATATATATATATATATATATATATATATATATAAAAATTAATTAATTAAATTTTCTTATTCGGTTTTCGGTTTTGGACCGAAACCGAAACCCAAAACCGAAATCGAAACCGAATAAGAAAATTTAGTATTTTCAAAACCGAAACCGAACCGAATTTTTTTAAAATCGAACCGAACCTCTTATTCGGTTCGATTTTCGGTCCAAAACCGAATAATGCTCACCCCTATATCTTATGTTATTTTGTTCTATCTTTATTGTTACTAATTTTTTTATAAATAAGAAGACCATCAATATAAGCGGTGCGGTTGAGATTTTTAACCCACCATCATATGTTGATTATTAGATTTATTTTCATCTATCTATTTTTCCATTTCCATTTTTTCTTCTTAGTATCAGAGCAGGTTGTGATCATTCGACACAACACCGTTTCTCCCTAAATACATCACACCAAGTCCAAAAAATTCCACACACTAAATTCAATCCAATCACTGATGCATCACATGACCAAATCCAAACAATCCCACACACCAACTCCAAACAATTCCAAATCTCACTGATACAGGAAAGTTCGTACCAAACCAAATCCAACAATCCCACATACCAAATCCAAACAATCTCACTGATGCATCGCACAAAATTCAAACAAGTCCACACATCAATCCAAACAATTTCATTAATGATGCAGAAAATTTCACACCAAAAAAATATATGATTTCATTGCTTGGCGAGATCTGATCGACTTACTCAAAAGCAATACCAGACAAAATAAAGGAGAGAAAAGATGGTGGATGAACTTGATGCTCTCTCCCAAATAAGTCCAATATCCCTCTCAAACAAGTTTAAGATGGTGGATGAACTGCTTTGAAATCATTATGTGACAAACTATACAAATTAATATTCTAAACTATAATTAGACAGCTTGCTATTCTGACCGTCAAAATATTCAGAATATGCCTCCACCCTTAATTTCCTCATCCTATTCACGCCTTTCTTCTCAATCAAGCAACCTAAACCCTACCCAAATGTTATGTTTGGGAAGGGAGGAAAATGGGGAGAAGGAAAATTTTGAGGAAAAAGTGGGTGGAAAATTAAAAGCTGTGATGTTTGGAAAGAGGGGAAAGAAAATGGAGGAGAGAAATTTGGGATGAAAATTTATGTAGGTCACACCCAAAAAAATTTGGAAAAATTTGAGTGGCACCCCACATTTGTTACGCTTATTTAAGGTGCACCCCACATGATTACATTAATGCATAACACCCCCCACTTCACACGTTTTCCGTCGGAGACTAACGGTTGACCACTTTGACCAATTTTTTTTGACGAAAATACCCCCTGTCTGTTGTCCTCTTCCCCGCGTCAAATGTTCTTCTCCCCCCGTCGTGCTCGGCCCCTCCACGGCGTCGCCGCACCCCCCCCCCCCCTCCCCCCTCCCCGACCTCGCCGCACCCCCCCCTCCGGCCATCACCACCACCACCACTACCACTATCACCACCATCATCACCATGCATCTTCACCTCAATTGTACTCCTCACTAAACTCGTCCTCTCCAAATAAGCCTAAGATCCCTCTCAAACAAGTCCAAGATGGTGGATGAACTGCTCTGAAATCATTACGTGACAAACCATACAAATTAATATTCAAAACTATAATTAGACAACTTGCTATTCCGACCGTCAAAATATTCAGAATATGCCTCCACCCTTAATTTCCTCATCCTATTCACGCCTTTCTTCTCAATCAAGCAGCCTAAACCCTACCCAAATGTTATGTTTGGGAAGGGAGGAAAATGGGGAGAAGGAAAATTTTGAGGAAAAAGTGGATGGAAAATTAAAAGCTGTAATGTTTGGAAAGAGGGGAAAGAAAACGGAGGAGAGAAATTTGGGATGAAAATTTATGTAGGTCACACCCAAAAAAATTTCTCCCAAGAATGGAAGGAAAATGAACACACAATAGAAAATCTTGGTAAATTTACTCAACTACCCTTCATTTAATTTGTTACTTTTTTCTATGTTGAGAAAATCAAAAATTAAGTAGTAATTTTACCTATATTCTAAAAAAACAAAAAAAAATAATTCTTACTTTCCTTTCATTATTTTTTTTTTCATCCAAACAAGAAAAGGTAAAATTAATTTTTCTTTCCTCTCTCAAGGAAATTATTGGATGGAACAAAACAAAAGAACGAAATTATTGGGAAATGAAAAATACTGACCGACTAGTGAATATTCCCTATAAATACGCACTATTGCAGCAATTAAGCAGTTCAGTTAAAACTGGGTGATCAAGCTAGCTAGCCAGTTAGAATGTCAACGTCCATGGGGAACTCCCTGCCGGTGCCGAGCGTCCAGGCCCTCGCGTCCACTTTCGACAGCACGAGCGACATCCCCGAGAGGTACATTAGGCCCGAAGCCGAGGCCGAACCCGTGGCCGACGCCGACGACGGTTTTGAGCTTCCCGTCATCGATCTGCGCCTGGCCCAGCGATCGCAAGAGGAGTGCGACAGGCTCGGACGCGCCTGCGAGGAGTGGGGATTCTTCCAGGTTCTCTTACTTACTGATTGCATATGTGCATGCACCATCTACTTAACCTACTCCTATGATCCCGTCATTTTCAGTGTTCAACTATGGAGTACTACCGACAGCAATGTTTTAAAAATCGGATCCGTGATTGAACCGATTTTTCTTTTGTATAGGTTGGATCAGGTTAACCCGGGTTCAGCCGGAGTTCAAATAGACTTGATTTAGTTCAAATAGATAATATATCCATCCACATTTATTTCTTGGTTTGGTTTGGTTTAATTTTATAACTATAAGGTATCTCAAAACCAAATCAAGAACCAAATAGTCCAAATCTCACACGACAAATATTTTTGAGTTTTTTTTTTTTCAAAAGTCAAAATTGGCCGGTTCAATTGTGAACCGGTTCGGCCGTTTCACCCGTTAAATCTGATTATGTAAAAAAACTGACGGTTCTTTAAACATATCCGGATCAAGGTAGACCGGACCGATTCTTTGGCAAAACCGATCAGACCCTGTCGGACTGCCGGTCCGGTCCGATTCTGACAACACTGACAGACATGGACGGACGTAGGAATTTGAAAGAAGGGGTCAAAATTTTAATTAGTTTTTCTATATCTATCCAGTACCGTCTCAAGTCTAACAGAAATTTAGGAGGAAAAAAATAAAAATTATGAAGGAACAAAGTAAAAATGCAAATATGGATATAGAAATTAAAAATTAAGTCCAAGAAGAATCGAACATCGATAAAGTGTTGTCTATAGCCAGAGAATATCAAGTACACCATAGTTACTAACAAGTTCTAGGGATCTAAAAAAACCCATCAGGACATAACAACAATATACTGTCCAGTATAGCGATTGAATTCGGACCGACTCATTTTGTTTAAACCTGGTTGGCTTTAAAGGAAATATGACTTTGCAAAAGAGTTACTGAAAGTCATTAATGGAGTCATTCAAGATGAATTTTAGGATTTTTTTGATAGTTTGTGTATAATCTTTATAACATTCTTTTGTTCATTTTAATATAATTATTTTTCTTTTTGTTCCGCAGAGTAGATCTATTTTGGCTAAACCACATTAAATAATAAATATTTATTTTTATTGTTAGTCAATTGTGTAATTGTATCTTGCTATTTACTTTTCGCCGTTAAGGTTATTATTTATGTCGCTTCTGAATTCGTCCTCGATTTCTCTTACATAATCTAGGTACTAAAAATTGTAACTCCATAGAGTATAATAGTCACGAAGTCAAGGGAAAAAAAAGGGTATGTTTCTTAGTATATATCCATCAATTCAATAAACTTCGAAGTGTTAGGAATCTAATCTACGTACATGCATGGTTTACTAATTACGTATAGTATGATATAAGACTTATTTTCTAGTCTATATGATTTCAAGAGGTTAAAGCTTAGCTAGCTTGAAGATGCCTAGGAAATTAAGAGTATTACTAAAGCGAAAACAAATGTTATTTGGTGCTATCCAATTATTTATTTATTTATTTACAAATTTGTCGTCCAAACATATTTATTAAGAAAACATACAGAACTGCAGAAAAATTCCATAGTCTTTGATGACATACACGATTGTAGAAAAATTTTAGAATTCTGACCGGATCCAGGATTTACGTTGGATTGGAATGTCAAAAAAAAAATTGACAGTTTAGTATATTGATTGGACTGTCAAAAATTCTGACAATCATAAAGAAACTATACATGTTGTTCATTTACGACTGTCAAAATTTTTGACAATCCATTATGTAGTTGACATTTTCTTAATAAATTTTTTGAGTGACAAACTTGTAAATAAATAAAGATTAGACAGCTATGAGTAACTTTTGTAGCAACTTGACTAATAGTCGTTAAACTGCTCATGAGGTTGGCAGGCAGGAGATATCTTGCGTTTCATAACCAATTCCGTCAGATGGAACTAGTATTCTCATATTATTATTATTATTTAATTAGTACGCAAAACTCTGACGTACGTGTGATTGATTGTGTACGTATGTGCCATTCATGCATGCAGCTAGTTAATCATGGGGTGGCAGAAGAATTGGTGGACAAGATGAAGGCCGACATTGCTGAGTTCTTCAAGCTTCCTTTGGAGGAAAAAGAGGCTTACGCGCAGTTACCGGACGGCTTCGAAGGTTACGGCCAAATATTTGTGAAGTCGGAGGAGCAGAAGCTGGACTGGGGAGATATGATCACAATTTTCACCAGACCTCATTCTGTGAGGAAGATGAGATTTTGGCCAACCCATCCTCCCACATTCAGGTAATTTAAGGGTAAAGTGCAAAAAAATCTCTTGGTAGATTTTCGTTTTTTGCACTAAAAGATTCCATGTTCTTAAAATTCCTGAAAGCAAAAAATCTGCTCATTTTGTTCCCTTTCCGTTAACTGATGTTAAGTGGAGTGTGTAATGACCATTTTACCCCTCCCCTCCCCTCCCCTCTCCCCCCCCCCCCCCCCCCTCTTTCTTTCTCCGGTGGTGCGGGGAGGAGGGAGGAGGGGCTGGCCGGGACGGGGAGGAGGAGGGGGAGAAGGGGGGCTGGGCTGGTCAGGACCGGAAGGAGGGGGGGTGCTCGCCGGAGTAACGAAGGGGACTGAGGAGGGCGGGGAGCAGGGAGGAGGAGGGGGGCTAGGCTGGCCGGGGCGGGGAGGAGGGGGGGTGCTCGCCATAGTAATGAGGGGGGCTGAGGGGAAAGGGGAAGGGGTGGCTGCCCGGGGCGGAGAGGAGGAGGAGGGGGGCTGGGCTGGCCGGGGCGAGGAGGGGGTGGGGTGCTCGCCGGAGTAAGGAGGGGGGCTGAGGGGGGCGGGAAGGAGGAGGGGGGGGGGGGGGGGGGGGGGGGGGGGTTGCTCGCCGGAGGGAGGAGGGGAGAGGTTATGAAAGGGGGGTAGTTTAGGTATTTTTTTATAAAAAAATGTCACTTAACGGTCAAAACTAATGGTCAACAGACGGTAGGGGGCTGGCCGAGCAAGTCATAGATTGTAGGAATTTTTATTTGCTAAATTTGACTAAAAGGTCTTTCTATTCAAAAAGTGCACATTTAACGATGGATTTTTTGTAACTTATCCGTAATTTAATCTTGTGTATACTGTTTTTTTTTTTTTTTTTTTTTTTTTTGAAATCCCGCACACACACACAATTGAAAGACTCGAACCTTGTGGGTCTCTCCGAATTTAATCTTGTGTATACTGTCAATTTATCAAATCTTCTTCCAAGCATTATTGTTTGATTTGAGATTCATACCACTACTTATAATACAATCCAATCAACATAGTTGTTGTAGACAAATGCTAGGATACTACGAAAATAAATTACTAGGGAGCAATACAGATTTTGGAAGTTTTAGTTAGAACTATTAAAATTTTAACAGTCCTCTGAATATTCAGTACTCTAAAAAGATTTATAGTACTATGCATATCCATGTCCGTAAAAATTTTGACAGTACGTACAAAGTCAGGAACAACAAAATTTTGATTATCCGGAAATAGCAAGAACTAAAAAAAAAAAGACTGATATACACAAAACTGCCAAAAGTGTAATTTTGTAGTGCCCTAAATATCTCTTACATGTATTTTAAGCGAATTCTAAACCAAATTGCATTGTTGCACTAATCTATTACAATACATCAAAGTAATTTTCTATAATTTTGGTGGACTGACGGAAACTTCACCAATAACTCGGATATGGTTGTCATTCTTATTCAGTAAGTAACTCATATGAGGATATCTCGTGTTCTCTCACGAGCAAGGGTGGAATCATCGTTTGGCTTAGGTGGGCTTCAATCCACCAAAAAAAAAAAAAAATTGTTATGGATCAGTCCGCATCTCAGTCTATCCGGCCCACCCTAATTCATCCCAGTTCTAATTCTTCGTTCCGCCGTTGCTCACAAGCAGGATTGGGTTGTCTTATCCGAAACTAATTTTGGTTATCCCTTGGTCCTTATTGTGAGCCGATCCTGGTAGTCATCCGTGAGCCGGACCTATGGTTGGATCACGCTGAGGTTGGAGGGTTGCCTAAGAGAGGGGAGTTGTCCAAGCCTCCAGTTTTATTCAACTTACCTCAGGGCTGGTCCTGCTCACATTCTGAGTTCGTTACCCAGTCCCAGAATTTGTTTCCGATGAATTTAATGAAGTACACATTCTGAGTTTGAGTAATGACTTTCAAGGTTCAATATAGACGAGGAAAATTTTCTCCACAATTCGTGTCACCTCTGAAGCTAAAAAAAAAGAAAAAAAAGGTACAAGAGAACCGACAGGGATAAAATAAATCCATTATGGATAATTTAACTGTCAAAAAGTAGGAACGCAAAACTTAAGGTTGGGGACTGAGAACATATGATATTTATTTATGTCTTATATTGGAAAAGTGTAAAGATTTCATAAATAAGGTTATATATGTAGTTGGAAGGTGAAATTATTCAGAGTCAGACTCATCGTGCACCTTCAATTAAGATGAGTGCATGCAGAACAGTCCTCCTCATCTCCATGCAATCAAATGGATAGTATGGAAGGTGCACGGTGAGGCTCGATTTACTGAATAATTTTTCAGGTAGAAGGCACGTCTCTTTCTTTTCACTGGAAACCAAATTTTATAAACTTTCGCTAACTAAGACCACAGTCCGACAAGATATGAACGTTGATTGCTCTACTACCATGCTAAAATTATTATAGTTTTACCCAAGAATTCGGAGTTACAATACAGTTTGAAGATTTTATGATTTATATTTAAAAGAATTATTTATATTCCTCTTGGATTTGGTTTTTAAAGGGATACTCTAGATAAATACACCTCGGCGGTGAAGGACGTGACCAGTTGTGTAGTAGAGGTGATGGCAAGGAACTTGGGGCTTGATTCAGAAGTTATGACGAAAACTTTCAAGGACCACCCGCAGGGGGTGAGGATAAATTACTACCCACCGTGTCCGAACACGAAGAAGGTGATTGGCCACTCCCCGCACTCCGACGCCACCGGCCTGACGATCCTCCTCCAGGCAAATGATGTTCAAGGTTTGCAGCTGAGGAAGAATGGCAAATGGCTCCCCATCAGACCACTGCCGGGGGCTTTCATCGTTAATATTGGCGACCATCTTGAGGTAAATTTAAGAGCTAGATTTTATAATAGCTTAGAGTTAACTCTCACTCAACTCTTTTAACCATCAATCCAAGCAGACATAAGTCTTGATATGTCCAATTTAAAAGTTTGATTTTTTTTATTTTAATTTTCCATTATAACCTCATTGCCAGTATGCAGGGCCGGTCCAAGGCGTTTGATCGCCCTATAGAGCTAATTTTAGTTGCTCTTTAGCCCTTAGACCTCGTTTGGTTCGCTGAATGGAAAAAAAAAAAATTAATTCTTTGATATTTTCTTTCCTTTGGTTAAGAAAATTGGAAGAGAAAGTGAATATTTAAAGGTGAGAAAGTGAATCTTTGCTTGGATGGATGAAAAATATTTTTTTCACTCATTTTTTTTTCCATTGGAATCACTTTCCTTTCCTCCTTAATTTCTTTGGCACCCAAACATAGAAAAGTAATGACTTTCTTTTTTTCAACCTCATGATTTCGTGAACCAAAGGATGACTTATTGTGGACCAATCCTTGAGGGGCACCCGTGATCCCAACCTCTTGTAGGGTCAAACTGTCTAGGGGTTGCCATAAGCAGAAGGGATTGTCCAAGCTCGAAGTCTTGTTTGGCTTACACCACTGGGCACGGTCCAGCCAGTATGTGTTGGTTATTTCCTTGTACTCGTTCAGTAAAAAAAATATAAAAAAAATTCAGGATTTAAACTTTCTAATTAGACACG
This sequence comes from Iris pallida, assembly GCA_029216955.1. NCBI lineage: Eukaryota > Viridiplantae > Streptophyta > Magnoliopsida > Asparagales > Iridaceae > Iris > Iris pallida. The sequence goes on along the minus strand of JANAVB010035820.1, from coordinate 17,379,477 downwards.
TCAGAGCTTAAGCTCTGAGCTGATAAAAAATTCAGAATCTAGACTTTAATTAATTCTAAATCCAATTGTTCATAGCCCCTTGTTTGTTACATATAAACTAGACAAGTGATCTCTTCGTCGAACAGATGTTGACCAATGGGAAGTACAAGAGCAACGAGCACAGGGTCGTAGTAAACACCGAGAAAGAACGCCTGTCCATTGCAGCGTTCCACCCACCGCGCCACGACATCGTCCTCCGCCCTCTACCGAAGCTTGTGCAGGGAGGGGTCGAGAATTACAAGGCGACGACGTTCGCCGACTTCATGAAGGGCTTCTTCTCCGCGAAACTCGACGGGAAGAATTATCTGGAGACCTTGAAGTTGAACAAATGAAATCATGTCTGTATGTCAATATTGACACATCTTATTTATTGTTTTTATGTTCAATTGTCGCACAATAAAACCGCCGAAGTGTGGAAATAATTTTATTGTCTCGTCTAGTAGAAGTAAAATATGTATGTTTTTTGCATTTCATATTAGTTTTTATTTCCTCAAAGTGATAGTGACTTCCAATGTTTGAATATATGCTTTGAAAATTGTAAGTGGTCAAATTTACACTTCCATATTTTGATAACTATGAAAAATGTGGTAAAATAAAAAGTGCGTTTATAACAAAAAAAATCACTTAACTAACAAAATTAATATTATTTGTTAAAACTATTATTGAATAACAATGCATCCAGTGAGACTCCCTGGTCTGTTATGTAATACTAAAATATTTTAACCAACTAGACTATAACGATTTAGTTATAAAAATAATTTAATAAAAATTTAATTTAAAATTAATCATAAATTTTAACCAACTAAGAAGTTTCTTAGAATGCACTTGAACTCAGGTTCCGGACAAAGAAAAGTCCTACAAACATTGAAACTCCACATTTTTTGAACCTCCTCACTTACCGGAACGAAAACCCATGTATTCAAACATGTTTTAGAAAGTGATACATGTCGAAAATGATTAATTTTACGATATGTTCGAAAGTGGCATTTCACACTTCCGAGGAGTTACAAGCATCCGTGTAAATAGTATGCAAAAACTGCAGCCAAATAAAACCTTGAATTTCAATTACCGAAGGGGAACTTGGCAATTGAGATTCCCATCAATTTCAGTGTTAACATCAATCTAAACAAATCTACAGAATACACCCTACCTCTAAACAGTAAAACAAACTATGGCCACCTCTAAACAGTAAAACAAACTATATCGAGGGCTAAGCCGGACAAGCCTTAGGGTTTGGACAACCCCTCTATGCTAGGGCAACCCCCAGGTTGAGCATGATCTCACCAAAGGTTAGGGTCACGGATAACCACCAGGACTAGTTCACAATAAAGGTCAAAGGACAACCAAAATTATTTACAGGATAGGACAACCCAATCCTACGGAATCGAATTAATAAGAGCAAAACAAACGAAGGCATTTTGGAGCAAAACATAAGGTGACATAAATATCGATTGCAAATATTCATAGTTGATAGATCTCAGATAACTAGAAGGCAGAGTCAAAGAAAGCCCCCCACAAAATTGGCAGCTGAATAAACTATCGAAATACAGAAGAAACACAGAGGACAGGACGGAAAGAAGAACCCAGACCAGAACTTAGCGGTATCGACGAAGGGACTTGGTCTGGTTCCTCTTCCACGTAGCCCTGCGAGATGGCCTGTTCTTGTGGTACAGATGACCTTTGCCTCGGAGACCACGATACTTCTTACCAGCAGAAGTAAGACCACGAAGCTCACGATGCTTGTGGACGCCCTTGCATATCCAGTTGATCCTGGGGTCGTTGCGAATGGCATTATGAGCAGCATCCACAAGGATAACCTCAAAATATTTGTAGGTTGAGTCCTGCAAAAATGATGACCGTCATGATTAAAATTAGTTAAACTGATAGAGTAACTAGAAGAACATGTAAGTAGCTAAAAGGGTCGCATAAGTTTTCTAACCTCATTTAACCAGTAGGAGTTGAGAACCTTGAGACCTCCCAACTTCCTTCCAGCTCTCTCCTCAGCAACGGACCTCTTGTTTCTCTGGAACTTTAACTGAGTAATACCCTGGTTTTTGGGCTTACCATACACAATACCCTTCGGCACCGGCCTCTTCCGACCACCACGCCTAACACGAACACGGTACACCACATATCCCTATATAAATCACAAAGTCATCACAAGTTTCAAGCAAATGATATTGCAACAAACAATCCGTTATGAAACCTAAAATGAAGAGAAGTAGAGAACAGACCAACAATCTACAACTCACAAAACCAAGGAATCCGCTTCAGTCAATATCGACTTTGTGAATTATTAAAATACTACCAAAGGTCCAAAGGCATGACATAATAGAAACGAAAAGGAAAAAGCGGGTGCAACAAACAAGGAATACTATTTTTAGGGGAGCTATGTCGACAAATTTCAGTAATCAGAATGGATGGTAGGCATATGCTAAATAAATCCATCACAAATGACAGATAAAAGAAACTACAAATATGCTTATGAAATGAAGAACACACAAAAAACTATATTGGAAATTTTACAAAGTGGTGAATGCCTTAACAAGGACTACAGAGGGTCATTGTTCATTGAGATTGATTAAAGAAAGTCAAATGAGCATTATCTCGCATGTATCGAAGGATCTTCTCAGATCTCCATAAACTTATTTCCGCATGGATGAGATTAACATCCTCAGAAGAACGAAAGTTTTATCTTGATCATCATAGTAAGAACTCCAAACCACAAAATAAACAAAAGGAAAAAAATAAACTTCCACATGACCTACTAAGCACCCCCCCCCCCCCCAAAAAAAAACAAAACAAAAATGAAATTCCTATCCTACCCCCCCCCTCCAGACCCCTCCTCCTGCGAACCCTCATCCTCCTCCCGACCCTCCTCCGGGGTCGGAGGTCAGGGTCGGAGGAGGAGGGAGGAGGAGGGGTCGAGGGAGGGTGTATGGGGGGTAGGAAAGGAATTACAATTTTGTATATTTGGTAGGTCATGGGGTGCGGATAGCTGCACCCTAAACTTTTATAACCCACTTAAGTTAGAGCAAAGTTGCCTCTAAGATGCATATTATTCATTTCTTAGTTTAGTATATACCTTACCAAAAAGCCAAAAATAATTACATCAAATTGTTCGTTGAGAATAAAGTTGTATAAACATTTTTTCGCACATGTCGAAGGTCTTACTCAGATCAGGTCTCCATAAACTTTTATCCCCATGGATGAGATTACCATCCTCGGAAGGACAAAATTGTGGATCATCATAGTAAGAAGTTTTAAATGCCAAATAAAAAGAGAGAGAGAGATGAACTTTTTCTAGATCATTCAAGTCCATGTAAAGTAAAGCAATTTCTTTGCCTCTAATATGCATACTGTCTTTGATTATTTTAGCATACATGATTAGCCAAAAAAACTACAATAGCCAGAAAATAATACAACAAAATGTTTCATTTATATTAATTTATAAAAGTTGTATGACCATTTTTTGAGCATGTATCTAGAAAAAGTGATGTTTTGATGTTTTATAGACCATTCAAGTATATGCAAAATTAAAATGCACTTTTTTTATTCTTAAGATGCATACACTCCACTCATTATTTCAGTACACCAACCATTAAACTAGTATATACCTTACCAAAAAGGATGTAATCTCAACATAATAACTACAAGAAAATGTCAGGCCATAGGGAAATGGTGTCCTTTCCCGTATAACTGTCTTTATTCCTGATTATTTTGTATCTATCAAAAAATGTCAGTATCTCGTATCCAAAACATGTCCTTAACCGTGTCCATATTCATGCAACATAGTGTTGCACAGACACAGCAAAGTTGTGCCCATATTCGATTCGTGTCCGTACGTGAGTCGGTACCCATACTAGTATTCATGATACATAACGTCAATTGGGATTGATTTTAAAAATTAGAAAGAAAAAAAAATCTATGGAAATTTCCTAGGGCATCATTGAAGGGTCTCCTCAGATCAGGTCTCCATAAACTTTTTATCCGCATGGAAGAGATTATTATCCTCATCTCGGAAGAACGAAAGTTTTTTTTGGATCATCATTGGAACCTCTACAACTGATAAATAAAAATCAATTTATAGTAATTGTTCTATGCAAAAGTTTTTTTTTTTTTTTTTAAAAAGCACTTTCTTCTTCGCCAACATAAAAGGGTTTTCCTCTACATATCGTATAAATTTGTGTAGTGGCCGTGTCGTGTCCGACGCGGAAACAAACGCGTCGTCAAAATGTCGGGATTGAATGGTAGGTTAGGGTTGAGTAGGAAACCGGACCTGCTTGGCCTTGTAGCCGAGGCGGCGGGCCTTGTCGGGTCGGGTCGGGTGGGTGACCCGGACGATCGACGGGTGCTGCCGGTACTCCCAGCAGCGGACGCGCTGGAGGAACCGCATCACGTCCGACTGCTTCTTCCTCCATAGTTCCGACACGTACTTGTACGCCCCTGAAAATTTTCAAAAAAAAATACAGGCACACACAAATCAAAACCCTAACCTTTGAAATCGAAGGAGGAGAGGGAGAAATGAAACCCTAGCTAGCTTAGCTCACCCATTCTAGATTTCCCGCGTGTTCCTCCTCTGCTAGGGTTTGCGCGGTGCGGAGGCTGCTTAAAGGAGGAGGAGACTGCTTATAAAATAGGTAGGGAAGGCAAGGAACGGAGACATATGGCCCGTTGGATGGAGATTAAGATGATCTGAGCCGTTTATATGCCCGAAACTAGAGCTTTTTGTGTTGGTAATGGGCTGTGGGTGTGAAAGTATGGGCTTTCTTCATTTGTCAGATGGGCTTTAGATAATAGTTTAAGATAATAATAATAGGATCTGGAAATTGCTGAGAAACCCAATTTCGGGATGGACTTTTATGAAATGCCCACCCGCTGGATGAGTTTTATGAAATGCCCAGAATTAAGTATTTTCACGTTAAATATTCCAAGATTCCCTTTTAGATGCCACCCGCTGGAAACTGCTATTTTTATAATACCGAAACTACCCCTCCGCGCGAATTGGTCATCTATATGTATTTGAATTCAAAAAACTCAGATCTGGATTGCGATTTTCGTCTTCTTCTTCTTCACGAAAAATCTGAATTCCATTGCTCTCATCTTCAGCAGAGATCGCAAAGATCGTTCGTAGTTCGGTGTGCTTTTCTTCGGTCGAACTCAGACTATCGCTCGTCATCATCATCACCATCATCATCATCTTCATCGACGTCAATTGTGGAGAGAAGATCTTTCTTCTTCTTTTCCATAAGAATTATCATCGCTTTGAAAGAAGAACGAAACTCTTTATTCCTGAAAAAACTAAATTACACGGAGAATGGCCATTCTCCTACGTTTTAACACTGGAAATGACCATTCTCCGTGTAAATTAACACGGAGAATGCCATTCTCCGTTTTATTTAAAACGGAGAATGACATTCTTCGTGTTTCTAACACGAAGAATGGTCATTCTCCTGCATTTTAACACTGAAATGACCATTCTCCGTGCTAAATTACACGGAGAATAACCATTCTCCGTTTTATTTAACACGGAGAATGACCATTCTCCGTGTAAATTAACACGGAGAATGCCATTCTCCGTTTTATTTAAAACGGAGAATGACATTCTCCATTCTCCTGCGTTTTAACACTGAAATGACCATTCTCCGTTTTATTTAACACGGAGAATGACCATTCTCCGTTTTATTTAACACGGAGAACGTCATTCTCCGTTTTATTTAAAACGGAGAATGCCATTCTCCTGCGTTTTAACACTGAAATAACCATTCTCCGTGCTAAATTATACGGAGAATGCTATTCTCCGTTTTATTTAACACGGAGAATAACATTCTCCGTTTTATTTAACACGGAGAATGGCATTCTCCGTGTTTCTAACACGGAGAATGGTCATTCTCCTGTGTTTTAACACTGGAATGACCATTCTCCGTGATAAACTACACGGAGAATGGCATTCTCCGTGTAAATTAAGACGGAGAATAGTCATTCTCCGTGTAATTTAGCACGGAGAATGGTCATTCTACGTGTAAATTAAGACGGAGAATGCCATTCTCCGTGTTAAATAAAACGGAGAATAGCATTCTCCGTGTAAATTAAGACGGAGAATGACATTCTCCGTGTTACTAACACGGAGAATGACCACCCTCATGCGAAATTAACATTTTTCGTGTTCTAACACGGAGAATGACCATTCTCCTGCATTTTATGGTCAGCTGAAACTTTGGAGAGCCATAACTTTTGACTGGGAGGTCGAAACGAGGTCCCGTTTGTCGCAAAATGAGCGTATCGTCGAGGAGACTGAAAGTAACAGTTTCATCGTTAGACGGCCTTCCGAAATTTTAGAATCGCAAAAAAATGATGTTTGGACCTCCGTTTTGGCACTTTTGCCATTTGTCCCGGTCTTTCCGAAATTTTCCGACGAGTTTTTGAAGATTTTTGAGGAGAAAACCTAGATTCGAAAGTGAGCAGCGTATGGAAGAAGATGAAGTATCGAAACGTTTTTTTTAAGAGCAGTTTCGTGGGTGTTTTCAATAAATTAAAAGGAAGGGCAAAATGGTCATTTGGAACCCGCTTTGGATAAGTTTCTCTAATTCTGGGCACGCGATGAAAGTTTTTTTAGCGGTGGGTTTTACATAAAACTTTTTTAGTTTTTGGGCATTTCATAAATCCTCCCCTTTGAAAATCATGTCAATTTAAGCTAAATTTAAAATAAATGGTCAAACCCATAGAAAGAGATCAATTTTCGTAGAAAACAAGGACAATCAAACACCTGAATTAATTTCTTAAATCTTTTTCCATGAATTTTTTTTACAGAATTAATTCAGTAGGAAACAAATTATTTAGGATTTCAACACCCAAGATATTTTTTTCTAATATTATATTTGAAAGAATATCTAAGAACTTATCTTTATTTTAAATTTTATTTGAAAAAACTATGTACGATCTCAAATTATATCTAAGGTTTGAGAAACAATATTTAAGATTTTAAATTATTATTTTAACTTATCTTTAAGATATTTTTCTAATATTAGATTTAAGTGTTTTTTTCTAACATATTTTTTAAATATTAGATTTAAACGAATATCTAAGATTTGGAAACAAATTAAAAATAAATTGTATATAAGAAGTTAAATTTATTTACGGACGAATAAATCAACTTTCTCACGTTAAAGATAAATTTATTTAATTTTTACAATTATTTTTTTAAACATATTTTTGGTAATATTAGATTTAAAAATCTAATATTTAAGATTTTGAATTATTTTTTAAACATATTTTTTCTAATATTAAATTTGAATAAATACCTAACATTTAAAAATTGTTTTAAATATTTTTTCTAGAGATATTTTTAAAATTGTTTGATAAAATTATTACGATTTCAAGTTATATCTAAGATTTTGAATTATTTTTTAAACATATTTTTTTCTAATATTAAGTTTAAATAAATATCTAAGATTTTTAAAAAAAGATAAAATTGTATATAAAGAGTTAAATTTATTTAAGATGATAAATTCTAACTTTCTCACGTAACCATCAAATAGGAAAAAAAAAAAAAATTGTGCGCCACACTCTAAAAAGAAAAAAAAAGTTGGGCGCCATCTAAGATGGCGCCACATCACTTTTTCTATAAATATCGAAAACTTCTCCTCTTTTATATAAATATGCTAAATTTCATCACTCTATATGAAATTTCCTCTAATCTAAATCACAAACAAAATGAGTCGGTCCGAATTAAATCGCTATACTGGACTTAATTTTTAATTTCTATATCCATATTTGCATCAAGTTTTACTTTGTTCCTTCATAATTTTTATCTATTTGAACTAAATCAAGTCGGATATGTTTAAAGAACCGTCAATTTTTTTTACATAATCAGATTTAACGGGTGAAACGGCCGAACCGGTTCACAATTGAACCGGCCAATTTTGACTTTTGAAAAAAAAAAAACTCAAAAATATTTGTCGTGTGAGATTTGGACTATTTGGTTCTTGATTTGGTTTTGAGATACCTTATAGTTATAAAATTAAATCAAACCAAACCAAGAAATAAATGTGGATGGATATATTATCTATTTGAACTAAATCAAGTCTATTTGAACTCCGGCTGAACCCGGGTTAACCTGATCCAACCTATACAAAAGAAAAATCGGTTCAATCACGGATCCGATTTTTAAAACATTGCTGTCGGTAGTACTCCATAGTTGAACACTGAAAATGACGGGATCATAGGAGTAGGTTAAGTAGATGGTGCATGCACATATGCAATCAGTAAGTAAGAGAACCTGGAAGAATCCCCACTCCTCGCAGGCGCGTCCGAGCCTGTCGCACTCCTCTTGCGATCGCTGGGCCAGGCGCAGATCGATGACGGGAAGCTCAAAACCCTCGTCGGCGTCGGCCACGGGTTCAGCCTCGGCTTCGGGCCTAATGTACCTCTCCGGGATGTCGCTCGTGCTGTCGAAAGTGGACGCGAGGGCCTGGACGCTCGGCACCGGCAGGGAGTTCCCCATGGACGACATTCTAGCTAGCTAGCTTAGCTTGATCACCCAGTTTTAACTGAACTGCTTAATTGCTGCAATACTGCGAATTTATAGGGAATATTCACAGTCGGTCAGTATTTTTCATTTCCGAATAACTGTCATTAATTGCGAGGGACATCCAATAATTTCCTTCTTTTGTTTTGTTCCTTTACATGATGTTTGGTAACTTTTGAGAGGGAAAAAAAAGATAGAAGGAAATAAAAGTTTGAGAGGAAAGAAAATGGAGTGAAAGAAAAATTAATTTTACCTTTCCTTGTTTGAATGACAAAAAAATAATGAAAGGAAAGTAAGAATTTTTGTTTTTTGTTTTTTGTGGAATATAGGTAAAATTACTACTTAACTTTTGATTTTCTCAACATAGAAAAAAGTAACAAATTAAATGAAGGATAGTTGAGTAAATTTACCAAGATTTCCTCTTGTGTGTTCATTTTTCTTCCATTCTTGGGAGAAATTTTTTTGGGTGTGACCTACATAAATTTTCATCCCAAATTTCTCTCCTCCATTTTCTTTCCCCTCTTTCCAAACATCACAGCTTTTAATTTTCCACCCACTTTTTCCTCAAAATTTTTCTTCTCCCCATTTTCCTCCCTTCCCAAGTATAACATTAGGGTAGGGTTTAGGCTGCTTGATTGAGAAGAAAGGTGTGAATAGGATGAGGAAATTAAGGGTGGAGGCATATTCTGAATATTTTGACGGTCAGAATAGCAAGTTGTCTAATTATAGTTTAGAATATTAATTTGTATAGTTTGTCACATAATGATTTCAGAGCAGTTCATCCACCATCTTGGACTTGTTTGAGAGGGATCTTGGAATTATTTGGGAGAGAGCATCAAGTTCATCCACCATCTTTTCTCTCCTTTATTTTGTTTGGTATTGCTTTTGAGTAAGACGATCAGATCTCGCCAAGCAATGAAATCATATATTTTTTTGGTGTGAAATTTTCTGCATCATTAATGAAATTGTTTGGATTGATGTGTGGACTTGTTTGAATTTTGTGTGATGCATAAGTGAGATTGTTTGGATTTGGTTTGGTACGAACTTTCCTGCATCAGTGAGATTTGGAATTGTTTGGAGTTGGTGTGTGAGATTGTTTGAATTTGGTGTGATGCATCAGTGATTGGATTGAATTTAGTGTGTCGAATTTTTTGGACTTGGTGTGATGTATTTAGGGAGAAACGGTGTTGTGTCGGGTGATCACAACCTGCTCTGATACTAAAAAGAAAAAATGGAAATGGAAAAACAGATAGATGAAAATAAATCTAATAATCAACATATGATGGTGGGTTAAAAATCTCAACCGCACCGCTTACATTGATGGCCTTCTTATTTATAAAAAAATTTAGTAACAATAAAGAGAAAACAAAATAACATAAGATAACAATAATATAAGTAAGAAATATTCTCTTTATCCAAGATGCTTGATATGGATGAGTTGGAAATTTGAGTTAATAAGCTTGAATCTTGAACTTATAATTTGGTTGATCCTCTAACAGGAAATGGAGCATTTTGGGTTAGCTTTGATTTACTTTGGTTTAATATGTTTACAGTTGGTTTTAATTTGGTTTATTTTATAGTAACTAGTTTGGTTTCCTTTATATGTTTTGATTTTTTAGTCGTTTCGTTTAGTTTTAGGTTGATTTTTTTGGGAATATGATAGAATTAGAATTTGTATTAGGTTAAGATTAACAATAGTTAGAATAAGGATATGGTTAATAATAATACTAATTAATACAATTGAAAATTAATTCAAAAATTAAAATAACCTCTTGTTTCTCCTTCCGTTTTCTCTTCTACTACTCTGCATTTTCTTCACTCCTCCGAACCCCTCTTCATATATAGGAAGAAACACTCTTAACTCCAACACCCAACTTTCAACTTCCAACCCAACTCCATTCATATCTATCCGAACCAACTCTCTGCCAATCATTACCAGCGAACTAAACGAGCAGAAAAAAAATTGACCGCGTCCATTTTCCGTCAGACTGTCTGTTCGTTTTCCGCCATTCCGTCTGTCAATATATATCATTTCCATTAATTTCGAAAAACTTTTACCGTTTTGGCGAATTTTGTATAAATTCATATCGCAACAGCAAATTTTCAGTTATTTTGAAAGGACTAAAAAAAATCAACACTAAATTAAATTTAAAACCTTCCTATTTCGGCATCCGAAACTTTTTTCCTCTGTACACAATTTATTCAAACTTTTTTTTCTCTAGAACTAATTTAATAATACTTTATTTCTATGTACAAATCAATATTAATAAGTGGAACGAAAGTCAATAAAATTTATTTTTCTAATTCAAGGTCTGGCAAGCACTGTTACTCTCGCAAAGAAAGAAAGCTGTGTCCATATTGCTTCGAATGGGACACATCACCGAGGATACTTCAGAGTAGTCCAACACACGTCTAAATATAATAGGTGTCGTTTTTTTTTCAAATATATATAGCTGCTGACATTTTTTTTCAAAGGCTTACACGTGTTTGTAGAAAACTAATGCTGCTGTGATCCTTTCGTACTTAAAAATTACATGAAAAGAGGATCACTTCCCTCGTTTGAAATTAGTAGTTGACTGTGTTAGTAGAGGACTCGTAGGAAAGTAGTAGTTGACTGTGGTAGCTGAGCACATATCACGTGATGATGGTTGCGAGAGGTAGGGCTGTGCACAATTAAGTCAAACTGACCAAATCGAACCAAGCCAAACCGAATCGATTAGTTTTAAACCGAATCGATGGTTCAGTTGGTTTGGTTCGGCTTCAATTTTTTGAAAACCGACCGATTCGATTCGGTTCACGGTTTGGTTATGCCAAAAACCGACTAAACCGAACCGAACCAAATCCTTGTTAAATAATTAGGGTTGGCCGGTTGGGTATGGGTTCATTGGGTTGTATTATACCGATTTGGTTCATTTATTCACATCACAGTCATTTATCAAGTTGAAGTTGAAAGAGCTCTCTCTCTCTCTAGTCTCAAAGAGGAGTGCTTGCGGCTCCTATTATTTTCTAATTGCTTCTGTGCACATGGAAGAGATTTTTGGTTGAATGTATATGATTTTTTATATGTATAATTGGTATTTTTCTCCACCTGCAAAGCACAAGTTGAATTGAAATTGCTGAATTGTATTTACTGTTGCAAAGTACAAGTTGACTGAGGTTTCACAAAAAAAGAGAGCATACAGTCCATTTTTTTATGTGATCAAAATCGACCAAGCCGAACCAATCCAAACCGAACCAAGTCGGTCGGTTTCAAAACCGAACCGACCATTTGGTTGGTTTGGTTCGGTTTTGTTTATTTTCAAACCGATTAACTTCGATTTGACTTCGGTTGGGACCAAATAGGTCGACCACCGACCGATGCACACCCCTAGCGAGAGGTAGGTAGCGGCACGTGATGAGGGTTGTGAGAGGTAGGCTGACCTACTACTAATTATAACAACTTCTTGTCTGTCAAGTTCTTGCAACAAAAAATCAAATATTGCGATTACAGATTATGAGTTAATTAGTTGTAATCCTCTATAGTTTATATGTATTTTGGTAATTATTTATATTGTTTTAAAAATAAAAAATACCTCCTGATTTATAGAGTTAATTAGTTTTACCTTCCGGTACATAGAAGAAAGTGAGTTGAAAATTAAGCATCCAGGAAGTGTTCTTTGTTTTTAAAACAACAAAAATAGTTACCAAAATGCGTACAAACCATATAAGGGTACAACTAATTACTCTTACGATTATATTATAGATCACTTCTAGTCTGTAAATTTATTGTAATAAAAATCTTACATTACGATTACGATTATATTAGGAGAATTCGATTATATTACAGTAAATCAATCAAATGCTATCATACTTCTTAGGAGAATTTGAAAATTTTCAAACTCGATCATAAAATATTATTTGATTACACCGTTCGAGTTTCTGTAATCAGATTGTTGTTACATGACATCCACAAGAATCGTTGGATCTGTAAAAACTCAGAGATCAAAAATCGAGGCCTTGAAATTGTAATCCTAAAAGGTAAATACGATAATGTCACATACGTCAAAATACGACTAGACTTGAACTACCAATTACATGAATCTAGAGCACACACACATATACCAAAATACATATCTGATGTTGTTCCCAAAACTGATGTTTTCATAATGTTCCCTCTCACACAAATAAAATACATATATTTTTATTTAAAGAACTAGAAAGGAGACATTGTCACGTCCCAGTACCGAAATACGGAGACAGACTAGGCCAGCTACTCCATATGAGGTATACAAACGTCATACGGCGATGTGGCTGTCAAGAGACAAGGGGGTGCATGCTACATTCAAGTCTCCTATGGTCACGCAGAGCATCTATGTCTCAATCATTCAAAGCAAGAAAACATCAATTAATGAACATATGAGATAAAGCAGTAAGGCGTCCCTGACGCTTCATCAAAATCGTCATGGGGATCTAGCTTTATAAGTTAGCTAGCCCAGAGAGTCAAAGGTACATAATTGTATTCAGCTGCAGTCTGATTTAGTTACAAATTATGCACCATTGACGTCAGGGAAGAAGGTCGGATCCTCAGGCTCTGCTACGTGATCTGGCCACACAAAACCAGCGGGGTCAGCCCCGAATAGCAAGTACCACAAGGGAGCACAAAAGAGTGAGATAAAACCCAAACATACAATAATAATACTAGTAATAAGAAAAGCTTCCGGCCGTAACCTCGGTCCACAGCCTGTCCTAGCACGATAGACCCCCCCAACAACAAAACAAGGACATGGGTTGGACCACGCACCAAGACAGTCCATGTCCCTCGGCTACTAACGGAAGGCTCAAGCACAGTCAAGTCATTTTTCAAGCGGCCATTCAATCCTGCGGCTTTCTATATTTGGCGGAGTTATCCCCGCGATACTGATTAAAGGAATCCTCAGATCGTGTCAACCCAGCAGGGCTAGCCAAACCATAAGACATATAACACATTGATTATGCACCAGTCCCCCGAAGGGCTACCGCGCTAAAACATTTAACACATAGCTCGCAGGAGTCGGATATAGCCATCCTCTATAGGCGAATGAAACCATATCCGTGACGGCCAACCCGACACGTCAGGACTGGACCTGGGGTGGCTAGTATGGCACGATCTTGGGATTCTTCCCACCCAATACATCTACCAAGTTAATTGCCTAAATAATCCCTAGGTTAGCCTCAGAGTTCACATGTCGTGGTCACATGTTCTCTCCTCTAAATGTCGTACATTGTACGAGTACCCCAAGAAAGAATCCGTACTGGCTCATGGAGTCATACGAATGTACCCCCTTCTTGGTGTAATGCAACACACATCACATACCACGTCCTTGCTACCGACCATTTGATTTGTAAATGCTGGACTCTTGGTGGTACTGGCAGGTATCATGTAGGAACACTTAGCGCATAGGATAGCACCTCGGTTCTCACATAGATTGTACCTCAGTACACACATAGGGTTATCCAGCCATCACATAGGTAGTCAGATTAGAAATGAGGACTAAGACACAAAGGAATATGCGGCCGAGACTCATATGGCTTGAAAATGCGGGGCGCATGTGGCTGGAGAATGCGGGGAGCATGCGGCTGAAGAATGCAGGGCGCATGCTGCTCAGAACGGACGGGCGCCTGCGGCTCAGGAATGCGGGCATATGCGACAGCGGGGGAAACAAGCTCATGCGGCTAGAGAACCAAGGTCATGCGGTTGAGTCAAGCCATGCGGTTAAGGGAACACATGCGGCCGAAGGAACAGAAGTCCATGCGGCTAAGGAAACAGAGATCACGCGGCTGGGATCTTATGCGACTGCGAAAGGCTCATGCGGCTGCTCACTGCCATGAGCCACGCGGCACGAAAGGCTCATGCGGCACGGGCTCATGCGGCACGAAAGGCTTATGCGGCTGCAAACTGGCTTATGCGGCTGCGAAGGCTCATGCGGCACGAAAGGCTCATGTGGCACAGGCACATGCGGCTACGAATGCTCATGCGGCTGCAGGAGATTATTCATCATCCCTGCCAGAACCAGCACAGACGAACCTAGGAGATGTTCAAATATTATTTTGGCCATAACTTCCTCCAAACAAGTCGAAATCCAACTTTTCTAAGGTTAAAATTGTGTAGAATCAAATTTTCTACAACATAGGGCCATTAGTTTTCGAAAATAACCAAGTTTGACAGATCAAAACCATGAAAATCCATGAAGCCCTAGTTTTTAGGAACTAAACTTGTAGAGAATGAAGAGAAGAATAATATAGACAAATAATATCAAGAAAAATTCAAAAAATAAAAAGTGCACAAATCTCTACTTTGAGCAAGTTGTACTTGCCTATGGGTGGTGGTTGAGGGAAATAAATGGAAGAGTGAATGAGGAGAGAGAGTGGGGAAGAGAATATAAATAGGGGTTGATTTAAGAAAACTCTAATTTCTAAACATGCTCTAACCATTCCATTAATGACATGCTTAAGAGCTATATGCAATCATTAATAGATAATAAACAGAATTATGCACATGCGAAATACAGATACCGTATACAGAATTCATGAATGAATATATATGTTGGAATCGGGGAGTGACAAACATCATGGAAATAACAACTTTGAGGACATCAGATCTGCTCACATCATTTAACATCTCCCATCATTTAATATCAAATGCTAGAGAGACAATATTGAAGCAATATTTAACGAAACAATATATTCTTGAAGTAAACTTGCAATGGAAATGCAAAAACAAACGTATTTTACTTCTACTAGACAAGACAATAAAATTATTTTCACACTTCGACGATTTTATTGTGCGACAATTGGACATACAAACAACAAATAAGATGTGTCAATATTGAGATACGGACATGATATCATTTGTTCAACTTCAAGGTCTCCAGATAATTCTTCCCGTCGAGTTTCGCGAAGAAGAAGCCCTTCATGAAGTCGGCGAACGTCGTTGCCTTGTAATTTTCCACCCCTCCCCGCACAAGCTCCGGTAGAGGGCGGAGGACGATGTCGTGGCGCGGTGGGTGGAACGCCGCAATGGACAGGCGTTCTTTCTTGGTGTTTACTACGACCCTGTGCTCGTTGCTCTTGTACTTCCCATTGGTCAACATCTGTTCAACGAAGAGATCACTTGTCGATCTATTTTGTATGTAACAAACCAAGGGGCTATGAACAATTGGATTTAGAACTAATTAAAGTTTAGATTCTGATTTTTTTTTTATCAGCTAAGAGCTTAAGCTCTGACGTGTCTAATTAGAAAGTTTAAATCCTGAATTTTTTTATATTTTTTTTTTACTGAACGAGTACAAGGAAATAACCAACACATACTGGCTGGACCGTACCCAGTGGTGTAAGCCAAACAAGACTACGAGCTTGGACAATCCCTTATGCTTATGGCAACGTCCCTAGATAGTGTGACCCTACAAGAGGTTGGGATCACAGGTGCCCCTCAAGGATCGGTCCACAATAAGTCATCCTTTGGTTCACGGAATCATGAGCACTACAACAAATAGGGCATACAATAGCAGTTTATCTATAGCGTTCAAGCTTCCCTGCTATAGAATGTCATTATCAATAGCGTTCCTTCCGCAGTACTATTAAAATAGAATACAATAGCAGTTTATCTATAGCGTTTGAGCATCCCTGCTATTATAATATAATCATCCATAGCATTCATATTGAAGTGCTATTAAACGTTCATACAATAGCAGTTTATCTATAGCGTTGAAGCCTCTCTGCTATTAGAATGTCATTATCAAAGCGTTCATTATGCAGTACTGTTAACAGAACTTTATATAGCATGTTATGAACGCTGTTAAAGGTATAGTTTTTTCTGAACGTTGCTATGCCCATATGCCTAGGGGTGAGCATTATTCGGTTTTTGGACCGAAATCCGAACCGAACCTAACCGAATAAGAGATTCGGTTCGGTTTGAAAAAATTTTGGTTCGGTTTCGGTTTCGAAAATACTCAAATTTCTTATTCGGTTTCGATTTTGGGATTCGGTTTAATTCCACTAACCTTTCAGAAATTTTATCTAAAATTCCTCTCCTTGGTAAACTGAATAAATTTTTTGAGTAATATATATACGAAATATATCTTTGTATATTTAGTTACTATATAAATTGACAAAAAAAATTATAAATAAACTGAAATATTGGTTAAAGCAAATAAACAGAAAATCGAACAGATTTATTCCGTTCGGTTTGGTTCGGTACGAGATATTTCGGTTGGTTTCAATTTTTGTTAATCGATTTTCGGTCGAATTCGGTATTTGGCAATTCGGTTCGGTTAACCGAGTTAATCGAATGCTCACAATTGAACTATCTACTGTTCCAATCATGGAAGAAACAACACAGTTTTCTATTTTATATTAAAAAAATAAGTTATAGGAGCAGCGGACGATCCCGTCCGTTGGATTTTTAGAAATTAAATCGGTACCGTCCATAGTAAAATGTTATGTCTTATGTTTGAAAAATCTTAATGTATTCTCTCCCAACCCTTCAACTCCTCATAACCCGCGCGCCAAACTGAAATATTGGTTAAACCAAATTTTTTTCCAATTATTCAGCAGCCATTTTTATCTTTCCCTCTCATTCTCTCAAAATTTCGCTGCTTTCATCTCATCTTTCCCTCTCCTTCCTCTGAAATTTCTAGCTTCCTCTCATCTTTCCCTCTCCTTCCTCTGAATTTTGGGCTTCCTCTCCTTTCCCTAATGCCCCCTTCTTCAAATTCAAATTTTTTAAATCTCTTTCGCTTCCTCTAAAATCTCCTTTCTCACTTCTCCTAATTTTTTTTTCTATACCCTCTCTCTCTCTCTCTTTCTTTCCTTCCTTTCTCTTTTTCTCTCCTATTTTTCGTGTACTCTCTCTCTCTCTCTCTGAGATTGGGGTGGGACGGGGTCTGTCATCACTACCGTGCATCTTCAATCTTGGAAGTTGGGGCGACAAGGGGGCTGTCATCACCATCGCCATCGTCGTTGCCGTCATCGCTGCTATCTACGTCATCTCTCACCCCATTCATCTCGGCCTTTCCATTTTCTTAGTTTTTTTTGATATATTATCCAGGGTTTCGAATTAATCTTTGTTTGTGATTTGTTGTTTACAGGATCATCCTTTCTCCAAAAATGAACTACGAAAAACCCTAGTTTCCAGTACCCAGGGCACCAAGGTGATTATCAAATTTTTATTTATTTTGTGTGTTTAATCTTTTTAATTTTTTAGATCTTCAATTATATGGATGTATTGTGACTGTTATAAGCCTAGATATTTTTAATTTTTTTTGCTTAATCAATGTATTGGTATTGATTTTCCTTTGCTTCCCTCTTTCTCTTTCAGCTTTTTCTAAATTGACTGGCTCAGTAACACATCTAGATAGGCCAAAGCGATATGATACTGCTAATACGATGAGTATCGGTCAATACTCAAACCTTGGTATGGTCCGTTTTGCATTTGTCGCTTTCCATAGTTTCGACAGTTCCAAAATCTCCATTTATGGTCTAAAACAACACTAAAATACTGTCAAAAGAACATAACTAATTTAATGCTGGTGTATATATATATATATTGTAGTTTGTGAAATTGCTATTTAGATTGGTGACAATTCGTTTGGATGAGGAAAGTGATAAAATTGTAACATTGCATTAAATTTTGTGTTTATGGTGCAGTGTTGAAGTTGTAAAAGCAAGAGCTGGATTCTGGTGATACGAATAGGGGCATTTAATCATAGAACAATATATTATTAGGCTTGAATAATATATACTTCCCCTAGTAAACAGAATTACATAACTTGTCCAAATGCAAGCAATTATAGATCCATTTTTATTCATCGTGAACTTTCAAGTTCAGGATTAGGAGCTTTGGTGAGCTAGCTTGTCATATCCTTCGAAGAGCTGTGTATGACTAGCCATACTATATAATCGGAGCATCCACATAGGTTAGTCCAAGTCAATAGCTAGCCAAAGACTTAAACCTAAGTTCAACAGGAGCACTTAACAGTAGTTCTAAAGGGCACCGGACTGTGGAAATCCAACACTTGTATGAAGTCAAAAGAATATGGAATTTGCTTAGATCAAAAACTTCACTAATTAAGGTGAACTTAAATGGCTAGAAAAATTCTAGTTGTTACATAACCAGAGATGATAAAAGTCGGATCAATTTCATCACTTACATTGAAGTACAGACACTATATAGGAGGCCTCAACAATTACAAATCCAATTAAAAGAACCATAAATAGGCGGTGGTTCTTTTGACCTGCGCAAGGCAAAGCCACAAGTTTTTGGCATATTAAACAAAAAAGAAAGGGGGAAAAAGTAAAAGAGAATGTAATACCAAATTACCAATGCAATTCCCAAAAGCAGAGCAATGGTGGTCAAATCCCCTGACACTTGTCTTACAAATCTTGCAATATCTAACCCTCGAGTATAATGGAGAGTTCTGTAAATAGGTGAATTATGGAAACCAAATGAACTAACACAGCAACATAATTTTCAAGCTTTGGGAACAAGGAAATAATTAAATACGGTTAATAGAAAAATTCTAACAAGTGCTAATAATCGATTGTCAATTAACCATTAACATGATACTATGACAACCATTAATATGAGATCTATCATCCCTATCAAAAAGATGTTGCATATTCTCTTCTCAGGGTGATGGCCTGATAAAGACAGTGTACTCAAGGCTTGATGAAGTTGGTGACTCCTCAATTTGATAACTTCTTCATTGTCTAACTTCCATTACTAGATTGCTTTCCAGGACATTATTGAAAACTTCTTATATATAAAATATTCTTAAGATGGGAGCTCTGGAAATATTAAAGAATTGATGTTAGGAAAGGATAAAGACTTAAAGGATGATAAAGTTTCGCCCAATAAATTGGAAATAATACGGTTTAAGACTAAAAAAAGGAGGAAGGATAATTAAGAAGACAGACAATTTTCATGTAGATAAAACTATAAAAGAAGAGAGAACAAAACAAACATTCAACGGTTATAATGGTATGATTTGTTGTTTACTGCAATATCTTATTGTATACATCTGTAGAGGCCAGAAAAGAGGAGTAAGATGGAAGAAAGGGTAAGTGTGGGTGTGGAGGTGGGCATGTTGGTTTAAACCAGTCAAAATCAGAAGAGGGGCTCAAAAGAAAAGAAATGGAAGAATTAAAAGATGAAGCAAGAAGAGTAGTTATTATTGTTTTTACTCATCACTCGAATGGTAAAACTGACAATACATGAGACTATTGCATAAAAAAGGGCATCCTAGTGTAACAAGGCTCCTACAAATGCAGGATTTGGGGAGGTTCAAGATGTACACAATCATACCACCATTTCATAGGGAGGTTTTTTCCACCACCCGAATCCCCGCATCCTCTATGATGCGAGTGCCAAGCCTTATATATAACTATTTCGCCAAGGAAATAACTGTAATATAAAATTCATTGTTTTCAGACCTCATACTGGAGATTGACTTCAGAAAGGCCACTTTCTTCAAGTGATGCAGAAGAAGAGCCATATGCAACCACTCCAGGATCACCAGAATGAATCCTGTAAAGAAAGACAAGTATATGCTTAAGGTCTTTAAGAATTTTGCCCGAATCCACCAAAAACAGTAAGTAATCACCAATGGGTGAACTTTATCTTGCATAAGACTATAGTTATGTCTTCACTACTGAATCCAGATACATAATCCTCTCAAAACTGCATCGTTTGTAGGGTTCTAAATAAGAGATCAAGGGTCTTACCCATGGCCAGCCATACATGAAACATGAGACAATCCTAGAAGTCATTCTTCAGGTGGTTTACAGGGTAAGTTTTCCTCCAACGCTGCCTTGTGGGTTTCAGACTCAAACCAATTTTGTGTATGACCATTGATTGAATAGGTGGTCCTAGCTAGATCGAATAGCACTTAATGGCACCTTCCAACCCCTATTTAATTTTTGGGAGGGGACCGTCATGGCAATCCTCAGGAGATAGTACAAATATAAGTCTCGTCTATTTATTTTAATTTTAAAATTAGAGCATTTTCAAAAATAAATTATTTATACTTTTTTTAGCACACACTGGCTTCTTCCATGATTTTGATCGAGGAAGATAATTTTGTTTGTCTAATCGAAGTATATCGTATAGTGACACATAGGAGAAAGCCTCTAAATGTTTTATCAATATTTCAATTTTTCAAGTAGTTGATAAGAGGATAGTTTTGTACTTCTATCAATATTTTCACGAGTCTTTTGTTTCAAGGCATGCTAACTTGAAGCTGACTGTAAAATCTGTGTTGAGTATTCTCAGTTATTTGATTCGTTGTGGGCCGTAGTTTATGCGTGAGTCTGTTTTTAAGTTGATAATAAATTGGATGGATGAGAATAATAGATATTCTGTAAATATTTGTTGTTACAACTCACTTTACGCACTTAGTGTTATATGCATTCAGTTTCTCAAGAAAATGTCTTACATGCATTCTGCAGTCGCTTAGATGCGTTTTTCTTTTCTTTTCTTGATTTAATTGTTTCTCTGTTTCCTATATATCAGGGGTGTAGGTTTCTTGAAGTATTTCCAACTGAAACAGCTTTCGAATTTTCTTCTTGCCTCTACTATGTTATCTTTATCAGTTGGCTCAATTAAAGAATATATGAGTTTTCTGCCTATAGCATTTCAGTCATTGAGGAACGAAAAAACACTTGCCCATATACTGGAAGATAATCAGGTATCAGATGCCCAGTCAAAGGGAAGACGATCTTCAAAAGCTCCTGAAGGTATCTTCTTGACTTTTTGCAGTATAGCAGGGTACAGTTCTTCTAATTATATAAAGGTATCTTCTTGACTTTTTACAGTATAGCAGGGTACACTTGCCCGTATTCTAGTTTCATGACCATACTGCTATTACAATGCCAGATTATACGTGTATACAATCCAGGCCTGCCAAGTAATCCGGAGCATCACATTGCCAAGCGTCAAATGACTGGTTTTGGTGGTGTGGTCAGTTTTGAGGTGAGCCATGCTATGCCATCATCATCCCTTCTTCCATTTTTAATACATAAAATTTTAAAGCTAATATTATTGTGGGCTGCGATGCGTGTTATGCAGTTAAACGGAGGCTTGAGCTCTATTGTGAAGTTGATTGATTCTTTGAAGATACCATACCTTGCCCCTTCATTTGGAGGTTGTGAGAGCATAGTTGACCCGCCTGCCATTATGTCTTACTGGTAATGTTCTTTCTCTTGTAGTTTCTAACGTCTAAAGTTCATACGAGTTCCTGCTAATTTGTGTTATGTTGTTAACGAACAAACAAACATGGATCTCAACCCAGCTGAGAGAGCGAAGTATGAGATCAAGGACAACCTAATTAGATTCAGTTTTGGAGTGGAGGACTACGAGGATTTGAAGGCTGATATTGCTCAAGCCCTAGAAGCTATTTGACTAGACTGTCGTCTAGCCCGATCAAATGACTGGTAATGCTGCTGATTAGCATAGGGCGTGATGAGCAGAAACATTCTTATAAGCACTGGTAAAACCTTTTGTATTTTTATATCTTTATTGCACTATTTGTATTTCACCTTGTACTGAAATGTTTCTGTAACAGACGCCAATGAAGTGCTTCCAGCGAGCAGCAGAGAAGTTGCATTCAGATTCATCGGGCAGCGTAGTAACTTCATGCTCTTGGGACAAAAATGTAGCAGTTGGTACTGGAACTAACTTTGAAGTCCTCTGGGGTCAAAAGCATCAGGTTTGTTTGTTGTCCTTAATATAATGAGTATTGATGTATACTAGTTATCAATACTAATATTCTACTGTTTTCATTATTTGTGATCAGTAGCCTTTGCTCAACCTTTATACTTGATTTTTTGTTTAAATTATTAAATTACTCGGTTATTTTCTTTTAGATGGCGAGCAACGAAGATATTGGATGCATAACCTTTCTCAAGTTATTTTTGTTATGGTTAATTTTCTATAATCATTCTATATTTGTGTGACTGTGCTGATTTGATGCATAACCTTTCTCAAGACTGAACAAAACTGAACAAAACTTTACAACTTACTGAACTTTACTGCAATTAAACAAACTTTCATTCTTACATTAGTTTTTTCTTTACACTAATGATTTACCTCCTATTTTTGTGTAGGTTGGATGAAGGAAGAGGATGCTTTATGAGGAGTTTTGGTTGTTGATAGGCTCGAAGGGAGCTAAATGTTAGATAGTCAACATTTTGGGATATATGTAGCTGACTACACTGTTAATGTTTTATTTTTGGACATATGTTTGGTACTACTTCGTTGTTCTACATGGAGAAATTAAGGATTTTGAATGTTTGGTACTACTTGGTTGTTCTACATATATTATACAGTGAAATTAATGAATTTAGTTATGTTCGAAATTCATTATGTGATTGATTCGCATTTAAATTTTTGAATACCTGCATTTTGTGTAACTGTGGTCTGCAATAGTATTCTGATGTGCTGTATTATGCAAATTTTCGAATACATAATTTTGATTCTGCAACAGCATCCTGACATGCTATTGTTGCACATATAATAGCAGGAAAGAAATGCTATATAAAGCAGCTATATATCGAAATGCTATTAACAAACAATAACATACAGGAACGCAATTAAAAATAAACAGCGTTCAGGAACGTCATAAAACATTTATAGCGTTAACAAATGTTATTAATGAACTATAGCGTTCGTAAAGGCTATGTAAACTATATAGCATTTGTAAGTGCTATAACTAGTCTATAGCGTTCATGAACGCTACAAAACATTAATAGCGTTCATGAAAGATATTAAAGTTCTATAGCGTTTCTATTTGCTATAACTGCAATATAGCGTTTCAAAACGCTATACATTGTCTATAGCGTCGATGAATGCTATAATCTATGAATAGCGTTCGTGAACGCTATAACTTTATAGCGTTCTTGTACATGGGGTTATTATAGCGGGGGCATATATAGCGGGCAGAATATGCTATAATATGCATTCTACAGCGTTCAGCGCACGCTATCATATCCCATATCTGTTGTAGTGGAGGTTGAAAAGAAAATTATTACTTTTCTATGTTTAGGTGCCAAAGGAATTGAGGAGGAAAGCAAAGAATGGAAAAAATAAAGAGTGAAAACAAATGTTTTCATCTAAAGAAAATATCAAAGAATTAATTTTTTTTCCTTTCAGCGAACTAAACGAGGTCTAAGGGCTAAAGAGCAGCCAAAATTAGCTCTATAGGGTGATCAAATACCTTGGACCGGCCCTTGCATACTGGCAACGAGGGTATAACGGAAAATTAAAATAAAAAATAAAAATGTAGGGACCAAACTTTTAAATTGGACATATCAAGACTTATGTCTGCTTGGATTGATGTTTAAAAGAGTTGAGTGAGAGTTAAACTCTAAGCTATGATAAAATCTAGCTCTTAAATTTACCTCAAGATGGTCGCCAATATTAACGATGAAAGCCCCCGGCAGTGGTCTGATGGGGAGCCATTTGCCATTCTTCCTCAGCTGCAAACCTTGAACATCATTCGCCTGGAGGAGGATCGTCAGGCCGGTGGCGTCGGAGTGTGGGGAGTGGCCAATCACCTTCTTCGTGTCCGGACACGGAGGGTAGTAATTTATCCTCACCCCCTGCGGGTGGTCCTTGAAAGTTTTCGTCATAACTTCTGAATCAAGCCCCAAGTTCCTTGCCATCACCTCTAGTACACAACTGGTCACGTCCTTCACCGCCGAGGTGTATTTATCCAGAGTATCCCTTTAAAAACCAAATCCAAGAGGAATATAAATAATTCTTTTAAATATAAATCATAAAATCTTCAAACTGTATTGTAACTCCGAATTTTTGGATAAAACTATAATAATTTTAGCATGGTAGTAGAGCAATCAATGTTCATATCTTGTCGGACTGTGGTCTTAGTTAGCCAAAGTTTATAAAATTTGGTTTCCAGTTAAAAGAAAGAGACGTGCCTTCTACCTGAAAAATTATTCAGTAAATCGAGCCTCACCGTTAGAGCTATCAAAATGGGCTAGGCCCGTTGGGCCGGCCCGCCCCGCCCGCCAAAAAGGTGGGTTGGGCCGAGCATTTAGGAGTCCGCCAAACAGGCGGGCCTAGGTGGGCTGGCCCGCTAATAGCCCGCCCCGCGGTGGGCTATCCCGCGGCTTAAGTGGGTTGGCCCGCCATCTATTTTTTTTATAAAATTTTTAATTTTTTTTATTTAGCACATATATGAGATATGTATTATAAATGATAAAAATTCTCATTTAATGCAAGTAATGACGTATAAAATATTAAATTTGGTCATTTATTTACATGAATGAAGGTGTTTTAAAGAAATATATACTATTATAATGTTTCTTGTATTTTACTTGTAATTTGATGCATATGCGAGTGAGTAGAAAATATTATATATATGATTTTGTTTTTCCTTTTAAGAAACTAAATAATAATTAAAAAATTAAAAAAAATTAAGCGGGCCGGCCCGCCGGTGGGTTGGGCTGGGTTGGAATTTTTCCAACCCGCCAAAATGGTGGGTCGGCCCGCCCCGCCCCGCCAAATGGTGGGTTATGGTGGGTTACGGGCCGGCCCGCCCCGCCGGCCCGTCTTGACAGCTCTACTCACCGTGCGCCTTCCATACTATCCATTTGATTGCATGGAGATGAGGAGAACTGTTCTGCATGCACTCATCTTCATTGAAGGTGCACGATGAGTCTGACTCGTTGAATAATTTTACCTTCCACCTACATATATAACCTTATTTATGAAATCTTTACACTTTTCCAATATAAGACATAAATAAATATCATATGTTCTCAGTCCCCAATCTTAAGTTTTGCGTTCCTACTTTTTGACAGTTAAATTATCCATAATGGATATATTTTATCCCTGTCGGTTCTCTTGTACCTTTTTTTTTTTCTTTTTTTTAGCTTCGGAGGTCACACTAATTGTGGAAAAAAATTTCCTCGTCTATATTGAACCTTGAAAGTCATTACTCAAACTCAGAATGTGTACTTCATTATATTCATCGGAAACAAATTCTGGGGCTGGGTAACGAACTCAGAATGTGAGCAGGACCGGCCCTGGGGTAAGTCGAATAAAACTTGAGACTTGGACAACTCCCCTCTCTTAGGGCAACCCTCCAACCTCAGCGTGATCCAACCATAAGTCCGGCCCACGGATGACTACCAGGATCGGCTCACAATAAGGACCAAGGGATAACCAAAATTAGTTTCGGATAGGACAACCCAATCCTGCTTGTGAGCAACGGTGGAGCCAAGAATTAGAACTGGGATGGACTGGAATGGATTAGGGTGGGCCGGATAGACTGAGATGCGGACTGATCCATAACAATTTTTTTTTTTTGGGTGGATTGAAGCCCACCTAAGCCTAACGATGATTCCACCCTTGCTCGTGAGAGAACACGAGATATCCTCATATGAGTTACTTACTGAATAAGAATGGCAACCATATCCGAGTTATTGGTGAAGCTTCCGTCAGTCCATCAAAATTATAGAAAATTACTTTGATGTATTGTAATAGATTAGTGCAACAATGCAATTTGGTTTAGAATTCGCTTAAAATACATGTAAGAGATATTGAGACTGATTTTAAAACAAGACTTGTGGTGAGGAATGAGGCTAATATGTTTATATTATTCAACAGGACAAATATTTAGGGCACTACAAAATTACACTTTTGGCAGTTTTGTGTATATCTGTCTTTTTTTTTGTAGTTCTTGCTATTTCAGGATGATCAAAATTTTGTTGTTCCTGACTTTGTACGTACTGTCAAAATTTTTACGGACACGGATATGCATAGTACTATAAAAAATTTTAGCGTCCTGGATATGCACAGGACTGTCAAAATTTTGATAGATCTAACTAAAACTTCCAAAAACTATATTGCTCCCTAGTAATTTATTTTCGTAGTATCCTAGCATTTGTCTACAACAACTATGTTGATTGGATTGTATTATAAGTAGTGGTATGAATCTCAAATCAAACAAAAATGCTTGGAAGAAGATTTGATAAATTGACAGTATACACAAGATTAAATTCGGAGAGACCGACAAGGTTCGAGTCTTTCAATTGTGTGTGTGCGTGGGATTTCAAAAAAAAAAAAAAAAAAGTATACACAAGATTAAATTATGGATAAATTACAAAAAATTTCTCGTTAAATGTGCACTTTTTGAGTAGAAAGACCTTTTAGTCGAATTTAACAAATAAAGACCCATACAATCTATGACTTGCTCGGCCAGCCCCCTACCGTCAGTTGACCATTAGTTTTGACCGTTAAGTGACATTTTTTTATAAAAAAAATACCTAAACTACCCCCCCTTCATAACCTCTCCCCTCCTCCCTCTGGCCAGCAACCCCCTCCCCTCCTTACTCCGGCGAGCACCCCACCCCATCCTCGCCCCGGCCAGCCCAGCCCCCCTCCTCCTCCCCCCGCCCCGGGCAGCCACCCCTTCCCCGTTCCCCTCAGCCCCCCTCATTACTATGGCGAGCACCCCCCCTCCTCCCCGCATCGGCCAGCCTAGCACCCCACCTCCTCCCTGCTCCCCGCCCCTCTCAGTCCCCCTCGTTACTCCGTCGAGCACCCCCCCTCCTCCCGTCCCGGCCAGCCCCACCTCCCTCCTCCTCCTCCCCGTCCCGGCCAGCCCTGCCCTCCTACTCCTCCTCCCCGCACCACCGGAGAGAGAAAGAGGGGGGAGGGGGGAGGGAGGGGAGATAATGGAGGGATAAAATGGTCATTACACACTTCACTTAACATCAGTTAACGAAAAGGGGCAAAATGAGCAGATTTTTTGCTTTCAGAAATTTTAAGAGCATGGAATCTTTTAGTGCAAAAAATAAAAATCTACCGAGAGATTTTTTTGCACTTTACCCTTAAATTACCTGAATGTGGGAGGATGGGTTGGCCAAAATCTCATCTTCCTCACAGAATGGGGTCGGGTGAAAATTGTGATCATATCTCCCCAGTCCAGCTTTTGCTCCTCGGACTTCACAAATATTTGGCCGTAACCTTCGAAGCCGTCCGGCAACTGCGCGTAAGCCTCTTTTTCCTCCAAAGGAAGCTTGAAGAACTCAGCAATGTCGGCCTTCATCTTGTCCACCAATTCTTCTGCCACCCCATGGTTAACTAGCTGCATGCATGCATGGCACATACGTACACAATCAATCACACGTACGTCAGAGTTTTGCGTACTAATTAAAAAATAATAATAATATGAGAATACTAGTTCCATCTGACGGAATTGGTTATGAAACGCAAGATATCTCCAGCCTGCCAACCTCATGAGCAGTTTAACGAGTATTAGAAGTTGCTACAAAAGTTACTCATAGCTGTCTAATCTTTATTTATTTACAAGTTTGTCACTCAAAAAATTTATTAAGTAAGTGCCAACTACATAATAGATTGTCAAAAATTTTGACAGTCGTAAATGAACAACATGCATAGTTTCTTTATGATTGTCAGAATTTTTGACAGTCCAATCAATATACTATAGTGTCAACTTTTTTTGACATTCGAATCCAACGTAAATCCTGGATCCGGTCAGAACCGTAAATTTTTTTTACAATCGTGTATGTCATCAAAGACTGTAGAACTTTTCTACAGTTCTGTATGTTTCCTTAATAAATTTGTTTGGACGACAAATTTGTAAATAAATAAATAAATAATTGAATAGTCCCAAATAACATTTGTTTTCCCTTTAGTAATACTCTTAATTTCCTAGGCATCTTCAAGCTAGCTAAGCTTTAACCTCGTGAAATCATATAGACTAGAAAATAAGTCTTATCTCATACTATACGTAATTAGTAAACCATGCATGTACGTAGATAGATTCCTAACACTTCGAAGTTTATTGAATTGATAGATATATACCAAGAAACATACCTTTTTTTTTCCCCTTGACTTCGTGACTATTATACTCTATGGAGTTACAATTTTTAGTACCTAGATTATGTAAGAGAAATCGAGGACGAATTCAGAAGCGACATAAATAATAACCTTAACGGCGAAAAGTAAATAGCAAGATACAATTACACAATTGACTAACAATAAAAATAAATATTTAATATTTAATGTGGTTTAGTCAAAATAGATCTACGCCGCGGAACAAAAAGAAAAATAATTATATTAAAATGAACAAAAGAATGTTATAAAGATTATACACAAACTATCAAAAAAAATCCTGAAATTCATCTTGAATAACTCCATTAATGACTTTCAGTAACTCTTTTGCAAAGTCATATTTCCTTTAAAGCCAACCAGGTTTAAAGAATCCATAATCCAGCCTTAAGTTAAGAGTAACCACCTTGACCGTCTAAATAGCATTCTATAATCTAAATCACAAACAAAATGAGTCGGTCCGAATTCAATCGCTATACTGGACAGTATATTGTTGTTATGTCGTCAGGGGCGGATCCAAGAGGTCCGAATTCAAATCTAATAATTTTTTCGAATGAAATTTTTTTCCTACTAATTTTTCAAATGAAATTTTCATATTCTTAGGAAAAAAATTCATTTGAAAATTTTATCTACAATTTCAAATACCTAAGATGTTTTTTTTTTCTAATATTATATTTGGAAAAAAATATTTAAGAACTTATCTTTAAAAATATTTTAAATTTTATCTGATTCTTATACACGTACAATCAACCTGATTTGGGAAAAAAATATTTAAGATTTTAAATTATTTTTTAAACTTATCTCTAAGATATTTTTCTAATATTAGATTTAAACTCGACAACTACATTTTATCTTAGAGATAAGTTTAAAAAAATAATTTAAAATCTTAAATATTTTTTTCTCAAATCAGGTTGATTGTACTTGTATAAAAATCAGATAAAATTTAATAGGAAAAAAATTATTACATTTGAAAGAAAATTAGTCGGAATTAATTTAGTAGGAAAAAAATTCATTTGAAAATTTTATCCACAATTTCAAATACCTAAGATAATTTTTTTCTAATATTAGATTTGAAAAAATATTTAAGAACTTATCTTTAAAGCTATTTTAAATTTTATGATTTTTATATAGGTACAACCAACCTGATTTAAGAAAAAAATATTTAAGATTTCAAATTCATTTTTAAACTTATCTCTAAGATAATTTTCTAATATTAGATTTAAATGAATCTAAGATTTGAAAAAAAAATTAAAAGATAAAATTGTATATGAAAAGTTAAATTTATTTACGGATGAGAAAAACAACATTCTCACGTCAAAAAGATAAAAAAAATAAAAAAAAACTTGGCGCCATCCAAGATGTCGCCAAGTCCAGAAATTATCTTGGGCGCCATCTTAGATGGCGCCACATCCCCTTGTAAATATTTCAAACTCATACTCTTTTGCATAAATACACCAAATTTCGTAACTCTATATAAAATTTTCTCAACTTTTTTTCTCTAGAACTAATTTAATAAAATTTTATTTCTATGTACAAATCAATATTAATAAGTGGAACGAAAGTCAATAGAGCATCTCCAACCCTATTGTCTTGTTAAGTGTTGTGAGTCTTAGGTGGCTCCTATGTGGCATGAGCCACAAGACAATGTCTTGTTTATGTGACAAAATTATATCTCAAAAGACAATGACATAGAAAAACTCTCTCCAATGCAAAAGTATTGAGAAGACAATAAAAACTATTTTTTCCAACTTCCAATGCAACTTTTAAGACAACTACTCATCTTCTTTCTTTTTTCTAATATTTTTTATTCATAATTGATGACATGGAAGAGAAGACATTGTCAAGTGCATTGTCTAGAACAAGACAACCAACTTCACAATGTCTTCTTTAATTTTTGCCACATAAGCTTCACAATTGACTTGACAATTGCAATGAAGAAGAACTTTTGAATAAAATTTTGTCATTCCTATGTGGCAACAACTTTTTTCCAAAGTCACAATAGGGTTGGAGATGCTCTTAGGAAAGCTAAAGTCGGAAGAGCCTCTTCAATTCGGTTGCTTCTGTAATATATATAGCTGCTGACATTTTTTTTCTTTTCAAAGGCTTACATATGTGTTTGTAGAAAACTAATGCTCCTGTGATCCTTTCGTACTTAAAAATTACATGAAAAGAGGATCACTTCCCTCGTTTGAATTTAGTAGTTGACTGTGTTAGTTGAGGACTCGTTGGAAAGTAGTAGTTGACTGGTTGCGAGCCTTGTTAGCAATCACCCGAATAAAACTTGTATTATACGCAAATTTTTTTGTATCTTTTATAAACATATAATACTTACGTACTTTTGACAGATCCAAATCAGTACATAAATTTTATGCATGCGAAATTTTAAACGTGTTCTGGATAAATTATTAAAAAAATTGGCACAAAAACGTGATAAAAACCTGTTTAATTAATCAAATTTGACAACATAT
Source organism: Iris pallida (assembly GCA_029216955.1). Taxonomy (NCBI): domain Eukaryota; kingdom Viridiplantae; phylum Streptophyta; class Magnoliopsida; order Asparagales; family Iridaceae; genus Iris; species Iris pallida. The sequence continues at coordinate 17,348,552 of JANAVB010035820.1, read as the reverse complement.
TTAAGAATGTGAAGTTTCTAACCTCAATATTTCTATTTTTCGAATATTTGACCGAACTTTTGAACGTATTCTATTTGTACTGAACCGATTTATACTCGTACTTTTGCCGTCCCGAATTTTTTCCGTTTGCCGAAGTGCTAACAAGGGTTGCGAGAGGTAGGTAGCGGCACGTGATGTGTTAGTAGAGGACTCGTTGGAAAGTAGTAGTTGACTGTGGTAGCTTAGCACATATCACGTGATGATGGTTGCGAGAGGTAGGTAGCGGCACGTGATAAGGGTTGTGAGAGGTAGGCTGACCTACTACTAATTATAACGACTTCTTGTCTGTCAAGTTCTTGCAACAAAAAATCTTATATTGCGATTACAGATTATGGGTTAATTAGTTGTAATCCTCTATAGTTTATATGTATTTTGGTAATTATTTATATTGTTTTAAAAATAAAAAATACCTCCTGATTTATAGAGTTAATTAGTTTTACCTTCTGGTACATAGAAGAAAGTGAGTTGAAAATTAAGCACCCAGGGGGTGTTCTTTGTTTTTAAAACAACGAAAACAGTTTACCAAAATGCGTACAAACCATAGAAGGATACAACTAATTACTCTTACGATTATAGTATAGATCACTTCTGGCCTGTAAAGTTATTGTAACAAAAATCTTACATTACGATTACGATTATATTAGGAGAATTCAATTATATTAGGGTCTGTTTGGTAAAGATGAAGTGGGGGAGGAATCCCACTTCACGTAGGAAAAGTGCACAAATTCATAGCTTCCTTTGTTTGGTTATGGAGCTAAACAAGCGGAAAAGAGATGAAGAAAAAAAACTGCAGTTCCTGTCCCCCCTCTTGTCCCCTCCGAAAATCAACTTTCCACATCCATTTTTTCCTTCAGGATGTGGGAGGAATTGGAAGGAATGAAGTCACCTCCAACTTTCCACATCTAATTTTTCCTTAATTGCATTATTAGTCGGACAAAAGTCACAACGGTTGCTGGAGCGACTGGTTCAGGTCGGTGGCCGCGGGGACGAGGATCGGCTGCACGGCGGAGCTGTTCGGGCTACGCGGAGGTGGTCGGCACAGATCCAGCGGAGAAGAAGGCGATGATCAAATCTAAAGGAGTGGCGCGGTGGAGATGTGGTGGTGGCGCTATGGGGGCAGGTGGCTACAACGATGGTATTCTGGTCATAGCAGGAGGAGTGGAGGTCAGAGTTGGTGGAGATGAGAACACCAAGTGTTCAGGCTGATGAGAACACCAAGTGTTCATGTTCTAATGGCTGTTGGGTGTAACCCGTTAATTCATAGTTTTTTAAGTCAACTTTCTCAAGTAATATTAAATACTTAGATAAATAATCTCAAAAAATATAAATTATTAAATTTTTAAGTAAATTAATCATAATTTACTGTTATTATAAAATACTCTTTCACTTCCAACTTTTTAATTCATACCACAACCAAACACATTTATCTAATTTTCATTTCCCACTTTCCACTTTTCTATTCCAACCAAACACATTTGTCCCCTACTAGGGGGACAAGGAAGTATATGGATTCCAATCATTCTTCCATCTTTGTATGTCCAAATCCAAAAAAAATCACACTTACGGTTTACCAAACAGGTCCTTACAGTAAATCAATCAAACGCTATCTTACTTCTTAGGAGAATTTAAAAATTTTCAAACTCGATCATAAAATATTATTTGATTACACCGGTCGAGTTTCTGTAATCGAATTGTTGTTACATGACATCCACAAGAATCGTTGGATCTGTAAAAACTCAGAGATCAAAAATCGAGGCTTTGAAATTGTAATCCTGAAAGGTAAATACGATAACGTCACATACGTCAAAATGCGACTAGACTTGAACTACCAATTACATGAATCTAGAGAACACACACATAAGAATACATATTTGTTGTTGTTCCCAAAACTGATGTTTTCATAATGTTCCCTCTCACACAAATAAAATACATATATTTTTATTTAAAGAACTAGAAAGGGGACATCATGGAAATAACAACTTTGAGGACATCAGATCTGCTCACATCATTTAACATCTCCCATCATGCTAGAGAGACAATATTGAAGCAATATTTAACGAAACAATATATTCTTGAAGTAAACTTGCAATGGAAATGCAAAAACAAACGTATTTTACTTCTACTAGACAAGACAATAAAATTATTTTCACACTTCGACGGTTTTATTGTGCGACAATTGGACATACAAACAACAAATAAGATGTGTCAATATTGAGATACGGACATGATATCATTTGTTCAACTTCAAGGTCTCCAGATAATTCTTCCCGTCGAGTTTCGCGGAGAAGAAGCCCTTCATGAAGTCGGCGAACGTCGTCGCCTTGTAATTCTCCACCCCTCCCCGCACAAGCTCCCGTAGAGGGTGGAGGACGATGTCGTGGCGCGGTGGGTGGAACGCCGCAATGGACATGCGTTCTTTCTCGGTGTTTACGACGACCCTGTGCTCGTTGCTCTTGTACTTACCATTGGTCAACATCTGTTCAACGAAGCATGTAACAAACCAAGGGGCTATGAACAATTGAATTTAGGATTAATTAATGTCTAGATTCTGTTTTTTTTTTATCAGTTCAGAGCTTAAGAGCTCTAATTAGAAAGTTTGAATTCTTTTTTTTTTTTTTTTTTTTTTTACTGAACGAGTACAAGGAAAACAACCAACACATACTGGCTGGACAAGCCAGGAGTGTAAGCCAGGCAAGACTCTGGGCTTGGACAATCCCCCTTTGCTTATGGTAACCCCTAGACTTAGTGACCCAACAAGAGGTTGGGATCGCGGGGGCCTCTCAGTGATCGGTCCACAATAAGTCATCGTTTGGTTCGAAGAATCATGGGGTTGAAAAAAAAAATACTTTTCTATGTTTTGGTGCTAAAGGAATTGAGGAGGAAAGAAAAATGCTCCAATGGAAAAGAAATGAGTGAAAAAAATGGTTTCATCTATCCAAACAAGGATTCACTTTTCACCTTTAAATATTCACATTCTCTTCCAATTTTCTTGATATTTTCAAACATTGGAAATAAAAATCGATGGAAATTATAACCAAAGGAAAGAAAATACCAAAGATTTTTTTTTCTTTTCCTTTCAGCGAACCAAACGAGGTCTAGGGACTAAAGAGCAACCAAAATTAGCTCTATAGGGCAGTCCAACCCCTTGGACCGGCCCTACATACAGGCAACGGAGGTATAATGGAAAAATTAAATCAAAAATAAAAATTTAGGGCCCAAACTTTTTTTTTTTGAAAGAAGGTAATTGTGGCGAACTCTCCCACCGGGAATCGATCTCCCGACCACTCGGACTGCATGCATCTCTCTAAACCACTAGACTAGAGGTCATTTGCGGGTCCAAACTTTTAAATTGGACATATCAAGACTTATGTTTGCTTGGATTGATGTTTAAAAGAGTTGAGCGAGAGTTAAACTCTAAGCTTTTATAAAATCTAGCTCTTAAATTTACCTCAAGATGGTCGCCAATATTAACGATGAAAGCCCCTGGCAACGGTCTGATGGGGAGCCATTTGCCATTCTTCCTCAGCTGCAAACCTTGAACATCGTTCGCCTGGAGGAGGATCGTCAGGCCGGTGGCGTCGGAGTGCGGGGAGTGGCCAATCACCTTCTTCGTGTCCGGACACGGTGGGTAGTAATTTATCCTCACCCCCTGCGGGTGGTCCTTGAAAGTTTTCGTCATAACTTCTGAATCAAGCCCCAAGTTCCTTGCCATCACCTCTAGCACACAACTCGTCACGTCCTTCACCGCCGAGGTGTATTTATCCAGAGTATCCCTTAAAAAACCAAATCCAACAGGAATATAAACAATTTCTTTTAAATATAAATAATAAAATCTTCAAACTTTATCGTAACTCCGAATTTTTGGGTAAAACCATAATAATTTTAGCATGGTACTAGAGCAACCAATGTTCATATCTTGTCGGACTGTGGTCTTAGTAAGCCAGAGTTTATAAAATTTGATTTCCAGTGAAAAAAGAGACATGCCTTCTACCTGAAAAATTATTCAGTAAATCAAGCTTCCCGTGCACCTTCCATACTATCCATTTGATTATATAGAGATGAGGAAGACTGTTCTGCATGCACTCATCTTCATTGAAGGTGCACGATGAGTCTGACTCGTTGAATAATTTCACCTACCACCTATATATATAACCTCATTTCTGACAACTTTACATTTTTCCAGTAGAACACATAAATATATATCATATGTTCTCAGTCCGCAATCTTAAGTTTTGCGTTCCTAGTTTTTGACAGTTAAATTATCCATAACGGATTTATATTATCCCTGTCGGTTCTCTTGTAACTTTTTTTTTCTTTTCTTTTTTAGCTTCGGAGGTCCAGTTCTCTTGCACTACCAGTATAGACTTATGTAGGCACACTAATTGTGGAGAAAATTTTCCTGGTCTATATTGAACCTTGAAAGTCATTACTCAAACTCAGAATGTGTACTTCATTAGATTCATCGGAAACAAATTCTGGGGCTGGGTAACGAACTCAGAATGTGAGCAGGACCGGCCCTAGGGTAAGTCTAATAAAACTTGGGGCTTGGACAACTCTCCTCTCCTAGGACAATCCGTCAACCTCAGCGTAATCCCACCCTAGGTCCGGCTCACGGATGACTACCATGATCGTCTCACAATAAGGACCAAGGGACAACCAAAATTAGTTTCAGATAGGACAACCCAACCTGCTTGTGAGCAACGGCGGAACCAAGAATTAGAACTGGGATGGACTGGAATGGATTAGGGTGGGCCGGATAGACTGAAATGCGGACTGATCCATAACAATTTTTTTTTTGGGTGGATTGAAGCCCACCTATGATACAATACACTTTTGGCAGTTTTGTGTATATTTGTGTTTTTTGTAGTTCTTGCTATTTCAGGATGATCAAAATTTAATTATTACTGACTTTATCTATACGTATTGTCAAAATTTTAACAGACCTGAATATGCATAGTATTGTCAAAATTTTAAGAGTCGTGGATATGCACAGAACTGTCAGAATTGATGTGAAAGAAACGCGGAAAACCTTTTCCCAAACCGGAGAGTACCTGCGAGAGGACCGAGCAAACAACGCACGAACCAAAAATGAACACACAAAGCAAACCACGCAGACACAGAGAATTTTTGACGTGGAAACCCTTGCGGGAAAAACCACGGGACGATCGGAGTCCAACCCTGAGAAGCCTCCACTAATGGAATAGAAGAATTACACCCTCTACAAACTCCTCCCGATCCAAATCGGATCCCCACAACACTCAGAGACAAGAACAATGATTACAAGGCTACGAAGAGCGAGAACGACGAGTAGAGATTACCCGAAACACGATCTCCTTCGAAAACGACCTTCAATCCTCCGTCTTCTTCTCCGAAGTTGCAATGGCACTCTTGCCTCCTTCTCTCTCAAACTTGTGTTGCCCAATACTTGCGATAATGAATTAGGGTTGAGAAAACTCAATATAACTCCCCAATCCCGCAACCAACCTGGACCGTTGGATTAGATCCAATGATGAAAACTCATCCTAAAATCTGCTTCAGCCCCCGACGACACAGAGTTCGGCCAGAACTCTGTGTCAAGCATCCAGAACCTCACCCCACAGTACTGGAGTGGCCAGACCGAGTTCGGCCCGAACTCGCCATGGGACCGAGTTCGGCCCGAACTCGGATCCCCTGTTCCAGAATCTCCCCCTGGGCAGCAACAGCAGCAGCGACTCTACGTCGCCCACTTCCCGAGCTTCTTCGACACACGAACGGCGCTCGTCGCACTCCGGGGTCTTCTCCACATAGGTTGGGAACCCCACCCACTCCAACAAATCTCCCCCTTCACAACTATGGGGAGGACATCGTCATCCCGACGATCTGCCTGCAGTACTCAAACTTCCCCCTTGGTAGAATCTTCGTAAACATATCAGCTCCGTTGTCGTCTGTATGCACCTTCTCAAGCTCCGCGTCCTTCTTCTCAACCACATCCCGTATCCAATGATACCGAGTCTCGATGTGCTTGGACCGGCTATGAAACGTCTGATTCTTCACAAGGTGGATAGCACTCTGACTGTCGCAAAGCAAAGTATACTGCTCTTGCTTCAGTCCCATTTCCTGCAACAGCTTCTTCATCCATAACAGCTCCTTGCAAGCCTCCGTCGCCGCAATGTATTCCGCCTCCGTCGTCGACAAGGCAACACACTTCTGCAACCGCGACTGCCACGATACTGCTCCTCCCGCAAACATCATCACGTAGCCCGAAGTCGACCGCCTCGTGTCTACATCTCCAGCCATATCAGCATCGGTATACCCGACCAGCTTCGGCTCGTCACCACCAAAGGAAAGTCTCCAACCGGCAGTGCCCTGAAGGTATCGTAGAATCCACTTGACCGCACTCCAGTGTACCCTTCCAGGATTCGAAAGATACCTGCTAACCGTACCAACTGCATGAGCAATATCTGGCCTCGTACACACCATAGCATACATCAGGCTTCCCACAGCTGAAGCATATGGAACCCGCTCCATATCTTCCTTTTCGTCCTCGGTAGATGGACACTGCTCCTCAGTGAACTTAAAGTGAGCCGCGAGGGGGGAACTCACTTTCTTCGACCCGTCCATCCCGAAACGCTGAAGTACCCGGTGAATGTACTTCGTTTGGGACAAGTGTAGCAGCTTGGACTCTCTCTCTCGGCTGATCTCCATCCCAAGAATAGTCTTCGCTGCGCCCAAATCCTTCATAGAGAAGGCCGCGCCCAGTTGGCGCTTCAACTCCGCTATCCTAGTGGCATTTCGACCCACTAATAGCATATCATCTACATAGAGCAATAAAATGATGAAATCATCCTCGGCAAAATATCTCACAAATGCACAATGGTCCGACGTCGTCTGTGCATAACCATGCTCCCCCATAAACGACTCGAACTTTCTGTACCACTGCCTCGGAGCCTGCTTCAGACCATACAAGCTCTTCCTCAAACGGCAGACCAAATGTGACTTGTCCTTCTCACAGAATCCCTCCGGCTGCTCCATGTACAACTCCTCCTCAAGATCACCGTGGAGGAACGCCGTCTTCACATCCATCTGCTCGACCTCCAAGTCGAAACTGGCTGCTAATGCTAGCACCACCCGAATAGACGAATGCTTGACGACAGGCGAAAAGATCTCATCATAATCCACGCCTTTCCGCTGACCGTAGCCCTTGACTACCAGCCTCGCTTTGTATCGAGGGCGAGTAGCATCATCCGTCTGCTTCACTCTGAACACCCATCGATTCTTCAAAGCCTTCTTGCCCTTTGGCAACCGCACCAGATCATAAGTAGAATTGGTGTGCAAGGAACTCATCTCCTCCTGCATAGCCACCATCCACTCCTGCCTGTGTTCGTCTTCCATAGCCTCTGCGAAACTTTCGGGCTCTTCCCCGTCAGTCAGTAGCACATACTCATCCGGCGAGTATCTCGTAGATGGTCGACGATCCCTGTTGCTCCTTCTCAGTGGAGCCACTGGTGCTGGCTGTATACCGACAGCCTCCTCCCCTTCAGGAACTACCTCTCCGGCATGCTCATCCTCCTGAGGGACACCCTGACCACCATCAGCAGGCTGATGATCAAGGTTGGGAGCAACTCCATGTACCGGCTCCCCCATAACTGGATCCTCCGCGATGTCCTCTGGAAACTGCTCGAAGCGAAATGACTCTAACTCAGGCAATTCCTCAGCCTCAGAAGGCGTCTCGGAGTCCTGAGTGTTGGTCATGGTCTGATCCTCGACGAACACCACGTCCCTGCTTCTGTAGAGCTTTCCTTCCACTGGGTCGTAGAGTCTATAGCCAAACTCATCCCGACCGTAGCCGACAAAGACGCATCGCCTCGTCTTCGGCTCAAGTTTGGTCCTCTCGTCCTTCGGTACATGTACGAAGGCTTTACAACCAAACGCCCGCAGGTGACTGTATGACGGCTCTTTACCGTACCATACTTTATCAGGCACATCACCCTGCAAAGGAGCACTAGGAGACAAATTAATAATATAAGCAGCTGTGAGAAGAGCCTCACCCCAATAACTGCCCGGCAAGTTTGCTTCTGACAGCAAACACCGCACCCTCTCCATCAGTGTCCTGTTCATGCGCTCCGCTACACCATTGAGCTGAGGTGTCTTTGGCGGAGTCTTCTGGTGTCGTATCCCTTGCTCTCTGCAATACGCATCAAAGGGACCGATGTATTCGCCGCCATTGTCGGACCGAACACACAACAACTTCTTGCCCGTCTCCCTTTCAACGGAGGCCTGAAACTCCTTGAAAGTAGGCAGCACCTGATCCTTGGTCTTTAAGGCATAGACCCAAACCTTCCTGGAACAGTCATCAATAAAAGTCACAAAGTAAGAAGCACCACCAAGAGTTTTTACCTTCATAGGACCGCAGACATCCGAGTGAATCAACTCGAGCAACGCCGGCTTCCTCGAACTTGGGTGACTCTGGAAAGACACCCTATTTTGCTTCCCAGCCAAACAGTGCGTGCATTTCTCCAACTTTGTAGACTTGAGCCCCGGAATCACCTTCCTGTTCACCAAGTAGCTCATCCCCTTCTCGCTGATATGGCCGAGCCGTCTGTGCCACAACTCGGTAGACGCATCACTGACTGCGTTCACCTCCTGTGCCCCCTGTGCGCTCCCCTCCATATAGTAGAGACCGGACTTCTTGCTTCCTCTGGCAATCACCAACGAACCTCTGGAAAGCTTCCACTGACTATTCCCGAAGAGACTGAAGAATCCCTCGTCATCCAACCTTCCAACCGACACCAGGTTGAAACGGATATCAGGGACATGACGAACATCCTTGAGAACAAGAACCGCACCCGTCTTCGTTCTCAAATGCACATCTCCAATGGCAACCGCCTTCGACACATCTCCGTTGCCCATCTTCAACACGCCACAGTCGCCTGTCGTGTAAGTGGCAAACAGTGCCCTATTGTGAGATACATGTGCTGAAGCCCCTGAGTCCACCAGCCAAGAATTGTCATCGCAGGCGAGGTTAGTAATGACCTCATCACCTACGACGATCACATCGCCTCCATGCGTCGAGGCCGCCGCTGTAGTGTTCTCTTCTTGCTTCCCCTTGTCGCCCTTCTTCTCTCTCTTCCAAGCGAAACAGTTCCGCTTGATATGACCCTTCTTACCGCAATGATAACACTCTGAGTCCTCGTACCGACCCTTGGACTTTCCCCTGCTCTTGTCTCTGCCACCACCTGGACCCCTGCTTTTGCCCCTTCCGCGGCTCTCTGAAACCAATGCCTCTGAGTGGTGGGATGTGGATGAAGTGCCCTGAGAACGTCTCCGCATCTCTTCATTCAACACCCCGCTCTTAGCAAACTCCAGACTGACCACGCCCTCTGGAGCAGAAGCGATCATAGATACTCGTACGGTCTCCCACGAGTCTGGCAAGGTACACAGCAGCCACAGTCCCTGAACTTCGTCGTCGAACTTGACTCCCATAGAAGATAACTGGTCAACCACGCCCTGGAAATCACTCAAGTGATCCGTAATAGACGCCCCATCCTTGTACCGCAGACCCATCATCGTTCGGATCAGGAACAACTTGTTTACCCCGGTCTTCTTCGCATACAAGGATTCCAGCTTATCCCATAACGTCTTCGCGTGCTCAATATTGGCAACGTGATTGTACACGTTCTCATCAACAAACTGCCGTATGTACCCACACACCTGTATGTGCTCGAACTTCCAGTCCTCCTCGGATTTATCACTGGGCCTCTCGGATGCAAACACAGGTAGATGCAGCTTCTTGACAAATAGCAAATCCTTCATCTTGCTCCGCCAATAATGATAGTTTGTGCCATTAAGGTTCACCATGCGCACCGGCTTCGCGTCCATCTCTCCTCTCTGGTTCTTCTGTCAACTCCTGACACCCTTTGAACCCAAAGCTCTGATACCACTCTGATGTGAAAGAAACGCGGAAAACCTTTCCCCAAACCGGAGAGTACCTGCGAGAGGACCGAGCAAACAACGCACGAACCAAAAATGAACACACAAAGCAAACCACGCAGACACAGAGAATTTTTGACGTGGAAACCCTTGCGGGAAAAACCACGGGACGATCGGAGTCCAACCCTGAGAAGCCTCCACTAATGGAATAGAAGAATTACACCCTCTACAAACTCCTCCCGATCCAAATCGGATCCCCACAACACTCAGAGACAAGAACAATGATTACAAGGCTACGAAGAGCGAGAACGACGAGTAGAGATTACCCGAAACACGATCTCCTTCGAAAACGACCTTCAATCCTCCGTCTTCTTCTCCGAAGTTGCAATGGCACTCTTGCCTCCTTCTCTCTCAAACTTGTGTTGCCCAATACTTGCGATAATGAATTAGGGTTGAGAAAACTCAATATAACTCCCCAATCCCGCAACCAACCTGGACCGTTGGATTAGATCCAATGATGAAAACTCATCCTAAAATCTGCTTCAGCCCCCGACGACACAGAGTTCGGCCAGAACTCTGTGTCAAGCATCCAGAACCTCACCCCACAGTACTGGAGTGGCCAGACCGAGTTCGGCCCGAACTCGCCATGGGACCGAGTTCGGCCCGAACTCGGATCCCCTGTTCCAGAATCTCCCCCTGGGCAGCAACAGCAGCAGCGACTCTACGTCGCCCACTTCCCGAGCTTCTTCGACACACGAACGGCGCTCGTCGCACTCCGGGGTCTTCTCCACATAGGTTGGGAACCCCACCCACTCCAACAAGAATTTTGATAATTCTAACTAGAACTTCCAAAAACTGCATTGCTCCCTAGTAATTTATTTTTATAGTATCCTAACATTTGTCTACAACAACTGTGTTGATTGGATTGTATTATAAGCAGTGGTATGATTCTCAAATCAAACAATAATGCTTGGCAGAAGATTTGGCAAATTGACAGTATACACGAGATTAAATTCGGAGAGACCGGCAATGTTCGAGTCTTTCAATTGTGTGTGTGCGTGGAATTTCTAAAAAAAAAACAGTATACACAAGATTAAATTACGGATAAATTACAAAAAAATTCTCGTTAAATGTGCACCTTTTGAGTAGAAATACCTTTTAGTCAAATTTAGCAAATAAAGACCCCTACAATCTATGACTTGCTCGGCCAGCCCCCTACCGTCTGTTGACCGTTAAGTGACATTTTTTTAATAAAAAAATACCTAAACTATCCCTCTTTTCCTAACCTCTCCCCTCCTCCCTCCGGTCAGCAACCCTCCCCCTCCTCCTCCCCGCCCCCCTCAGCCCCCCTCCTTACTCCGGCGAGCACCCCACCCCCTCCTCGCTCCGGCCAGCCCAGCCCCCCTCCTCCTCCTCCCCGCCCCGGGCAGCCACCCCCTCCCCGTTCCCCTCAGCCCCCCTCATTGCTATGGCGAGCACCCTCCCCTACCTCCTCCCCGCCCCTGCCAGCCTAGCCCCGCTCCTCCTCCCTGCTCCCCGTCCCCCTCAGTCCCCCTCGTTACTCCGGCGAGCACCCCCCCTCCTCCCCGTCCCGGCCAGCCCAGCCCCCTTCTCCCCCTCCTCCTCCCCGTCCCGGCCAGCCCCACCTCCCTCCTCCTCCTCCCCGTCCCGGCCAACCCCGCCCTCCTCCTCCTCATTACACATTTCACTTAACATCAGTTAACGGAAATGGACAAAATGAGCAGATTTTTTGCTTTCAGGAATTTTAAGAACATGGAATCTTTTAGTGCAAAAAACGAAAATCTACCGAGAGTTTTTTTTTGCACTTTACCCTTAAATTACCTGAATGTGGGAGGATGGGTTGGCCAAAATCTCATCTTCCTCACAGAATGGGGTCTGGTGAAAATTGTGATCATATCTCCCCAGTCCAGCTTTTGCTCCTCCGACTTCACAAATATTTGGCCGTAACCTTCGAACCCGTCCGGTAACTGCGCGTAAGCCTCTTTTTCCTCCAAAGGAAGCTTGAAGAACTCAGCAATGTCGGCCTTCATCTTGTCCACCAATTCTTCTGCCACCCCATGATTAACTAGCTGCATGCATGCATGGCACATACGTACACAATCAATCACACGTACGTCAGAGTTTTGCGTACTAATTAAAAAATTTAATAATACGAGAATACTAGTTCCATCTGACGGAATTGGTTATGAAACACAAAATATCTCCAGCCTGCCAACCTCATGAGCAGTTTAACGTGTATTAGTCAAGTTGCTACAAAAGTTACTCATAGCTGTCTAATCTTTATTTATTTACAAGTTTGTCACTCAAAAAAATTATTAAGGAAGTGCCAACTATATAATGGATTGTCAAAAATTTTGACAGTCGTAAATGAACAACATGCATAGTTTCTTTATGATTGTCAGAATTTTTGACAGTCCAATCAATATACTAAACTGTCAATTTTTTTTGACATTCCAATCCAACGTAAATCCTGGATCTGGTCAGAACTGTAAAATTTGTCATCAAAGACTGTAGAATTTTTCTACAGTTCTGTATGTTTCCTTAATAAATTTGTTTGGATGACAAATTTGTAAATAAATAAATAAATTATTGGATAGTCCCAAATAACATTTGTTTTCCCTTTAGTAATACTCTTAATTTCCTAGGCATCTTCAAGCTAGCTAAGCTTTAACCTCGTGAAATCATATAGACTAGAAAATAAGTCTTATCTCATACTATACGTAATTAGTAAACCATGCATGTACGTAGATTGGATTCCTAACACTTCGAAGTTTATTGAATTGATGGATATATACTAAGAAACATACCTTTTTTTTCCCTCGACTTCGTGACTATTATACTCTATGGAGTTACAATTTTTAGTACCTAGATTATGTAAGAGAAATCGAGGACGAATTCAGAAGCGACATAAATAATAACCTTAACGGCGAAAAGTAAATAGCAAGATACAATTACACAATTGACTAACAATAAAAATAAATATTTAATATTTAATGTGGTTTAGTCAAAATAGATCTATGCCGCGGAACAAAAAGAAAAATAATTATATTAAAATGAACAAAAGAATGTTATAAAGATTATACACAAACTATCAAAAAAATCCTAAAATTCATCTTGAATGACTCCATTAATGACTTTCAGTAACTCTTTTGCAAAGTCATATTTCCTTTAAAGCCAACCAGGTTTAAACAAAATGAGTCGGTCCGAATTCAATCGCTATACTGGACAGTATATTGTTGTTATGTCCTGATGGGTTTTTTTAGATCCCTAGAACTTGTTAGTAACTATGGTGTACTTGATATTCTCTGGCTATAGACAACTCTTTATCGATGTTCGATTCTTCTTGGACTTAATTTTTAATTTCTATATCCATATTTGCATCAAGTTTTACTTTGTTCCTTCATAATTTTTATTTTTTTCCTCCTAAATTTCTGTTAGACTTGAGATGGTACTGGATAGATATAGAAAAACTAATTAAAATTTTGACCCCTTCTTTCAAATTCCTACGTCCGTCCATGTCTGTCAGTGTTGTCAGAATCGGACCGGACCGGCAGTCCGACAGGGTCTGATCGGTTTTGCCAAAGAATCGGTCCGGTCTACCTTGATCCGGATATGTTTAAAGAACCGTCAGTTTTTTTACATAATCAGATTTAACGGGTGAAACGGCCGAACCGGTTCACAATTGAACCGGCCAATTTTGACTTTCGAAAAAAAAAAAAACTCAAAAATATTTGTCGTGTGAGATTTGGACCATTTGGTTCTTGATTTGGTTTTGAGATACCTTATAGTTATAAAATTAAACCAAACCAAACAAAACATTCTAAAAATCAAATCAAACCAAACCAAGAAATAAATGTGGATGGATATATTATTTATTTGAACTAAATCAAGTCTATTTGAACGAACCCAGGTTAACCTGATCCAACCTATACAAAAGAAAAATCGGTTCAATCACGGATCCGATTTTTAAAACATTGCTGTCGGTAGTACTCCATAGTTGAACACTGAAAATGACGGGATCATAGGAGTAGGTTAAGTAGATGGTGCATGCACATATGCAATCAGTAAGTAAGAGAACCTGGAAGAATCCCCACTCCTCGCAGGCGCGTCCGAGCCTGTCGCACTCCTCTTGCGATCGCTGGGCCAGGCGCAGATCGATGACGGGAAGCTCAAAACCCTCGTCGGCGTCGGCCACGGGTTCGGCCTCGGCTTCGGGCCTAATGTACCTCTCCGGGATGTCGCTCGTGCTGTCGAAAGTGGACGCGAGGGCCTGGACGCTCGGCACCGGCAGGGAGTTCCCCATGGACGTTGACATTCTAACTGGCTAGCTAGCTTGATCACCCAGTTTCAACTGAACTGCTTAATTGCTGCAATAGTGCGAATTTATAGGGAATATTCACTAGTCGGTCAGTATTTTTCATTTCCCAATAACAGTCATTAATTGCGAGGGACATCCAATAATTTCCTTCTTTTGTTTTGTTCCATCCAATAATTTTCTTGAGAGGAAAGAAAAATTAATTTTACCTTTTCTTGTTTGAATGAAAAAAAAATAATGAAAGAAAAGTAAGAATTATTTTTTTTTGTTTTTTTAGAATATAGGTAAAATTACTACTTAACTTTTGATTTTCTCAACATAGAAAAAAGTAACAAATTAAATGAAGGGTAGTTGAGTAAATTTACCAAGATTTTCTTTTGTGTGTTCATTTTCCTTCCATTCTTGGGAGAAATTTTTTGGAAAAATTTGAGTGGCACCCCACATTTGTTACGCTTATTTAAGGTGCACCCCACATGATTACATTAATGCATAACACCCCCCACTTCACACGTTTTCCGTCGGAGACTAACGGTTGACCGCTTTGACCAATTTTTTTGGACGAAAATACCCCTCCCCGTCACACGTGGCCCAACCTCCTCCCCCCCCTCCACGACCTCGCCGGCAGTTCTCCCCCCCTTCCTCGACCTCGCCGGCCCCCTCCCCGACCACGCCGGCACTTCTCCCCCATTCCCGACCTCGCCGGCTCCCTCCCCGACCACGCCGGCACTTCTCCCCCATTCCCGATCTCGCCGGCTCGACTCCCCGCCCAAGTAGAGCGCCTCCTCCACGATCTCCTTGAACCTCCCGGTCTCCTCCGGGTCCGTCACCCTCTTCCCCGATATCATCCTCATCATGACGTTCAGCACCAGTTGGAACAGGCTCGTCTTCATGTCGACTCTCCTGTAAGAACCCGCGCTGCTCGAGTCGCAGAGTCGACGGAGGAGCGACTTGACCTCGTCGGCCCGGGCGGAGGAGAAGGAATGCAGGCGCGCGGGGGAGAGGATCTCGGCGGTGGAGATGCGGCGGAGGTTGCGCCAGTGGGGGCCGTAGGGGGCGACGTCGAGGGTGGTGTTGGCGTTGGTGAGGTGGCGCCCGGAGGGGAAGAGGGGGCGGTTGGCGAATGCGACGTCGTTCTTGGTGAAGCACTCGCGTGCGAGAGAGGGGGAGGAGACCACGAGGGAGCGGCGGCGGGGGCCGAGGCGGAGGAAGACGACGGGGCCGTAGCGGGAGGAGAGGTCGGCGAGGGTGCGGTGGACGGGTGCTTGAGGAAGTGGAGGTGGCCGATGATGGGGAGGGAAGGGGGGCTTGGTGGGAGATTTTAGGTCTTCTTGTTCTTCTCGTTGCGGTTGGAGAGGACGAGTTTAGTGAGGAGTACAATTGAGGTGAAGATGCATGGTGATGATGGTGGTGATAGTGGTAGTGGTGGTGGTGGTGATGGCCGGAGGGGGTGGTGCGGCGAGGTCGGGGAGGGGGGGGGGGGTGCGGCGACGCCGTGGAGGGGCCGAGCACGACGGGGGGAGACGAACATTTGACGCGGGGAAGAGGACAACAGACAGGGGGTATTTTCGTCAAAAAACATTGGTCAAAGTGGTCAACCGTTAGTCTCCGACGGAAAACGTGTGAAGTGGGGGGTGTTATGCATTAATGTAATCATGTGGGGTGCACCTTAAATAAGCGTAACAAATGTGGGGTGCCACTCAAATTTTTCCAAATTTTTTTGGGTGTGACCTACATAAATTTTCATCCCAAATTTCTCTCCTCCATTTTCTTTCCCCTCTTTCCAAACATCACAGCTTTTAATTTTCCACCCACTTTTTCCTCAAAATTTTCCTTCTCCCCATTTTCCTCCCTTCCCAAACATAACATTTGGGTAGGGTTTAGGCTGCTTGATTGAGAAGAAAGGCGTGAATAGGATGAGGAAATTAAGGGTGGAGGCATATTCTGAATATTTTGACGGTCGGAATAGCAAGTTGTCTAATTATAGTTTTGAATATTAATTTGTATGGTTTGTCACGTAATGATTTCAGAGCAGTTCATCCACCATCTTGGACTTGTTTGAGAGGGATCTTAGGCTTATTTGGGAGAGAGCATCAAGTTCATCCACCATTTTTTCTCTCCTTTATTTTGTCTGGTATTGCTTTTGGGTAAGACGATCAGATCTCGCCAAGCAATGAAATCATCTATTGCATCATTAATGAAATTGTTTGGATTGATGTATGGAATTGTTTGAATTTTTTGCAGGGCCGGCCCTAAGCTGATATGGGTCCGAGGCAAAACTTTCAAAATGGAGCCCCATAGATATTGTAAAAAAAAAATGTAAATAAAACAAAAATTTATTGTAGTCAAGATTTGAACCGAGGACCTCTTAAATACAAGTCTAACATTATAACCACTCCACCACAAAACTTTTTGTTAACAATGATACATGATATGAACTAGTTCTATTGTAGATAGTTTCGCGTTGGTGACCCCTTTCAACAGGGGGCCCTGGGTTGTCGTCCGGCTTGCCCTGGGCCAGGGCCGCCCCTGATTTTGTGTGATGCATCAGTGAGATTGTTTGGATTTGGTATGTGGGATTGTTGGATTTGGTTTGGTACGAACTTTCCTGCATAAGTGAGATTTGGAATTGTTTGGAGTTGGTGTGTGGGATTGTTTGGATTTGGTGTGATGCATCAGTGATTGGATTGAATTTAGTGTGTAAAATTTTTTGGACTTGGTGTGATGTATTTAGGGAGAAACGGTGTTGTGTCGAGTGATCACAACCTGCTCTGATACTAAGAAGAAAAAATGGAAATGGAAAAACAGATAGATGAAAATAAATCTAATAATCAACATATGATGGTGGGTTAAAAATCTCAACCTTACCGCTTACATTGATGCCCTTCTTATTTATAAAAAATTAGTAACAATAAAGATAGAACAAAATAACATAAGATAACAATAATATAAGCAAGAAATATTCTCCTTACCCATGATGATTGATATGGATGAGTTGAAGTTTTGAGTTGATAAGCTTGAATCTTGAACTTATAATTTGGTTGATCCTCTAACACGAAATGGAGCATTTTGGGGTAGCTTTGGTTTACTTTGGTTTAATATGTTTAGGGTTGGTTTTTAATTTGGTTTATTTTATAGTAACTAGTTTGGTTTCCTTTATATGTTTTGATTTTTTTGTCGTTTCGTTTATGTTTTGGTTAGGTTTTTTGGGAATAGGCTAGAATTAGAATTTGTATTGGGTTAAGATTAACTATAGTTAGAATAAGGATATGGTTAATAATAATACTATTAAATACAATTGAAAACTAATTCAAAAATTAAAATAACCTCTTTCTTCTCCTAAACTCCTCTGCATTTTCTTCACTCCTCCGAACCCCTCTTCATATATAGGAAGAAACAGTCTCAACTCCAACACCCAACTTTCAACTCCCAACCCAACTCCATTCATATCTATCCGAACTAACTCTCTGCCAATCATTACCAGCGAACTAAACGAGCCGAAAAAAAATCGACCGCGTCCATTTTTCGCCAGACTGTCTGTTCGTTTTCCGCCATTCCGTCTGTCAATATATATCATTTTCATTAATTTCGAAAAACTTTTACTGTTTTGGCAAATTTTGTATAAATTCATATCGCAACAGCAAATTTTCAGTTATTTTGAAAGGAATAAAATAAATTAACACTAAATTAAATTTAAAACCTTTCTATTTTGGCATCCGGAACTTTTTTCCTCTGTACACAATTTATTCAAACTTTTTTTCTCTAGAACTAATTCAATACTTTATTTCTATGTACAAATCAATATTAATAAGTGGAATGAAAGTCAATAAAATTTATTTTTCTAATTCAAGGTCTGGCAAGCACTGTTACTCTCGCAAAGAAAGAAAGCTGAAGCTGTGCCCATATTGCTTCGAATGGGACACATCACCGAGGATACTTCAGAGTAGTCCAACACACGTCTAAATATAATAGGTGTCGTGTCCGTACCGTGTTGTATGATATTAACTTTTGCTGTTGTACTTTTTATTGGTCACGTTTTGTGGCTTCCTTCTCAAGTTTATTTTTTTTTCAAAGTCGAAGTAAGATGGGAGGGTTTGGATTAGGAAAGCTAAAGTCGGAAGAGCCTCTTCAATTCGGTTGCTTCTGTAATATATATAGCTGCTGACATTTTTTTTTTCAAAGGCTTACATATGTGTTTGTAGAAAACTAATGCTCCGGTGATCCTTTCGTACTTAAAAATTACATGAAAAGAGGATCACTTCCCTCGTTTGAAATTAGTAGTTGACTGTGTTAGTTGAGGACTCGTTGGAAAGTAGTAGTTGACTGTGGTAGTTGAGCACATATCACGCGATGATGGTTGCGAGAGGTAGGTATCGGCACGTGATGAGGGTTGCGAGAGGTAGGTAGCGGCTGACCTACTACTAATTATAACCACTCCTTGTCTGTCAAGTTCTTGCAACAAAAAATCTTATATTATTGTAAAATAAAAAGAAGGAGATGAAAAAAATTATTTTTTTATTCACTTGTATTGATCAACTTGACAAGAGTCTCTTATATAGGCTTACAAATGAGCTTACTATCATGATGACAATTAAAAAGAATAATGCTAAAAGTCATAGGTTATGGATAACCAAAAGACATAAGTTATAGACACCAAATAATAATGGTAATTTATCCATATTTACAATACTCCCCCTTGGATATACACCATTAATTAGTTGGTGGTATATACGTATTTGTTGTCTCATTAAAACCTTATTAAGAAAAAAACTCAGTAGAAAAACTCTTAGTTAAGAAAAAAGAGTACAACACGCAAAACAAAAGTATTATATACAAGTTATACTCCCCCTCGATATAATGGATCTGAAACAACTAATTTGTCTGGTGATTAAGTCGTCGCATGCCTATTCCGTATACCAACTTCTGAAATGTGGACCTTGGAAGTGCCTTGGTGAACAAATCGGCTAAGTTTTCACTTGATCTTACTTGCTTAACTTCGATCACTTTCGTCCTTTCGAGCTCATGTGCATAAAACAATTTAGGTGGAAGGTGATTTGTTCGATCTCCTTTGATAAATCCCTCTCGGACTTGCGCAATGCAAGCTGCATTGTCTTCGAATATTATTGTAGGCTCATCTGTAACTGTGAGTAGTTGACAATTTACTCTTATATGATGAATAATCGATCGCAACCACACACTTTCTCTTGTTGCTTCGTGTAATGCAATTAATTCTGCATGGTTAGAGAAAGTTGCTACTGAACCTTACTTTGTTGATCGCCAAGATATAGCTGCATGATTATTAATAAACACATAACCTGTTTGGGAACAACCCTTATGAGGGTCAGAAAGATAAGCAGAATCTGTATAACCAACTAGATGGGAGTTATTAGTAGAATTACAGGAATAAAATAATCCCATATCAGTTGTTCCACGAAGATATCTCATTATGTGTTTAATTCCAGTCCAATGTCTAAGTGTAGGTGCATAACTATATCTAGATAAATTAACAGAGAAAGCAATGTCTGGTCTTGTGCATTGTGCTAGTGTCACGCCCCAGAACCAGAATACTGGAGAACGGGAGACAGACACAGCCAGCTACGTATATTGAAGTGAATCCCACCTCGCAATACGGTCACGGCTGTCTAGATGCATGAGGGTTTACTACGAGCCATCAGTCTCTTAAGGTCAATAACAGGCCTAGTATCTCAATCTCAAGCAACAAGTAGATATAACAAGATGGTAGATCATCAGACATACAAGGTAAGGCGTTCCATACATTACATATTCAGATGATCATGAAGCTAGTCATACAAAATACGAAGACTAGCAAGAGTTTAAGTCATACATGATCAACCCTAGGATTTGTCAATCATGCTACAGCCCGTAGGCAGACAGTAAGTAAAGTTGCAAACGAGCTAACACTTGCTCGGCGGCTAAACGCCTCAAAAGAATATTTTTACAAGGGAGTGGGAGAGCAAAATAAAAACCCACTCATTGCCGGGATTCCTTCTAGTGTTCACCATCTGGCAGAAAAGTTGGAAGATCCTCGGTAGCTGCTCCGAAATCTGGCCATACAAAACTAGCTGGGTCAGATCCCAGAAAGAGCAAGTGCCACAAAGGGGGCTTCACTTAAGAACTAAAACCAGCATGTCAGCACATAAAGTCATAGGTGAAATAACATAAGACATGAGTTAAAGAAAACAGGATGATAAATGATAAGATAACTAGAGGACTATTCCGGTAACCAAGTTACAACCTGTAAACCAAATAAGGACCGGAGTTGTAACCCTTCACCTGAACAGAACTTAGCCTCGAACCAATTATCGATAAAGTAAAGCGTAAACAAGCATGTCCGGAGATATCCATGCACCGGATCTAGGCAAGACTAGACAAGATAGGACTCCATCCATCATTCACGGCCAAGCAAAGAGTACGGCTTGATACTTAACTAACTAGGGTTATCACAAGCTTAGTTACTAGCAAGATGCAATGAGGTACGCCTACGGCCACAAGCCCTGCAGACTATCCAGGTTATCCAGACGCAAGGTTCAAGATTAGGTTATCATGCCTTGTTAGGTGACTTGGATGCAACACATGACAGTGTGCATAGTAATCGTTTCATGTAGTGCCCCACATAACAGTGAGCTGGAAATGTGTCCTACTCGTCGGCAGGCTACAAGTCCATCAAGGAAGGCGCCCAGATAACGGGATTGCTTGTAGCCGGAATACCTCTCTATATGCTCTACTTGATCAATCTAGTCATTAACCTAGTCAGATTCAGTATGAATCCCTGACCGTGGTAACCAGGGATACATGTCCTAGACATGATGCGAGACAAGACTGGTTGCTTATACAAGCATATTCAATACAATCACCCACGGTGTCAAGAAGTCACTTAGCATGTCAGGTTAGCTGTCGTAACAGCGTATCAAGGTTATCATGTCAAGATTACTTGTCAAGGGTGCACCACGGCGGGTCACCATCATGTCATGTTACTTATTAAGATTACTTATCAAGGCAAGGGTGCGTCACAACGGACCACCATAAGAATTATCATGTCAATTTACTTGTCAAGAGTGCACCACGGCGGGTCACTATCAAGAGTTATCCTGTAAGGTCATAATGCCATTTCGTGTTTATGCAAGTACACCATAACGGGTCACTGAATCATGCAATTCCATCACTAAGCCGTGTTCAGATTAATATTCATAAATAATGCATGAGGGTTTACTACGAGCCATCAGTCTCTTAAGGTCAATAACAGGCCTAGTATCTCAATCTCAAGCAACAAGTAGATATAACAAGATGGTAGATCATCAGACATACAAGGTAAGGCGTTCCATACATTACATATTCAGATGATCATGAAGCTAGTCATACAAAATACGAAGACTAGCAAGAGTTTAAGTCATACATGATCAACCCTAGGATTTGTCAATCATGCTACAGCCCGTAGGCAGACAGTAAGTAAAGTTGCAAACGAGCTAACACTTGCTCGGCGGCTAAACGTCTCAAAAGAATATTTTTACAAGGGAGTGGGAGAGCAAAATAAAAACCCACTCATTGCCGGGATTCCTTCTAGTGTTCACCATCTGGCAGAAAAGTTGAAAGATCCTCGGTAGCTGCTCCGAAATTTGGCCATACAAAACCAGCTGGGTCAGATCCCAGAAAGAGCAAGTGCCACAAAGGGGGCTTCACTTAAGAACTAAAACCAGCATGTCAGCACATAAAGTCATAGGTGAAATAACATAAGACATGAGTTAAAGAAAACAGGATGATAAATGATAAGATAACTAGAGGACTATTCCGGTAACCAAGTTACAACCTGTAAACCAAATAAGGACCGGAGTTGTAACCCTTCACCTGAACAGAACTTAGCCTCGAACCAATTATCGATAAAGTAAAGCGTAAACAAGCATGTCCGGAGATATCCATGCACCGGATCTAGGCAAGACTAGACAAGATAGGACTCCATCCAACATTCACGGCCAAGCAAAGAGTACGGCTTGATACTTAACTAACTAGGGTTATCACAAGCTTAGTTACTAGCAAGATGCAATGAGGTACGCCTACGGCCACAAGCCCTGCAGACTATCCAGGTTATCCAGACGCAAGGTTCAAGATTAGGTTATCATGCCTTGTTAGGTGACTTGGATGCAACACATGACAGTGTGCATAGTAATCGTTTCATGTAGTGCCCCACATAACAGTGAGCTGGAAATGTGCCCTACTCGTCGGCAGGCTACAAGTCCATCAAAGAAGGCGCCCAGATAACGGGATTGCTTGTAGCCGGAATACCTCTCTATATGCTCTACTTGATCAATCTAGTCATTAACCTAGTCAGATTCAGTATGAATCCCTGACCGTGGTAACCAGGGATACATGTCCTAGACATGATGCGAGACAAGACTGGTTGCTTATACAAGCATATTCAATACAATCACCCACGGTGTCAAGAAGTCACTTAGCATGTCAGGTTAGCTGTCGTAACAGCGTATCAAGGTTATCATGTCAAGATTACTTGTCAAGGGTGCACCACGGCGGGTCACCATCATGTCATGTTACTTATCAAGATTACTTATCAAGGCAAGGGTGCGTTACAACGGACCACCATAAGAATTATTATGTCAATTTACTTGTCAAGAGTGCACCACGGCGGGTCACTATCAAGAGTTATCCTGTAAGGTCATAATGCCATTTCGTGTTTATGCAAGTGCACCATAACGGGTCACTGAATCATGCAATTCCATCACTAAGCCGTGTTCAGATTAACATTCATAAATAATGTCATGATCACATCGGGTTCATGTCAAGTTTATATCAAAAAGGCATAAGGATATAAAATGGGTGCAAAGAATCATAAAAGGGGGATATGGGGACATAATGCGCCCAAGGGGGAGGAGCAAGGGGTACTATAGCCAACAAGTGGCATTAGCCAAGTTGCGCCAGGGTAACAGGTTGCGCCAAGGCAAGTAGGGTCAAGTCCAGTTGTGCCTGAACATCAGGTTGCGCCTAGGCACTAGGGGTGCCAATCACTAAAATGTACAAGGTCGGGTCAAGTTGCGCCAGGAAGAGTCAGGCCAAGTCATGTTGCGCCAGGCACTAGACAGTGCGAGGCTAGATTGCGCTTGGGTCAGGTTGCGCCTGAGTCAGGCTGCGCACGAGGTCAGACTGCATACGAGGTCAGACTTCGCACGAGTCAGACTGCACACGAGTCGGACTGCGCACGAGTCAGACTGCGCACGAGTCAGACTGCGCACGAGGTCAGACTGCGCACGAGTCGGACTGCGCACGTGTCGGACTGTGCTGCGCTAAAGTGCACGCGCAACTCAGTGGCGCAAGCTATAAAGCTCGCGCACACTGCTCACTGTCTTCTCCAAATCAGCAAGAACTCCTTGGTTGAACCCATAACTTCAAAAGTCTATAACTTGGTCAAAACAAGTCCAAATCCAACTTTCCAATGGTCAAAATTGGGTAGAATGAAATTCTCTACAACATGGAACCATCAAAACTTGAAAACAAAGAAGTTTGATAGATCAAAACCACCAAAATCCGAAAATGACGAATTTCTAGATCTACAAAAATCAAAGCCTCAAAATGGATGTGTCTTAGAAACATAAGAAGAAGCTATTGGAACAATAAAAATGGGTTCTCTTATGGAAGCAAGTTGCACTTGCCTAAGGGGTGTTCTTGGTTGGTGGTGGGTTTAATGGAGAAGGAAGAAGTAAATGAGAAAGTGGAGGAGAGAGAAAAGTTAGGTGGGTTATAAAGGGGAATGGTGGTGGATTTAACATGATGAACCAAAGAATAAACCAAGCCAACCCAAAATAAACCAAGTTAAACCATTACATGCCATGATGAACCTAATCATGATCAAACTGAAATTAGCTAGCCAGACAGGAAAATAAAATACATGTCAGGATTCCGTATACGTATACTAAAAATACGTAGAACGGAAAACGGGAGTGACAGCTAGATATAGTAGTGCTCCAATAGCACTTAAATACGGCACTTCAGGACCAAGAACTTTTTCATCTTCTCCCTTTGGTCGATATGGATCTTTATCCAAATCCAAACTTCGTACAACCATGGGTGTACTAAGTGGATGTGCTTTGTCCATTCTAAATCGTTTTAAAATCCTTTCGATATATCGGGATTGATGCACTAATATTCTACTAGAACTTCGTTCTATTTGTAAGCCGAGACAAAGCTTTGTCTTTCCCAAGTCTTTCATTTCAAATTTCTTTTTCAAATAGTTTGCAGTTTTTTCTAATTCAGCAGGAGATCCGATCAAGTTTATATCATCCACATATACTGCTACTATAGAAAATTCATTCTCTGCTTTCTTAATGAAGACACATGGACAAATTTGACTATTTTTATATCCTTCCTTAGTCAAATATATACTAAGACGATTATACCACATTCTTCCAGATTGTTTCAATCCATATAATGCTCGTCTAAGTTTAATTGAACACATGCCCTTTGACTTAGTCTCTGGCATTGTAAATCCTTCTGGAATTTTCATATAGATGTCTAAGTCTCCATACAAATATGCAGTTACAACAACCATAAGTCTCATATCAAGATTTTCAGAAACTGCGAGACTAATTAGATATCTAAAAGTAATGACATCCATAACTGGAGAGTAAGTCTTGACATAGTCAATTCCAGGTTTTTGATAGAAACCTTGTGCCACAAGTCAGGATTTGTATCTTTTAACTTCATTTCTCTTATTTCGTTTTCTTACGAACACCCATTTAAAACCAACATGATTTATGCCATTTGGTGTTTCCACTATAGGTCCAAATACACCACGTTTTTCTAAATATTTTAATTCTGCTTGAATATGTCACGATCCGTTACCCAAATTGTTCGGCCGGGCCGAGCCATGTCCAGCCTACGCTTGATTAAAGCGTAGTAAGCTGTTCTAAGAATAGACAATAAATGATCTAAGCTGCTAACAGTTCTAATATCTCATTTAAAAGGTTCATCACAACACAGCATCTATAAGCGAAAGTAAAATAAGTACAGACTTAAAAATACACTTCCAAAGTATCTAACTGGAGACAAAGTCCAGTAACTACAAAATATAGTCTAAACAGTTCAATAACTAAGCCAAAAATAATCTAAGCAAGACTACCAAGCGAGGATCCCTGCGGGGACTTCCTCGGGAGCAAAAGCCTGGTCCTCTGTAGTGGGTCCATAGAAAAGATCACAGAGAAAATCTTCATCCAAAAGTATTCCTACAACGTTATCCTGTCAGGACGGGAGCAAGTACTGATTCTACAAACTAAACATACTGAGCATGGAATGAAAAGAGATGTAGTAAATAAGAATTATGGCATCTATCTCATGTCGTATCACAATCATGTCATATCACAGATCTATCTCATGTCGTATCACAATCATATCATATCACAAATCTATCTCATGTCGTATCACAATCATGTCATGTAGTGCCCCGTCCCGCGAAGTCAATCGGAGGAATAGAAATGCCGACGGCGTTCGGACTTGGCTTTACAACGGTGACTCGAAGACGTCGCTCAGGTGGGGTAGTTTTGGTGAACTTGCCTCATCTCAGCCTTCACTTAATAATTTGTGTGTTTTCAACTTGCACAAGTAGGCTTAATAATAAAAGAGACGAATCCATATAGCTAAAGGGAATTATCCCGACGGATCGAATCGAGTTTAGAACATGGAAAATGTTCCACGGTCGGATTAGAGTTGGTGCACGGTGTGCTTTGAAAACGACACTCGATCCTTCGTCCCGCGGCTTGGGAGAGGGAAAAGTTGGTATTCGACACAAACGATGAGTTAGCCTAAGTCATAGGCGTCGCCCGCGTAAATGCTCGATAAAGCATGCATGTTTCCACTGCGCAAGGCTTGGCATAGCCTTGGCTCGTCCCTTGAGTTAAGTTATAGGCTTGAGTAAGTTAGACAAGTTATGCCGATCGACCTAAGTCATTCCAAGTGTCGTCCCGCTCTTTCTGCGGTTGTCAAGTTAAATAGTCCCACGATCTCAAGTGCCGTCATATAACATATGACTTGGGTGATAGCGTCGTGTAAGACGTAAGTCAGTTAAAGGCACGAGCCACGGTTGGCACGATGCAAAGTTAGCCACGGTCCATGGTACTTAAGGAACACGTTTTGTTCAAGTTAAGTTGGAAGGCTACGTAGTAGTCGTTCCCTCGAGCTCAAAGAAGTTCGAGGCGGTCCCTCGGTTGGGAGCCTCGCGTCCTATCCACGTTAAGGTGTTTCGAGGCGGTCCCTCGGTTGGGAGTCTCGCGTTCCTATCCACGTTGAGTATTTGAGACGGTCCCTCGGTTGGGAGTCTCGCGTTCCTATCCACGTTAAGTATTCGAGGCGGTCCCTCGGTTGGGAGTCTCGCGTTCCTATCTACGTTAAGAAGTTTGAGGCGGTCCCTCGGTTGGGAGTCTCGCGGTCATGAGGCACGTTATGCCAAGTGTGAATCAGAGCACGAGTTGCTAAGTATAGTTTCGGTCGTACCAACAAGTAGGCCATGCATTTATGTGAGTTTAGATGTCTCGTAGGTGCGTGGTCATTGGACACCTTGTCGACAAGGATTTCTGCCTAGACTGATTATACGCCGGGGCACCGGGCCCAGTCATCCTAGGGGGTAGACGTTATAGCAGCGCATGCTTTTATTGCGTGGGTAGTCGGGGGCTTTCCATGGGGCTAGCTACCTTGCATCGAAGGACCCGCCGCCTATCCGAGCTATGTCCGCGATGGCTTGTCATGCCAGTGGCCTTTCATATAGATAATTAGCGTACTAAGCGGCGAATCCGCATGCACGGTGTCGGTTGTAACAAAGAAAGTGTAAGCACGGTATGCGTTGAATGGTGAAATGTGTGTGCTCGGTTGCACTCAAAGTATTATAAAGCCTACGATTCGGCTATACGTAAAGACACGTGCTTCGGCACGAGATATGGCGTCGTACTTGAGTTCTCAACACCGGTTCCACAAGTTTGGTTAGTCGTTGCGCGTTAAGTCGAAAAGGGCCGTAAGGTGAGTTTGGATAAGTCAGGTTACGCTGCGAGGTACGGCCTCGATGTTTGAGGCACGGGCAAGTATTGACACGACCTAGTCGTTACGTCCAAGAGTACGGTACGAAAGACAAGTATGAGTCGGTACGTTGACAATGCAAGCACGAAAAAGGTCTAGAGGCAAAGTATGGGTACGTTATCAGTGCAAGGCACGGAGACGGTCTAGAGACACAAAATAGACCAAGGCGTCGGTCCTAAAATCGATCATAAGGCAAGACTAGAAAGACAATCGTAAAGGGGCTTGTATTGTACAAAGTAAAATAAACGTGTCGATTTTGTAAGGGTGGGCGAGGAGCTCACTCCACCAGTACAGTTGAGTACTGACACCCACACAGTTTCTATGTGCAGGCATAGGTAGAAGCTCGTGGCGCGGAGCTCGCTTGGATGCGTCGAGGCACGGAGTTCCTTGGCGATTCGAAGCATGCGGTCGGTTGCAATCGAAGACTTATACGGGACATAATGTATGGACATCGCCTTCCGAAGCTTCCGCTGGATTTAAGTATTGTATCGAGAGATGAGAGAGAGCAGAGTGACTTGTAAAGTGAGAAGAGTGAGCTTGAGTGATTGTAATTTGGCCTTGCGCCCACAAATATAATCTTGTATTGAATATCATTAAAGAGCTTCTTTTGAATATTTTGTGTTCTTGTTCTAATTCCGCTGCAATGTTCAATGTCTCTGCTTGGGACTTCTGTGCGACGACCCCGTCGCCGCCGCTATAATCGGCCGTTATGGAATCTGCCTTGCACGAGCGCAATCTAGGCTCGTGCGGCATCACGCCTTAGCGAGGATGATCGCTCCTATGGGAGCGGGGCGTGACATAATGGTATCAGAGCACGGCTTTACGTCCTTGGACTACCGATTGAATTCTCTAACTCTGTTGTTTCCGCGAAATCTGAATGTTGCTTCCGCAAAGTTGATATCGTTGGTGCGCTCTCTCTCGATTGTCCCACGAGATGTCCATACAATAAGTCTAATATTTTCAAAAGCTCGTACAAGTGTTCCATCGAACGCATCGGTAGGCTATCGTCGGATACGTTGGTAGGTCTTTAGGCCGAACGGTGCCGACCTTGAGTTGATAGAAAACACGTGCTAAAGTTAGCAAGTCGTGTGCGTGCCTAACGAGTCCTACGTCGACATTAGCAAATGAGCGCACAGAGTCGGAGTATAGTCCATACGGGATGGCCATGCGTACGCCCTTTTGGCTAAGTTGTGCCGATTATCGTGCACCTCGACCTTTTGGTACAATCGTGTCACGAGCAATATTAAGTATCGCTCGGTCGGGAACGTGGATACACTTAGAGTGTATATCGATAGAAGCGCTATTGGACTAACGCTTAGGCGTACACGGAAGAATGTTTTTGATTTGAGGAATAGTGCGAACGACTTAGTGCGTCGATGCGACGTGAACGATTACGCTAGGGATTCGTCGAACGAATTCGAAACATGTCTTAGCGAATAACACGATCGTGATTTGGACTAGATTGGATGACTCGAATCCCGAGTGGTGTATGGTCCGTCTTGGAAATCATTCGAGCAAAAGATTAAGGATTGTACGAGTATGAAATGCAAAAACAATTGAGTAGGTGAAATCGAATCGAGGAAATTGATACGGATAGTATACGAAAAGTTAGCACGACAGGTAGATAGCGTGCACGAAAGGTGTGACTTTGAAGTTACGCAAACGACTCTGAGGATTGAAATCGATATGCTCGATGGTTTGAGTTAGCATGGAATGATGCAAATTGAGGAAATACGTAGTCGATGACTTAAGATAGACGGATGAACGATACGTGATTTCGGAATTGAACGAATTGATCTTGTAAACGATTCGAGGGATAATGATCGAACTTGAAATTGAATGTCGAGGAGATTATCCAGTCGGACGATAGCATCATTCGCACGACTCAGAATTCGTTGCAAACGAAGATCGTCAGGTTACGTATATCGTCGATGATATTGAGGCGTATCAAAGACGATATACGATAACTCGGGGGTAATCTGACACGGTGAATGACGATCGTACAAGTGTTATCTTTCTGATGGATGCAATACTTAGGATCTTGATTGAGACGAATGTTGGGCAAAAGAAATCATGTTTCGATGGATGCGTTGATAACCACAACGTCGACGGTCTTGTCTTGCGCGAGCGCAACTCTAGCCTCGCACATGCGTTGCGTCGGATTTGGGGCGATCGTTCTACGTGAGCGCTGACATGGTGATTCATGTCGCGGGAATGATCGAACTTGGAAAATCAGGACGCGACAACTTTGATTGTCTCAACTTGTTGGCTTGATGCGAAGGAGAACTCGAGAATGTTAGAACTTATGATTGGTGATTGAATAAAACTTGAGGATTAAGTAGGTCCAATCCGCGCATCAAGAATGAACTAGTCTAGACACAAACAAGAGTTACGTCCCGATGAGAATGATTATCTCGCGGGAGCGTGCATGGTGATTCGTGCCCACCGTGGATAATCGGACTCGCGTGAGATCGGAGCGTGGCATACTGTTAAGTCAGACGACCTTGTGATCGATTACGTGAATTAGAATAGATGATGTCGAAAATGTGAATTATGGTTTAGAGATGAATCGCGTTGTAGCGTGCATGATTTGGAAGGATCGACAGGCGGATTACGTCGAACGTGTTCAAAGAGATAGACTATACGAAACGGCTTGATGAATGAATGATATTAATATGACGTAGAATTGGTTGAAACGTGAGTTATCGTAGGATAGCTTCACTGAACGATTCGGACCCTGTGCGACGAATATTGGGATGTGCATAGGAAATCGATGCTCGATGTCTAGAAATCGGAGTGATGCGAGCTTGGGTAGAAAACCCCGTACCATCGATTTGATTTGACCTTAGGATGGGGTCAGTGTTGATATCGTTGTTTGGGAACTATGATTCCAGTACTGACGAAAAGATATAGCCTAGCGGTTAGGCAGACGTTCGAGCGGGAAGCGATAGTATTACGGAGGCACCACTCGCGAGTCTTGGCTGACATGCACGTATATCAGGGATGCCCGAATATGTGCACGATCCGACTCGAGTGGTGATAGCGGATTCTCTATCACGAGGCTTGGCTGACATGCATATATTTTGGGGATGTCTGGAATATGTGCACGATCCAACTAAGTCATACGTTGAATCAAGTGAGACTTGAGGAACGGAAAAGTGTCGAGGATTTTGAAATCATGAGTTTCGAAGAAATGTTGACGGTAACGCGATCATTGAATTGAGACAAGTTCAAATGTTGGTTGATCGGTTGGTGTGCCTTACGACTAAGTTAGCGATACACACGAGCGTGGCTCAAAATCGAAGAAATGCGTAGGCGGAGTGTGTACGATTAAGTCTTGGCTATAGAAATGGTAGTATGGTTTGCCTTCAGGAAAGTCTCGAGGACGAGACTTGTTCTGAGTGGTGTATGATGTAGTGCCCCGTCCCGCAAAGTCAATCGGAGGAATCGAAACGCCGACGGCGTTCGGACTTGGCTTTACAATGGCGACTCGAAGACATCGCTCAGGTGGGGTAGTTTTGGTGAACTTGCCTCATCTCAGCCTTCACTTAATAATTCGTGTGTTTTCAACTTGCACAAGTAGGCTTAATAATAAAATAGACGAATCCACATAGCTAAAGGAAATTATCCCGACGGATCGAATCGAGTTTAGAACATGGAAAACGTCCCACGGTCGGATTAGAGTTGGTGCACGGTGTGCTTTGAAAACGACACTCGATCCTTTGTCCCGCGGCTTGGGAGAGGGAAAAGTTGGTATTCAACACAAACGATGAGTTAGCCTAAGTCATAGGCGTCGTCCGCGTAAATGCTCGATAAAGCATGCATGTTTCCACTGCGCAAGGCTTGGCATAGCCTTGGCTCGTCCCTTGAGTTAAGTTATAGGCTTGAGTAAGTTAGACAAGTTATGCCGATCGACCTAAGTCATTCCAAGTGCCGTCCCGCTCTTTCTGCGATTGTCAAGTTAAATAGTCCCACGATCTCAAGTGCCGTCATATAACATATGACTTGGGTGATAGCGTCGCGTAAGACGTAAGTCAGTTAAAGGCACGAGCCATAGTTGGCACGATGTAAAGTTAGCTACGGTCCATGGCACTTAAGGAACACGTTTTGTTCAAGTTAAGTTGGAAGGCTACGTAGTAGTCGTTCCCTCGAGCTCAAAGAAGTTCGAGGCGGTCCCTCGGTTGGGAGTCTCGCGTTCCTATCCACGTTAAGTATTCGAGGCGGTCCCTCGGTTGGGAGTCTCGCGTTCCTATCTACGTTAAGAAGTTTGAGACGGTCCCTCGGTTGGGAGTCTCACGGTCCCGAGGCACGTTATGCCAAGTGTGATTCAGAGCACGAGTTGCTAAGTATAGTTTCGGTCGTACCAACAAGTAGGCCATACATTTACGTGAGTTTAGATGTCTTGTAGGTGCGTGGTCATTGGACACCTTGTCAACAAGGATTTCTGCCTAGACTGGTTATACGCCGGGGCACCGGGCCCAGTCATCCTAGGGGGTAGACGTTATAGCAGTGCATGCTTTTATTGCGTGGATAGTCGGGGGCTTTCCATGGGGCTAGCTACCTTGCATCGAAGGACCCGCCGCCTATCCGAGCTATGTCCGCGATGGCTTGTCATGCCAGTGGCCTTTCATATAGATAATTAGCGTGCTAAGCGGCGAATCCGCATGCACGGTGTCGGTTGTAACAAAGAAAGTGTAAGCACGGTATGCGTTGAATGGTGAAATGTGTGTGCTTGGTTGTACCCAAAGTATTATAAAGCCTACGATTCGGCTATACGTAAAGACACGTGCTTCGGCACGAGATATGGCGTCGTACTTGAGTTCTCAATACCGGTTCCACAAGTTTGGTTAGTCGTTGCGCGTTAAGTCGAGAAGGGTCGTAAGGTGAGTTTGGATAAGTCAGGTTATGCTGCGAGGCACGGCCTCGATGTTTGAGGCACGGGCAAGTATTGACACAACCTAGTCGTTACGTCCAAGAGTATGGTACGAAAGACAAGTATGAGTCGGTACGTTGACAATGCAAGCACGAGAAAGGTCTAGAGGCAAAGTATGGGTACGTTATCAGTGCAAGGCACGGAGACGGTCTAGAGACACAAAATAGACCAAGGCGTCGGTCCTAAAATCGATCCTAAGGCAAGACTAGAAAGACAATCGTAAAGGGGCTTGTATTGCACAAATTAAAATAAACGTGTCGGTTTTGTATAGGTGGGCGAGGAGCTCACTCCACCAGTACAGTTGAGTACTGACACCCACACAGTTTCTATGTGCAGGCACAGGTAGAAGCTCGTGGCGCGGAGCTCGCTTGGATGCGTCGAGGCACGGAGTTCCTTGGCGATTCGAAGCGTGCGGCCGGTTGCAATCGAAGACTTATACGGGACATAATGTATGGACATCGCCTTCCGAAGCTTCCGCTGGATTTAAGTATTATATCGAGAGATGAGAGAGAGCAGAGTGACTTGTAAAGTGAGAAGAGTGAGCTTGACTGATTGTAATTTGGCCTTGCGCCCACAAATGTAATCTTGTATTCAATATCAATAAAGAGCTTCTTTTGAATGTTTTGTGTTCTTGCTCTAATTCCGCTGCAATATTCAATGTCTCTGCTTGGGACTTCTGTGCAACGACCCCGTCGCCGCCGCTGTAATCGGCCGTTATGGAACGCGCCTTGCACGAGCGCAATCTAGGCTCGTGCGGCATCACGCCTTAGCGAGGACGATCGCTCCTACAGGAGCGGGGCATGACATAATGGTATCAGAGCACGACTTTACGTCCTTGGACTACCGATTGAATTCTCTAACTCTGTTGTTTCCGCGAACTCTGAATGTTTCTTCCGCAAAGTTGATATCGTTGGTGCGCTCTCTCTCGATTGTCCCACGGGATGTCCATACAATAAGTCTAATATTTTCAAAAGCTCGTACAAGTGTTCCATCGAACGCATCGGTAGGCTATCGCCGGATACGTTGGTAGGCCTTTGGGCCGAACGGTGCCGACCTTGAGTTGATAGAAAACACGTGCTAAAGTTAGCAAGTCGTGTGCATGCCTAACGAGTCCTACGTCGATATTAGCAAATGAGCGCACAGAGTCGGAGTATAGTCCATACGGGATGGCCATGCGTACGGCCTTTTGGCTA
Organism: Iris pallida; assembly: GCA_029216955.1. Lineage (NCBI taxonomy): Eukaryota > Viridiplantae > Streptophyta > Magnoliopsida > Asparagales > Iridaceae > Iris > Iris pallida. The sequence goes on along the minus strand of JANAVB010035820.1, from coordinate 17,315,059 downwards.
AGTTGTGCCGATTATCGTACACCTCGACCTTTTGGTGCAATCGTGTCGCGAGCAATATTAAGTATCGCTCGGTCGGGAACGTGGATACACTTAGAGTGTATATCGATAGAAGCGCTATTGGACTAACGCTTAGGCGTACACGGAAGATTGTTTTTGATTTGAGGAATAGTGCGAACGACTTAGTGCGTCGATGCGACGTGAACGATTACGCTAGGGATTCGTCGAACGAATCCGAAACATGTCTTAGCGAATAACATGATCGTGATTTGGACTAGATTGGATGACTCGAATCCCGAGTGGTGTATGGTCCGTCTTGGAAATCATTCGAGCGAAAGATTGAGGATTGTACGAGTATGAAACGCGAAAACGATTGAGTAGGTGAAATCGAATCGAGGAAATTGATACGGATTGTATACGAAAAGTTAGCACGACAGGTAGATAGCGTGCACGAAAGGTTTAACTTTGAAGTTACGCAAACGACTCTGAGGATTGAAATCGATGTGCTTGATGGTTTGAGTTAGCATGAAATGATGCAAATTGAGGAAATACGTAGTCGATGACTTAAGATAGACGGATGAACGATACGTGATTTCGGAATTGAACAAATTGATCTTGTAAACGATTCGAGGGATAATGATCGAACTTGAAATTGAATATCGAAGAGATTATCCAGTCGGACGATAGCATCAATCGCACGACTCAGAATTCGTTGCAAACGAAGATCGTCAGGTTACGTATATCGTCGATGATATTGAGGCGTATCAAAGACGATATACGATAACTCGGGGGTAATCTGACATGGTGAATGACGATCGTACAAGTGTTATCTTTCTGATGGATGCAATACTTAGGATCTTGATTGAGACGAATGTTGGGCGAAAGAAATCGTGTTTTGATGGTTGCGTTGATAACCACAACGTCGACGGTCTTGTCTTGCGTGAGCACAACTCTAGACTCGCACATGCGTTGCGTCGGATTTGGGGTGATTGTTTCGCGTGAGCGCTGACATGGTGATTCATGTCGCGGGAATGATCGAACTTGGAAAATCAGGACGCGACAACTTTGATTGTCTCGACTTGTTGGCTTGATGCGAAGGAGAACTCGAGAATGTTAGAACTTATGATTGGTGATTGAATGAAACTTGAGGATTAAGTAGATCCAATCTGTGCATCGAGAATGAACTAGTCTAGACACAAACAAGAGTTACGTCCCAATGAGAATGATTATCTCGCGGGAGCGTGCATGGTGATTCATGCCCACCGTGGATAATCGGACTCACGTGAGATCGGAGCGTGGCATACTGTTAAGTCAGACGACCTTGTGATCGATTACGTGAATTAGAATAGATGATTTCAAAAATGTGAATTATGGTTTAGAGATGAATCGTGTTGAAGCGTGCGTGATTTGGAAGGATCGACAGGCGGATTACGTCGAACGTGTTCAAAGTGATAGACTATACGAAACGGCTTGATGAACGAACGATATTGATATAACGTAGAATTGGTTGAAACGTGAGTTATCGGAGTTCTTTGGCGATTCGAAGCGTGCGGCCGGTTGCAATCGAAGACTTATACGGGACATAATGTATGGACATCGCCTTCCGAAGCTTCCGCTGGATTTAAGTATTGTATCGAGAGATGAGAGAGAGCAGAGTGACTTGTAAAGTGAGAAGAGTGAGCTTGAGTGAATGTAATTTGGCCTTGCGCCCACAAATGTAATCTTGTATTCAATATCAATAAAGAGCTTCTTTTGAATGTTTTGTGTTCTTGTTCTAATTCTGCTGCAATGTTCAATGTCTCTGCTTGGGACTTCTGTGCGACGACCCCGTCGCTGCCGCTGTAATCGGCCGTTATGGAACCCGCCTTGTACGAGCGCAATCTAGGCTCGTGCGGCATCATGCCTTAGCGAGGACGATCGCTCCTACGGGAGCGGGGCATGACATGTCATATCACAAATCTATCTCATGTCGTATCACAATCATGTCATATCACAGATCTACCATGTCAGGAATACATTTGTCATGATGACATATGTATATCTAGAGTTTAAAACTGAAGCAGGTACGTGATCGTCAATAGGTGTACAATGTGCAGGGGCACATAATGAAATATACTTCCGTACAAGTATAAAGACGATAGATGTACATACACACAAATACAGCTTTGAGAGTAAGGCCTACGGCGCAGTAACATATAAAATAAAACTTTGCTCGGTACTGTAGAGGGGGCATGATTACGTACTCAACTATCAGTTTCTTCATAACCCATATTCTAACATATGAGAGATATGAGAACAGTAAAAACATGTGAGAGATACGAGAACAGTAAAAACAAATGAAGGATACTGGAAGTAATTTAAAATATGGTAGGTACTGATAGCAGTATTAAACATGTGAAGATCAGACTTGCAGTTCAAGAAACGATGTTTTAACATGGTTCATACGCAATTCATTATCATATGCAGTAAATAAAGTTTGTAGGAGTACTCGCCTCGAGCAAAGCAAGAATACTAGTACGAAGACATAGATATCCGGTATCCTGTCAAAAATGATATACAAACTCAACCTCTAAGTTATGATTAAGATTACACTAGTGGTGAGATACGACTCCTAACTGGATACTAGCCAAGTGGTGACCTAGCATAAAAGTCCAATGTGGGGTGACACTATATCCAAACTAATTTTCTAAGGCCTTTACACTAGAGTAGGATGAGGTCCAATACTACAATAACTCAAATCAACACAAAACTTTGTAAGTCGTAACTACTCAATAAATAAATCAGACTGTACACTGAGTTCTAACAATTTTTGAGATAGACAAAAAGCTCAATTATACATAAAATAAAGTACCAAAATGATCCTTGTTAATTATAGAAATTTATACTAATTTTTCTGGAATTTATAAACCCTCATAGATATTTATTAAAAATCAGCAAACACATGTATCCTGAAAATGAGTTCCGTTTTCCTATTTTAATAAAATGCCAAAAGTACTTATTAAATGCTGGAAAAATTATAATAAATTAGCTAAATTAACATAGTATTTAAATATAATTTTTACTAGATTTTTACAGTACTTAAAATATATATAAAAATTCAAAAACAGCCTAACCGGATCATCCGACGGATTACTGCGGATTACCGACGGATTTTTCGAAGTGTCACAGCAAGTTTAGTGGTGCAAGTTCGGATTTTCCGACGAATTCTGCGGATTTTCGACGGATTTTTCGAACCGTCACAGAAAGTTGATTTTTGAAAACTCAAAACTTGTTTTGGCCATAAAAACTTCGTTTTAAATCGAAATTTGGATTTTCAAACGTCAAAATTGCATAGAATTGAATTTCCTACAACATGGGACTATTTGTTTTCATAACTCAAAATATTTGATAGATCAATATATCAAAATACTCTAAAAATAGGTTCTCGGGATACCAAAACGGGTTTCGATATCCACCAAACTCAAAATCTATGGTATACAAACTAGGTGAGGGCCTCATATATGCATATGTGACCAAGATCCATGATGGTAACACCAGTATCACTCTTGATACCGAGTTTTCTACTAAGTCAATATTGGGTTCTATTAGAAAATCAAAACCTAATTAAAACCAATTTTAGAAACATGCATATAGACGAGAATCACAAGGAAAATATTTTTAACAAAATGAATTTAGGACAATTCTAAGCATTTAACTCCAAGAAAAATAAAATGTCAACAAAATAATATGGTTCATGGATTTGGCAAGATGTACTTGCCTAGGTTAAGCTCCAAGCCTAATCTTCTACTCCACCACCAAGAGGGGTACGAAACCACACTCTAGACCTCAAGGCCAAGCTCTTGGCAAGCTCTAAGGAAAGAGAAGGGAAGAAGAAATAAAGAGAGAGTGAAGAGAATGAAAAGAGAGAGGAGAGAGAAAGTAAAATGTTATATATATTAGGGGAAAATTAATCTTAGCCGTTGGATCATGATCCATGTGAAAGTATAGGTCAATCATGGCCATTCAAACAAAACCAATTATCCATTGGATAATAGAGTGCATCTACACTATTCACGAAAATATCTAAACACTATTCACGAAAATATCCGAAACACTATTCACAAAAATATCCGAAATACTATTCACGAAAATATCAGAAATCGAAAATATCTAAAGTGTAGAAAACATGTCCAAGCGGTATACCGTCATTATATACCGGTATACCGACGGTATGCCGATCAAGGAGAAAACCTATTATTTTGAGAAAATTTAAAGCATTCCGGAAACCAAGAGAATACGAAATATGCTGCAAAATAAGTATTTAAATTAATATAAATGCTATTGAAAATTATAAAAAACTTTTTTTTGAAATCTAGGGGCTTACAGATATTAAATGAGATATTTGTAAAGTAGAGAGAGAAAGAGGTATTTAAAATAAGGAAAAAGAGAAATATTGTGTGGGGTATTTGGGCAGTCATGAGAGGACAACATGGAGCTTGGGTTCGGGTTCGGTCGAGCCGAGTCGGGTCAAAATCGGACAGGGTAAAATAATTGAATTTAAATGGGTATTTATAATCATGGGTAAATATATAACATGTGGGGACTCAAATAAATGGAACATAAGTATCATGTGGGTAGTAGGCTTCATGTGGGCCATGTCCCTACTTTGGGTCGACTAGGTTAGATCGATGTCGGGGTCCGAAATTAAATTAGAAAATAAATCAGGTTTTACGGTAGATAATTAATTGGCCTAAATTGACCCGAAAGTTGTGCGAAGGAAATGAAGCAGAAAATGGAGTGTCTGAGTGGAACACGAAGGTCATGAGTGAAGAGCATCTCGAGTAGATCATTTATGAGAAGTTGGTTCCGAGAAAATGACTGGTCTTGTGTTTCTAAATTAAAAGTCACGGTAATGTACAAACGATGATCAAAGATAAAAGTGGGAATAATTATTCAACGATTAATTGGTCTAAGTTGACCCGAAGTTGCGCGATACAAAAAGAGCACAAGGAAACGAGTTCAAGTGGGACATGATATATCAAGACGAAGATAACCTGGTCTACTACAAAACTCGTAAAGAGAGTTTACAGAGATTGGCATCCCTGACGCTTCAGAAGTCAAAGTCACGGGAAGGAACATTAATGTTCAAAACAATTAAATAATAAAATATTCATTGAAAATAATTCATTTAGAAAATTTAAAATAGTCCTAAAATTCAGGGGGCTTACATCCTACCCACCTTACAAGAATTTTGTCCTCGAAATTAAAAATCACCCAATAGGTCAAACTATAACATGTAGCTGCTCTAGCTACGATACTCAATCTGCTACCCTTGTAATCATCTCTTCTGTTTCTTTTTACAATTTTTTTGGTTTAGGTTCAATAAAGTCCTTCTATCATAAACTACGTCATATATCCTTTAAAATCTTCCATACTAACATGGAACATTTATGTATACCCTAAACTATAGGTCATTCTCTTGGTATGTCTATAAGCCTATAATGCTTAATCATCAACCATATTTCCAACCTCAATTATAAATACTTAATTTCCTTATCATATCCTAAGTATCCTTATTCTATCAATCCACAGGCCCTTTGCATTATTTGTCGTCAATCCTTTCCTACAGCTTCTCCTTGAAATTATACGTTCAATACTTATCCTTAGTGTAGAGCCTTCTTCTTTTTACTTAATAACTCATCCGAATATAAATCCTCGATTTCAAACTCCCGATTTATTAATTACCAATATACATATGTCTTTGCCTCGTTCCTTGTCTTTTTAATCGATATCTTTCCAATCTCGTACACAATATTATATCCCATTCTAACTTATTCTATATCATTCCACATATCGATCTACCTCCTAATCACATGTAATTAGCTATAGATAACCAATAATCACTTGGTCATCAAAGTCCTATGAATGCTCAATCCTCAAATTCTAAGCACAAAATTCTAATCCTCACTCCATAGTCACAACAATATAATATCTCATTATTCTATCTTAGATATCCTATCATCAAGTCATACTATCAATACAATCGTTCTTAATGGTTTTCAAGTCTACTACAGTCAGTCACTCATACTTGTCCCATAAGCTTAATCTAACCAATCCCTAGGAAAAGTACTTATCACAAACACACAATACATTTATAATTATACTATATAATCAGTTAACAAGGTTTGGCTATTTCGGTCGTCTATTAAATAGAAGGTAACAAGGCCTAAGACTGGGTCAAGCAATCCATAACAGTGTCCAAACAAGTTAAAGGTCAAGCAAGACATTAAAGTTTATCGGAATATCTCCAAGAATGGTACGGAGACAACGAGATGCATAACGAGAAGAATTATCCAAGAGGTTAACGAAAAAGAGTTTAGTCAAGTCGTAGGAAAGATGGAACACAAAAATAATTATGTCCAAAAAAGATAACATGAAAGCAATCCTGTTGGAGAGTCCTAGAGAACCTGTAATCCTAGTTGTAGATGTAGATAGGGCAGAGTTAATCAAGACGGGGAAGAATGATAATAAGAATTTATTCATGCTGGTCATAACGAAATAAACCAAGTTGAGATATGATCTGATAACCATACACGTCTTCCTGAAATCATGTTGCCAGAATTTTTGCCACACCAGTAAGTTTAGATGCAATAAACGATAGAGTCATAACTATGGTATACACCCTATAATCACGTTATCTAGAATCCTCGCCACGCCAACCGGTATGGCTGCGAGAAAATCTAAATTCCATAACTAAGATAAGTATACCCAAAATCAGGCCCTATGTTTTTGTCATACCAGCTAATATGGCTGCGAGAAATTCTAAACTTCATAAATAAAGCAGACGTTTACCTTATCAGGATATATCACAATTTAATCCACAAAATTTATCACGATGCAAGACCAAAGTCAACAACGAAAATCAGAAATCAATTTCAACAACGAATTAAGGAAGAGCAAATAGAAATAAGCGGAAACAGATTTCAAGGTAAGATTAGAGTGAGATCCTCAGGGGTCATCCCAAGGGTACTATCCTGGTCAAAATTGTAATCCACTGAATTTCAAGCAAGATACCAAATATAGTAAACGGTCCTATGCTGTGACGAGTTTTTCTATGTTGTAATCCTAGAAATCCTCTAGGTGTTCTAAATGTTGTCCCTAGTGTTATCTAGTTATCTTAAGATCCTAGTTGCAGGCATGCTTGGTACAATAACGTAACCAAACAACTTTAGTCTTGACCTGCGTGGGCCACCACTAAAAATATGTCACGACCCGTTATCCAAATTGTTGGGCCGGGCTGAGCCATGTCCAGCCTACGCTTGGTTAAAGCGTAGTAAGCTGTTCTAAGAATAGACAATAAAGGATCTAAGCTGCTAACAGTTCTAATATCTCATTTAAAAGGTTCATCACAACACAGCATTTATAAGCGAAAGTAAAATAAGTACAGACTTAAAAATACACTTTCAAAGTATCTAACTGGAGACAAAGTCCAGTAACTATAAAATATAGTCTAAACAGTTCAATAACTAAGCCAAAAATAATCTAAGCAAGACTACCAAGCGAGGTTTCCTGCGGGGACTTCCTCGGGAGCAAAAGCCTAGTCCTCTGTAGTGGGTCCATAGAAAAGATCACAGAGCAAATCTTCCTCCGAAAGTATTCCTATAACGTTATCCTGTCAGGACGGGAGCAAGTACTGATTCTACAAACTAAACATACTGAGCATAAAATGAAAAGAGATGTAGTAAATAAGAATTATGGCATCTATCTCATGTCGTATCACAATCATGTCATATCACAGATCTATCTCATGTCGTATCACAATCATGTCATATCACAAATCTATCTCATGTCATATCACAATCATGTCATATCACAAATCTATCTCATATCGTATCACAATCATGTCATATCACAGATCTATCATGTCAGGAATATATTTGTCATGATGACATATGTATATCTAGAGTTTAAAACTGGAGCAGGTACGTGATCGTCAATAGGTGTACAATGTGCAGGGGCACATAATGAAATGTACTTCCGTACAAGTGTAAAGGCGATAGATGTACATACGCACAAATACAGCTTTGAGAGTAAGGCCTACGGCGCAGTAACATATAAAATAAAACTTTGCTCGGTACTGTAGAGGGGACATGATCACGTACTCAACTATCAGTTTCCCCATAACCCATATTCTAACATGTGAGAGATACGAGAACAGTAAAAATATGTGAGAGGTACAAGAACAGTAAAAACATGTGAATGATACTGGGAGCAATTTAAAACATGGTAGGTACTGAGAGCAGTATAAAACATATGAAGATCAGACTTGCAGTTCAAGAAACGGTATTTTAACATGGTTCATACGCAATTCATTATCATATGCAGTAAATAAAGTTTGTAGGGGTACTCGCCTCGAGCAAAGCAAGAATACTAGTACGAAGATATAGATGTCCGGTATCCTGTCAAAAATGATATACAAACTCAGCCTCTAAGTTATGATTAAGATTATACTAGTGGTGAGACACGACTCCTAACTGGATACTAGCCAAGTGGGGACCTAGCATAAAAGTCCAATATGGGGTGACACTATATCCAAACTAATTTTCTAGGGCCTTTACACTAGTGTAGGGTGAGGTCCAATACTACAATAACTCAAATCAATACAAAACTTTGTAAGTCGTACCTACTCAATAAATAAATCCGACTGTACACTGAGTTCCAACAATTTTTGAGATAGACAAAAAGCTCAATTATACATAAAATAAAGTACCAAAATGATCATAAAATAAAGTACCAAAATGATCATTGTTAATTATAAAAATTTATACTAATTTTTCTGGAATTTATAAACCCTCATAGATATTTATTAAAAATCAGCAAACACATGTATCCTGAAAATGAGTTCTGTTTTCCTATTTTTATAAAATATCAAAAGTACTTATTAAATGCTAAAAAATTATAATAAATTAGCTAAATTAACATAGTATTTAAATACAATTTTTATCAGATTTTTACAGTACTTAGAATATATATAAAAATTCAAAAATAGCCTAACCGGATCATCCGACGGATTACTGCGGATTACCGACGGATTTTCCGAAGTGTCACAGCAAGTTTAGTGGTGCAAGTTCGGATTTTTCGACGAATTTCCGCAGATTTCCGACGGATTTTCCGAACCGTCACAGAAAGTTGATTTTTGAAAACTCAAAACTTGTTTCGGCCATAAAAACTTTGTTTTAAATCGAAATTCGGATTTTCAAAAGTCAAAATTACATAGAATTGAATTTTCTACAACATGGGACTATTTGTTTTCACAAATCAAAACATTTGATAGATCAATATATCAAAATACTCTAAAAATAAGATCTCGAGATACCGAAACGGGTTCCGATATCCACCAAACTCAAAATCTATGGTATATAAACTAGGTGAGGGCCTCATATATGCATATGTGACCAAGATCCATGATGGTAACACCAGTATCACTCTGGATACCGAGTTTTCTACTAAGTCAATATTGGGTTTTATCAGAAAATCAAAACCTAATTAAAACCAATTTTAGAAACATGCATATAGACGAGAATCACAAGGAAAACATTTTTAACAAAATGAATTTAGGACAATTCTAAGCATTTAACTCCAAGGAAAATAAAATGTTAACAAAATAATATGGTTCATGGATTTGGCAAGATGTACTTGCCTAGGTTAAGCTCCAAGCCTAATCTTCTACTCCTCCTCCTAGGGAGGTTAGACACCACACCCAAGGCCTCAAGGCCAAGCTCTTGGCAAGCTCCAAGGGAGAGAGAAGGGAAGAAGAAATGAAGAGAGAGTGAAGAGAATGAAAAGAGAGAGGAGAGAGAAAGTAAAATGGTATATATATTAGGAAGAATTAATCTTAGCCGTTGGATCATGATCCATGTGAAAGTATAGTTCAATCATGGCCATTCAAACAAAACCAATTATCCATTGGATAATAGAGTGCATCTACACTATTCACGGAAATATCTAAACACTATTCACGAAAATATCCGAAACACTATTCACGAAAATATCCGAAACACTATTCACGAAAATATAAGAAACCGAAAATATCTAAAGTGTAGAAAACATGTCCGGACGGTATACCGTCGGTATACACCGGTATACCGACGGTATGCCGATCAAGGAGAAAACCTATAGTTTTGAGAAAATTTAAAGCATTCCGAAAACCAAGAGAATAAGAAATACGCTGCAAAATACGTATTTAAATTAATATAAATGCTATTGAAAATTATAAAAAACTATTTTTTTGAAATCTAGGGGCTTACAGATATTAAATGAGATATTTGTAAAGTAGAGAAAGAAAGCGGTATTTAAAATAAGAAAAAAGTGAAATATTGTGTGGAGTATTTGGACAGTCATGAGAGGACATCATGGAGCTTGGGTTCGAATTCGGTCGAGCCGGGTCGGGTCAAAATCGGACAGGGTGAAATAATTGAATTTAAATGGATATTTATAATCATGGGTAAATAAATAACATGTGGGGACTCAAATAAATGGAACATAAGTATCATGTGGGTAGTAGGCTTCATGTGGGCCATGTTCCTACTTTGGGTCGACTAGGTTGGATCGATGTCAGGGTCCGAATTTAAATTAGAAAATAAATCAGGTTTTACGGTAGATAATTAATTGGCCTAAATTGACCCAAAAGTTGTGCGAAGAAAATGAAGCAGAAAATGGAGTGTCTGAGTAGGACACGAAGGTCATGAGTGAAGAGCGTCTCGAGTAGATCATTTATGAGAAGTTGGTTCAGAAAAAATAACTGGTCTTGTGTTCCTAAATTAAAAGTCACGGTAACGTGCAAACGATGATCAAGGATAAAAGTGGGAATAATTATTCAACGATTAATTGGTCTAAGTTGACCCGAAGTTGCACGATACAAAAAGAGCACAAGGGAACGAGTTCAAGTGAGACATGATATATTAAGACGAAGATAACCTTGTGTACTACAAAACTCGTAAAGAGAGTTTACAGAGATTGGCATCCCTGACGCTTCAGAAGTCAAAGTCACGGGAAGGAACATTAATGTTCAAAACAATTAAATAATAAAATATTTATTGAAAACAATTCATTTAGAAAATTTAAAATAGCCCTGAAATTCAGGGGGCTTACAGAATAGCATCTTTCCACATTGGCAAATCTTTTCTTTGTCGACATTTATTTATACTACGTGGTTCATTTTCACAATTATCGTTGTCCTTTGATATATCAGGACAAAGATGTTTCATTTACTCTCCTCTTTCTAGGAGCACTATCCTTGGAACCTATAGGTCTACCACGCTTTTGACGTGTAGTAGTAGATTCATTTGCCGCCTTGTTTAGATTTTGTTCAACATGAACATTAATTCTGGCAGGCACATTTCTAGCTGGCACATGAGATCTAGTTACCTTTGCGGTATCATTAAATACATCAGGTAATTGATTTGCAATTTTTTGCAAATGTATCAATCTCCTTGTCTCATAATCACATTGTGGAGTTCTTGGATCTTGATGAGATAGAGTAGGCGTATTCCATGTCAATTCACGCCGTTCATCAGCAATGGATTGTTCGATATGAACAATTTGTTGCTTACCTCCCCCTAACGGCGGGAAGACTCTCTTATCAAATTGACAATCTTCAAATCTTGCAGTAAAGATATTACCAGTCATTAGTTCCAAATACCTTATTATGGAGGAAGATTCAAAACCAATGTATATTCCCAAACGTCGTTGGAGACCCATTTTAGTTCTTTTGGGAGGTAGAATTGGGACATATACTGCACATCCAAACTTTCTCAAATGTGAAATGTTGGGTTGTCTACCACTAACAAGTTGTATGGGTGAAAAAGTATGGTAGGCAGTCGGTCTAAATCTAAATAGAGATGCAGCATGTAAAATAGCATGTCTCCAAGCCTCAATTGGCAGATTAGATTGCATTAGTAAAGGTCTAGATATAAGTTGGAGATGTTTAATAAATGACTCACCTAACCCATTTTGTGTGTGCACATGGGGAACATGATGCTCTACCTCAATCCCTAATAATGTACAATAATCATCAAAAACTTGTGAGATAAATTCTGCGGCATTATCAAGTCTAATTGACTTAATCGAGTTATCAGGAAACCGAGATCTAAGTTTAATAATTTGGACCAAAAGACAAAAAAATGCAAGATTTCTAGTAGACAATAAACAAACATGTGACCACCTAGTAGATGCATCTATGAGTACCATAAAATATCTAAAAAGACCACTAGCGAGATGAATATGACCACAAATGTCTCCTTGTATTCTTTGCAAGAAAGTTAGAGACTCATTCTTAACTTTTAGGAAAGATGGTCTGGTTATAAACTTTCCTTGTGAACATGGAACACATAGGTGATTCTTTGGTAAACCAAGATCTTAATTTTTCAATAAGTGTCCGCAAGAATTATTAATGATCCTCTTGAACATAGTTTGTCCCGGGTGACCTAAACGGTCATGCCAAATGGTACAAAAGATAGAATCATTGACTTTATGTTTTGCCACATTCATATGTGAATCAATTATACCAATGGTGGTGTAATATAAACCCACCGAGAGATAACAGAATTCTTCTAATGTGAGCTTTTTGCTCCCAACATTATATGTGATACATAGTGTCTCTTTGTTGTTATTATTTCGAGTTTCAATATGGTATCCATTTTTGCGTATATCCTTGAAACTTAGCAAATTTCTGTTGGAATTGCTTGAATATAACGCATTTTGTAAATGAATTTGAGTGCCATTAGGTAACATAATGTGTGCTCTTCCAAAACCTCAATTATATGGGCTGGTCCAGCTATTGTTGATACATTATGCATGTCAAATACTAAATTTGAGAAAAAATTTTGATTCTTCAAAATCGTATGTGTTGTAGCACTATCTACCAATGTAACACCCACTTTTCTAAATGAGGGTAATTTTGTACTTTTATAATTTTGATTAATCGATAATAAGATTTAATTCATGTTGTGATTTTTGGTAATTTTTTTAATCAATTTAAAACTATTTAAAATGTTGAATTATGATTTTGATGGTTAACTAGTTAATCCCTAGTTTTGCTAAGCTTAGAGACTAACCATGGGGACCTAACCATTGATTAGAATGACTATTTACAACCTTTTAGGCTAAGGGTATTTTGGTCATTTTGTGACTTTTGAATTATTTAGGATTTTGATTAATTGGTAAATTTTAGATTATTTTAATAATATTTAAATTGATGTATTATGATTTTGATTAGTTTTCATATTTTAATATTTTGGGAAAATTTTATATTTTTAATATTATTTTTATTGGATTTGTTTCGTCAGGTTTGAGTTTCGTCTCGTTCCGACTTGTATTGTGACCCGGGTAGCTTGAACTCTAGATGGGACCCAATATTAAGTTAAGCATGGCTCACAAGACCCAACATTAAGTTAGTTAATTAAACTAATTTTTATCATGTTAGAATGGTTAAGTTAGAGACTCAAAACTAGATCATTTTGACCCCAAACTTGAACCTAGTCTAGACTTAACCATATGAGACTAGAGAGGGGCAATTAGGACATTTTCTATTAGCCCTAATAGACTCTTTATGGCAGCCACCTTTAGAAGAGAATGATTCATTTCATTCATTACAATCTTGTCTCTTTTATTTTCCTTTTGTTCTTCCCCAATTTTAGAGAGCCTTCCCATTGATTTGATCTCCAAATCAAATCATTCCTTCACCAAACCTTCCCTCAATCATTCCCATTCTCCAAGGGAAGGGTGCTACCAAGGATTGGAAGAGGAGTGCAAGGAGGAGCGTCCACTTTGAGGGATCTTCGTATCGGAGCCGTGTCCTAAAGGATTTTATTGGAATTCTACTCCCAATAGGTAAAACCCATCCTCTAAATCGATTTTCTTTGCATATAAATTAGTTTCGAATCCGTAGGATCCATCCTCATGCATGTGTCCCATTTAGATTCAATTTGAGGCCATTTGGAGCTCTCTTGAGGATTTTAGATATGTCTTGTGTCCTGCTTGATAGATCCCAAATTAGGACACCCCATGTGTATGTATGTATGATAATAGTTTAAATAGATATTTAAATTCAGTTTTATAATGGTTAGAGAGTGGATTCATCTTTGTTAGGATGGTTAGAATGAGTTTTATTTGGATACCTATGTTTGTATGCAAGTATCTTGGCCTATATGTATTCTTTTGTCAAATCCGTCATAATTTTTATCCACGTTTTTATTAACCAAAAAACTTAGAAATGTCATAACTTTTAGCTTAGAACTCCGAATTATCTCCCGTTTTTTTTAAAAGAACCGTATCGAAGTTATCTTTCCAAATATATATTTTAATAAGCCAAATTATGTCTGTAACTTTCTGTAGAATTATTTGAGTATCAGCTATATGAAAGACGAACGTGTTTCGGTATTTTCGCGATTTCGGGAGCTTCCGTACACGAAAATGCGATCCGTTTAAAGTTTCGGAAAGCTAACACAAAGGGATACGACATACTTTAATCCTAGATTTTAGTGAATGCCCAATTGGTACAGTATTGATTTTAAGTAGAAGAGTGACTATACGATATATGCATTTTGTGTAACCTATGAGCCTATGTAGTATGGATATTAAATGAATATAGAGTATGTAATGCATGATATGTTAGATGAATGAAATGATATATATATATGATATATATTCTCTTTACATTAATGTATATATATGGTTGATGCAAGCATGAATGAATGGAGGAAATACATGTATATAGGTAATATAGAATGTAATATATGAATGCAAGCATGCAAGATAATGTAATATATGAAAGGAATGAATGATAATATATAACATGATATGTAAGGTAATGCAAGGTATGAAATATATGATGTGTGCATGTTTGTATGTCGCTATGTTAATGTATGAAATGATATGAATATACAATGTATGCATATGTATATAACATGTAGGTAATGCATAGATGCATGAATGAAATGAATGTTTGCAATATGTTAATATAAATACAAGAATCTAATATGCATGAATGTAAGTATAATATAATACAAGTATACATGTATGTATCATATAAATGTAATATACATGATATGTATGTATGCATGTATACAAGGTAAGTATGTATGTATGTATTTCTATAAACTGAGTTAACCTATAACCTTTTACATACATGCATTCATACACCCTTTGACATCATGTATCCCATGTCACATACACCTACCTATCACTAAATTTTAGAACATTAACATATATCCTTTCACACACATGCCAAACACACACATACTCACTTACTCTTTTACCTCTCTTTCTCTATATATATATATATATGTATGTGCCTATATATATAGCTTTCCTATATATATCTATGTATATGAATATGTGAATAGTGATGCATATATATATATATATATATATATATATATATATATATATATATATGTGGGATGTACATATAGGTAGCCTATATGTTATGAGTGTACTACAATATATTAGATATATATATTGTTATGTGTATATGTGTTTGTGGTTTGGTTTAGGCATGATATAGCCTATAGCCTAGGGTTCTTAGCCTACGGTTTGTCTGTTTGCCTACTAAGAGTTTAGTTAGACTTGTTTAGTCTTGATTAGGCCTAGAATAGACTAGTTAGACTAGTATAGACTTGTTTGGTTTAGGTTTGACCTAGTTGACCTAGTTTGACTAGTCTAGTTGACTAGAGTTGACCAAAGGTTGACTTTAGCCTAGATTGACCCTAAACTTTATGTAGATGTATTGTAGCAGTCTATTTCCTTATTTTAGACTTGTTGTGACTTGTACTGTTCTATAGGAGACATACACCACTCCTCGGACAGTATATTCTCTTCGGACATTCAGAATACCAGGCGAGTACATTCTCTGATCATTTTATATCCTGCTTAGAATTATTTTCCTGTATTAAATTACTTTACTTGATACTGTCACGTTGGTCACACGGATTAGTACTATATGGATCCCTTCTTGAGATGTTATCCCTTCAGGGAGCATCGGTGTACTCTATGTTCTGTGCGTTTCACTTACATGGTGTATTACTATGCTTCTTTGGTTCTTTGATCACTTGTGACATATACTCATATGATCACAGAGCCTTCTTTGAATCCTTATCCCATTTATTGGGTTTCCCAGAATCCTTATTTATGGGACTACTATGTACCACCCTTCGGGGGCTTACCACCCTTTGGGGGCTTACCACCCTTTGGAGGCTTACCATCCTTCGGAGGCTGTTATATAGAATCATAATATAACCTGGTTGGATCCTTGTGTATTAATTGGGGGTACGGGGGAGTATAAATAGCCATGTGAACAATTCTAAAGTAGAATAGCCATGTACGCCTCTTTAGTATAGCCATGTATAAATCAAGCCGTTCACATGTCGACTTTGTACTCTAAATCACTAGTCACTGTTAGTTCTTTACTTATAGTAAATATTTCTATTACAGTTCTCTTTTTCTGTTTACATACTGCATTTCTTCAGTATCTATATCTTACTTTACTGCATGATTATATTTTCTAACCTGCTATGAACTGTTGAGATGTATTGTGCTCGCTCCTGTCCTGACTGGACCTGTTGAAAATATTACAGAGGACGAGGAGGCCTGTGTGGATACCTTCTACGGGACAGCTCTAGCTGACGACTTTACCCTACTGTCTAGACTAGTTTAGTTAGGCTTATCTTTCTTATGTTGTCTTGAGACTAGTAGTTAGACTTTATTTCTGTCTTTGAGATTTTGGTTGTATATATTCTTTTATATTCAGTAGCTGAGACCTTGTACTCTGGATATCTGCTGAGATGTTATCTTAAACTATTTTATCATCTGTATTTTCTTGAGTTCTATATCATATCGTGCTCCTTCTTTCTTAGTTGTGATTGAGTTTACTTTCTGCTATGTCACCCCCATTCGGGGAGTATAAACTGCTTAGTATATTATTGTTAGATGTTGTGACCTAGGACAGCGTTCTACCGCCGACACTGCGGCGCAGGCTGGGCGTTGTTACGCTCTCGTACCTTCACAGTGGGTGCGGGTCGTGACACGTTTTTAGTGGTGGCCCATGCAGATCGAGTTTATGTAGTGGTATTCGAACTAGAGTATCACTACAGCCTGCAGTAGGATTAGGATATTTTTGAAGGTACTCAATCACAGTTAGGATTCCTTGAGAGATTCCTGGAACGACCCTAGAGAATCTTATTTTAACTTCGATTTGAAAACTCTCTTCCCTTGATTTGATTTACCTTTACTTCCTGTTATTGAACTTGATTTTGATGGATTATTGTTGAATTTTGAATCTTGACGTTAGTGGTTGAATTTGAGTCTGTATATATATGATTTTGATAGATTATTGTTGAGTTTTGAGTCTTGATGTTAGTGGTTGAATTTGAGTCTGTATTTATATGATTTTTGACGGATTATTGTTGAATTTTGAATTTTGATGTTAGTGGTTGAATTTGAGTCTGTATTTTTATGATTTTTGATAGATTATTGTTGAATTTTGAATCTTGATGTTAGTTGTTGAATTTGAGTATGTATTTATATATATATATGTAAATTTTTTTTGGAATTAAGGTATAACCTGATAACATACTTGATAAGGACAGTGAGAAAGGTAAAAGTCTACTTTATTATGGAATTTAGAATTTATTGCAGTCATATTTGCTAGCATGACAAGGACGTAGAGCCTGATATAGCTATACTTATCTTAGTTATGAAATCTAGATTTTCTTGCAGCCATACCGGGTGGCATGGTAAAAATTCTAGATAACATGATTATAGGGTGTATGCCTTATTATGGACTCTATCGTTTATTGCAACTATGCTTATTGGCGTGGCAGAATTCTGACAACATAATTTCAGGAAGACGCATATGATTATCAGATTGTACCTTAAATATTTTTGAACATGTTTTCTCTACTTTTGTTTCAGTCCTTCAAAAAAAAAGAAAAAAAGAGAGAATTGTTATTTGTTTGTTTTGTTTTGTTTCTCATTATTTAACTTAGGAGTAGCTTTAGTTGTATTATAAACCTTGTGTAACTTCTTACTATGAATTTTTTCTTAATACAATGAATCTATGATTTTGCTAGACCTTGACTTAGATTTGATATTATAACTCTGGTTTCAAATGGTTCCTTCTTTTAAACAGATAAGCAGAACAGATTTTATCATTATTTTCTTCTTGCCATTATTTCTTGTATTACCTTAGAATATATAATATAGTGGACACAGATACTTGCCTGACACGTATGCATACTACACATGTTACCAACCTATCTAAATGCATGTTAATATGATTGATGTTAAGTTCTCAAAATCCTAGTATTCTAATATAGTGCAGTATCAGTGACTAGTTCTCTGTTTCTCCATATGAAATTCATAATTTAAATTTAAATTTCATATTATTAGTTTTGCTTACATCACTACACATGTATGTTATACAGGGTTTCATTTCTTAAGAAATTGGTTGAGTTTTGTGTTGAATTGTCAAATCTGAGACTGTGTACATAGTAAACCCTTAACCTTGGATTCTAAGTGTTTAGTTCAAATTGCAGTTTTAAATTGTAATATTTTGAGCCGTATACATGGTTGTGGTAGGTATATAATATTAGGTTCATACTCTTACATGTTAGGTTGTGGTTGTGGTAAACATTGAGTTGGTTTTGATGTTCGAATTTCTCCAAAATTTTGAAAGCTGAATACATGTTAACATTTTTACATTGCTTTCAAATGTGTAGTTCAATTTCAGATCTAATATGTAATGTTGAACTAAAACTGAATGATTGAACCCCTTATTTCAAGTTTTAACCCATGTACACTTGACACCCTACACTAATGTTCACAACTGCCATGAAAACCTAACCCTTCATCTCTATGTTATGTTCATATAGCTATATAGATATATATATATATATATATATATATATATATATATATATATATATATATATATATATATATATATATAGTTCTGTATACATGTTATAATGTATATAGATGCAATTAAATCTCT
Organism: Iris pallida; assembly: GCA_029216955.1. Taxonomy (NCBI): domain Eukaryota; kingdom Viridiplantae; phylum Streptophyta; class Magnoliopsida; order Asparagales; family Iridaceae; genus Iris; species Iris pallida. The sequence continues at coordinate 17,296,032 of JANAVB010035820.1, read as the reverse complement.
ACCTCTCTATATATATAAATATACATATATATATATGGTTAGCCATGCATGTTATGAGTAAATAGCTTGTGCCTTGTAGACTGCTTAACCAATATGCCATGAATAGTGTAACTTGATAGCTATAGTTGAGACACAAATCCTCCTATACACTTTCATGTATATTTCACACAACCACATAACCCTTACATAATGCTAGCTTTTCCCTCTCTAACACACTCTCTATATATATATTGTGATTGGATTTTAATGCTCGACATTTGTGCTTTAAATTTTGATTTTGATTATGCCTTAAAGCCATGATGATTTGTTATTTCTGTATCTTTTTCAGTTTAACACCCCTGATTGCTTGTAAGTTTTGATACCCTATGATTGTTTTGGTCTAGTGTAACTAGTATACCTAGATGAGACTTTCACTACCACCGTATGCCATGACCCTGTATGTCGTCCTTTTAAATCGTATGATTTGTTTAAGTTCTGAGACTTTGATTGTCGGAGTTTGACCTAGAAGGAGTATGAACATTTTAATTTCGAGGACGAAATTTTTATAAGGGGGGTAGGATTGTAACACCCACTTTTCTAAATGAGGGTAATTTTGTACTTTTATAATTTTGATTAATCGATAATAAGATTTAACTCATGTTGTGATTTTTGGTAATTTTTTTTAATCAATTTAAAACTATTTAAAATGTTGAATTGTGATTTTGATGGTTAACTAGTTAATCCCTAGTTTTGCTAAGCTTAGAGACTAACCATGGGGACCTAACCATGTGATTAGAATGACTATTTACAACTTTTTAGGCTAAGGGTATTTTGGTCATTTTGTGACTTTTGAATTATTTAGAATTTTAATTAATTGGTAAATTTTAGATTATTTTAATAATATTTAAATTGATGTATTATGATTTTGATTATTTTTTATATTTTAATATTTTGGAAAATTTTTATATTTTTAATATTGTTTTTATTGGATTTGTTTCGTCGGGTTTGAGTTTCGTCTCGTTCCGACTTGTATTGTGACCCGGGTAGCTTGAACTCTAGATGGGACCCAATATTAAGTTAAGCATGGCTCACAAGACCCAACATTAAGTTAGTTAATTAAACTAATTTTTATCATGTTAGAATGGTTAAGTTAGAGACTCAAAACTAGATCATTTTGACCCCAAACTTGAACCTAGTCTAGACTTAACCATATGAGACTAGAGAGGGGCAATTAGGACATTTCCTATTAGCCCTAATGTACTCTTTATGGCAGCCACCTTTAGGAGAGAATGATTCATTTCATTCATTACAATCTTGCCTCTTTTATTTTCCTTTTGTTCTTCCCCAATTTTAGAGAGCCTTCCCATTGATTTGATCTCCAAATCAAATCATTCCTTCACCAAACCTTCCCTTAATCATTCCCATTCTCCAAGGGAACCAAGGATTGGAAGAGGAGTGCAAGGAGGAGTGTCCACTTTGAGGGATCTTCGTATCAGAGCCGTGTCCTAAAGGATTTTATTGGGATTCCACTTCCAATAGGTAAAACCCATCCTCTAAATCGATATTCTTTGCATATAAATTAGTTTCGAATCCGTAGGATCCATCCTCATGCATGTGTCCCATTTAGATTCAATTTGAGGCCATTTGGAGCTCTCTTGAGGATTTTAGATATGTGTCTTGTGTCCTACTTGATAGATCCCAAATTAGGACATCCCATGTGTATGTATGTATGATAATAGTTTAAATAGATATTTAAATTCAGTTTTATAATAGTTAGAGAGTGGATTGATCTTTGTTAGGATGGTTAGAATGAGTTTCATTTGGATACCTATGTTTGTATGCAAGTATCTTGGCCTATATGTATTCTTTTGTCAAATTCGTCATAATTTTCATCCACGTTTTTATTAACCAAAATAACTTAGAAATATCATAACTTTTAGCTTAGAACTCCGATTTATCTCTCGTTTTTTTTAAAAGAACCGTATCGAAGTTATCTTTCCAAATATATATTTTAATGAGCCAAATTATTTCTGTAACTTTTTGTAGAATTATTTGAGTGTCAGCTGTACGAAAGACAAACATGTTTCGGTATTTTTGCGATTTCGGGAGCTTCCGTACACGAAAATGCGATCCGTTTAAAGTTTCGGAAAGCTAACACAAAGGGCTACGACATAATTTAATCCTAGAATTTAGTGAATGCCCAATTGGTATAGTATTAGTTTTAAGTAGAAGAGTGACTATACGATATATACATTTTGTGTAACCTATGAGCCTATGTAGTATGGATATTAAATGAATATAGAGTATGTAACGCATGATATGTTAGATGAATGAAATAATATATATATATATATATATATATATATATATATATATATATATATATATATATATATATATATATATATAAATATATATGATATATATTCTCTTTATATTAATGTATATATATGGTTGATGCAAGCATGAATGAATGGAGGAAATACATGTATATAGGTAATATAGAATGTAATATATGAATGCAAGCATGCAAGATAATGTAATATATGAAAGGAATGAATGATAATATATAACATGATATGTAAGGTAATGTAAGATATGAAATATATGATGTGTTCATGTTTGTATGTCTCTATGTTAATTTATGAAATGATATGAATATACAATGTATGCATATGTATAAAATATGTAGGTAATGCATAGATGCATGAATGAAATAAATATTTGCAATATGTTAATATAAATACAAGTATCTAATATGCATGAATGTAAGTATAATATAATACAAGTATACATGTATGTATCATGTAAATGTAATATACATGATAAGTATATATGCATGTATACAAGGTAAGTATGTATGTATGTATTTCTATAAACTGAGTTAACCTATAACCTTTTACACACATGCATTCATACACCCTTTGACATTATGTATCCCATGTCACATACACCTACCTATCACTAAATTTTAGAACATTAACACATATCCTTTCACACACATGCCAAACACACACATACTTACTTACTCTTTTACCTCTCTTTCTCTCTCTATATATATATGTATGTGCCTATATATATATAGCTTTCCTATATATATCTATGTATATGAATATATGAATAATGATATATATATATATATATATATATATATATATATATATATATATATATGTGGGATGTACATATAGGTAGCCTATATGTTATGAGTGTACTATAATATATTAGATATATATATTGTTATGTGTATACGTGGTTGTGGTTTGGTTTAGGCATGATATAGCCTATAGCCTAGGGTTCTTAGCCTATGGTGTGTCTGTTTGCCTAGTGAGAGTTTAGTTAGACTTGTTTAGTCTTGATTAGGCCTAGAATAGACTAGTTAGACTAGTATAGACTTGTTTGGTTTAGGTTTGACCTAGTTGACCTAGTTTGACTAGTCTAGTTGACTAGAGTTGACCAAAGGTTGACTTTAGCCTAGATTGACCCCAAACTTCATGTAGATGCATTGTAGCAGTCTATTTCCTTATTTTAGACTTGTTGTGACTTGTACTGTTCTATAGGAGACAGACACCACTCCTCGGATAGTATATTCTCTTCGAACATTCAGGATACCAGGCGAGTACATTCTCTGATCATTTCATATCCTGCTTAGAATTATTTTCCTGCATTAAATTGCTTTACTTGATACTGTCACGTTGGTCACACGGATTAGTACTATATGGATCCCTTCTTGAGATGTTATCCCTTCAGGGAGCATCGGGGTACTCTATGTTCTGTGCATTTCACTTACATGGCGTATCACTATGCTTCTTTGGTTCTTTGATTACTTGTGACATATACTCATATGATCACAGAGTCTTCTTTGAATCCTTATCCCATTTATTGGGTTTCCCAGAATCCCCATTTATGGGACTACTATGTACCACCCTTCGGGGGTTTACCACCCTTTGGGGACTTACCACCCTTTGGGGGCTAACCACCCTTTGGGGGCTTACCACCCTTCGAGGGCTGTTACATAGAATCATAACATAACCTGGTTGGATCCTTGTATATTAATTGAGGGTACGGGGGAGTATAAATAGCCATGTGAACAATTCCAAAGTAGAATAGCCATATACGCCTCTTTAGTATAGCCATGTACAAATCAAGCCGTTCACATGTCGACTTTGTACTCTAAATCACTAGTCACTGTTAGTTCTTTACTTATAGTAGATATTTCTATTACAGTTCTCTCTCTCTGTTTACATACTGTATTTCTTCAGTATCTATATCTTGCTTTACTGCATGATTATATTTTCTAACCTGCTATGAACTGTTGAGATGTATTGTGCTCGCTCCTGTCCTAACTGGACCTATTGAAAATATTATAGAGGACGAGGAGGTCTGTGTGGATACCTTCTACGGGACAGCTCTAGCTGACGACTTTACCCTACTGTCTAGACTAGTTTAGTTAGGCTTATCTTTCTTATGTTGTCTTGAGACTAGTAGTTAGACTTTATTTCTGTCTTTGAGATTTGGGTTGTATATATTCTTTTATATTCAGTAGCTGAGACCTTGTACTCTGGATATCTGCTGAGATGTTATCTTAGACTATTTTATCATCTGTATTTCCTTGAGTTCTATATCATATTGTGCTCCTTCTTTCTTAGTTGTGATTGAGTTTACTTTCTGCTATGTCACCCCCATTCGGGGAGTATAAACTGCTTAGTATATTATTGTTAGATGTTGTGACCTAGGACAGCGTTCTACCGCCGAGACTGCGGCGTAGGCTGGACGTTGTTACGCTCTCGTACCCTCACAGTGGGTGCGGGTCGTGACAACCAAACACATATCCAAGTCATTTTTCTCCCTTCGTATATCCATACCTTAGAGAATCGTGCTGATAACGTATTGTAAAACAAAGAGAAGGAGATGGAGGAAATTATTTCTTCATTCACTTGTATTGATCAACTTGACAAGAGCCTCTTATATAGGCTTACAAATGAGCTTACTATCATGATGACAATTAAAAAGAATAATGCTAAAAGCCATAGGTTATGGATAACCAAAAGGCATAAGTTATAGACACCAAATAATAATGGTAATTTATCTATATTTACAACATATATTGCGATTACAGATTATGAGTTAATTAGTTGTAATCCTCTATAGTTTATATGTATTTTGGTAATTATTTATATTGTTTTAAAAATAAAAAATACCTCCTGATTTATAGAGTTAATTAGTTTTACCCTCCGGTACATAGAAGAAAGTGAGTTAAAAATTAAGCACCCAGGGGGTGTTTTTTGTTTTAAAAACAACGAAAATAGTTACCAAAATGCGTACAAACCATAGAAGGGTACAACTAATTGTTGGCCCAATGATTATATTTTGTTTTTGAATATGGCTAATCAGTTAAGTTTAACATAATGATGTCACTAATATTCATATACTCACTATCATGTTGCTACTTAAACTTAGCATTTGTCCTAATTGTCCTATATTATATTGTTATGCTTGTATCGTACTGCAACATACTTTGTTGGCCTAACATGCTATTATGTTGTTACTTAAACTTAGCAATGTCCTAATTGTCCCATATTATATTGCTATGCTTGTATCGTACTGCAACATATTTTGCTGGCCTAACATGTATTTGTAGACATGCAGTAAGCATGATCAAACATGATAAAACAGGACATAGGCAATGAAGAATTAATGATGGAGCGAAGACGGCGTCATACAAAAAGATTTCTCCGAACCGCCTAGCGACCTATCCGGGGCCTCGCATCGGGGGTTCCGCTGCCCGGTCAGCGGACAGGGGTCGAGGGGGCAGCGCCCCCCGTCGGGGGTTCGGGGGCGAAGCCCCCGAAAGGTATTCAGATTTCCAGATCTGTTTATCTTCGGACGACTGCTGTCAAGGAAAAAGACGTCTTCAGGGCTGCTCAAATATCAGAAGAAAGGCATCATCTCAGGGCTCTTGGTTTTCCTAATTGTTCTAAGTCTGTAATCTTCAATTTATTGAGTCTAGGAGAATGTGTACGTTGAGTCGCACTGAGTCATCTCAACCCCTAGACATATCTCTCCAAGATCTACCATACAAACAGACCAATTCCTGAACCAAGCCCAAGCTCCACAAAGCCCAAAAGCCCAATGGACCAATTCTGTCTTCTGGAGACAGAGTTCGGGCCGAACTCTGCCTCCACACAGAGTTCGGGCCGAACTCTGTCCCCTGATTTCCAGCACCCTAATTTTTAGGGCCTGCTTGCTACCAGCTGTCCAACGGCCAAAAATTTGAATTATCCATACCGAATTCTGGCCGAATTCTGCTTGTCCCGAACCCTATAAATAGGCCTTGGTTTCTCTCATTTGAAACCATCCACTCTTCTATTCTTCTTCTCTTACATAGCCTATATAGTCAAGAGCCTTACTCTTCCAATCTACTAGCCACAAAACTTCCTAAGCCCCAAGGTACTCAAGTGCGATTCAGCTAGAAGTTTTTGTGCAAGAGTTGAAAAGAAAAGTCACTTGGACAATTCCAAGTCGCTTGGAAAATTCCAAGCAAATCGCCACTGCGATCCTCTGTAAGAAGTTGACGTGCTCTTCTGAAGAAAAGGCACGGGTTGTAAACTACTATTTCACAAATAGTGGATTTGAATCCTGAGCTAGAGTTCTCAGGCCTGGACTAGTCCTCCACGAGGGAAACCAGGTTAAAACTGCTGTGTTTGCGTATGCTCTTCTGATCTTTATTTACTTCCGCATTTCTCTCTGATTTATTTACTATCTTGATAGTTGTTTTGTGGAGGTGATATAGAGTTCATTTTTTATTTGGTGATTATTGACACAAACTCTATTCACCCCCCTCTAGAGTTGCCTACACTTGTGTTTTCACTAATTACTCTTACGATTATATTATAGATCACTTCTGGTCTGTAAAGTTATTGTAACAAAAATCTTACATTATGATTACAAATATATTAAGAGAATTCGATTATATTACAGTAAATCAAACGCTATCTTACTTCTTAGGAGAATTTGAAAATTTTCAAACTCAATCATAAAATATTATTTGATTACATCGTTCGAGTTTCTGTAATCAAATTGTTGTTACATGACATCCTGTAGAGAATAATAATCCTTGTTCTCATTGATGGGACAATTTACAATATATATAGTGTCTACACGAGTGGGCTTTATGGGCCATATTACATTAGTTACAAATATAATCTAACACCCCCCCTCAAGTTGGAGCATGCAAGTCACAAATGCCCAACTTGGGAAGTAAAGAATCAAATACATGCTTTCCAAGGGGCTTGGTGATGATGTCAGCCAGTTGAGAAGAAGTAGGAACATGCGAGGCTATTACGGTGCCATCTCTAATAGCATCGCGTACAAAATGCAAATCCACCTCAATATGCTTACTACGCTCATGAAATACCGGGTTTTGAGCCAGGTGCAGGGCTGACTGACTGTCATAATACACCGACATAGCAGACTCCTGGCGAACGCCCAAACACACCAATAACTCCTTCAACCATTTTAACTCACAAACAAGCGCAGCAAGAGATCGGTATTCAGCTTCAGCGGAAGATCGAAAAACAATTGGTTGCTTCTTGGTCTTCCAAGAAATAGGAGACCCCCCCCAGAAACACCAACCAGCCTGTAACAGAGCGACGAGTCAAGGGACAACTGGCCCAGTCGGAATCACACCAACCAGAAAGACGGAGATCACAATCAGCTTTCAAAAGAATTGTCACACCCCAGAACCAGAATACTGGCAAGTAGGGACGGACCAGACCAGCTACGTATACCAAAGTACTCCAGTACTCCGAAATAACGTATAAGCTGTATAGATGGGGGTTACTACTACAAGCCAACAGTCGATCCTAGGTCAAGCAATCCTAGGTATCTCAATCGCAGGCAGTAAACAATATACAAGAAGTAAGATCAACTGGAATATGAAATAGTAAAGCGTCCCAAACTATCATATATCAATGATCATGAAGCTAGTAATAAAGAGTGAAGACTAGCATGAGTAATAGTTATACATGATAAGCTCTAGCTATAGTCTAGAATACGCAAATCATGTTCTGGCCTGTAGGCTAAATGTCAAGTCCAAAATATGAGCTAAACACGTGCTCGGAGGCTAAACGCCACAAAAGAATAATGTACATAACCAGTGGAAGAGTGAAATAGAAAACCCACTAAGGTACTCTGGTGCACTGGGTAATCACCAACGAGTGGAAGGTACGGAAGATCCTCCGGGCTCCTCTATCAGATCTGGCCAAACAAAACCAGTGGGGTCAGACCCCCAATAGCAAGTACCACAAAGGAAGCCAAACTATGAACTAAAACCAGCACGTAAATCATAGCAACGGATAGAGACAGAATTTTGTAAAAGCAAATCGAGACTCGTGCGCTACCAATGCACTTATCCCGAGAATAGGAAAGACAATAAGTAAAGCAGCATGTAGCATAAAGTAAAGGACATGTGACATAATATAAACTGTGTACATGTAAGGAAAAGGAAGCATGTGAACATGAAAGATAAACTAGACATGTGAGCATATTAAGTAGACGGAACATGTGAGCATATTAAGTAGACGGAACATGTGAGCATGTTATGTAACTGGAGCATGTGAGCATGTTATGTAACTGGAGCATGCGAGCATGTTAGATAACTAGGACATGTGAGCATGTAGGATAACTGAGACATGTGAGCATGTGAGATACTATATAGAACGACAAATAATAAGATAACTTAGGAACTATTCCGAAACCCAAGTTACAACCCGTAAACCAAACAAGGACCGGGATTGTAACCCTTCTCCTGAACAAAACTTTAGTATCTAATCAATTACCGACAAAAGTAAAGCATAAACAAAGATGTACTGAAAATAAACAAATTCAGACACTGCCTAGACTGGACTCCATACAATAGTCACGGCCAAGCAATAAATACGACTTTATACATTAGCTAACTAGGGTTGTCACAATCCTAATTACTAACATATGCAAGTCTGAGAATTCCAAGTCCAGCACCGGCCTGCTACTACCTGAATGGTCCAAGCCAAAAAGAAAAGAAGTATAGCAGACACACTGCAGTAAGATACATGTGTCCTAAAGAGGTGCCCCACTCGACGGTGTGCTGGAAGAGTGCTCATCATGACAGATAGCTCTAAATTCCAAGGATATATATATAATGCCAAGACCAAAGGGGCAACAGGTAACTGGAAAATTCTCAATGATCTAAGTAATCAAGCTAGTTGTTTAGTCCTTAACATTTTTTTGTTGGATTCTGGGTGTGGCATTCCGCAGAATCCATCCTAAACATGAGACATGCGAGACTGGACAATAACGAGAATGTACACCATAACAAGCCACAACAAGAAAAATATAATAGACAAGAAGCCAGGAGTACGCTACGAAGAGCCACTATCAAGGAGCAAGACATGTACTGGAATCAAGAGTGCGCCATGATAGGCCATTATCATGTAAGCAAAGAAAGACATGTACAAAAGTGCACCACGATGGGTCACTATCTAGTATACAAAGAAAGCATGGCAATAATTATCATAGCTTGTAAGAAAGAATCTATCAAAGACATATCATGGCATGTGGGAAAGAATAATTAAAGCTAAGTACATTTCATAGAAAAATGATTAAACATGTGCTAGTGTCAAGTATATATAGGGTGTACAATCATTCTCTAACTATGCAAGATCATCTAATCATGTTAAAAAATCATTACAATCGAAGAAAATATCAAAAACGGACAAAAACGGACAGAAACAGGCAAAAACAGACAAAAATAGCCTAACCGGATTATCCGGCGGATTACTGCGGATTACCGACGGATTTTCCGAAGTGTCACTGCAAGTTTTGTGGTGCAAGTTCGGATTTTTTTGACGGATTTTCGCGGATTTCCGACGAATTTTCCGAACCGTCACAGAAAGTTGATTCTTGAAAACTCAAAACTTGTTTCGGCCATAAAAACTTCGTTTTAAATCAAAATTCGGATTTTTAAAAGTCAAAATTGTATAGAATTGAATTTCCTAAAACATGGAACTATTAGATTTCAAAAATTCAAAGATTTGATAGATCAATATCTCAAAATACTCCCAAAAATAGGTTTTCGGGGCACCGAAACGGGTTCCGATTGCCACCAAACTCAAAATCTATGATATACAAACTATGTGAGGTCCTCATATATGTATATGTGACCAAGATCCATGATGGTAACACTAGTATCACTCTTGATACCAAGTTTTCTACTAAGTCAATATTAGATTTTAACAGAAAATCAAAACCTTGCTTAAACAAATTTTGGAAACATACATATATACAAGAATCATACGGAAAACATATTTAACAAAACGATTTTGGAAAAATTCTAAGCATTTAATACCAAGGAAAACAAAATAACAACAAAACAATATGTTTCATGGATTTGGCAAGATGTACTTGCCTAGGTTAAGCTCCAAGCCTAATCTTCTACTCCTCCTCCTAGGGGGGTTAGACACCACACCCAAGGCCTTAAGGCCAAGCTCTTGGCAAGCTCCAAGGGAGAGAGAAGGGAAGAAGAAATGAAGAGAGAGTGAAGAGAATGAAAAGAGAGAGGAGAGAGAAAGTGAAATGGTATATATAGAAGAGGAAATTAATCTTAGCCGTCGGATGGTGATCCATGTGAAGATCTAAGTCAATCCTAACCATCCATACAAAACCAAATATCCAATGGATAAAGGGTTCATCTACACTATTTACGAAAATATCTAAATACTATTCATCAAAATATCGAAAACACTATTCACAAAAATATCGGAAACACTATTCATGAAAATATCTGAAATCGAAAATATCTAAAATGTGGAAAATCTGTCTGGACGGTATACCGTCGGTATACTCCGGTATACTAGCGGTATGCCGGCCAAGAAGAAAATCTATAAGTTAGAAATTTTTTTAAAGCATTACGAAAACCAAAAAAATACAAAATATACTTCAAAATACGTATCCGTATATCAATACCGATACTGTGAGACGAGTCTCACAACTCTCCACAACTTAAAAATAAATTCCGTTCTCGGAATTTCCTAAATCTAGTCAAGCATGAAAACCAAACCAAAGAGCTGGAAAAATCATATCAATCAAAACAAAGCATGACATATTGGTAAGATAAAAACAACAGTAATATAAGTAAATGCGTAAGCAATAACACAACCATAATCAAGAAGGGATGGAGGCATATGAATAAATATGTCTCCAGAGTCAGTTGAGTAGGAGCAGGCCTACGCTGACTCCACAACTTAGATAAAAGTCAATTCTCAAAATAAGCCGGTACCAATGACTTAATCCAAGACATGACTCTACCCTGGACGTATCTTCGTAGTCGAGACATGTGATAAATATCATGTATCTCAGGATACGAAGACAGAAGAGTGAGACGAGAAATTTGCCAAATATGTGTAACCCAAAAGATAAATAAGAGTGGAAGAAGAATAGGAAAATACCTACAACATAAACACCCTCAGCCAAAACCTGCACTAACATACCAAACTCTGCCTGCCCGTGCATCGGAACTGCTGCTCTAAACGGCTGCTGCTGAAATGGTACATGAGCCATATACTGCTGGACTGCCAGGGTAGCCGATGAAGCTGGACTCTAGCAGGACTGACCTTGCTGGCTGATCAGGCTGAACTGACACCTCTGCCCTCGGGTCATCTCTGAACTATGCCCCTGAATGCTGAGACTAATCCTCCATAACTGGCCTAACAGAAGATTGCTGACTGCCATTGACAAAACCCAAACAAGATGATCGGAAGGATTAAGAACAGTGCCCTTGAAAGTTAAAGGACACAAGGATTAAATCGAGAGAACAGGAAGGATCAACGATCAAGGCAGATATCAGGTCAAATGATCAGAGATATAGAATAACACGAAGGATATCAATAAGGGAGAATTGTGACTAAGATATCTAAACATCGGTAACCCCCACATATCTGATAAATCAAACCATGCATGGGCCACCACTAAAACCTATGTCACCTCCAGAATCAGAATACTGGCAAGTAGGGACGGACCATGCCAGCTACGTATACCAAAGTACTCCAGTACTCCAAAATAACGTATAAGCTGTATAGATGGGGGTTACTACTACAAGCCAACAGTCGATCCTAGGTCAAGCAATCCTAGGTATCTCAATCACAGGCAGTAAATAATATACAAGAAGTAAGATCAACTAGAATATGAAATAGTAAAGCATCCCAAACTATCATATATCAATGATCATGAAGCTAGTAATACAGAGTGAAGACTAGCATGAGTAATAGTCATACATGATAAGCTCTAACTATAGTCTAGAATACACAAATCATGTTCTGTGTCACGACCCGCACCCGCTATAAGGGCACGTGTACGTAACAACGCCCAGCCCTCACCGTAAAATGGCGTGGAACGCTGTAGGTTTTCTACTCTAACAACAGTTTATATATAATATCAAAACCTGTCGAGAATATGGTCAACTCCGAACGGAGGACAAGCAATGATAATATATGAATACTCAATCACAATTCTAAGATGATAAAGTAAAGACTGAAAGATAAAGACAACATGACGATAAAAATATAACCTGTCAAGTCCAAACACAAATAATATACAAGTCTAAGTCCAAGTCTCTAATACAATCCAAAATATAATATAATAACATAAGTAGCAAGCTGGAGACAAGGTCCAGTCCAAAATGTCTAGTCTAACCAAACTAAGCTAGAGGCTCGTCGGACGGAGCTAAGCCCTGCTGAACCAAGGTCTCCAAGTCTAGACCGACTACGTCATGAGGACCGTAGTAGGTAGGACAATCCTCCTCGCCACAATCAGTAAAATTTTGTCAACATATCCAATCAGGATGGAACGAGCACAAATCTCAATAACAGTTCTAGTTAGACGATATTAAAAATATAGCAGTAAATAGAGAGAATCTATGAAGTAAATAATGTGTACATGAATCATGGAAAGGCATGTCAAGACTGTAATCTGAATGTAAGAACAGGAAAAATAGTATAAATTATGTACAAAAATTTGGAACCATATCTATGTGAGTTTAGTATTAGTTTCAACATGTGATCGGCTTAGAACTTGATACAATATTTGGCCTGGCTAATCATACGTGAGTGTATGATTAACACTATACAATGATGATATAATACAATACTGTAGGGTATTGATCACATATCTATGCTAACACGCCCATCCCTGACTAATATAGTGGATCCAGTCATGACACGTCATGATACGTATTCTCTGAGGAGGTCGCGAGCCTACACAGGAATCGTATCTATACAATGAACAATAAACAATGAAGACTTGCCCAGTGTATACCATATATAAGAAAAATAACATCTTATGACGGGATCCAGACAAATATCAATCCGTGTGAACAATGTGTCAAGAGAACAAGGATAATCTACACTAAATACTAGAAACAAAGACGATATCATAAAACAGAAATATTATCAGAGAATATACTCGCCTAAACTATGATGGATAAGTCGACTGAGTCCAAGATCAGTGCCTCGAGGACCTATAGATGGAATACTATATCAATATAATGGTTTGGAAGTGAAATTAAGTCATACTGAGTCAAAATAGGTCAAGACACGTCAAACTAAGTCAATCTAGGTCAAACAAGGTCAAACTAGATGGTACAGGGTTAATCTAAGTCATATTAGGCCTAACAAAGTCATACTAGGTCAAGACAGGTCTAGTTAGGTCTACCTTGGTCATAGGAGGACATTGGAAGTCAATCCGAATCAAATTAGGTCGAAAGTTGACTTACCGTTGACTTTTGGTCATCGGGTCAACTCTGGTCAACTCTAGGTCAACCCTAGGTCAACCCTAGGTCAATGGTGACTAATAGTTGACTTTTGGTCAACTGCTCAAGTTTAATGGAATTTGGGACTAAATTGGGTAAAGTGTTGAACCATAGTTGACTTTTGGTCTAAAAAGTCAACCGTGGTCAACCGAGGTCAAGACTAGGTCTAGGCGACTATTTCTAATCATTACCAACCTCTACAACCCATATCCAAGTCCATCTTGGACTTCGAAACCCGAATCTTGGCCGTGGGCCAATATCCTATTTTATCCTTAAAAATGGTAAAATTCTAACTTAGGCAATTATCAAGTTAGCCTACCTACGCTTGGTATTTTGACCCGAGCTCCCTAGGGTAGTATGATACTAGCCTATAGGTTCATTACCTACCAAAATACCTAGGTAGAGTGGACGTCTAGTCCATCTTACGGCCCATTGCCGATATCTTGAATATTTTAAGATACGAAATGGTACGGCACGATACCGGCGCCCTACGACCCCGATTTCCACTCGGGAACCTACCCGCAAAATCTAATTCACGTATTCTAGGCCTACGCCAAGTTTCGTCGCGTTCCGATACTCGGAGCTCCGTTTCACCCTCTAACTCAAAATCCTCTTAATCCTATTCTAATTCCTTTCTACCTAATCTTCCCATTCCTCTAATCCTTCTTCTTCTAACTTCTTCTTCCTATTCTTCTAACTCTAACTCTTCTTCTTAACCTCTTCCTTACTCTATCCTTCTAATCTTTTCTAATTCTCTTCTTCTCTTTCTTAATCTAATCTCCTCTTCTTTAACCATCTTCCTATCTATCTACATAACTATCTATCTAACTATCTATCTAACTATATAACTATCTATCTAACTATCTATCTAACTATATAACTATCTATCTATATACCTATATAAACATATATATAATATACATATATATACATATATATATATATATATGAGGGGGGGTAGATGGGGGGTAAAATGGGCTAAAGGGGGGGGGGGTAGCTGCCATTGCAGCTGCTGCTGCAGGGCTATGCTGCTGCTGCTGTGTGGCCTGCAGCCACAGCAGCAGCTGCTGTTGTTGCTTCACTTCTTCTTCTTCTTCTCATTCTACTTCTCCTTCTCTTCATCCTCTACTCTTCTCTCTATATGTCACGACCCGTTACCCAAATTGTTGGACCAGGCCGAGCCATGTCCAGCCTACGCTTGGTCAAAGCATAGTAAGCTGTTCTAAGAATAGACAATAAAAAATCTAAGCAGCTAACAGTTATAAAACCATATTTAAAGTTCATCACAACACAGCATCTATAAGCGAAGGTAAACAAGTACAGACTTAATAATACATAACCAAAGTATCTAACTGGAGACAAAGTCCAGTAACCACCAAATATAAATACAGACCAAAGTCTAAGTCTTAAAACACAAGAAAGATATCTAAGCAAGGTTCCCCGCTGGGGCCTCTTTTGGAGCTAAGGCCAGGTCCTCAATGCAGTACCATAATATGTAACACATAGCATTTCATCCTGAAAAGTGAACCTACAACGTTATCCTGTCAGGACGGGAGCAAGTACAACATCTACAACTAAAGTACTGAACATATAATGAAAGAGATGTACAACAAGAAACATGGTGTGATAAGTCTATAAAACAGGAAATACTGGAAAACATGGCCTCTTGGTACAACTGGGATCACAGTATCATAGTAACATAGGGAACATGGCATATCTGGAATCATGGTATAACTCATAATCTATCATGGCAAGGATACATATGTCATAGAGACAGATGTATATGTAATGTTTAAAACTGTAGCAGGTACGTGATCGGTCAATAGATGTACAATGTGCTGGAGGCACATAATAAAATGTACTTCCGTACAAGTGAAAAGGCGATAGATGTACATACGCACAAATCCACTTTGAGATAAGGCCTACGGCGCAGTATTCATATAAAATGAAACTTTGTTCGGTACATACGTACGGAGAAGGGGGTCGTGATCACGTACTCAACTGTCAGTTTTCCCATAACCCATATTCTAACATGTAAAAGATACGAGAACAGTAAAAACATGTGGGAGATACTGGGAGCAGTATAAGCATGTGAATACTCAGAGCAGTATAAAGCATAGTGAAACATGTGCTGTAAACCAGTAAGAAGCATGTGAAGATATAAGAATTTACTAAACATGGCAGGTACTGAAAGTAATACAACATGTGAAGACATAACTTGCTACCTCAAAGATCAGTATTTTAACAGGGTTAATACATGTTCTAGCATTAAAAGACAGTAAATGAGTTTGTAGATGTACTTGCCTCGAGCAAAGCAAGAATACTAGTACGAAGATATAGATGTCCGGTGTCCTGTCAATAATGATATACAAACTCAGTTCTAAGCTATGTTCAATATTACGCTAGTGGTGTGACACGACTCCTGACTAGATACTAGCCAAGTGGGGACCTAGCATAAAAGTCTAATATGGAGTGCCACTATATCCAAACTAACTTTCTAGAGTCTTTACACTAGTGCGGGGTGAGGTCCAATACGCCTATAACTCAAAACAACACAAAATATTGAAAGTCGTAATTACTCAATAAATAAATCAAACTGTACACTGAGTTCCAATAATTTTTGAGATAGAAAAAAGCTCAAATATATATAAAATAAAGTACCAAAATGATCCTTGTTAATTATAAAAATTTATACTAATTTTTCAGGAATTTATAAACCCTCATAAATATTTACTAAAAATCAGTAACACATGTATCCTGAAAATGAGTTCTGTTTTCCTATTTTTATAAAATACCAAAATTACTTATTAAATACTGAAAAAAATTATAATAAATTAGCTAAATTAACATAGTATTTAAATACAATTTTTTCCAGATTTTTACAGCAATTAAAATATATATAAAAATTCAAAAACAGAAAGTAACAATTTCTGGAAAAATAATTAATTATAAATTAAGGATAATACATAAACAAAATCTACATATGTTGTCGGATGATAAAATAAATATCACCAACGTGTCCAGAACGGTTAAATCAGCTAGGATAGCCTACCCATAAGTCCAATTTGGACACAGGAGCAAAACGGTAATTTCGGGTCAAAATGATGTCCGCCGTTGGACACACTTTGCACCGAAAACCTAGCAAATTATATGTCCACGAATCCAGAATGATGATACGAACCCAACGGTATGTCTAAAATAGAATTCTGATGTGCCGATCTCAAAATGGTCCGTTGACGCGGACACTTGGTATCCGGTTTGCACCGAAATGCGTGCAGAAGCAAATGTCTTCAAAACTCAGCAAATTATTTGTCAACGAGTCCAGAATGACGATACGAACTCAACGGTATATCCGGAATGGGATTCCGATGAGCCGATCCCAAAGTGACACGTTGACACGAAAAGTGGGACCCGCTTCACACCGAAATGCGTGCCAGGGCTCACGTTCTCCAAATCAAGCAAACTTTATATGAAAATATGCCAGAACGACGCTACGAGTCTACTGGTGGTGTCAGAAATTGAATCCGGAGTCCCGGGTTCAATAATGGAATTTAACAAGTGCAAATTAAAGAATTCGGACGGCCAACTTTGGCGTCGAATTCGACCGACCTAACAAGCTCAAACTGAAATAAAATCTAAGGGAGGGCAGGAAGAGGGTTATACCAGCTGTGCACCGGAACTGGTAGCGCAAAATAGAGCTGATACGGCGAAGATACGAACCCGCGAAGTTGGCGTCGTAAAACAGTCCAAAAACAGTACAAATTAAAACGTCAACTTGGTGGCCAGTTTTGATGTATCAAACGACAAAATTAACGGTTCAAACTTGACAGAGGTGAAGAAGGATATACCGACATTGAGATGGAAGAAACGATTCGACGATCCAACGGTCGGATCTCCCGAAAAATGTGCGTGAAGTTGCTGTCCAAAATGCACCGCGCGCGTCGACGAAATCCTGGGAAAAATGCGGGAATCGCCTCGACGGTGCATCCCGGAGGACGGTGGCCGCCTTGGGGTGGTGCGCAGGAGTGCTCCCTGCCTGGGGCCACGCAGGGGGGGGTGCCACGGCCGGCCTGGCCGGCGGCGGCCGGCTGCCGCTGCTGCATCGAACTGCTGCTGCTGCCAGCTGCTGCTGCGTGGCTGCGCTCGGCCTAGCGCGGCGCGGCGGCGGCGGACACGGCGGCGCGGCCAGCAGTGGGGGAGGTTATGGTGCGGTGGTGGTTGTGTTTGGGGTGGCGGAGGAGAATGGGAGGAGTAGGTGGCAGTGGTGGTAGTGTTTCTTTGAAGAAGAAGAGACTAAGAAGAAGGAGTTGAGGAAGAAGAGAGAAGTGAGAAGGAGAGAGAGAGATGATGATGATTAGAGGAAAAGGGGGGGCTGTTCCTGTACGGGTAGGAGGGTGTGGTGATGGTTGTGTGTTTGTATAAGTGAAGAGAGAGAGAGGGATTATATATATAATATAATGTATGTATATATATTATATAAAGAGAGATAAAGAAATATTAGAGAGAGAATAATAGAGAGGGGGGTGTGTATGTCGGCTGATGGGAGGGGGAGTGTTGTGCTTGTGATGGGGAGGGGTGTAGGTGTGTAGGAGAGAAGAGAGAGAAAGAGAGATATTTACCTATATATATATACATATATATATTAGAATGAGAGAGAAGAGTTTTTTTTTATGTAAAGAGATATTTTTGAGTAGGGGAAAAATGACGAATTATCAATGGGGTGTATAGATAGACATGGTAGGGTCACACAAATTTGGGTTAGGTTCGGTTGAGCCGGGTCGGATTAAAATCGAACCGGGTGCAATAATTGAATTAAAAATAGAGATTTTATAATCACGGGAAAATAAATAATATGCGGAGACTCCAATAAATGGGACACAAGAGTCATGTGGGTAGTAGGCTTCATGTGAGCCACGTCCATACTTTGGGTCGACTAGGTTGGATCGATGTCAGGTCCCGAAATTAAATTAGAAAATAAATCAGGTTTTACGGTAGATAATTAATCGGCCTAAATTGACCCAAAAATTGTGCGAAGAAAAATGAAGCACAAAATGGAGTGTCTGAGTGGGACACGAAGGCCATGGGTGAAGAGCGTCTCGAGTAGATCATTCATGAGAAGTTGGTTCTGAGAAAACGACTGGTCTCGTGCTCCTAAATTAAAAGTCACGGTAACGTGCAAACGAAGATCAAAAATAAAAGTGGGAATAATTATTCAACGATTAATTGGTCTAAGTTGACCCGAAGTTGCGCGATACAAAAAGAGCACAAGGGAACGAATTCAAGTGGGACACGATATATCAAAACGAAGAGAATCTTGTCTACTTCAAAACTCGTGAAGAGAGGTTTCCAGAGATTGGCATCCCTGACGCTCCAGAAGTCAAAGTCATGGAAAGGTACATTAACGACCAAAAACAATTAAATAATAAAACATTTATCGAAAATAATTCATTCAGAAAAATAAAAATAAATCCTGAAATTCAGGGGGCTTACATCCAACACACACACTCATCTATATATATATATATATATATATATATATATATATATATATATATACATACACACACACACACATATCCATATACATATAATACATACATATATCTATATATCTATATATAAATACATACACACACATATATATATATATATATAATACACACACACACACACACACACTCTCTCTACCACACTAACACACACTTACTCTCACACACAACCACCACCACCCTCATGACAACACCACCACCACTCTCATTCCTCTACACACCAAATTTAACTATAAATATAATACATCCACTATTATATATATTATATATATATATATATATATATTATATATATTATATATATATATAATATATTATATATATATATATATATATACCATTTTATTTAGAAAACCCCCAAATTATCCCTAACCTAGATTTCTAGGGAATCCTACAGAGTTTGTGGGCAAAGTGTAGAGAATCTTCTTCTCTACAACTATTGTGAAGGGAAATAAAGCAAAAGAGAAATTTATGAAGGATTAAGAGCTTACCTAAAGGAGAAATTCCCTTGGAGAAGAAAAGCTTCAAAAGAAAGAAAGAAATGGAGAGGAGTTTACTTTGTGGTGAAGAAAGAGAGAGGGGGGGGGGTATTTTATACTTGGCCGGCCATGTGGGGGGGGGGGGGGGGTGCTTTGTGGGTTTTTGGGTGGTGATCCACTAAGCCTCCAACCCATTAGACTTAGTTTGGGTTCGGTTTGTTTCGGTTTGGTTCGGCTTGATTCTAATTAATCAATTAAGTCTCTAAAATGATTAATTAAGCCATGGAAGTTGGGTTTATGGTTTCTAACCTAATTAGCATGGTATGTGTGCCAAGCCCAGCTAGTATGTGGGTCCCACTAGGGTTCAGGCTATCCGGGTCTCCAACTTAAGTCCGAATTGGGTAAAATTTAAACTAAATCAAATAAATCCCTAAAAATTATATAAAATCAAATAAAATTTCTAAAAATGATAAAACTTGAAAATGACAAAATACCCCTAATTCGATAACTGGGGGTGACAAATCTACCCTTCTTAAAAAAATTCGTCCTCGAAATTCAAGCGGTCGTCCTCTTCTCTAGGTCAAGCACCCAACAATCAAGGTCTACTAAATTTCATCCTAAGTTATATAACATGAAATCAAGGAAATTAGAACACATGCATGGTTTTAAATCTCTACAGTATCATGTTATTGCAGTCTTCATTGGAGTGTTCTATTTATCTAGCATGATCATCACATATGCAACTAAAGGTACTAAGAAAGCAATCAACAATCAATGGATGGAAAGAAACAGGTAAAAAGAAAAAGCAAGACCCTACCTCCTAGTCCAATGCCTGCAGAATCCTCAACTGTCATCGCAAAAGCCCCGTCCTGGCGGGGTATATCCCACTGCTGGTGGAGGGCGTGATGCGGTGCCATAGGTGGCCTATCCTATGCTCCATGAGCTGTACGGCGATGGTTCGAAGGGCAATCCCTCGCCTGATGTCCCTCGGTGCTACAGTATAGGCACACACCCAAACGTCTCCTGCAAACCTCCCAGAGATGTCCGGACCTCTTACAGTAGTGGCAAGTAGGTACCCTGCTGCATCGGTCCCTGCTGCTGCTGCTGGGGTACCTGCTGAACTGGTGCCCTAATCGGAGCAGGAATCTACTACGAGCGTTGCGGAATAGAATGATTCTGGAGTTGAGGACGCTTAGCAGCCCCCGCGCTGCTAGTAGTCCTCGAAAACAGATCACGGTCCCTCTTGGCTTCAGGCCCCACTCCCGCTCTACCTTACGGGCCTCCGCATAGATCTGGGTATAAGTCTCATAAAAAAAGGAAATGAGGATCTTGATGTCCCAGATCAGCCCCTCTCTGAAACGGCTCGCCCTGATCTCCGGGTCACGAACCATGTACTCCGCGTATCGGCTCAGACGGCCAAACTCCACGACGTACTCCTCCACTGATAAACTGCCCTGCTGCAGATCCTGGAACTGTCGCACCAGGTTGTTCTTGTCCGTGGTGGAAAAGAACTTCTCCTTGAAGAGAAGCTTGAACTCTGCCTAAGTATGGCCCTCTCCAGCTAGGGCTGGCTCGTTTCTAAGCCAGGTGCGTGCAATGTCTAGCAACTGCAAACCTACCGCCTCGACCTTCAGGTCGTCTGCGAGGCGGGAGGCCCTCATCTGACGCTCGATATCCTCGAGCCAATCATCTGCATAAACCACACCCTAGGTCCCACTAAAGTCACGGGGCCCGAGCTTCTTGAAGTCCTGGATATCTCCGTACCTCGGACGCGTCCCATGATGCGGAGCCCTCTGCCACGGCTGCAAGGGCCAACTGATAGGCATCCTCCATGCCCTGACGCATCGCGTCTGTCTGCCTCTGCTGAGCCTCGGCCTGGGCTTTCTGAGTCTCCAGTATCTGCTGGAGGAAAGTAAGCATCTGCCCCATATCTGTAGGCAGAGGAGGTGGAGGTGGAAGTATGTCTGCAACTAGCGGAGGAATCCGCTGCTGAGGAGGAAGAACGCCCCCGACAACTCCCGTCGTAGCCCCCGACACTCCGGGAAGAGCAC
Organism: Iris pallida; assembly: GCA_029216955.1. Lineage (NCBI taxonomy): Eukaryota > Viridiplantae > Streptophyta > Magnoliopsida > Asparagales > Iridaceae > Iris > Iris pallida. The sequence goes on along the minus strand of JANAVB010035820.1, from coordinate 17,274,131 downwards.
CCACAACCCTAGGACGGTCATCGAGAGCGCTGGAGGAGTATCCCTGAGAGCCCCAACAGAAGTCCCATCTGCAGGGGAAGTGACCGGAGCCTGTCCGCCAGAGGTAGCAGACCTCTCCGTCTCCCCGTGCTTCTCACCAGGAGAATGAGTCATAACTATCCTGGAGACAAATTGAAAAGAAGATATCAATATGGCACATGAAGGCAATATCAAAGGAGGACAGCTAGAATGCAGTAAATCAATATCAAAGACGGTAAGCAAGATAAAGAAAAGATCCTACTGTGATTGAGCACTCTTAGCCTATAGCCTATCCTAGATACGTACCGCATGCTCGTAATAGCACTCTAAGTCGAGCGCCACTACGACATCGCACTAATTGCGACTTCAGGACCTGCATGGGCCACCACTAAAATGTGTCACGATCCGCACCCGCTATAAGGGCACGTGTACGTAACAACGCCCAACCCTCACCGTAAAAACGGCGTAGAACGCTGTAGGTTTTCTACTCTAACAACAGTTTATATATAATATCAAACTCTGTCGAGAATATGGTCAACTCCGAATGGAGGACAAGCAATGATAATATGAATACTCAATCACAATTCTAAGATGATAAAGTAAGACTGAAAGATAAAGACAACATGACGATAAAAATATAACCTGTCAAGTCCAAACACAAATATATACAAGTCTAAGTCCAAGTCTCTAATACAATCCAAAATAATATAATAACATAAGTAGCAAGCTGGAGACAAGGTCCAGTCCAAAATGTCTAGTCTAACTAAACTAAGCTAGAGGTTCGTTGGGCGGAGCTAAGCCCTGCTGAACCAAGGTCTCCAAGTCTAGACCGACTACGTCATGAGGACCGTAGTAGGTAGGATAATCCTCCTTGCCACAATCTGTAAAATTTTGTCAACATATCCAGTCAGGATGGAACGAGCATAAATCTCAATAACAGTTCTAGTTAGACGATATTGAAAATAGCAGTAAATAGAGAGAATCTATGAAGTAAATAATGTGTACATGAATCATGGTAAGGCATGTCAAGACTGTAATCTGACTGTAAGAACAGAAAAAATATATAAATCATGTACAAAAATCTGGAACCATATCTATGTGAGTTTAGTATTAGTTTCAACTTGTGATCGGCTTAGAACTTGATACAATGTTTGGCCTGGCTAATCATACGTGAGTGTATGATTAACACTATACAATGATGATACAATACAATACTGTGGGGTATTGATCACATATCTACGCTAACACCCCCATCCCTGACTAATATAGTGGATCCAGTCATGACACGTCATGATACGTATTCTCTGAGGAGGTCGCGAGCCTACACAGGAATCGTATCTATACAATGAACAATAAACAATGAAGACTTACCCAGTGTATACCATATATAAGAGGAATAACATCTTATGACGGGATCCAGACAAATATCAATCCGTGTGAACAATGTGTCAAGAGAACAAGGATAATCTACACTAAATACTAGAAACAAAGACGATATCATAAAATAGAAATATTATCAGAGAATGTACTCGCCTGTACTGTGATGGATAAGTCGATGAGTCCAAGATCAGTGCCTCGAGGACCTATAGATGGAATACTATATCAATATAATGGTTTGGAAGTGAAATTAAGTCATATGAGTCAAAATAGGTCAAGACACGTCAAACTAAGTCAATCTAGGTCAAACAAGGTCAAACTAGATGGTATAGGGTTAATCTAAGTCATATTAGGCCTAACAAAGTCATACTAGGTCAAGACAAGTCTAGTTAGGTCTACCTTGGTCATAGGAGGACATTGGAAGTCAATCCGAATCAAACTAGGTCGAAAGTTGACTTACCGTTGACTTTTGGTCATCAGGTCAACTCTGGTCAACTCTAGGTCAACCCTAGGCCAATGGTGACTAATAGTTGACTTTTGGTCAACTGCTCAAGTTTAATAGAATTTGGGACTAAATTGGGTAAAGTGTTGAACCATAGTTGACTTTTGGTCTAAAAAGTCAACCGTGGTCAACCGAGGTCAAGACTAGGTCTCGACTATTTCTAATCATTACCAACCTCTACAATCCATATCCAAGTCCATCTTGGACTTCGAAATCCGAATCTTGGCCGTGGGCCAATATCCTATTTTATCCTTAAAAAGGGTAAAATTCTAACTTAGGCAACATTATCAAGTTAGCCTACCTACGCTTGGTATTTTGATCCGAGCTCTCTAGGGTAGTATGATACTAGCCTATAGGTTCATTACCTACCAAAATACCTAGGTAGAGTGGACGTCTAGTCCATCTTACGGCCCATTGCCGATATCTTGAATATTTCAAGATACGAAATGGTACGGCACGATACCAGCACCCTACGACCCCGATTTCCACTCGGGAACCTACCCGCAAAATCTAATTCACGTATTCTAGTCCTACGCCAAGTTTCGTCGCGTTCCGACACTCGGAGCACCGTTTCACCCTCTAACTCAAAATCCTCTTAATCCTATTCTAATTCCTTTCCATCTAATCTTCCCATTCCTCTAATCCTTCTTCTTCTAACTTCTTCTTCTTCCTATTCTTCTAACTCTAACTCTTCTTCTTAACCTCTTCCTTACTCTCTCCTTCTAATCTTTTCTAATTCTCTTCTTCTCTTTCTTACTCTAATCTCCTCTTCTTTTAACCATCTTTCTATCTATCTACATAACTATCTATCTAACTATATAACTATCTATCTATATACCTATATAAACATATATATATATATATATATATATATATATATAATATATATCTATATATATATAATATATATTATATATATATGAGGGGGGGGGGTAGATAGGGGGTAAAATGGGATAAAGGGGGGGGGGGGTAGCTGCCATTGCAGCTGCTGCTGCAGGGCTATGCTGCTGCTGCTGTGTGGCCTACTGCCACAGCAGCAGCTGCTGCTGTTGCTTCACTTCTTCTTCTTCTTCTCATTCTACTTCTCCTTCTCTTCATCCTCTACTCTTCTCTCTCTCTCTCTCTCTCTCTCTCTCTCTCTCTCTCTCTATATATATAATATATATATATAATATTATATATATATTATTTTATATATATATAGATATATTTTATATATATATAATATATATATATATATAATATATATATATATATATATACATACATACACACACATATCCATATACATATAAATACATACATATATATATATATATATATATATATATATATATATATATATATATATATATATATATATATATATATATATATATACATACACACACACATATCCATATACATATAAATACATACATACATATATATATATATATATATATATATATTATATAATATATATATATATATATGTATGTATTTATATGTATTGGATATGTGTGTGTGTAATTATATTATATATAATTATATAATATATATATATATATATATATATATATATATATAATATATATATATATATATATATATATATATATATAATACTACACACATAGATATATATATATATATATATATAGATATAATATATATATATATATATATTATATATATATATATATATATATATATATATAATATACACACACACACACTCTCTCTACCACACTGACACACACTTACTCTCACACACAACCACCACCACCCTCATGACAACACCACCACCACTCTCATTCCTCTACACACACACAAATTTAACTATAAATATATAATACATCCACATATATATATTATATATATATATATATATATTACCATTTTATTAGAAAACCCCCAAATTATCCCTAACCTAGATTTCTAGGGAATCCTACAAAGTTTTGTGGGCAAAGTGTAGAGAATCTTCTTCTCTACAACTATTGTGAAGGGAAATAAAGCAAAAGAGAATTATGAAGGATTAAGAGCTTACCTAAAGGAGAAATTCCCTTGGAGAAGAAAAGCTTCAAAAGAAAGAAAGAAATGGAGAGGAGTTTACTTTGTGGTGAAGAAATAGAGAGGGGGGGATTCTATACTTGGCCGCCATGTGGGGGGGGGGGGGGGGGGGTGAGGGGGGGGGGGGGTGGGTGTTGGTGCGTTTTTGGGTGGTGACCCTAAGCCTCCAACCCGTTAGACTTAGTTTGGGTTCGGTTTGTTTCGGTTTTGGTTCGGTTTGATTCTAATTAATTAATTAAGTCTCTAAAATGACTAATTAAGCCATGGAAGTTGGGTTTATGGTTTCTAACCTAATTAGGATGGTATGTGGGCCAAGTCCAGCTAGTATGTGGGTCCCACTAGGGTCCAGGCTACCCGGTCCTCCAACTTAAGTCCGAATTGGATAAAATTCAAACTAAATCAAATAAATCCCTAAAAATCATATAAATCAAATAAAATTTCTAAAAATTATAAACTTGAAAATGACGAAAATACCCTAATTTGAAAACTGGGGGTAATATTCTGGCCCCTAGGCTAAATGTCAAGTCCAAAATACGAGCTAAACACTGCTCGGAGGCTAAATGCCACAAAAGAATAATGTACATAACTATGGGAGAATAAAATAGAAAATCCAGTAGGTACTCTGGTGCTCTGGATAATCACCAACGAGTGGAAGGTACGAAAGATCCTTCGGCTCCTCTATCAGATCTGGCCAAACAAAACCAGTGGAGTTAGACCCCCAATAGCAAGTACCACAAAGGAAGCCAAACTATGACTAAAACCAGCATGCAAATCATAGCAACGGATAAAGACAGAATTAAGTAAAGCAAATCGAGACTCGTGCGCTGCCAATGCACTTATCCCGAGATAGGAAAGATAATAAGTAAAGCAACATGTAGCATAAAGTAAAGGACATTGACATAATGTAAACTGTGTACATGTAAGGAAAAGGAAGCATGTGAACATGAAAGATAAACTAGACATGTGAGCATGTTAAGTAGACGAAACATGTGAGCATGTTTTAACTGGAGCGTGTGAGCATGTTAGATAACTAGGACATGTGAGCAGTAGGATAACTGAGACATGTGAGCATGTGAGATACTATATAAAATGACAATGATAAGATAACTTAGGAACTATTCTGAACCCAAGTTACAACCCGTAAACCAACAAGGACCGGGGTTGTAACCCTTCTCCTGAACAGAACTTTAGTATCTAATCATTTACCGGCAAAAGTAAAGCATAAACAAATATGTACTAAAAATAAACAAATCTGGACACTGCCTAGACAAACTAGACTAGACTGGACTCCATACAATAATCACGGCCAAGCAAATAGTACGCTTTATACATTAGCTAACTAGGGTTGTCACAATCCTAATTACTAACAAATGTAAGTCTGAGAATTCCAAGTCCAGCACCTGCCTGCTACTACCTGAATGGTCCAAGCCAAAAAGAAAAGAAGTATAGCAGACACACTGCAGTAAGATACATGCTCGACGGTGTGCTGGAAGAGTCTCATCATGACAGATAGCTCCAAATCCCAAGGATATATATATATAATGTCAAGACCAAAGGGCAACAGGTACTGGAAAATTCTTAATGATCTAAGTAATCAAGCTAGTTGTTTATCTTTAACATTTCTTGTTGGATTCTGGTGTGTGGCATTCGCGCAGAATCCATCCTAGACATGAGACATGCGAGACTGGACAATACGAGAATGTGCACCATAACAAGCCACAACAAGAAAATATAATAGACAAGAAGCCAGGAGTGCGCTACGACGAGCCTATTAAGGAGCAAGACATGTACTGGAATCAAGAGTGCGCCATGACAGCCACTATCATGTAAGCAAAGAAGATATGTACAAGAGTGCACCACGATGGGTCACTATCTAGTAGACAAAGAAAGCATGGCAATAATAATCATAGCTTGTAAGAAAGAATCTATCAAAGACATATCATGGCATGTAGGAAAGAATAATTAAAGCTAAGTATATTTCATAGAAAATGATTGAACATGTGCTAGTGTCAAGTGTATATAGGTGTGTACAATCATTCTCTAACTATGCAGATCATCTAATCATGTTAAGAAATCATTACAATCGAAAAAAAAAAAAACCGACAAAAACGGACAGAAACGGGCAAAAACAGACAAAACAGTCTAACCGGATTAACCGACGGATTACTGCGGATTACCGACGGATTTTTCGAAGTGTCACAGCAAGTTTTTGGGGTGCAAGTTCGATTTTTCCGACGGATTTCCGCGGATTTTTGACGGATTTTCCGACCGTCACAGAAAGTTGATTCTTGAAAACTCAAAACTTGTTTCGGCTATAAAAACTTCGTTTTAAATCGAATTCGGATTTTCAAAGTCAAATTGCATAGAATTGAATTTCCTACAACATGGAACTATTAGATTTCAAAAATTCAAAGATTGATAGATCAATATCTCAAAATACTCCCAAAAATAGGTTTTCGGGGCACCGAAACGGTTCCGACCTGCCACCAACTCAAAATCTATGATACAAACTATGTGAGGGCCTCATATATATATGTGACTAAGATCCATGATGGTAACACTAGTATCACTCTTGATACCAAGTTTTCTACTAAGTCATATTAGATTTTAACAGAAAATCAAAACCTTGTTTAAACAATTTGGAAACATGCATATATACGAGAATCATACGGAAAACATATTTAACAAAATGAGTTTAGGAAAATTCTAAGCATTTAATACCAAGGAAACAAAATGACACAAAATAATATGGTTCATGGATTGGCAAGATGTACTTGCCTAGGTTAAGCTCCACGCCTAATCTTCTACTCCTCCTCCTAGGGGGGTTAGACACCACACCCAAGGCCTCAAGGCCAAGCTCTTGGCAAGCTCCAAGGGGGAGAAAAAGAAGAAATAAAGAAAGTGAAGAGAATGAAAAGAAGAGGAGAGAGAAAGTGAAATGGTATATATAGAAGAGGAATAATCTTAGCCGTCGGATGGTGATCCATATGAAGATCTAAGTCAATCCTAACCATCCAAACAAAACCAAATATCCAATGGGTAAAGGGTGCATCTACACATTCACAAAAATACTAAACACTATTCATCAAAATATCTAAATACTATTCACAAAAATATCGAAAATACTATTCATGAAAATCTGAAATCGAAATATCTAAAATGTGAAAAATTTGTCTGGACGGTATGCCGTCGGTATACTCCGGTATACTGGCGGTATGCCTGCCAAGAAGAAAATCTATAAGTTAGAAATTTTTTTAAAGCATTACGAAAACCAAAAAATATAAAATACACTACAAAATACGTATCCGTATATAATATCGATACTGTAGACTAGTCTCACAAGAATACCCTGTCCCGGTGCATGTTGAGATATCTGACAACTCTCAAAGCCGCATGTCAATGATCTTGTCGAGGCTCCTGTAAGAATTGAGACAAGATATGCACAACATAGGCTAAGTCAGGGTGAGTAATGATAGATAAATCAACCTCCCAACCAGCCTCCGATAAGTCTCTGCATCCGCCAGCTTGGACTATTCGATTCTGCCTGCTTGTGATTGGGCTCCATGGAAAAGCCAGCAGGTCGAGACCCCATCAAGCCGCATTCTGAAATGATGCCAAAGCATACTTTCGTTGACACAAGAAAATTCCTTCTGCACTCCGAGCCACCTCTATGCCAAGAAATTACTTCAACACACCAAGGTCCTTCATATGCAAGCAAGAACTAAGGTCCTTTTTGAAAGCATCTAAAGCACCTGAGTCATTACCAGACACAATCATATCATCCACATAGATCAAACATGTAACTCAACCTTTCCTTTAAAAAGAGAGAAAAGGGAATAATTGAAATGAGATTGAATAAATTCAATGGATAGCAGAGAACAGCAAGCTTAGCAAACCAACAACGTGTGTCTTTTCAATCCATATAGAGACTTACGCTGGCGACACACTTTGTTGGGATCACTATAGAAAAACTTGGCGGTAACTTCATATACCTTCTTCTGTCAGATCTCCATGAAGAAAAAGCATTGTGCACATCCATCTGGTGCAAAGTCCAGCATCTTACAGAGGCAACAACCAAAAAATGCCCGAACTGTAGGCATCTTAGCTACCGGTGCAAATGTCCCTGAATAGTCGATCCCCTCAACCTGATGATTACCGAACACAACCAACCGTGCCTTTAAGCGCTCAACACTGTCGTCGGAGTTGTACTTTATTTTGTACACCCATCTACTTCCCAATGCTTTCTTTCCAGGAGGCAAATCGACAAGACTCCATGTCCCATTATCTTCCAGAGCCTGTATTTCAGTTTGCATAGCCGTACGCCAGCCTGAATCTCGCGAGGCCTGGCGATATGAAGAGCTCAACACCCTGCAGTAACAGCTTCAAGAAAATCTCTGTGTCCAGCAGTAATATGTCATAACTTAGAACTTGTGTTAGAGGATACGAAGTACCTAAGGAGTGACGGGAACAGATGAACTGTGATGAAGGGGGACTTTTACTTCGAACAACATTCGTCACAAATCCTGTAATCGCACTGGCTGTGATTCTTTCTCATTCCTCTTTCCAATACTATCTCGTCGGGTACCTCTGGCACACTGTATCCCCTGTATCATCAGTAGTATCCGCATCACCCCCAGTGGACTCTCCTATCAATACTTCTGCAGCTACCTGTGCATCCTCGCCACTCGGTGCCGAGCCGCCAGCAACCACTCCGACCTCAGCAACCGTAGCCGGTACAATCCCAAAAGCCTCTATATCGTCTCCCGGCACCTCAATAGATGTATAGCGTGTCGCAGAAGATATCTCGCTAGCAGAGCAACACCCAAGAATTTTTTTCATAAAAAGTACATCGCGGGACACAAAAAATTCACCAGTCTCCAAATTATACAGTTTCTATTCCTTTTTATCAAGTGGATACCCAACAAGATATATTTTTTACTCCTGCTAGCAAATTTATCATGTCGGGATTTCAAATCATATGCATAGTACAGACACCCAAAAATACGTAGATGATTATACGAAGGAGCCGAACCATATAAAATTTAATAAGGCGACTTAAAATGCAAGATACTAGAACGTGTTCTATTTATCAAATAACATGCACCCAGAACACATTCTCCCAAAAATCCACGAAAAGAGAATCCTGAAATCTCAATGCCCTGACTACATTTAAAATATGTCGATATTTTCTTTCCATCCTTACATTCTGTTGAGGTGTCCCAACACAGGATGTTTGGAACAATATACCTTGAGATAAAAAATAATCTCGTAAACAATTAAATTCAGTGCCATGGTCACTCCGCACACGACGTATATCAGCCCCAAACTGACGCTTCACCATAGCAATAAATTTAAGAAACATAGAATAAATAGCACACTTATCCGTCAATAAAATAATCCAAACAGCTCTAAAAATTATCCACCAAAGTCAAAAATATCGTGCCCCATTAGAGGACGGAACACGATACGGTCCCCACAGAACACAGTGTATAAGTTCAAAGCATCTCAAAGCACGACTGCTATTATCAGGAAAGGCATCACGAGTCTGTTTAGCTTGATGACAAATATCACAAGCCTTATGAGAAAAACACTACTACCAGAGAGAAAAGATAAAGTCTACATTACTTTATCTGAAGGATGCCCCAGTCTACTATGCCAAACCTCAGAATCACCCTCTTTGTATGCCAGGATCACCGAAGACAAAGAAGCTGGAACCTCCTCCAAGAAGTAAAGTCCACCCCTTTGTTCACCTGCTCCAATCACCATCCTTGTACTTCGTCCTGAACAAAACACAAATCAGAAGTAAATAACATATCATTTCTGGCACCAATCAATTATGAGACAGAGATCAAATTGCAAGTCAATGTCAGAACATAAATAACATCCGTCAACACCAATGAAGCAGTCAAAAATACTTTGCCTCTCAGAACAGCCTCAATAGTGCTCCCATCAGGCAAAATCACAGGACAGACAGGGCCCTCAAAGTAATCAACTAAACAGTCACAAGAGCCTGTCGCATGAAGAGTAGCCCCAGTATCAAATATCCATGTGACAGAAGAATTCTTACCTATCAGACGATCAGAGTTTGAAGAACCGGGTGTAGTTCCCCGTCCCGCTCAGTCAATGGAGGAATCGAAACGCCGACGGCGTTCGGACTTAGCCTTGCAACGGCTGCTCGAAGACATCGCTCGGTCGAGACGACCGCTCGCTCAGGTGGGTAGTTTCGGTGAACTTGCCTCATCTTTGCCTTCACATAATAAATCACGTGTTTTCAACTTGCACAAGTAGGCTTAATAATAAAAGAGATGAATGCACATAGCTAAAGGGAGTAACCCTGATGGGTCAAATTGAGATAGAATATGGAAAGGTCCAACGGTCGGCTTAGAGTTGGTGCACGGTGTGCTTTGAAAATAACACTCGGTCCTTCGTCCCGTGGCTTGGGAGAAGGAAAGTTGGTCTTCGACACAAAACTGTGATTTACCCAAGTCATAGGCGTCGCCCGCGTAAATGTTCGATAAAGCATGCACGCTTCCACGATGCAAGGCTTGACATAGCCTTTGCTCGTCCCTTGGGTTAAGTTGTAGGCTTGATTAAGTTAGGCAAAGGGATGGTGGTCGACCTAAGACATTCCAAGCACGGTCCTATGAGTTCTACGGCTGAGTATAGCCACGAAGTCCTACGGTTTCAAAGCTAGTCGTATGGAGTATGAGTTGGGGCGATAGCGACGCGTAGAGCACGATTGGCCTAAGGCACGATGCACGGACTTAGTATTTAAGGCATGAACCACATTTGATTTAATGAGTTTTTGGAGAAAGGACTATCGAATAGGCATTGAGTTGAATGAAATGATATGGTAACATGGAAAGAATGCTCGCGACTGTGGGTCGTCGAGGGGTCCTTGAGGGGTCTCAAGGATAGAAGACTTGAACTTGGTTTTGGAAAGAGATGATAACACTGAAAGTACAATGACTGTGTGAGACGTCAGTTTGAGTGAAGGGTCTTGCATGGTCATTGGACAACTTGTCGACAAGGTAAAGTTTTCCCGTAACGGCAACCCAGGGCCATGGGACCGTTTCGACCAAGAAAGGAAACATGGTGATAGCTGTGCTACTCGATAGCACCGGGTTAGTCGGGGACTTCCAGGGGGCTAGCTACCTTGCGCTGGAAGGGTCCCGACCAACCGCAAGCTATGTGTCCATGATAGCTTGTCATGCTAGTGACCTCATATAGATGAGTCGGTACGGGTGGCAATCCGCGGGTGTGCCTTTGGACTGAGTCGAGTATTAGGTGAAGTAAATCAAGAGTCGAGTCGAATACGTGCTCGGTCTGAAGACAATGTTTGGGCCTAAGATTTGGCTGCAACAAAGACACCGCTTCGACACGAGATGTGGCGTCGAGTCCTATGTTGTCGGCATATAAGTTGCATAGTTATGGTTTGAGTTGTCATGAGTTTAAGTCAGGAGATACCGTAAGGCAAACTTGGTCGAGTGACACTTAGTTTACAAAGTTGGATGGGTCAGTTGATGATTTAGTAGCAAAGGGCCGCGAGGCGGCAAGGGCGCGAGGCGGCAAGGGCCGCGAGGCGGCAATATGATCGAGTCTCATTGAGTTGCGAGGCACGGCCTCAGCAAGGGTTTGTAGCACGGTCACACGAAATGGAGCCTCATCGCGTAGTTGCGTCTCTGATTTTAAGCTGTAAGGCAAACACGACTCGATAGGTTAACGTTGTTAGCACGAGAAGGGTCTTGAGACAAGGTATGAGTTAATGTTGTCGTTGCAAGCACGAGATGGTCTAGAGACACAGAATAGGCAAAGGCGTCGGTCCTAAAACTGATCCTAAGGCAAGAGTAGAAAGACAATCATAAAGGGGACTATGCTGCACAAAGTAAATCAAATATGTTGGTTTTGTATGGGTGGGCGAGGAGCTCATTCCACCAGTACAGTTGAGTACTGACACCCACACAGTTTTTTTGTGCAGGCACAGGTAGAAGCTTGTGGCGCGGAGCTCGCTTTGATGCATCGAGGCACGGAGTTCCTTGGCGAGTCGAAGCGTGCGGCCGCGTGGACTCAAAGACTTATACATGACATAATGTATGGACATCGTATTCCGAAGCTTCCGCTGACTCAAGCATTATAATCAAGAGAAGAGAGAGAGAGCATAGAGACTTGTAAAATAAAAGAAAAGTAGTACGAGAGACTTGTAATTTGGCCTTGCGCCCACAAATATAATCTTGTATGCAATATCAATAAAGAGTTCTTTTGAATAACTTGTGTTTGCCTTTAAATTTCCGCTGCATGTTTCAATATTTCTGCTTGGGACTTTTGTGCGACGACCCCGTCGTAGCGATGTAATCGGCCGTTATGAAACTGCCTTGCACGAGCGCAATCTAGGCTCGTGCGGCATCACGCCTTAGCGAGGACGATCGCTCCTACGGGAGCGGAGCGTGACACCAGGTTTGGAAGGATTGTCGTTACCCAGCAAGCTCATCAGTTTCTGCCATTGTTCACCTGAGAGTGGTGAAGGATACCCTCCATGTATCATATCTGCCGAACTTCCAGCAAGACCAGCAGGGACACCATGACCAGCAGCATCGACATGATGAACAACCCCTGTGCCACCAGTACCGCGTCCCCCATCATGTCTCTGCTGTGGTGCCGGGCCTTTGCCACCACCAGCACTACGTCCGCCCTCACGCCGAGGACGATTCTCCCACCACTCTGGATAGCCAATCTTGGCAAAGCAAGTTGCAACATCATGACCTGTTTTCTTACAATGAGTACAGATCATACCTGATTTGTCCCTGGAATCTGAGGTTCTACTATTAGAAGTAGTAGAAAGACGAGGTGAAGTCCTGATATTCAGCGCCAATACCTCCTCCGCAGCAGATTGGACCTGAGATTTTTGCATATCCTCCTCCTCACGGACTGCCTGGTATGCCCGATCTAAACTTGGCTGAGGATCCTGAGCTAGAAGATTAGATCGGGTATGACCATACAACTCAGCATTCATCCCATACATAAAGTCCTGAAAGTGGTCTTCATTGTAGCGCCCCGACCCGCAAGATGCCTTATGATGGATGGTTGGTTCGATGAAGCCTTGTTGGACTTGGGATTATGCGAAGGATCGCTTGGAAGTCTATGCGATCGTGGCGGGATTCGTCCTATGAATGTGAGTAGTGTTGAACCCTTCAAAGATCCTTTAGCTTCACGCTTAAATAAGGATAGTATGCTATGTTTCTTGTTGAATTGCTCAATAACATTGCATGGAATTTGGAAAGATAATGAAAGATAATAATCACATGAACGTAAACTGTTGTGGCTAAGTGAATTGTATGCTTGTACGCTGTTGCGATGAATTGTATGACAGGTGAAAGCAAAGTCCCAAATACTTGGGCAGGTGAGTATATCGAGCTTTGGCTCAATGAATAGATGGCAAAACAGATGTTATGACCCAAGTACTGGGCAGTGAGTATGCTTGAATTGCATTTGAATGAATGCATGCTAAAACAGATGCTAAGTCCCAGGAATTGGGCGGTGAGTACATTGAGTTTGATTGGAAAGATGCGTAGTATCAAAGATGTGGCAAAAGGATTGGGTAACAAATTCTATTATCCTGTCGCCGATGTAGAATGTTGATTACGCCAAGACCCTGGATTGGACAGATGATAATGTGAGCATTGGCTCAAGGCAAGATGGCTAGATGGCAAGATGGTAATACGAATGAGAATGATGGTTTTGCTTAGTTTTTCCTTATCATGCATTATATGTTTTCTTCTTAGATAAGTTGCATATAGTTGCATGGTCATGGACAACTTGTCGACAAGGTGGTTTCTCGAACGGTATTCCTGGGCCATGGAACCCGGTTCGTCCTAGGGGAAACCAATGCCGAAGTAGTGGCAGTGCTGAAGTAGCACGGCATACAGGACTTGCAGTGGGGCTAGCTACCTGCACTGGCAAGGGCGCTGTATACCTGTAAGACGGTCCAGGATGGCGTGTCGCCAGTGACCTTCATATAGATAGGTCAGGTGCTAATGATGTCTTATGCAGGCAGAGTAAGTTATTACTCAAATACAGGGAAGGATGTCGGCTGTTGGTAAGAATCACCTGAACGGTGATATTCATATTGAATCATGATATTGTTTCTAACAATGTATTGTGCAGGCAGAGTAAGTATTATAAATGTACAGGGATGGCTACACGACCGTGGGTAAGAATCACCAAAGGGTGATAACAGTATGCTTTTAATTATGTTGGCTATGAGATTTGCATGCTTTACTTCTTGTCGGCTATAACATGAAATTGACCCTAAGGCAACGAGAAAGACCATTGATAATAATGTTCTGTAACATGATTACTTAGTGCTGTCTTCTTAGGTGAGTTGGGCCAGCACCGCTCGCCAGTACATTGATGATGTACTGACCCACGTTGTGGGCAATATTACAGGTGTTTGCTTGGAGGAAATCCTGTGAATCAGTGCTTAGCATCGATGAATCGGATGGGTGTGCAGAAGCTCTTCTTTCAAGATGATGTCTTCTGCTATACGGGACATAATGTATGGAATAGGGAAACTCAGTTGTACCAGTGAGATTGTAGCCATATTGGCATATTCATTATAAAGAAGTCGGTATATTCAGTTGTAGCCTAAAGGGCGAGTGTATACATTCAGTCGGCTATTTAAGAGCCTTGTAAACAGTTGTAAACTCTGTATTCCGCTGCAAGTCTTGTAATCCATTTTGATTATCAATAAAGAGATACATTTCTATATAAATTGTATGACTTCAATTTATCAGCTTGGTTCCGCTGCCTTATTGTGTGTTTTCTGAGAATTACCAGGAACTGTAATGGTTTTGCCTTGTACAAGTGCAATCTAGACTTGTACGGCATCACGCCCAGTGGCTTGTTTTCGATCCTCCGGGATCGGGCGTGACATAATGGTATCAGAGCACGGCTTTACGTCCTTGGATTCCTATTCAATTTGTTTCGAATCAATGTTGCTATTAAGATGATTCTAAGCTGCTTCCGCGATGATTCAAAGATTGCTTCCGCGATTATTCAAAAGTTGCTTCCGCGGTGAATCAAAGTTGCTTCCGCGAATACTCAAAGTTGCTTCCGCGATGAAATCAAAGTTGCCTCTATGATGATTCGTAGTGCTTCTGCGATTGTTCTGTGTTGCTTCCAAACTATTCTATGTTGTTCCCTTGACTGAAAGTCCGTTGATCATTCTAACCTTTCACTGGGTGTTCCATACAATAAGTCTAAATATGTGGGCTGTGATATGTGTGCTTGTTGAATTTCTAAAAGATACCTAAAAGAATAACAATGATGCGATGCTATAATAAGTTTGTGATGTATGCTGGATGTCTTATGTGTGGGATTTTTTTGAGTCGATTGTTATGCAGCAATCGACCGTAGGTGATGGCTTGGTATGTTGGAACAGAATGTGCATGGATTTCAGTGAATGGGAACCGACAGAATCATGAGTCGGTATTTGTGGTCAGCATAACCACTGCAGGATGGATTGTCCATGTTAGACGTTGGTTTGATGTGAGAGAATATTGTGTCGGAATGGCTTGAGCTCTGGATGGTATATTGCATATACCCTCATCGTGATAAGATGTCCCTTAACCCTTGATGTGTTTATGATTTTGTGATTGCGTTACCTATAAGGTATTGGATGGTATCGAGTCGTAGCTGAGCTTACGATTTATGCATGTTGGCTAGGCGTGTTCCTTGATTGTTAAGTTGGATGACCCGTTGTGAGATTTTGATGTGTTCGGGTGAACCATCGCTAGACCTTGTCGGTTAGTATTATGTTGGGTAATAAGAGAATTGATGATATGAAATGAATGCCTTGGTTGGGAAGAAAACAATTTCCGATTCAGGCGAAGACTGAATCAGTTGGGTAAGGAGGATGGTAGGCTCGGTAACGATAGTGTGGTGTTGCTATCGAATGATTTGCGGGAATAGAATATGGACCGAATTTTGAATGATGTTGGAATTGAGTGAAAGAAATTGCATGTTGGATATCGATAGAATTGATGGTGATGTTAGACGCTTATCAGGATGCTGCGAATGATTTAGACGATGCAGAGAGAGTTGCATCAACGACCAAAAAGATTGAGAATGGGATTGAGGAATAGATGATCTTAGCACGATGTGCAGTTGGGTTTGAGAGAAATTGAAGTGTCCCGAATTAACAAGTTATGACCCTTGATTATTTGAGGCATAGAGAATGAGTACTTGTCCCTTGATGCATGAAAGAGTAGATGTCCCTTATGAGAGTCGAATGGCTGAGATACAAATAAGTATCGAGGTGCAGCGATATGTAATAGACCATGTCGGTAGATGATGTTGTCGCTTGAATAACAAGTTTGGTGGAATATAGAATTGTTGGATTATGACTTAGCTAATGAGTTATGTTATGTCCGCTAAGATGACCGATGCATGAATGCTAGATGATTGGTGCTATAGAGATTGGATCAGTGCATGAATAGTAAATCTTCTTATGGAATCACAAGGATGATACAAAATAAATATTGATGGTTAACGTGAATTGCTAAGAGATGACCGTGTTGGTGCTAGAAATTTATAATGATGCCTCGGAAGAAATATGATTGTTTAGTTGCCTTATTTTGTTGGTTAAGAGAGTACAGACCATATCGATGATCTAAGAATGTGGAAAACGAATATGTCGAGAAGAGACCGTAGGGAAGAAATCATAAGTGATAAACTATTGAGATAGCAATGTCAGATGATGACTCAGAATAATTGGCCCGATGGAATAGACATTTGAGTACGATATGAGGATGCAAGTCGGATCGAACAAGTGATGCTATGTCTATGCAAGGTGAAAATTGAACGTTGAATATTCTATTGAGGAGTTTTATATGATAGCTTCGAGATTGACCCATAGAATTGTGGGATAGAATTGTTGGATAGAATTGTCGGATAGATTTTTGTCGCTTGCGGGTAAGTCTAGAATGAGACTTCGTTGGGTATGACCCGAGTATGAGTACGGGTAGGAAGACTTGACCCTAAATGTCGGCTGGTTGCCTAGATTGTTGGCTAGTTGCCTAGATTGTTGATTGGTTGCCTAGAATGTCGGTTGATTGCTTAGAGTGTTGGTTGGTTGCCTAGAGTGTCGGTTGGTTGCCTAGAATGTTGGTTGGTTGCTTAAGTTTCAGATTGGTTGGCTATGTTCTTCAGTTGTTCGTGTTGGGAATAAGTTCATAAGATTTGGGGTGGTGTCCCATGTCCCTAAGTTGGTCAGACCATAGAGTTGCCCTATGTTGAGAATTGGTTGCCTCTAAGATAAGAGATAAGTATGTCCCTGATAGCTACTCATCTCATATGGGTTAGCTGAATGTCTGGTTTAGCTTAGATTAGCTGACCATAGAGACTTGATTTGTATGCTAAGTTGACTATTGGAAAACCGTAGGATGTCCCTATTGATGTTGAGTGAGTATAGTTGGATGAGTAAGATGTGTTGGAAGGTAGGCTTCGGGATGGAATGAATATTTGGGAAATTTGATGTTATAATGTTGGATGGGATGACGGATCATGTTGGTTTCAAAAATTTGGTTGCCTTTGTTAAAAAGCTGGAAATTGTTGGGACTAGTTTGATTTGATTAATTGATATTGAGGTACAAAAATTGTTGGTAGTGCCTTGAGATAGTTGGGATAATTTCATTGACCGAATCAGAATTGAGGATTGTAATGACGGAATTGGATACATGTAGTCGAGATCGGCGAGATGCGAATGTGAATAAGAACGACCCTCAGGATTAATGTTGTTGGATATAAAAGTTGTTTATGCGCGAGAATAACATGTTGGCTTGATCAATATGAGAAAATGTTGGAGTACAACAAGAAATGTTGCTAGATTGGAATGGTGGTAATTTGAAGATATGTACGATTTGGAAGATGGATCATGACCGAGAAATTTATGAGTTGCAAACAAGTGTATGGATGCGAACGATAACGAGTACAGGATTTGACCGATGAGAATTGGGGTATCGAATGAAATATGGCTATATGATTTATCAACTTTAGTGGCATGGATGACAATGAACTTGAAAGGAATACTTGATACATCTAAGTCTGAATACTTTGGAAACTGTTGGGATCGATTGTGGAAAATTTATATGTTGGGATCGATTGTGGAAATTTATCGAGTTGAATTTGGCAACATCTATTGTGTTATTAGTTTGTTGGCTATTGAATGTACAAGTGGGATTATATGAGATATTCAAAGAGAATTAATGATGTTCGAAAAGGAAGGTACACCATAGCTCGTTCGCTTTCTCTATCACTGAACTTGGCTGAAGTGCATATATTTCGGGGACGCCTAAAATATGTGTATGATTCCAACTAAGTGATATGCTGAATACAAACGAAGCCACGGGGAGGATTATTATGTGCTAAGGATTTGCACGAGTGTCGGAGGAAAGATCAAAGATGGTAAACTATGTTGAATTAATTGGATGCTGTAACGAGACGGTACATTACTTGAAATCAATCGAGAGATTGCGGAGAAATGTTAAATGGTGCAAGTTGATCATTGAGAAGTTTCATGAAAAGTTGGTTGAAGTTTTTGGGATGAGTTTTGTTTTAAGTTTCGAGGACGAAACTTTTTCTGGGTGGTATATATTGTAGCGCCCCGACCCGCAAGATGCCTTATGATGGATGGTTGGTTCGATGAAGCCTTGTTGGACTTGGGATTATGCGAAGGATCGCTTGGAAGTCTATGCGATCGTGGGATTCGTCCTATGAATGTGAGTAGTGTTGAACCCTTCAAAGATCCTTTAGCTTCACGCTTAAAATAAGGATAGTATGCTATGTTTCTTGTTGAATTGCTCAATAACACCTTGCATAGAATTTGGAAAGATAATGAAAGATAATAATCACATGAACGTAAACTGTTGTGGCTAAGTGAATTGTATGCTTGTACGCTGTTGCGATGAATTGTATGACAGGTGAAGGCAAAGTCCCAAATACTTGGGCAGGTGAGTATATCGAGCTTTGGCTCAATGAATAGATGGCAAAACAGATGTTATGACCCAAGTACTGGGCAGTGAGTATGCTTGAATTGCATTTGAATGAATGCATGCTAAAACAGATGCTAAGTCCCAGGAATTGGGCGATGAGTACATTGAGTTTGATTGGAAAGATGCATAGTATCAAAGATGTGGCAAAAGGATTGGGTAACAACATTCTATTATCCTGTTGCCGATATAGAATGTTGATTACGCCAAGACCCTGGATTGGACAGATGATAATGTGAGCATTGGCTCAAGGCAAGATGGCTAGATGGCAAGATGGTAATACGAACGAGAATGATGGTTTTGCTTAGTTTTTCCTTATCATGCATATTTTTCTTCTTAGATAAGTTGCATATAGTTGCATGGTCATGGACAACTTGTCGACAAGGTAGTTTCTCGAACGGTATTCCTGGGCCATGGAACCCGGTTCGTCCTAGGGGAAACCAATGTCGAAGTAGTGGCAGTGCTGAAGTAGTAGCACGGCATACAGGACTTGCAGTGGGGCTAGCTACCTGCACTGGCAAGGGTGCTGTATACCTGTAAGACGGTCCAGGATGGCGTGTCGCCAGTGACCTTCATATAGATAGGTCAGGTGCTAATGATGTCTTATGCAGACAGAGTAAGTTATTACTCAAATACAGGAAGGATGTCGGCTGTTGTAAGAATCACCTGAACGGTGATATTCATATTGAATCATGATATTGTTTCTAACAATGTCTTGTGCAGGCAGAGTAATTATAAATGTACAGGGATGGCTACACGACCGTGGGTAAGAATCACCAAAGGGTGATAACAGTATGCTTTTAATTATGTTGGCTATGATTTGCATGCTTTACTTCTTGTCGGCTATAACATGAAATTGACCCTAAGGCAACGAGAAAGACCATTGATAATAATATTCTGTAACATGATTACTTAGTGCTGTCTTAGGTGAGTTGGGCCAGCACCGCTCGCCAGTACATTGATGATGTACTGACCCACGTTGTGGGCAATATTACAGGTGTTTGCTTGGGGGAAATCCTGTGAATCAGTGCTTGGCATCGATGAATCGGATGGGAGTGCAGAAGCTCTTCTTTCAAGATGATGTCTTCTGCTATACGGGACATAATGTATGGAACATGGGAACTCAGTTGTACCAGTGAGATTGTAGCCATATTGGCATGTTCATTGTAAAGAAGTCGGTATATTCAGTTGTAGCCTAAAGGGCGAGTGTATACATTCAGTCGGCTATTTAAGAGCCTTGTAAACAGTTGTAAACTCTGTATTCCGCTGCAAGTCTTGTAATCCATTTTGATTATCAATAAAGAGATACATTTCTATATAAATTGTATGACTTCAATTTATCTGCTTGGTTCCGCTGCCTTATTGATGTTTTCTGAGAATTACCAGGAACTGTAATGGTTTTGCCTTGTACAAGTGCAATCTAGACTTGTACGGCATCACGCCCAGTGGCTTGTTTTCGATCCTCCGGGATCGGGGCGTGACATTCATCCCTCATAGCCTGCAGCTTTGCAGCAAGTTCACCACAGGTACAAGAAGGCAATGGAAAATAAGCAGCTTGTTCATCCCACAAAGACTGTAAATTTCCAAAGTAGGTTTCCACAGACATCGAAGCTGTTTGTTTACACTCAGCCAAAGCCACCTCAATTTGTTGCTTCCGAGTGCCATTGCTAACAACAAATCTTTTCTCCAACAAGTTTCACAATGGATAAACCTCCTCAAAGTACGGCAAAGATTCCTTCAGAGACGGATCAATGGTATTGAGAACCCATTGAATCAATAGCGTGTGCACGCATCTCCAATCAAGCAATTTACTAGCATCATTAACAGGTTTGACTTCAGTACCTTCCAGAAAAGTAATCTTTCGCCTAGAGATCCGGAAGAGACGTATCGACCGAGACCACTCAGCATAGTTTGGTCCACGGAAAACAATAGTAATGATATTTCCTGGTTGATCAGCAGAACTCAGAAAATATGGATCCTTCGGATTAGGATAATTTGGGTTGTGTGCACCACCACCGCCAGTCGCGACGGAGTAGCTGGACGCAGTATCATCTGCCATCGCGGATGTCGGGTGTACAAAAAATTTTGTACAACTCCGACGGATCGGCCGCTGATGAAGGATCGGTTGCGGATCGGTTGTTGATATTGGGTGTACAAAAATTTGTACAACTCCGACGAATCGGTTGCTGATGGACGGGGTCGGCGGCGAATCGGCCGCGATCAGGGGCGCCGGATCTGGCACGTAGGGGCGTGCGGCGGGTTCTGCCGCGGTCAGACCGCGCGGTCAGGTGCGAGAGCGGGCGTCGCCGGATCGGTTAGACGCGGTCGCGGTCGCCGGATCGATCAGGCGCGGGTTGGGGGTTCGACGGTTCGTGCCAGATCGGCAGACGCGGGCGCGGTCGGCGCCGGATCGGTCAGCGGTCGGCGGCGCCGTATCGGTCAGGCACGGGTGGTCGTCGGCACCGGATGTCGAGCGGCGGATGTCGAGCGGCGGGGGCGGGCGCGTACGGCTAGGGTTTTTCTGGACGGCTAGGGTTTTTTCTGGAGGCTCTGATACCATGTAGAGAATAATAATCCTTGTTCTCATTGATGGGACAATTTACAATATATATAGTGTCTACACGAGTGGACTTTATGGGCCATATTACATTAGTTACAAATATAATCTAACACACACAAGAATCGTTGGATCTGTAAAAACTCAGTGATAAAAAATTGAGGCTTTGAAATTGTAATCCTGAAAGGTAAATACGATAATGTCACATACGTCAAAATACTGTTGGGAACGAAGCGCGAAAACCGTTCCCCCAAACCAGAAAGTCCTGCGAGAGAATCGAGCAAAAGCACACAAACCAAAAATACCAAACACAATCGCAGATACAAAGATTTTTGACGTGGAAAACCCTTGCAGGAAAAACCACGGGACGATCGGAGTCCAACCCTGAAGAACCTCCACTAATGGAATAAAGAGAATACACCCTCTACAAGCTCCTCCCGATCCAACACGGATCACCACAACTCACTTGAAAGAAAAAAAATTTTGATTGCGGACTCCGAAGAATAAGAGATGCCAAAAAATTATTCGAAGCAATCTCTCCTTCACAATAGTCCTTAATCTCTTTCTCTCTCAAAGATTGTAAAGCACTCTTTGTTTTTGAGATGATTTTACAACAAGCATGCATCATCCTTTTATAAGCCCTTGGTAACCCATACATGGAAGGCCAATATATATGGAAACTTCCAATATAAATCAATCATATATTTAATGAAAATCCAATCATAATTAGCTTACCATAATTGGAAACCCAATAATATGGAAAGCTACTATATGAAGGGTCCAATCATAAATAACAATCAAAGTAAATATGGAAATCCAATCATATATTTCCTTACCATATATGTACCAAAATAAAATCCATGCACTCCCCAAGCTTCTTCGACACACAGATGGCGCTCGTCGCTCTCCGGGGTATTCTCCACATAGGTGGGAACCCCACCCACTCCAATAAATCTTTCCCTTCACAACTATGTGGAGGAGGTCGTCATCCCGACGATCTGCCTGCAGTACTCAAACTTCCCCTCAGAAGAACCTTCGTGAGCATGTCCGCTCCATTGTCATCAGTATGAACCTTCTCAAGCGCCGCATCCTTCTTCTCAACCACATCCCGTATCAAATGATACCGAGTCTCGATGTGCTTGGACCGACTATGAAATGTCTGGTTCTTCACAAGGTGAATAGCACTTTGACTGTCGTAAAGCAAGGTATACTGCTCTTGCTTCAGTCCTATTTCCTGCAGCAGCTTCTTCATCCACAGCAACTCCTTGCAAGCCTCCGTCGCCGTAATGTACTCTGCCTCTGTCGTCGACAACAACACACTTCTGCAACCGCGACTGCCACGATATCGCTCCTCTAGCAAAAATCATCACATAGCCCGAAGTCGATCGCCTCGTGTCTACATCTCCAGCCATATCAGCGTCAGTATACCCAACCAGCTTCGGCTCGTCACCACCAAAAGAAAGTCTCCAATCGGCAGTGCCCTGAAGGTATCGTAGAATCTACTTGACCGCACTCCAATGCCTTCCAGGATTTGAAAGGTACCTGCTAACTGTGCCAACTGCATGAGCGATGTCTGGCCTCGTACACACCATAGCATACATAAGACTTTCCAGAGCTGAGGCATATGGAACCCGCTCCATATCTTCCTTTTCGTCCTCGGTAGATGGACACTGCTCCTCAGTGAACTTAAAGTGAGCCGCAAGGGGGCAACTCACTTTCTTCGACCCGTCCATACCGAAATGTTGAAGTACCCGTGAATGTACTTCTTTTGGGACAAATGTAGCAGCTTGAACTCTCTCTCTCGGCTGATCTCCATCCCAAGAATAGTCTTTGCTGCGCCCAAATTCTTCATAGAGAAGGCTGCGCCCAGTTGGCGCTTCAGCTCCGCTATCCTAGTGGCATTCTGACCCACTAATAGCATATCATCAACATAGAGCAATAAAATGATGAAATCATCCTTGGCAAAATACCTCACAAATGCACAATGGTCCGACGTCGTCCGTGCATAACCATGCTCCCCCATAAACGACTCAAACTTCCTGTACCACTGCTCGGAGCCTGCTTCAGACCATACAAGCTCTTTCTCAACCGGCAGACCAAATATGACTTGCCCTTCTCACAGAATCCCTCTGGCTGCTCCATGTACAACTCTTTCTCAAGATCACCGTGGAAGAATATCGTCTTCACGTCCATCTGCTCGACCTCCAAGTCGAGACTGGCTGCTAATGCTAGCACCACCCGAATAGACGAATGCTTGACGACAGGCGAAAAGATCTCATCATAATCCACCTTTCTGCTGACCGTTGCCTTTGACTACCAGCCTCGCTTTGTATCGAGGGTGAGTAGCTTCATCCGTCTGCTTCACTCTAAACACCCATCGATTCTTCAAAGCCTTCTTGTCCTTTGGCAACCGTACCAGCTCATAAGTGGAATTAGTGTGCAAGAAACTCATCTCCTCCTGCATGGCCTCCATCCACTCCTGTCTGTGTTCGTCTTCCATAGCCTCTGCAAAGCTTTGGGCTCTCCCCGTCGGTCAATAGCACATACTCATCCAGTGAGTATCTCGTAGATGGTCGATTATCTCTGTCGCTCCTTCTCAGTGGAGCCACTGGTGCTGGCTGTATACCAACAACCTTCCTCTTCAGGAACTGCCTTCCCGGCATGCTCCAACCTGAGGGACACCCTGACCACCATCAGAAGGCTGATGATCAAGGTTGGAAGCAACTCCATGTACTGGCTCCCCCATAATGGGATCCTCTGCGACGTCCTCTGGAAACTGCTCGAAGCGAAATGACTCTAACTCAGGCAATTCCTCATCCTCAGAAGGCGTATCGGAATCCTGAGTGTTGGTCATGGTCTGATCCTCGATGAACACCACGTCCCTGCTTCTGTAGAGCTTTCTTCCCACCGGGTCGTAGAGTCTATAGCCAAACTCATCCCGACCGTAGCCGACAAAGACGCATCGCCTCGTCTTCGGCTCAAGTTTAGTCCTCTCGTCTTTCGGTACATGCACGAAGGCCTTACAGCCAAACACTCGTAGGTGATTGTATGACGGCTCTTTGCTGTACCATACTTTGTCAGGCACATCACCCTACAAAGGAGCACTAGGAGACAAATTAATACATAAGCGGCTGTGAGAAGAGCCTCACCCCAATAACTGCCCGACAAGTTTGCTTCTGACAGCAAACACCACACCCTCTCCATCAGTGTCCTGTTCATGCGCTCCGCTACACCATTCAGCTGAGGTATCTTTGGCGGAGTCTTCTTGTGTCGTATCCCCTGCTCTCTGCAATAAGCATCAAAGAGACCGATGTAATCGTCGCCATTGTCAGACCGAACACACATAACTTTTTGCCCGTCTCTCTTTCAACAGAGGCCTGAAACTCTTTGAAAGTAGGCAGCACCTGATCCTTGGTCTTTAAGGCATAGACCCAAACCTTCCTGGAACAGTCATCAATAAAAGTTACAAAGTAAGAAGCACCACCAATAGATTTTACCTTCATAGGACCGCAGACATCCGAGTGAATCAACTCGAGCAACGCCGGCTTCCTTGAACTTGGGTGACTTTGGAAAGACACCATATTTTGCTTCCCAGCTAAGCAGTACGTGCACTTCTCCAACTTTGTAGACTTGAGCCTTGGAATCACCTTCCTGTTCACCAAGTAGCATCCCCTTCTCGCTGATATGGCCGAGCCGTCTGTGCCATAACTCGGTAGACGCATCACTGCTGCATTCACCTCCTGTGCCCCCTGTGCGCTCCCCTCCATATAGTAGAGACCGGACTTCGCTTCCTCTGGCAATCACCATCGAACCTCTGGAAACTTCCACTGACTATTTTCGAAGAGACTGAAGAATCCCTCATCATCCAACCTTCCAACCGACACCAGGTTGAAATGGATATCAGGGACATGACGAACATCTTTGAGAACAAGAACTGCACCCGTCTTCGTCCTCAAATGCACATCTCCAACGGAACCGCCTTTGACATCTCCATTGCCCATCTTCAACACTCCACAGTCGTCTGTCGTGTAAGTAGCAAATAGTGCCCTGTTGTGAGATTCATGCGCTGAAATCCCTGAGTCCACCAGCCAAGAATTGTCATCGCAGGCAAGGTTTGTGATAACCTCATCACCTCCATGTATTGAAGCCGCCGCTGTAGTGTTCTCATCTTGCTTCCCCTTGTCTTCTTCTCTCTCTTCCAAGCGAAACAGTTCGCTTGATGTGGCCCTTCTTGCCACAATGGTAACACTCCGAGTCCTCGTACCGACCCTTGGACTTCCTCCTGCTCTTTTCTCTGCCACCACCTGGACCCCTGCTTTTGCACCTTCCGCGGCTCTCCGAAACTAGTGCCTCTGAGTGATGGGATGTGGATGAAGTGCCCTGAGAACGTCTCCGCATCTCTTCATTCAGTACCCCGCTCTTGGCAAACTCCATACTGACCACGTCTTCCGGAGCAGAAGCGATCATAGATACTCGTACGGTCTCCCACGAGTCTGGCAATGTACATAGCAACCAAAGTTCTTGAACCTCGTCGTCGAACTTGACTCCCATCGAGGATAGCTGGTCCACCACGCCCTGGAACTCACTCAAATGATCCGTAATAGATGCACCATCTTTGTACCGCAGACCCATCAGGAACAATTTGTTTACCCCGATCTTTTTTGCGTACAAAGATTCCAGCTTCTCCCACAATGCCTTCGCATGCTCAATATTGGCAACGTGGTTGTACACGTTCTCGTCAACGAACTGCTGCATGTACCCACATACCTGTATATGCTCGAAGTTCCAGTCCTCATCGGATTTGTCACTGGGCTTCTCGGATGCAAATACTGGAAGATGCAGCTTCTTGACGAACAGTAAATCCTTCATCTTTCTCTGCCAATAATGGTAGTGGTAACGTTCAGGTTCACCATGCGCACCGGCTTCGCGTCCATCTCTGCTTCCTGGTTTGACTGTCAACTCCTGACACTTCTTTGAACCCAAAGCTCTGATACCACTCTGTTGGGAACGAAGCACGGAAACCGTTCCCCCAAACCAGAAAGTCCTGCGAGAGAACCGAGCAAAAGCACACAAACCAAAATTGCCAAACACAATCGCAGACACAAAGATTTTTGATGTGGAAAACCCTTGCGGGAAAAACAACGGGACGATCGGAGTCCAACCTGAAGAACCTCCACTAATGGAATAAAGAGAATACACCCTCTACAAGTTCCTCCCGATCTAACACGGATCACCACAACTCACTTGAAAGAAGAAATTTTTGATTGCGGACTCCGAAGAACAAGAGATGCCGAAAAATTATTCGAAGCAATCTCTCCTTCACAATAGTCCTTAATCCTCTCTCTCTCTCAAAGATTGTAAAGCACTCTTTATTTTTTAGATGATTTTACAACTAGTATGCATCACCCTTTTATAAGCCCTTGGTAACCCATACATGGAAGGCCAATATATATGGAAACTTCCAATATAAATCAATCATATATTTAATGGAAATCCAATCATAATTAGCTTACCATAATTGGAAACCCAATAATATGGAAAGCTACTATATGAAGGGTCCAATCATAAATATATAATCAAAGTAAATATGGAAATCCAATCATATATTTTCTTACCATATATGTACCAAAATAAAATCCATGCACTCCCCAAGCTTCTCCGACACACAGATGGCGCTCGTCGCTCTCCGGGGTATTCTCTACATAGGTGGGAACCCCACCCACTCCACAAATACGACTAGACTTGAACCAATTACATGAATCTAGAGCACACACATATACCAGAATACATATTTGTTGTTGTTCCCAAAACTGATGTTTTCATATGTTCCCTCTCACACAAATAAAATACATATATTTTTATTTAAAGAACTAGAAAGGGGACATCATGGAAATAATAACTTTGAGGACATCAGATCTGCTCACATCATTTAACATCTCCCATCATTTAATATCAAATGCTAGCTAGAGAGACAATATTGAAGCAATATTTAACAAAACAATATATTCTTGAAGTAAACTTGCAATGGAAATGCAAAAAACGTACATATTTTAGTTCTACTTGACAAGACAACAAAATTATTTTCACACTTCGACGGTTTTATTGTGCGACAATTGGACATACAAACAACAAAGAAAATGTGTCAATATTGACATACAAACATGATATCATTTGTTCAACTTCAAGGTCTCCAGATAATTCTTCCCGTCGAGTTTCGCGGAGAAGAAGCCCTTCATGAAGTCGGCGAACGTCGTCGCCTTGTAATTCTCCACCCCTCCCTGCACAAGCTCCGGTAGAGGGCGAAGGACAATGTCGTGGCGCGGTGGGTGGAACGCTGCAATGGACATGCGTTCTTGCTCGGTGTTTACTACGACCCTGTGCTCGTTGCTCTTGTACTTCCCATTGGTCAACATCTGTTCAACGAAGAAATC
Source organism: Iris pallida (assembly GCA_029216955.1). NCBI lineage: Eukaryota > Viridiplantae > Streptophyta > Magnoliopsida > Asparagales > Iridaceae > Iris > Iris pallida. Next base: position 17,246,150 of record JANAVB010035820.1, on the reverse strand, counting down.
ACTTGTCTAGTTTATATGTAACAAACAAGGGGCTATGAACAATTGGATTTAGAATTAATTAAAGTTTAGATTGTGAATTTTTTTTATCAGCTCAGAGCTTAAGCTCTGACGTGTCTAATTAGAAAGTTTAAATCCTGAATTTTTTTTACTTTTTTTTCGCTGAACGAGTACAAGAAAAATAACCAACATATTGGTTGGACCGTCCCTTCTGCTTATGGCAACGTCCCTAGACAGTGTGACCCTACAGGAGGTTGGGATCACGGGTGCCCCTCAAGGATCGGTCCACAATAAGTCATCATTTGCTTCACGAAATCATGAGGTTGAAAAAAGGAAGTCATTACTTTTATATGTCTGGGTGCCAAAGGAATTGAGGAGGAAAGGAAAGAATGGAAAAAAAATGAGTGAAAACAAATGTTTTCATCTAAAGAAAATATCAAAGAATTTTTTTTTTCTTTCAGCGAACTAAACGAGGTCTAAGGGCTAAAGAGCAGCCAAAATTAGCTCTATAGGGGGATCAAACGCCTTGGACCGGCCCTGCATACTGGCAACGAGGGTATAATGGAAAATTAAAATCAAAATAAAAATGTAGTGACCAAACTTTTAAATTGGACATATCAAGACTTATGTATGCTTGGATTGATGTTTAAAAGAGTTGAGTGAGAGTTAAACTCTAAGCTATTATAAAATCTAGCCCTTAAATTTGCCTCAAGATGGTCGCCAATATTAACGATGAAAGCCCCCGGCAGTGGTTTGATGGGAAGCCATTTGCCATTCTTCCTCAGCTGCAAACCTTGAACATCATTCGCCTGGAGGAGGATCGTCAGGCCGTGGCGTGGAGAGTGGGGAGTGGCCAATCACCTTCTTCGTGTTCGGACACGGTGGGTAGTAATTTATCCTCACCCCCTGGGTGGTCCTTGAAAGTTTTCGTCATAACTTCTGAATCAAGTCCCAAGTTCCTTGCCATCACCTCTAGTACACAACTGGTCACGTCCTTTACCGCCGAGGTGTATTTATCCAGAGTATCCCTTTAAAAACCAAATCCAAGAGGATATAAATAATTCTTTTAAATGTAAATCATTATTGTAACTCCGAATTTTTGGGTAAAACTATAATAATTTTAGCATGGTAGTAGAGCAATCATTGTTCATATCTTGTCGGACTGTGGTCTTAGTTAGCCAAAGTTTATAAAATTTGGTTTCCAGTGAAAAGAAAGAGACATGCCTTCTACCTGAAAAATTATTCAGTAAATCGAGCTCACCGTGCACCTTCCATACTATCCATTTGATTGCATGGAGATGAGGAGGACTGTTCTGCATGCATCTTCATTGAAGGTGCACGATGAGTCTGACACGTTGAATAATTTCACCTTCCACCTACATATATAACCTTATTTATGAAATCTTTACACATTTTCAATATAAGACATAAATAAATATCATATGTTCTCAGTCCCCAACCTTAAGTTTTGCGTTCCTACTTTTTGACAGTTAAATTAGCCATAATGGATTTATTTTATCCCTGCGGTTCTCTTGTACCTTTTTTTGTCCTTTTTATTTTTAGCTTCGGAGGTCACACTAATTGTGGAGAAAATTTTCCTCGTCTATATTGAACCTTGAAAGTCATTACTCAAACTCAGAATGTGTACTTCATTAGATTCATCGGAAACAAATTCTGGGAATGGGTAACGAACTCAAAATGTGAGCAGGGCCGGCCCTGGGATAAGTCGAATAAAACTTGGAGCTTGGACAACTCTCCTCTCCTAGGGCAACCCGCCAACCTCCGCGTGATCCCACCATAGGTCCGGCTCACGGATGACTACCAGGATCGGCCACAATAAGGACAAGGGATAACCAAAATTTGTTTCGGATTGGACAACCCAATCATGCTTGTGAGCAACGGCGGAACCAAGAATTAGAACTGGGATGGACTGAAATGGATTAGGGTGGGCTGATAGACTGAGATGCGGACGGATCCATAACAATTTTCTTTTTGGGTGGATTGAAGCCCACCTAAGCCAAACGATGATTCCACCCTTGCTCGTGAGAGAACACGAGATATCCTCATATGAGTTACTTACTGAATAAGAATGACAACCATATCCGAGTTATTGGTGAAGTTTCCGTCAGTCCGCCAAAATTATAGAAAATTACTTTGATGTATTGTAATAGATTAGTGCAACAATGCAATTTGGTTTAGAATTCGCATAAAATACATGTAAGAGATTGAGACTGATTTTAAAACAAGACTTGTGGTGAGGAATGAGGCTATATGTTTATATTATCCAACAGGACAAGTATTTAGGGCACTAAAAAATTACACTTTTGGCAGTTTTGTGTATATCTGTCTTTTTTTAAGTTCTTGCTTTCAGGATGATCAAAATTTTGTTGTTCCTGACTTTGTACGTACTGTCAAATTTTTTACGGACATGGATATGCATCGTACTATAAATTTTTTTAGAGTCGTGGATATGCACAGGACTGTCAAAATTTTGAGTTCTAACTAAAACTTTCAAAAACTGTATTGCTCCTT